>JAYDZK010000056.1:18810678-18848790 GCA_034509185.1 Euphonia xanthogaster | reverse complement strand
ACCTGCACTGGAGCAGTCTGTTCCTGAAGGACTGCACCTTGTGGAAGGGATCCACTCTGGAAAAGTTCATGAAGAACAGAAGCCCATGAGAAGGACTCATTTTGGAGAAGCTTGTAAGGTCTGTCTCCTGTGGGAGGGACCCCTTGCTGGAGCAGGGGAAGGAGGAATAGCATAAGGAGTCTTCTCCCTGAGAAGGGAGGAGGGCAGAGACAATGAGGACATGATGTGTGATGAACTGACTGCAGCCCCCCTTCCTTTTTCCCCTGAACTGCTGAGGGGGAGGAGGTGGACAAATCAGGAGTGAAGTTGAGTCTGTGAAGAAGGGAGGGGTGGAAGGAAGGTGCTTTAAGATTTGTTCTTTATTTTCACATTAATTTACTCTGATTATAATTTGGAATAAATTAAACTAATTTCCCCAAGCTGAATGTATTTTGCTTGTGATGGTAACTGCTGGATGATCTCTTCTCTTTATCTCAAACAAGGAGCCTTTTGTTATATTCTTTATTCCCTGTCCAGTGGTGGAAGGGAGTGACAGAGGCACTGTCACTATGGTGGGCACCTGGCATCTAGCCAGGGGCAACCCACCACAATAGGCAAAATAATGTATCCCCACTTGCATCAGATTCACAGTTCATTCAAATCAGTGGAATGTGTCTCACCCAACCAAAGTCTTCCACAATTTCTGGATGTGAGCAGCGTGGCATTTTCCATTTATAAATTTCACAGTGTGCAGCTGAGCGCTGAGCGCTGCTCCTGGGACTGACTCTGGACATATATTAAAAGAATAGTTGCCTAGAGCAAAACAGTGAGGGCTTTTCTGTGTATGCCAGAACACTGGAAAACAAGGCCCTGCAGTATATCTCCTCTTTTTGCTGAGCAATAGTGTTAGGATAAATGAGAAGACAGTAACTGGAATAGAAAAGTATCTTCAGGCAAAAATAAAAATACCTATTTCCAAATTAAATAATTACTGTCTCCATCAGCAGGAGGAGCAATTCTGTACTGGAGAGAATCTTCTCATAATCTTCACTTAAATTCCTGCTATTTTTTTTCTTTCTTCTCTGTTCTTTTCTATCGCAATCTTACAGCCCACTGATTCCAGTCACCTCTGAGACTGCTAGTCTCAGTTCTGTCAGTCTTGCTGAGGGAGCTTTTTTCTTGTAGCCTGTTTTGTGCTACAAAGATCATTATAACATCCTAACCTCAAAGCAGCCCTCAAGATTGTCTGCAGGGCTTGTGGAATCTGTGTCCTCCAGTTTTTCAAGAAATGACCAAAATAATTGCTGACTTGATCTGGTGGTGGTGACAGTACTGCTTCTAGCAGGAGGCTGGACTTGGTGACCTTCAGAAGCCCCTTCCACCCTACATTTCTTTGATTCCATTTTATCATCTGCTGTATGAGATCTTCAGAAAGTAATGGAAATAATTAATGCTCTGCCAGTGTCCCTGTCTCATTGTTATACTAGAAGTGCTGATTTGGTAGATTAGTTCTCCTTTCATGTAGCTGAGTGGTCTGAAATTTTTAACAGTCTGTGTATGGGATGGTGCTGATTTATACCAGCTGACGGTATGGCAGTCAGAGTACATTTTAATTTTACTGTGTCTATTGTACGCTATTCTGTCTTGTTAACAACTTGTGTTAATAGTGTAGGAAACGTGACATCAAAATGATTGACAAATTTTTATGTTATTTTATTTTTGTTTGTTGGGTTGGTTCTTTTAATTTCTAAAATAAAGATGTTAACGCATACTGTTGCTTCAAGCAAATTCTTCTTCTAGTCCTGGAGCTGAAGCATACAATGGAACAGGCAGCTTTTCTTTCAGGCAGTCATATCTCCCTTTGGTCCAATAAATTTAAAAGCAAGTGGTTTATATTTAAGCCCGTTTTTGCATCTCAACATTACTTTTAAATAAAATTAATTTAAAAAAATTAGAAGCAGGGAACATTCCTCCCAGTTGAGAGACCTCAAAGCAATATTGTTTTGTTTGGCTATTCACTTATAGGATAAATGTATGTCACTGCCAAGAGTTCTATATGCTTCTAAGTCTTCCAGTTGTTCTGCTGTGTGGAAAGGATTCAGCCATGTAGCCACTTCGAGGGCCAGAAGATATTATATGCCACGTGCAGTACTGATAACATACGGAACAGTGCAGTTAAAAGATAGAAACAGGATTCTTCTGCATCAGCCAGTGCTGGAGGAAATGCATACTGCCTGGAAAGCAGAAATCTCTGTTAAACCTGACTAATGGCAGGTAAAGGGAAGGATGAAAATCTAAGGGGGCTGAAGGTCTTAGTCACGTGCTCCTGGACTCCTGCACTCCATCCTGCTAAGCTGTGATGGAGGTGTTGGCCTTGTGACAGGGAGCAGGTAGTGGAAGACAGGGTCCGTACCTTTGCATTTACATGTGAAATGGAAGGTGGTACAATGACAAATGGTAACAGCCTCTGCTTGAGATCCCTGTGAAGTCTTACTGGAGAGTGTCCAATAATCTCCAGTAAACACAATCGTGTCTTCCCTGTTTGTTCATGGCTGTTTCAGCGATGAGCTCAGAGCCCACCAGCAGAGCGGTAACACGGCCTGATGTTACCTTGCTCTGCCGGACTCAGGCCAGCTCTCATCCAAAAAAGTGCATGACCTCGTTAGCACTGCACTGAGCCTGAGCTTGATATCCCACTTCTCAGTAGCAATTATTCTTTCAGATTCGGCACTGCACTAATGTGATGGGCTGTTTTCCATTCCACTTGGAACACACAGAGAAAAGACCTGAAGCTGGATAATGTGTAGACGTGACTCAGATGTTTTGCTTCTAGCATTCTGTAAAACAATCCAGCAGCATCCAGGTGTTTTTGTAGTTTAAAATAGTCCAAAACAATGCTTTGCCATAAGTTTGGGTGCCTATTTCTTTTCTGCATGGATAACAGTCCAAATGTTTTCATCTACGCCTGCATAGCTAATCCCCCTGCATGCTGCTTACATGTATCAGATCACCACATTGTCAGCAAAACTGAAGAACAACCTCCTGGTTTGCCAAAAATTGAAAACTGTCATTAGTAACATAGTTTTACCTTGGCAGTGAGAATAATTACACTTGATGTCAAAACAAATACAGATGCTCCTTTAGAGAAAAGGTCTTTTGAGGGCACTGTATCAGCAGTACAACTACGAATTTTTAATAGTTCTAAATTTTCATATTAAGAATATTGATCTTTGCAATTTCTCTGGTTCTTGGTAAATGTAACCACAATTTAATTCACTTGCCAAGTGTGTTTTGGAGGTCTATTATTTTTCCTTTTCACCCACTTCCAATTTTTTGTATAAATATTTGACCATGATATAGTTAAGTCTTCTTTCAGTGGAACAGGAATTATTATGTTATCACTGTGCTTTGTTTTACTGTAAAGAATTCTGTTTCCATACATTTGGTAAGATAAATACAGCAGTGAGCTTTCTAGGAACATAATGAGAAAAGTTCTGTGAGGTTCCAGTCCCCATCAGCATCAATTATGTGTAAATTGCAAAGGCATTATGGCCTTTATCTATGAAAATAGCTCTGGAAAAAGCTAAAACATACTCAGTTCATGAAGTAATCCCTAGATAGTTTCTGGGGCTGAGTGTCTCTGAAAGGAATTACAGTGATTTGTTGATGGCCTGTGGAGCTTTTGATACAGCTAGAGCTCTGAATCTTCTCTGTTTCCATCCAATGTTCTTGAATGGTGGAGATGCGTATAACTTCGAATGTGGCTGTCCACTGCTCAAAGAACTTTTCCTTATGGAGGTGATTGAGATCACACTGGCAGGCCAGGTTTTTTAGTAGGGGCCGTGAGAAATCCTTGAGGACTGTAATGGACCAGCCCCTGCAGGCTCCTCCCTGTGTGAACTGAATGGGTGAGCAGCTGAAGAAAGGAAAGCTGCTGCTGGATTGTTTACACAGCAGGGGTAAGTAGCTCCCCCTCTGTTGTGGAGGATGATGTGGTGTTCCCAACTGAGACAAAGATCAATAAGACTTTAGAAGGCACAAAATGAACCCCAGTGTTTTCACAGCTATGGATGGTTCTGGTCACTCCATTTGGACAGATACATTAAAGTAGAAGAAGCTGCTGAGAAGGGTGATGGTAAGAAGGAAAATCTGGTTTATTAAAGGAGAGGAGTAAAAGAGCTTGGCTTTTACAGTCTCACAAAAAAGCTGAGAGAAGGTATATTTCTTGCTGCAGATAAATGAAGAGTAAATTCCAGGGTGGAAAGCATCTATTTAAGTAAAAAAAGATAATGAGTACAATCAGAAGTCAGTGGAAGCTAACCATTGTGGTCATGTAAGAAGTTAAAAGGGTTTGGTGGTAGCAGACAACAGGTCTTCTGGAATAGCCTTGGCTCTCACAGCAGTGCACATGAAAGCTTAACTGATTTTAAAATGATGCTTCACCAGTTTTTGAAATAGATTAGATTATATGTTGCCTGTTGTTATCAGGGGACTATACCCAGTGATCTGGGACATCCTTTGTATTTGTGTGCAGAATAAGACGTATTTTTGCAGAGCATCTCCTCTCAATTGGAAATCAAAAAATAACATGTTCAGATTAATCATCTTTATTGGCCTTTTGGCTACAATTTGAACATCAATTATTGCAAACCCAACCTTTCCCTGTGTTGTATAAGCACATAGAATCCCATGCTTGCTTTTACTGGTGGTTAAAGAATATAGATTGTTAGAATAGAGGGAAGCATCAGAATATGGTCATGTTCCTTTCTCTCTGCCTTCTCTGACAACTGAACCTAAAGTAGAAATGTAGCTAAGAGCTTTGCCAGTAAGCATTGCTCAAAAGGGAGGATTCTACATTCACTGACTAGTGTAGGTATCTTAATGAATGAAGGTTAAATGTCTGACAACCTGGTCTCAAGCAAAGAATACATTTTAAGGAATTTTCAGGCCTCTTACTATTCCTTATAGAGTTGTGGAAGAGTTGCCAGCAGCTCTTCTACGAACGAGTACAACAGAACTTACAGGTAGACTGTGAACGCAAATTTTCCTCAGACTCTTTCCTGCCTGACAGAACAGCCAGGGAAGAATTTCCACAATTCTGCCCTTGATTTAGTGCCTGAAGATATGAGGGGAAATGGGAAGCAGATTTGATCTTTGTTTCTTTTGGCAATTTTAATTCATGCAAACACTCTCTGTGCCCCTAATCCAAGTCTTCCTCTGCTGATCTCACTCTCTTCTCTACAGTTGTTAGAACAATGGGATATTACAATTGTCGTAGATTAAGGAGAAGTTGCTGTGCTAGCTAAAAAGTTGGCACCACATCTTCTATTCAGAATGCTGCATGCTGGTGGTGTCTGTTCTGATAACCTCTAGCTACAGTTGAGTAATACCACAAATGGGGAAAACCCCAGAGAAATAGGAAAATCCCTAACTGTTTGTGCATTGTGTAAGTATATTTTACTTAGGCTCTTTGCCAAAGAAGATATGAATCAAAGATTCTCCCTGTATAGGAGTAAAATGTACTATCATGTTCAGGATCTTATTTTTGCATGAAAGATGCCCTAGGCATTTGTAAAAAGAGAAGAAAATTTCCATTCCTGTTTTAGTATGTTATGTTTTTTTATTGCACTCATCACTGAAAATTCCTGAAAACAAAAGATATAGAAAGTGGGAGAGGAACTTGGTTAATTCATTTGAGTTATTCTTTCAGACAAATGGTCTCTTTGGACTGTTTTGCAAAGTGATTGTAAAAGAAAATACCATCCCCACCCACTTGGTATTGTACAATAAAAAGAAACACTTCTTAAAAAAATAAGAAATTGGGCTGTGAACAAATATTGCTGTAACTGGCAAGTTCGTGCAAATATTTGATTATTTATGTAAACTTTCCCAACAACTCCTCACCCAGAACACAACCAAATGCCCAAGAATGACAAAACATCTCCCTACCAGATCAAAAGTCACAGAAGGATGTTTCTTTCTTTCCTATGGAAAGGACAAGAAAATAAATGTAAAAGTTCAGATAATAGGATTCCTCTATGCAATAGTGAAAACCAAAAATTAATTAGGACAGACTAAAAACTATATAAGAGAATAAGGTATAAGAGAATTTCTTTATCATGCCATAGCCCACAGAAGCGGGTGTTTTAGTTTTTCCCCTGCAATATATGTAATTTAATTATTTTACATTCAGTTTTCAATTTTCAGATGTCATAACAGGGGGATGACCTTCTCTAATCAAAAGGCTGAATCCTTTGATATTTGTGAGATTTTTTTGATCTTTAATTCAGCATGATCTTGATTTTTTAAAATATATTTTTTGCACTAAGGTTGTAACCAGAAAGAATGGTTAGAGAAGTTAAAGATGCTGTTCTAAGAAATTTTGACTGGCAATTGGGAACTCTGTCAAGCCACCTAACCAAAATATTTTCAACAGTCTGGCTGCAAAATGGGAAGTAAAAAATATGGAAGTAATTTGCTGAATGATCAGCCTCATGAAAGATAAATTTCTTCCAGTAAGTAATGACTGAGAAATTAATTGATCCAGCAGTTTCTTTCAGAAATATTAATAAATAACTAGTATTTCTATGATACGGCAGAAATTAAGTCTTATCAGTTACTGTTTTCAGTTTTCATGGGGATTTGAGGAAATTATAAAACCTTTGAAGCAGAAGTATCCCAGTTTTAGAACAGTTATGTGAAGAAGCTTGATATATTTTATAGAATCATAAAATGGTTTGGGCTGGAAGGGAACTTTAGAGGTCATCTAGTCTGTCCCCTGCAGTGAGCAGGGATAGCTCCCACTGGATCAGGGTGCTCAGAGCCCCATCCAACCTGGCCTTGAATGTTTCCACCACCCTCACTGTAAGACATTTTCTTACTTACATCTGATCTAAATCTAATCTTTTTTTTAATTTAAAATCATTACCCCTTGTCTGTTGCAACAGGTCCTAATTTGAGTGTCATGTATTATGCTATAGAAGCAGCCAAACCAATATCTTTAACAATATCACAAATATTTTTTCTAATCTTTACTCTATGACAGTATATGACCACGTCTGTCTTATTACAAAATGTGGTTTAAAATACCACCCTTTATGCATTTGCACTTTTTTGAGTCATAGTGCCAAATTGCCAATAGTAAAAGATGACAACTTATGTCCAAAAGTGATAAAAAATAGAACTGCCAAAAGGACAGAAGAATGGGAACTGATACAGGTTAGACAGTGGTCACTGGATTTCTAAAGGCCTCCTTTGAGAAGGAGCTTATTTAGCTCAAATAAAAAGCTGTCACAAAGGACAGGACACACTTCCCAGGTGCCCCGGGTAGCTGCCGCAGGGGAGCGAATATGCTGCCATTTCTCACCTGCAGCAATAACATGGTTTTGCTCCACAGCTTTATTTCTGGGGAGCACAGGATTCCCTGTGGATGAAAGCCTCCTGGAAAACCAAGCAATAGTTATTTTATGATGTGCTAATGCTTGCCTGGGCTGTAGCCTCTGTGTTTCAATTAAAGAACTTCTAAATGTCCACCAGAAGGCTTTTGCTGGCTCTAGAGCTCACAGATTGTTGGTTTGTTGACAAGATCCTAAAACGTTTTAAAAGGACTGAGAGCTGCCATCCCATTTGAGAGCAGAGGAGACAAGGTGCTGCCTGCTACTTTTGTGAGTGTGATAAAAATACCTCTGTCAACAGGACACTGCTTTTAAGGAAGAACACGGGAACATATGTTCTGTATGCAAAAGAATACTGGTATAAGGGCTATGCCAGAACAGCAGCAAACAGTATTTGCTGGCTAGGCAATAGCCTTTCTTTAGAATGTCATGCATAGCAGTCAAAGTAAAATTTGTTATTTTTGTACTCTACAAAATTTTAGTGTGTGGTTCAATGTTTATTTTACTGGGAAAATGGATGTAGTTTGTCTGAAAGATAGCTGGAAGCATGTTACAAATCTCAATGCAAGGTTCACTTTGCCTCTTACAAAGACACTCTCCCTTGAACACAATAAGTGCTGTGGCTGAGTAATTTAATTTTCAGTCTTCTAAGCCAGATGTCTGAAATAAAAAGTCTTATTTCATTTGCAATTGCTATAATGCTTCCTTTCTATTAGGATCTTCTAAAAATAATTTATATTCAATAATGCTCTAGATATCTTCCATTATAAAATCATTGGATTTCTTTGCCCTGGTATGAACAAATCTACTGCAGAGTTTAATGAAATAATGCATGAACTCTTGGTCAGTAGGAATGGTAGTACCTGATAAAATAATGGCTTTATTTGATGGAACTCTTATACTTGTTAAAACAATTACACACCTCAGTAGAAATACATGAAAATGAGGATAATGCTGATCTTGTGTCCCTAGATGTATCAGGCTGTCATATGCAGCACTGATGTGCTTTTTCACTGTATTGGAAAATAATTTTTTTTTAATCTTGAAAATTTTTTTCAGTTGTGAACTATGAATATGTTTATCTGTTTAAGGTATGTTTACTTGTGAACAATGATTGAGCGATATTTATTTTTATTATTACCTCAAATTTTAAAATATTTTGTTTCTGTTTGCAGGGGATTCACTGTAAAAGCAAACCTTCTGGTGAGTATACATAATTTACATTTTTACTATGTTTGTTTTTAAAGATAATTTATTAAAGATATTAAATCCATTATCCTAGTGACATCAGATCACTGTCATGACAGGGTATTTATTGCCAGTTCTTTCAGAAAAACAGTGGAAATTGGTAGGTTTTGATAAATATTAGGTTAATAATGACAATGGCAGTTATAGTTTTCCTTACCATAGTGAAGGAAAGAGAGTTTGCTAAGTCATTTTACATGTTTTTATTGCTTCTATCATTATTGATATTGCCTTCAGTAACAATAGAGGGGCTTGAATTACCTGACCTCTGAAACCTCCCTCAGTCACTCCTCCAGTGCACACACTCATTGGCAGGGAAGTACGAGGCAGCTGCCTCGCAGACAGTCCCCACTGAAAGGACAGTCACAGTCCTGCCTGAGAGGACAGCCACAGTCCTGCCTGAGAGGACAGCCACAGTCCTGCCTGAGAGGACAGTCACAGTCCTGCCTGAGAGGACAGCCACAGTCCTGCCTGAGAGGACAGTCACAGTCCTGCCTGAGAGGACAGCCATAGTCCCCACTGAAAGGACAGTCACAGTCCCCACTGAAAGGACAGTCACAGTCCCCACTGAAAGGACAGTCACAGTCCTGCCTGAGAGGACAGTCACAGTCCCCCCTGAGAGGACAGCCACAGTCCCCACTGAGAGGACAACCACAGTCCCCCCTGAAAGGACAGTCCTAGTCCCCACTCAGAGGACAGTCAGTCTCCCCTGAGAGGACTGTCCTAGCTGGAAGCTCAGCTCTGAGCACTGCTGGTGTCCACAGAGCCTTTCCTGAATCCACGTGGCAGTGAGTGCATAGACAGGGGGAAGATCCAATGCTGAGCTCAAGCATGTGAGATGCTGATGGGGCATGAGCTGAATGCCAGCTGCCACGAATCCTTACTCAGAATGCATGGCATTTATGGGATTGTGTTGAGATGGAGAGAAAGAATATGTGTATGGCAGGGATGCGGTTAACAGTCCCACCAGAAAAAATCTCTAGTCTTCTGCCAGTCAGCAGAGTGAACCTTTGGTGGCTGATTCAGGGGTTGTAAATGAATCTTGTTAGGATTAGGCAGCTGAGCTGCTAGTTGCACAAGCTATGTGGAAGGTAGAAGAAGAAACAGGGGTGTTGACCCTTGCTCTGCTAGCTGAGGCATGTCTTTACATCCTTGAGCAGTACAGGCTGAGAAAGTCAAGCCCTTCAACCTGTTCTCAAAGGGAAGAACACCCGTAATTCTGTTGGTTATGAGTTAAAATCTCTGCTGGGTGTTACACAAATGCAGATCTAGATAGTGGAGACACAGGTACCATGAGGTGGTGATTCATTCCATCCATTTTAGGACGAGGGGATTGCTATGCTGGGAGAGAGGCAAGAAGGGCTGTCACTCTCTGTTGACCGCTGAAGTTGCTCGGAGCACATCCTGGCTGAAGTCAAAAGGGGCTTCTGGGAGTCATCTGGTCCAAGCCCTGATGGAGGGACATGCAGATGATGCATGTCAGATAAGCTAGATGTTTCACTCAACTGGAAGGGCAATGAAGGGTTTGTAAACTAAAGATCCATATCTTTGAAGATGATATACATGAAGCTGGTTGTAGGCTTTTCAGTGCTGTCTGAAAAAAAGTTATCAGCTATCTTCAACACAAGTAACATGTAGAATGACTCAGCCTTAGGGGGGTGATGAAAAAACATTTTTTGTCTTCAACCTAATTCACTTGTGCAGCAGTGGGTGTATACTCCTTTGCATACTTCCTTTTCTATATTATTTTTTAAAATTATTTGTTATTTGAGATAAAATTACCTTTAAAGACCTTAACTCTATAGTAGAGGACTTTTGTAGTAGTAATTTCTTTTAGCAGCAACAAAAAGATATTTCCTAAAATTTGCAACCACCACCTCAGCAGTATTTGGCAGTGTGACTTTGCCTTCTTCCTCCTGCTCTTCTACACTGTTAGGTAGCTACAGAACTACTGTAGTATTTGAAATTCACTGTAATATTTGAAATTCACTGTAATATATCCAATACTGTAGTATTTGAAATTCACTGTAATATATCCATACATGGATATCAAAGTATCAATGATTTTAAAAAAATTACATTTTCAGAAAATGTATTTGGCACAGTATATCACAGTGTTCAATATCTCTAAAAGTTTGAAATGTTTTCTGAACACATAACCATGAAACCCTTTTAATTTACTGTGCATTGCAATCTCTTGTGAAAGAGAGGCTGTCTAAAATTTAATCAATTTCATAATTGCTGTAAGTACTTACAAGTAGTGAATTTTAGTACTTATTAACTGAAGTGCTCCATGTGGTTATTGTAGGACAGCATATCTACTTTGCTGACGAATTTTGTTGAATCATCCTAATGAACAGATGCAACAGATACTGTGGCAAATCATATGCAAATAGGTTTGAAATACTACTGTAATTTATACTCATGGACTGATGTGCCAGTGAAGCAATTCTAGTAGGCTCTAGAGATGCTCACAGGTTTAGTGCTGTCAGTATCCTTAAGTAGCTCAGATTCTTACAATACTTGTAGGGAAGATATATCAGATAAAAAACCAGTTAGGATTTTCTACTGGGTGTTGTCTCAGTCTTGTTATTAATAGGTTTTCTGTGCCTTTTTTTTCTTCATGCTCTTCTCCAATTTCATCTTCTTACCTGAGGCTTCAAATTATCCACCTATTAATTTCTTTTGCATATCCATTGCTCAGCTCTGGCTTCTATTATCCAACTGTACATAAGGTGTGATTTGCTGTTGTGACAGTTCTAGGTTGATTGCTGCATCATCAGATTAAAAAAGTTATCTGCTGTGGTTGAGCTGATGGCAAAAGGACAAGGAAATGTCTACATGCTGAATAATAAGCCTTGGTTTCTTTATGCCTGGGCTTATATGTGCCCATAATTAAGGAACCCTTTATTAAAGCAACAATCCCTCTCTCATGTAGGGCTAATTACAGCTATTATTCATAAACAGAAAATTTAGGTAAGATTTACCCAACAGATGGTTTGTGTAGCAAGATGTATCTTTATGTCTTCTTTGGTATAGATAAAACTACTTGTGTGAAAAGGAAAATGGGGTGTGTTCCAGAAGAAAATATCTGAAGGGGGGATTAACAGATGATAAAGTAGGAGTTTACTGAAGAATTAGTCAGAAATGAGTCTCATACTATGATGATTTATACAATGAAAATTATTTTCTGTCAGGTCATCCTTGTATCATGCATTTACTGTAATCCAGTGTTAGTATCCTCATGCATGATATGATCCATTTAAATTACTAATGAGTTTTGCAGCATGTTTCGCAATTCTCAAAATCTATCATAAAATTAATTGAAAAAAAATCCAAAGTGGAAGCATAATTTCATGTTATTCAGTGCATAGCATATTTGTTCTCAGTTTGAAAGTAGAAACTGTGATGAAGGAGAACATTGTCTCTGCTGATGGGACAGCAGAGTGTGCATGTGTCTGATGCTGATCCCATGTCAGTAATGCACCCAGGTTGACTTAGAATTTTCATGAGATAGTTCCAACCCTGGGACATCTGATGATATCATACCTCAGGCTGTAACAGCTAAGGAGAAAATTCAGCTAAGTCATGACACTTTCCTCCCCCCGCCCCCTAAAAAATAAGGTCAAATACACCCAAACTGAATGCTTTGTAAAGACCTGTCCACTCTGAATATCTATCTATCTGTCTATCTATCTATCTATCTATCTATCTATCTATCTATCTATCTATCTATCTAATCTATCATTATCTATCTTATCTATCTATCTATCTATCTATCTATCTATCTATCTATCTATCTATCTATCTATCTACATATGTCTACAAACATTGCCCTCCCCTTAAATAATTTCTATATGGCAATGGGTGAGGTTATAAGCCTGGATCAAGAAATTTACACCAATAACCAAACCTTAAGCAGAAACAGTTGCTCCCAGATACCACTGGGTATCTACAACTACATCTCATATGATGCAGTCAGGAAAAAATATTTTTGAGCAAAGAGACAGAGCTCAAACTAATCATCACTTGTCACATTATTAGTAATAATTACCAAGTAATTCTGCAATATGATAAACTTCCAGTTTGTTGTGGGTGGATTAATTGAGTGTTGTGCAATAACTTTCCATCCTGAGATACCTTCAGGATTATTACACCACCCATTCTTGGAACATGGAATACAGTGTTCATATCCAGCTGATGTGTACTGTACTTCTGAGGGCTGTCTCATCTCTGGAAATGTTTATGAATTCTTCAAAAGTCAAGGTACTCCAACTGATTTTAAAGCCTTATGTTTGTATTTTGAGTAATCGGTGTTTTTTCATTGGTTTGCCTAAATTGTCTTTGCTAATTGTCAGTATTTCTTTGGGTAATTCAGAGTTGACCTACTGCCAGTTGAGATAAAGTGTCCTTGTTTTCCCATGCTTTCCCACTTGGTTCTTATCAGCATGTCTTGTTGCCTCCAAAATATAGTCAATGACACAAAACCAGGCTAACAGCGTGGAGATTTGGGTGTGAAGGGTTTGTCTCTTCTGACTGTGTGTATGTAATATGTATCACACAGGACTTATTTCTCCTGATATCAGGTGTGAGGGCACTTAAGGCCTAACAGATTTGACAGATTTAAGTGAAGGTGCTACATTTATGTCAGCCTGTCTTCACATCCTGCAGTATCAGTATCTGATCTTTGACAATGGCCTTCAGCTGCAACTGGACACTGGGAAAATGAGGCTCTCATGAGACAGGAAGAAGTCCTGTTCAGGTTAATACACTTTCAGCCTTTGAATTTAGAGCACTTTCCTTCACTGGAAGGGTTGGAAGAATAAGTAAGGATAAGCTTTGTCTTTCCTCCTTCACCATACCTTTCCTCTCTGAGAACTGTGGATGTCAATCCACGTGAGTCAATGAGCATCCACACTTGACAACAGTTCTTGGTTTGACATTGAGGGATGTGCCCTTTCCTGATGATTCTATTAAGAGTGCTATCCTGAATTTTATGGCAAGCACGGTATTGTGGCACCACTGTTTCATACTTCCATACCTTTTGCCATACTTGTTGAATTCCTTCTAGAAGCATTTTGAACAGGTGAATTATATTAATCAAAATTTTTTGTTTGTTTTGTTTTGTTTTTGTTCTTCTAGCCTCTCACCAGGGGAAGGAGAATGGTCAATAAACCACTTTTTTTTTACTTGGGTGGTTTTTAACTTTCATGCTGTGTATGAAAGGGAGAAGGCTAGGAAATATTTCAAAGAAATAGTAGCTACATAGTTACAGCTAAAAAGAGCTGTGCTGCACTGCATGCCACAAAGCCAAGGGACAAAACCTAATTCCCTGGTTATTTATTCTGATAGTTTCTTGAATTACTAGTTTTTGGGACTACAAACAATGGATGTGAAGTAGAGAAACCCAAGGAATACATTGGAGATTAAATCCAGTGTACCAATAAAATTTAATAAATAAATAACTTATTTCTGTGTAGGGCAGACTGAGAAGTAGAAAGAGATTAAATATGCTAACTGATGAGGTTTGGGGCCATAAGACTATTTTTTCCTTTTATACAAGCCTACAGTTTCAGCTCTGCAAACCCATTTCCCAAGGCTTTGGAACACAGGGAAACAGAAGAAGACATAATAGCTGTGTTCTGTGCCTATTGATTACTGTGTTCTGTGCCTTGAAGAAGGCCTGGATAATATTTATTCTGCTCTTGTTGTTCTGGTCTAAAGCAGAAGGAAATCCTGTAGGTGCAAGGTACTCTTCCATGACTAGGAATGCAATGGTGCCCTCTTGTGTGAAAGTGAAATTTTAACAGCAATGGAGACTGTCAGAAAGTCCTAAAATTAAAGTACTATTATGAGAGTGCTCACATAATACAGGTAATGGTTTTGAAAAAAGTTTATATAAACTATTAGTTTAGCCATGATCAAGCAGATTTAATTAATTAAAACCAGTATTAGTCTAGGTGTGTTCTGCTAACCTTAATCATTAGAAGTGTGATTAATTCCTCTTGTGGGTTAACATTTCCCTAAGCCTAGAAATTTATTCCAACCCCCTACATAGCCATGTTTGCTGTGTGAAAGTCTTAGGTAAAGTACTGGCTTTGCTGGTCACTTTCTTACTGATTTCAGGAGAGCTGGAACTTCCCCTCTGGTGCTTGCTCTCCCCCTGACATCCTGTGTGCAATGAGTTTTCTCTGTCCTTGTGTTTGCATTTGCAGGTGGCATTTTTAACAGCTTCTGCCATGATGCTCCTGCATCTTTATCTTCTATGGTACTGAAAAGCATGAAGATCTCAACAGTGATGAAATGTGTCCAAGGAAGCCCATGCTCTCTTCATTTAAACATTAAAGGAACACTGAGTCTGGATGGTAGGAATCAGCTTTGCTACTGAGCCCTTTCTGTTCGCTTTCTGTTTATGGCCGTTCAGCCAAATTTGTTCCATATTACATAATATTTGGGATCAAGCTGTTTTCATGTAATGTTCTCAGAAAAATATTTTTGTGAAAGCATTTTACTACAAAACAGGATGAAGTTGTGACCCTTCTCAAGTGAATGAGAACTGAGATAATGAATTCTGGCTTCCAATATAACACATGTAAGTTGTCCTCTGCCAGTGTCTCAAGCACACAGCTGCCCTTTTCTTTCTTGTTCTGACATCCATGCAGGCACACGCACTAATTCTGTCTGCTCTGATAATCTGAACATGAGTGACTGCCCCTACAGAAGGAGAAACAGTTTATTCATCTGAAGTTACAGTTCTGCACTGCAAGAAAATGAAAGTACATGAACTTCCTGTGCATAGTCTATTTTTACTATCACCTTGCCATTCATGTGCTTCATATGTTACCATTTAGATATTTCCTAGTTGCTTCTCTCAGAGTTAATAGGTTTATTTTTAAACTTGCATAATTAAAGCTTCATTTACAGCAATCTGTATTAAATCCTTGCTCCTACTCCTATGTGTGTGTTATACATATCGTCTCTTTTTTTAACAGAGACACATGTGCCTTTCACTTTGAAGGAAAGCTTATGATATGGTGTATTTTAATTTATGTTTTTGATCTTAAAGATGCTCAAATTATATTCTTGCAATCTGTTCCTAACTCATTTCAGAGAATGTCCGTGGGCTGGAAATATGTTCTTTTTCACTGGACACACAGCAATCTCAATGCATAAATGTGAGATTCACTGGGAAAAAAAGCAAGATGCTTAATGGAAAGAAGGTAAACTCCTTTTTTGGGGGGAGTAATTTTTCATTTAAATATTTACAAGCCTTTGGAAAAAAATAATCTTTTGCATCTCTCTTATTTTTTTTCTTATTGACTTTGTGGAAAACTACAATGAAAGATATGCTTCAGCATAGCTAAATGAAACTCCCCAACAAAATTTCCTTTTACAATATATAAATTCAATTTTCCACCATCTTTGTACTTCTTCCGCTTACCTTTTGACAGGGGAACCTGTCTCTGCAGAGCCTAATTTTCATACCAGTCTTGCTAGGTTTCTTTTTGTGCCCTTGTGTGGAAGCTTTTCTGACTCCAGTGTCTAGGAAGAGCAATGCTACAGAGATTTTAAGTGCATATTACTTCAGTCAAACTATATCACTGGAGTTTACACATCTAGAAGACAGACAGGTGCCTGAGCTCTTGTGCTTATCTGTCCCAAGCCCTTGTAAGGGGCAGTATCTGTTAAGGGGAAGTATTTGTTGCTAAAATTTGCAGCTGAGGAAAAAAAGAACCACCCTTGACCAACTGTTTGAAAGGCATGAGTTTTTGCGGTTATCGGCGGACAATGGTTCCTAATCCTGTACACAACGTGTTGCTTCATGTGCTTTGTACAATGTTACACTGATTGCCCATGTGGAGCAAAGGTTTCCCAAACTGCAGCTGCAGTTTGCACTTGGTGTGTCTTGATGATGGAGCATCCATTCCTATGGGCAATGCAGGGCCACCAGTCAGCAACCAGTAGCTTTTAAAGCAAGTCAAGTTTGTAGGCAAAAATCAACAAACATATTTAATTTAATTTTCCTAGTTTCGGTTCAGTGAGTAAAATGGTAACATAAGACTTCTTTTACCCTCCAAATGCCTTTACCAGATAGGAGACTATCCAACATGGAAAACTGCAAGGAATTTAATAGTTAACTGATAGCAGTTAGGGAATGACCTGCTATAACTGGACCTCAACTTTTGTTTCTTAAATGACTTTCTGTTTCATAAACTGTTATTGTAATTAATACATTTTCTGAAGCTGCCAATAAATATTTAAACACTTTTTTTAAGACTTAAAAATTTAAGACCTTTTTCCATTCTGCAAATGTTTGTGCTTGTAAAATGCATATAGACTGGGGCTTATATTTTTATGCTTTTAGGATTATTTGATATCTTCTAGATATTTGGATTTCTAAAAGTGAAGGTGATAGCAACAAGAAATAATGATACTCCTTGAAATCCTTTTTTCAAGTTGTATCTGCTTCTTTTACATTCCTACTGCTACCTTATTGACTGCTTAATTTTGCTTTTAAATGTAAATATATCTGAACAAAGAATATTTTTTCTTGAATATCTTAACCAAAGGTTTTTCTGTATCTGGAAATCATATGTGAACTCAATGTTATCAATGTTTTAAACAGGTACAGGTACAATTCAATTGCATTGAAGTCAGTGTAGCACAACACATATATGTGACCATGAAAACTGTACCACATTACTGTGAAGTCAAGCTGAGTCAGCAATACTATGTTGAAGGTAGGAAACATCTTAAATCAGATGCTTTTCAAGAAATATCTTGTAAAATAAAAAAACCAAACCCACCAACCAACCAACCAAAAAAATCCTACAAAAGCAAAATCACAAAATCACATTCTGGGATTTGACCTGGCACACTGACCTAACTGATGGTAGCTCATGTATGCCAGGACCGGTCTTAGTTTATTTTTCAGTGATTTTTTTTGTTAGCAAGTAAAGGTCTTGACTTGATATAAAACCCAGAGTTTATGTCTAAAGGTATGTGGAAAACTGAATTTACACTATGCATTTCTCCCTGTTGCCCTTCTTGTGATTGGCACTGCTCTTTTTCTGCCTGCAGGTTCAGCCGTGCCTGCTCTCTGTGCCTCAGACAGAGCTTCTGCTTCTCTGCAGGGGTGGCCCAGGGGTGGCTTCAGAAGCTGAGGAAAGCTTAATAAGAAAGTCTATAGAAATCTGTTTTTACTTTCATTAACTACCTGTTCTATAGCCTGTTTACCTCTCTACCTAACTGGAAAAGGTTAGGTAGCATTTTTCCATGTTTTTGGGGTGAAGTGCCCATGAACTTTATACAAATTATGCCACATGCATACAAAAATAGATTCAGCACTGTGGTCCAACCAAGACACAGTGTGGCCAGAGAAGGAAAAAGCAAAAAAAATGACATGAGACCCCTTGTTCAATCCCAGGCTGGGTTTGTCCTGCCTTCCCATCTCCAGAGCCCATAAGTGGATGGCTCTTGCCCTTGCTCCTTGGTACAGTGTCATCCCTGCCATATGGTTTGACACTTGGGTACAAGTAAGGCCTTTGTGTGCTTAAAAAGCCTTTAATTTTCTTACCAGTCCTGATTCACTATTGAATTATATACAAGTATTTTGTGAACAAAGAGGGGAGGAAACAAGGTTTCCCAGCCCAGTTTTAAGACACATTACAAGGGTGAGTGAACAAATGAAAATAGGAAATATTTCTTGGTGGAAAAGGACCCTGTGAGGAAATTAGAGTAAAGTGCTGCTCCAATACTGTGTTATGCAAGGAGGGGTGAAAGCAACACATGAAAAGTTGTTTTAATGTTCTTAAGAGTTAAATTTTGGAGATGAAAATACCAGATATTCTGAAAGTGTTGCCTGGCTTCTAATTCTGGTGAGCTCCCTAGGAGCTAGGTAGGGTGTTTCTTTCAAAGGCTGGAGTCAGAACAGCAAAAAACCGGAATTATTGATAACAGAGAAATGAGCCTGGTAAACAATGGGAGTTGTTTTTTGAGGAAAAAAGTCAAAAAAATTAATATTATTACTCAAATTATTGTTAGGTTCTAGGTAAAGAAGTGTGATGCTATGTCCTCAACTGCAGCCTTAACTGCTGATGAGGTTTCCCAGTAGAAACCCCAGACAGGGGAGATAGGTCCTTAAGGCATATTGTGATATAATCTCTGCGTGTGGGAAGAGTACTTATCTTTTTTGCTGTTTATCTAAAAATGTATGCAAGTCTGCCCTTAAAAAGAGGGATGAGAGAGGTTTCCTGTTGGGAATCTACTGGATAATTTGGCAGTTTGTTTACACAATTTTATGAATAAAGCAGCTCTGAAATAGATTCTGCCTTCTACCTTCCAGATTGCAGAAACAGTGATGTGGGAAAATATATTCCAGCTTGTTCAGGTGAGCTGATCTCCTATGCAACCTAGAGCTGTGAGATATTTCTGGTGACCTATACAATGACATGTTTTCATACTTAAATGAGCAGGGAGAAAAAATTATGATTTCCAACTACCACTACTTATAATTACCATGTAGTTGATAGGTAATGTTCTGGAAATGTATTTCTATGTATTTCTATTGAAATGGTACATGGTAATATTCTGGAAATATATTTCTATTGAAAATGCTACATGGAAGGTAAAGGTTTTGATATTCTGTTTGATTTCTAAGCTTTTGGAAATATATTTGTGTTCTTTGAGTGCACTTTGGATTGCTGGTTTTATGTTTTGTCTTATTGACAGACCTCATAAGTAGATTGAAATTGATTTGCCAAACTGCTATACAGCTTTTGGTATACCTGTGAATATATGTATAAAAAATATTCCTTCTACATATTACACTTGTCTATCATAGCTGTACATATTCTCTATGTAAGAAAATTACAATCTTGGGATAATCTGCCCTTATAGTAGTATTAGTGTGTATATTTCAAATATTTGTACATAAACTACATAAGATTCCAAGTAGTAAGGTTGGGGTAAAATTGGTAGGTGTCTTGGCCTCTCAAGTATTACAAGTGCTAAGCTAAATAATGTTGAATGAAAATTATATATCATAAAAAAGAGAGGATTATTAGGGTATAAAATAATGATAATTTCAAATATTCTATGTAAGATTCTATAGCTGTTGATTTTCATCTCCATCAAGTTATGAAATATATTCTGTACTTTTTATAAATAAATAAAATAGAAATAATAAAGTTATAAAGAAACAGATGTAATAATTTCTTTCTTGATTTTTTTTTCAGCTGGAAAATTAGATTATAATTTAGACAGGGCAAGGAAAATTGTAACAGTGAATGTATCCAACTTTCCCCGAGATCAAGATTATTACGTTCGCCTGTGCCACAAATGGTTCACCTGTGAAGATGTTGGGGCACTTGCTGTGGTGAGTTAAACTCCTGGTGCTTTGGGGAACTGGAGAGGGGTGCCTTGCAGGTGGCAATGCTCATTAAGGTTATAGTTACAGGAAATGCCATCTATGTCTACATCTATAGCTATATCATCTGTATCACTTACACAATCTATATCTGTATCTATCCATATCTCAATAATCTCTGTATATATTTATCTATATCTGTATCATCTATATCTGTAATTTAGCTTTATTCAAAGAAATTTACTGTCCTGGATTTATGACCATCTTTTTCATTTCAGATAAAAGGAAAGGAATCTTTTAAATCCGTTTCTCTGAAATATTCTCAGCTACTCCCTTGTCTTTGCATTGAGGTAATACAGTCTGGAATTTGGTATATATTTGTGTTTCTGATTGAAGAAATTTCATCAGGCATTTGTGCTAAGAAAGGAGGAAAAACCTGAAGAAAAAGGCTCTAGACCCAAGTTTTTGACTAAGGCTTTTTTTGACCATAGAATTACGTAAATATAAGGAAGAGATTTTTTTAAAGTAAATGCTAATTCAAACATGGCAATCAGAAGAAAATGGGATAAAAATTATAATTATTTATTAAATGTGTTGTATAATATTATTTTGACTGTTTTTTATAAACAATTAAAAGATAGAAGACTTAATCTGACCGAATGTCAGCAGCATTTGGTATAATATTGCATGAGAGACTAAAACAGGAATTGAGGAAATTGAGAGTGATAGCAAGATTTGAGTGGTAGATAATACCTGGCTGCAGGGCTAACTCAACAATTGTTGGATGGGCCTGTGCTGGTAGGGAGGTTATTTAAGGATGACACAGAGTCATTCTCATCAATGTCATGGGGACAAAAGGCGTGACATGGGGATTTGCTGGAACACAGTTGGGACCTATAATCAAAATGGAAGAGGGTCAGGGTGATTGGAAGAAACTAGAGATCTTCATATGTGACATAATTGAAGGATGATGAAGTGTAAAGTATGAAGTGCAAGTTCGTGCACTTGCTCAAATAAAAAGAATTCTTGCTGTAAGATGTGAGTCCTCATTTAGAAATAAGTGGGAGAAAAAAGATCTGGGTGAAATAGTTGATCACAGAGTAATTAACTAGCTTGCTTCCATGATGTCAACATGTAAACATGAACAAAAGTCTACTGAGTTAGATTATTGCAAGCTAACAGGAAAGTATGGGCAAGGCCTTCTTTGAAATACTGTAAGGAATACTTGTATCCATATTCAAGAAAGATTAATTCAAAAGGAAGATGCACATTAAAAATTGTAGTGGTTGGGGAATGAAGAGGCTTTTACAAAGGAGATTCAAATACCATGTTTCCATTAGCCTGGTAAAACACATGCAAAGAGAAATTATGTTTGCTGTGTAAATACAGACCAGAAGGGTCACTCATAAGGAAAAATAAGATATGTTTTAAACAAGCTATTCTTGCAATGAGAATGAAGGGGGATAAACTTAATTCCATGAATATATTCAGGATAGTTACAGATTTTTATGATAACCTCAGAAGTGAGATTTTGGAATGTCTTTCATACAAAGAATGAAAGGTCCCAAACAAATTTAAAATTGTCCTGATAACATAGAAAGATGCTACGTGAACCTAGTTTTCTCACTGAATTTTGGGGCTGGATTTACCTTGCAGATTAAGATGCCTAAATGTAGATATCCAAATACAGGTATCTACATTTGAATTAGGTGAACAAGGTCTTAAAGTCAATGGAGATCTAATTAATACAGTCAGTTGCTCAGCTGACCAAAGGTCGATGGCCTATCCTTTTGGGATGTGCTGGACTGCACGGTAGATTCCACTGGCTGCACTGGCTAGGTCTTCATAAGGCTGCTGTGACAGTAATTTGGGCACTTTAGTGACACTTAGATGTGTACATTGTGGGACCTAAAATCACATACCTAAATAGGCAAGCTGAACCACAAATTCTTGTCGAAGCCTAGGGAATTTTTCATTCCACTCTGAAAATATGAGATCACTAGAAAAATTTTATTTCTCTCAGTGTATACATAGAAAATTCTGCAACAGGATTGCCGAGCAAACAGATGGGAACTCCAAATAACAGAAACATTTGCACATGAATCTAAATAAATAGGGCATAGCAGCAGCCATACACATATACTTGAAGATTGGGTTAGGTGTAAGTCTTCTGATTTTAGGGATGCATCCTTTACCATTGCCCAGGCCAGGAGATCTTATATTATGATTACTGAATGTTTTGATTTCCTTAGAAAGCAATGACACTGTAAGAAACCTAATGAAAATCAAACTGGAAGATTTTCTAAATGAAATTGGACCAAATATACAACTTAGAAATAGGAATATAGTGTTAGAAGGGATCACCTTAGTTCAATGCCCCTATGATGAACAGCAAAATAAAAAAATGGTGCAAAACTTCTTTAAAAAATGACTTCCGAAGCTTTCTAACAAACATAGCATCCTTATCTTTGGCAGGAAAATTTGGTGTCACATTCTACCTGAAATGTTAAAAACGTGTATCTCTGACAAGCTCTAACTGATGTCCACTGTTTGGTTGTAGGGTTGGCTGGCACTTCCAGATGCAAGGAGGATACAACTTTGCCCCTTTGAAAATGGCAAGTACTGTGTGCTTACTCTTTATAAGAGTGACTTTCAGCAGCCCCATTAGTATGTCATAGTTTAAATTAATCTACGCTGAAAAGAATGTATTGCAAAACTTCAAGGAAATAATCATATTGGTCTGCTTTACTGTGGGTAGATGAAATAACTTTCAGACCAAATAATTCACCAAGTTTATGCCAACAAAAACACTAAGTAACTTCCTAGTCATTTCCACATTTTCTTAAGTGACACACAAACTGGGCAGAAAGAATAAAAGGTCAGCTTAGAAATGGTGTGAGAAGAGGGCTTCAAGCAGACATTTGAGGGTGTCCAATACCCAACTTAAAGGAGGGATCAAGGAATTGAAAAAGGAGAAATTTTACTATATATGAGTTCTATGCTTAACAGGAAATTATTCAGACAAATATTCCAGCAATATCAGAAATTGGTCTAAGATGACAGCTCAGAAAGAAACAGCAAAACAGAAAAAGAAATTGTCTTATTTGCACACATATGAAAGTAATTTTTACCAGGAAAATAGAAAAAAAGTGTGGGCTAAAAAGTGTTTTATTGTGTTAAGTCCAAGATTTTGGTTTAAAGCACATGTAGAGGTACCAGACTTATTAACTGTGTTGATTCCTGTCTGGACATTTTGAATAATGTTTCCCTTCTCTCTTTGTGCACAGATACACAGGTGCTTTGGGACAATATTGTTTATAACCCGTCAACACAAACCCTTGCCTGGGAGCCAGCCTGTCCTGTCCTTGTCATGGTTAACCTATGCAGGTTCATCAAGTCGAATGACCATTGTGAAGATATAGAAAAATCTTTCAAAAATTCTTCTGAGAAAGTAAGAGCTGTGTGGATTAATTCAAACTGTGAGACTGAAAGGCATCACCAAAGGCATAATGTGAAGAGCTAGGCTTTGGAATAAGAGCAGTTACAAATTCCTTTCTTCTTCTCTGCTACTTAAAACTATTCATAATCACAGTCTGTTCTTGCACACTAATCACATGATTTATTCAAAATAGTCACTGACTCATTATAGAGAAATAACAAGTGGAGATGACTGGGCAGCTAGTAATGTTTGCTAAATTCTTTGGGGTAAATAGGATCTGCTTTTTATTTATAGTTCATGTCAGGTTCCCTTTAAAGTAAGGGAGACAGACACACTGCGAGGACAACTCTTCTCATCTGTAGATAGGCATAGTAGGTTGGAGGAATTTCTCTCCGATAGTTCCACCTTCTTTTTACTGTCACAGGAGTCTCTCGTGATTAGATCAGATGTAGATATTTAACATTTAGTCACCAGAAATATAAATTAGATGAAGCTAAATCTCTTTACATATTTCTAGAGACATAACAGTACTTTGGTAGGGCACAACTGTTTTGTAATTAAGATCTTCCTGAAGTGCCTTCCTCAACCTGGTCCAATGTCTTGAAATTGTGGGTGCTGAAATATTGTGTCCCTTAGCTCTTCCAGCACTTATTTTCTCAAGCTGAGAAGGGTTTTCAAACGCATATGTCTTGAATGGCTTAACACTTCAATCTGAAATCTGATGATACTGAATGCTCTGGCTTTTTGAGGTTCATGAGAATTCGTTTTACCATGAAAAGTAAGTTTCAGGCTTGCCTGATTGTGGAGAGAAGGCAGTAAACTTAAAGTAACAACAGAAAAGGCAAAAAAAAAAAAAAAAAACAAACCAAAAAAAACAAACGCAAGAGATTAATTCTGAAACTTTTGGAATAATATTATTCTTCTGATGACATGACTGGGGAGGGGGTGGGGCTGACTCAAGACTGTCGAATGCTTTTGTGATTAGGAACTCCTGGCCAAGCCTTTAGTGATTGATTGTTCAGATTCATCATTTATGAGTTCCAACAAAGCTTTGATCTTGAAAAAAACAGATTAATTTAATTCTAGATGTGAGTGATCCCTGTGGGATTATTCATCTGCTGGCAACAAGTACAATTTATTGCTTGCAGGAGAGAAAAAGGGAGAAAAAGAAAATAAGACTGAAATGGGGTCTGGCTCGTAATGGTTGTATCTGTCACTGGAACTGAAATCAAATTTATTACAGAGTATGAGTGTTTTTCTGATTGCTCATTTTGAGTATGAGTGTATTTACTGATTGCATTTAATGACCGAACATTAATATTAATCATAGAACCATAGAGTGTCCTGAGCTGGAAGGGACCCACAAGGACCATCAACATTCATGGATAGAATGGATTCTCTCTTTTTTCCTCATTAATGCTAACAAATTTGATATTGAAATTGACCCGTTTATTGTACTGTAACCCTGAAAACCATCTCTGTAGTATGCTGGAAACTACTGCAGATTCCTCAGATAGGATCAGCTGCCCTGTAAATCCAGTCAAGGCCACACACTCTAATACTATGCACATGTACTGACTTACGCACAAAAGCTGCATCACTCCTCACTGAGGCTGGGGCTTTCTCTGTCAATGACAAAGCTGTCTCCAGGTCTGAGCAGACTCCTACAGAGCTATCTCCTGGGACACTGTAACTCAAAGGCAGTTACAGGAAGGAAGTGTTTGGCTGTGTGGGGTGCTCATCACTTGAGCAACAGGGTTTGTTTAAGTAGGATCATATGTATAGCCATGTGTGTAGCTATTGTTCATATAAGACAAGGCTCTTTGTGGTGAAGCCCTTGGTGGGTAAACGATTGTTAAACAAGAAAAAAACATTTTGTGGATTGCTTAAGTGGACTTCTAAAATTCAGCCTATGTTTCACAGCTCTGAAATATGGGTATGGAAAATTCAAAGATTTCTCAACTGATGGTGGAATACTTTTGGATGTATGTTTAAATGTTCTGCTGAGTTGTTCATGAGTGGCAAATAAGGGGTTGAAACAAGTTGACTTTGTAATCAGAATTTTGCACAAGCCACCATAGAATCAATCAATTTAGCTCTAATGGATCAGTCTGACCATAAAAAATGCTGCATATTGCAGATAAAACGAAGCAAACTATTCAGTAATCCAAAGCAGCAGCTGTTTCTAACCACTTTATCTGATTAACTTCCTGGGATGTTCATGAATTGAACAGACCAGTTGCCTTTGCAGTAATCAAGCCATGAAAATTTCAGTACTTGATTTTGTAAAACTAGTTACTAAAACTAGCTAATGCTGAGTGCTCTGTCTTCCAGCAGGTTAAATATTCTCGTGTGGACACTCACCCAAGACTTTGCATGAAGGTAAAGGAATTTCTTTGTAAAACACATATTAACTGCCCTTCTGTCTCTAAAATAAATGAGCTCCTGATGTTCTTTATGATTAATATTTTGTTTCATAGCTCTGATAAATGGGAACTGAGAATGAAGGAAAAGTGAAGGATTAGATTAGAAGGTAATTGTTTTGAAGTGCAAGAGCAATGATAGATAGATAGGACACAGGTCAGATTGTTCCCTTCCTTTTTGTCTGTTTAAGAAAAGCCAGAAAAAAAAAGTTTTTGGTCAATGCAAACTCTGAAGAATGTGCTAAACTTAACATATAAAGTTTTTTATTGTAAATATTTGAAAATAAAATGATCAACACAGTACATTTAATGGAGAATCTCTTACTATTCTAGTTGAGAAGAAAAAAGCCAAATAAGGCCAACACCGGCATATTATTGTTTTCTTTTAGATTACTTTTAAGTCAATGGAATTGGATATTTCTGTAAAATATGCATGATTATAAATACCTGAAGAATTAGGGGATCTAATTTAAGTCAAGGGTTGGAAGATACAATAAAGAAGGAAAGCTGTGAATTAATCTTTTGCAACTTTCTGGAATTCCCTGATCATCACTAGTTGAATATTTTGCCACAGATTGAAATGGAAAATCCGGTTTTCACAACAGATTTCTCTGCTTTCAGTTTACAACCAACCGAGGATCTTGGATTAAATGTCCATTTGCTCATGGCGAATTTCCAGGTAAATATATATTTTTAAACTTGCATAACATTATATTGTGGAAAATATTTAAATCACTAGATATGAGCTGTCTTTTAAGTGAGAAATGTTTAACAACACTGTGAATTGTAAACTAAATCAAAGAGACTGGACAGCTTGTAACTTCTATGTATCCTCAGTAGATCTAGTGTTCATCAGTATAAAAAGTAACTTGTAGGAATCAAAATAATTGCTTGCATATCATTAGATAACACTTAAAAATACAAAAAGCTTTTATTTTAGGCATAAATTTTAGAATATACTGTATGGTCCTTGTACATCTAAAAGTAAGTATTTTCCCCTAATATCAGCCTGGAAAATGAGGACTACTGCAGTTGCAGAACAAATACAAGTTTTCTTCACATCCCAAAGCAAGGCACAGTTCTCTGTGCTTGTGTGTAACAGGACGCAGATGGCTTCATGTGAATCTCTTGGGATGCACCATTCAGTCTCTGTGGTTTGTATATATTATTTCTTTTAAACATTTTAAGGCTTTTAAACATACCTAATCTCATTAATTTATTATTCCATATATTGTTCTTCAGCTTGAATCCATTAATAAACCATGTACATATTGGAACAATTACTGGAACATTTTAAAAGCATGTAGTTCTAAATCTGATCTCACGCTGAAACAAGAAATAAATAAAGATCCTGAAGTCAAATGAGTCACATCAAATGATGTGACTATTGAGTGGAACTTTAATATTCTTTTAATGCCATTTTTGTAGTGTGGTATTTGAATTATGTATATAAAAAATGTTACTGTTAATATTGCATATATGGGTCACTGATATAGCTGACCTGGCAAATCACACATCATGAAATGTAAGACTTGAGGCATCAATCCATGATGAACTCTAAATACCACAGCTGCCAATACAAACTCAACATGCAAAAAAGATTTGTTTTCAGCCGAATTATCTTTTTGAGCCAGCTGATTGTGTGGCTACACAACTTCTTCATCCAAAAAATGGGGACAGAGTGGGGAAGGATTATGGGAGGGTCAGATTTCAGTTTCAGGCAGCAGCTAGTCATGAGAGCCTCATTCCTCTCTTGCAACTTAGTCTATGTCCCACACATTTTCAGTGCAGCACTGTGGTTTGCCCTTTAACCCTGCCTATCAGTTACCTTGCTGGCCCAAACTGTGATCTGCTGAGAGACACATCTAGAAAGTGAGGTCAAAGAGCAAAAGAGAGGCCATAGTATTATTTTTCAAACAGGAGAATATTAGCAGGATAGATGGATATATTTCACCATGGTGGTCCTAGTAGCTACTATGACCACCGTGCTTAAATACATCCATCTGGTTCAGCAGCCA
Source organism: Euphonia xanthogaster (assembly GCA_034509185.1). Lineage (NCBI taxonomy): Eukaryota > Metazoa > Chordata > Aves > Passeriformes > Fringillidae > Euphonia > Euphonia xanthogaster. The sequence goes on along the minus strand of JAYDZK010000056.1, from coordinate 18,820,924 downwards.
GCTGCACAGTACTCTCAGGTTCACTGCTAAAGATGTGCTCCTGCTGTCTGCTTCACTGACCAGGTACATGAGTTGGCACATGATGAATTTTGAGAAATTTGAGAAATCTAGATATTGTGATTTGAATTGTTACTGCTGGCTATGCCTGTTGACTTCACTCCACTGTAGGGAATGTGCTTTAGGACACACAAGCACAGCTCCTACATCTGTCCTCCATGTAAGGTATATTCCAGCTGTACTTATTTGTCACTATTCAGGGACACATAAAAACCTGTGCCTTTTTCAGGTACTTGTGATTCTTATAGTGGGAAGAGTGCACATGCCAGGCAGTTATGAACAAGCATTTCTTAACATGATGGGCTGGACACTGAATGCTGAATTTGTTTTCTAACGAATCAGTTTAGATTGTTACTGCGCCTCTTGTGCTGAATGTAACAGAACAGCTGATAAAAAGAGTTTTCCAACTCAGCTCAATCTCTGGACATGCAAAAATGGAAGATAACAACTTACTCCTCTAGGAGTTCCCAGAGCTGAATAATCATGGCAAAAGGCCTGGGAAAAAAACAGCTATCCTAATTAACACAGACCACAGAGGGCATTGGTGGTAATATCAAAAGTCTATCCTAAAGGGAAAAGCTGTCTGGAAAATGCTGTAATACTGGCTGAGATGGAGATCTTGTGGAAGAGCTGTCAACACTCAGGGAAGGCTCCCTTCTTCTGGTCTATTTCGCATGAAATCTGTGGAGTTTATATTTTCTGGTTTTAAAGGCTCCCTGTGTGAATAGCTAAGTGAAAGGGGTAATGGTGGAGCACCAATAAATCACAGCTGGATATTGAAGTGTGTGTTTCATGAAGGCACTGATGCATTTAAAAATGCTGTTTTCTTCCCTTTGGTAAAGAGCTGTTATGTCCTCTGCTACTGCGACAGAATGGGACCCCATGCAAATTACATGCAGTTCCTGTCTCAACACCATGAGCAGTATACACAAAGTTTTCATCAAGACCTCACTCTGTGTTCCCAGAAACCAATATTGATCCTCTAACTACTTATTCCTCTTCAGTCATGCTTGGATATATTCACCTAATTTCCCCCAAATTACTTTAGGAGTTTGCCACTCTGAAGAGAGTGGTGTAGGATGCATAGCTATTGGTGGAGTAACAGACATTATTTTGAGGACAAACCATAATCAATCAAATACTAAATGTCAAGCCAGTCATTTTGGACAATTTTACCCTAAGGCTCAGTTTGTTCTCTGTATACAATGGGATGGGAAGTCCAGAAGAACTGTAAAGACAGGGTCATTTCTTCAGCTCATGCACGAGGGAAAAGAAGTGAAGATGATGGGAGGAAGCAAGCAGTGGGGGGAGAGTGTCCTCCTTGTGGTGCTCCATAAAATGCAGTAACATTAACCCTCTTCCTGTGCTGCCACACTGTGCTTGGCAAAACTACACCAGCCACTTATGGTCATTGATATCTGGGGTTAGGTCTGAAAATAAATAACCTTCCAATAATTTTCTAACAGGGCAGACCACTAATAGCATTATTGGACACCAAAGCAAAGAACTGGAGAGACACAGTATGTTTTCTTTGTTTCTGGGTATGGAAAATAGAGTTTTTCAATTTTTTTTTTTTATTCATTAGGGAGATTCTGTTTCAATCACTATGTCACAGGAAATGTGTGGGTCAGCAATTTGCATTCAGGTATGTGTCTTGCTTTTTGCCAGGTACCCTGTACAAAATAAACTAATAAACAAATCATTAAAACACCAAGCAAAGCAGCAGGTACTCTCACTGCTTTCTCCTCCCAGCTAAATCTGATTACTGTGTAAATTGAGTTGGCAAAGAGCATTATTTAAACCTTGGTATGCTGCCACCACTTTTCTTTGAGATGACATTAATGAACTGAAAGTTGCTCTCTGTGATCTTGCTCCTTTGTCAGTGGCAGATAAAAGGATATCATCAGGATATTACTAATCCTGTCTTTATGTGTTCCTTAAAAAAAAAGTTCCAAGCTATCAAAAGATCCAAATAAATAATAGATGAATTTTCAAAAATTGACATTGACTAGAAAAGGTGAGGCATATAGTAAACAGCACAGCAAGTGCATGATGCTCTAGAATTAGCACTCAGGAAAGTAGAACTGAGCAAAAAAATTCTGACATTTCTGCATTTTTGCACACTATTTCTGTAACTAAACTTCATGAAGAAATTTTGTTCATAGAAAATGAGCATGAAGCTGATAGGTTTATGCCTCTCTGGAGTGAATGTTCTCAGCAGACACTGAAAGAAATGAAAGTGAGAGGGGAGCTCTGAGGCTCCAGTAGCTGCCCTAGAAGGCCCTTCTCATCTTTACTTTCTGCTGCTGGGAAGAAAGAGGGAAGATGAAAGTGAGATTGGCAAAAGCCTTCTGAGTAATGAGAGTAGTAGTTCTTTCCCTAGTGAGAAATGAAATTTGGTGGGGAGACAGATAATTTCCTGCATAAATTATTTATTTTGTAAGTAAGATGTTATCTGTCAGACAACGATAACAACAAAAATTATGATTAGCTCTATCATTTAGAGACTTAAAAGTGATTGCAACTCACTTTAAATACACTAGACCAGCAATTTCCATATGTGTATATTTAAAAACAGATTTAAAATGCAGTCACTTGAGTAAACTAATAAAGCAATCTCATTTTGTCAACACAAGTGCTTAGTAACAGCTCTGCTGAAAGGGGAATAAGCCTCGATTCTTTCTTTTGAAAGGGCTGGAGAACAGATGTAGATTATTCAGTTCCACTGCAGATCTGTGATACCTACTGTGGTAAGTAGGCATGTTAACAGAAGAAGCTTGGGTCTTGATTCTGTACAAAAGCACATTTCAGGTGAAGTGTGTTTTCACTGGGAAACTGAGGTGGGATGCACCTGACTGAATGTGGATGTGTGCATGAGAGCTAGATATGCTCAGAGTCCTTTGTAGACAGCGGACTCATATCCCTCAGGAGCTACGTTAGTTAGCTCTGCAAGGGCAACCTGTGTGGCTGGCGGCTGCCTCTGCTTCCTGGGTGAATTTTTCACCTTGTGCCAGTTTCTGTGTGTCACACCTGTATTTACCTTGGTGTCAGTACATGAGGTAACTAGCTAAAAACACACCTTGGCAAGAGGCACACACTGCTGCTGTTGTAGTCACTGCAGCACAGCCCTGCTGTCAGTTCCCCCCTCCCTGCAAATGGGGCAGCAGCATTTTCCTCCACTTCCCAGCAAACAGAAGTTTGCTTCTGGATATTGTTATTATTATTTTTGTGATTTGAGGTATACTCAGATACACTGCGGAGCCAGAATGTTCTAAACCCTCCAAGCCATGAAAGTAAGTTGTTGTAGAAATTAGTGAGTTCAGAGCAAACTGATGCTGTGGGGTTTATGGTGAACAGTACAGCAGTGGATTGACTAATTTAGAACTAAAAAGTCTAAAAGGAATCATGAGAAGCCTCAATCTGAGCATTGCCAAAAACACTTCCCCAAACTCTCACAACTGACGACCGACCAACCAACCAACCAACCAACCAACCAACCAACCAACCAACCAACCAACCAACATCTCCTTCTAGTTCACTGAAAATATAGTAAGTCCTGTGACAGATTTTCCCTGTTGTCTAAAAACACCTGTCAGTTAACTACAGCTTTATATTTGGAAGCCTGATAATAAAAAGAAGGGAGCTTGAATTTGTAGCCTCAGTGTAGTTCCCTGTGTAATTGTTTGTGTAATGCCAGTTTGGGTTTCTTCTCCACTGAAAAACTTGTAACAAGCCCACCCAAGATGAATAAATTAAATAAGCAGTGTTGTGGTTCATACAATGTGGATGCATTTTCATTTTTCATATTTTCATTTAAAAATTCAGAGTATGAAAAAAGCATGTAAAATAATTAAAAGCTCTAGAAATGGCAGTCTTAGAATTTCCCTGCACCTCATAGTAGAGAGAATGTGTCTGTGCAGTAAATGAAAATAGCAGAACATCAAAAGCTGACTAAAGAACTTTTTGTGCACAATATTTGATTTAAATATTTAAATAGTGAACTTTTTCTCACAAGCTTGTTTGTTTGGTTTGGTTTTTTGTTTTGCTTCTATGTTTTATGTGGGGTTTTTGTTGGTTGATGTGTTGTTTTGTTTTTTGAAGTTTTTTTCCTTCTGATTAGGAATTTGTGGTGATTCAGAAACAAAAGGAGAAAATGTGCACTTCTCAAGAATGTCAGAACTTTAATATGTGATCACTGTGTTTGTTGTACATTAACCTCATGCTTCATGGATCCTGACATAATTTATGGTTTTGGGATAATGTGATCTACATTAGTTGGTAGATAATTAATCTCTATCTGTGGACCAGTGTTCCCAAAATCTCCCTGTAAGCAAGATGGTACAAGTCAGTGTCAGAGATGGGACACTGAACTGGGTTGGTCTGTCTCACTGCAATAATTCCAATGTTCTTAATGACTCATTGGAAGCCACCAGCTGCTTCTCAGGTGTAAGGTTTTTAATGTATCAGTGAGAGCAAAACTACTAAGGGCTCTTGTATTCTTAAATGTATATTTTCTATAACAAAGATATTTCTTAAACAGTAGCCTTTTAAAACCAGGATGGGATGAAACTTTTAAAAGAGCCACCGAGGGTGATAATTGTTACAGTGGGATGCTATTTTGTTTGGGCCTAAGACATTAAGAAAAGCCATCCATGTAAAAGTGAAGGTAATATTAACCTTGAGATTTGTCTGTAATCCGTGACAACATGGTTTATACAAATGTCAAAGCAAATGACAAATAATCTTGTAATGGCAGAGTGAAATAGTGAAAATATATACTGTGCACATCTTTGCAAAATAGAAATGTGCATGTTAAGTGTTACTGTTAAAGATACCAGGCACTGTCAGTGTGTTCAGAAGACTCATGATGTTATTAAAAAACAAGATTCCAGTCATAACAACATCTGTTATAAAAAAATCATTGTGTCTAACCATCAGCAAGACTGCTATTTACCCAGGCTTTAAGAAGAGCTTTCTGGCATGTAAAATTTATTATTCTACAATGGATAGCATCTTTCTATAAAGCTGTAACTTATTTTTTTCTATATTTTCTATAAAGCTGTGCTTTGGGAATTACAATGGGTTGGTGTTGTTTACAATGGATGGAAATGGGAAAATAATGTGTTGGTTTTTTTTTTAAATTTACATTTAATAGCATTGACTTGGAGGCAATACTTTGTGCTCCTTTCAAATTTTCTATTTCTTTGGACCACTTTTCTGGATTCTATTTAATGAAGCCAAGCATTTGAGACATTATTTCCCCTATAAAATAAGAAATTTATGTATTTTGTATGAAACAATAACCCATATCAGTTACTCTGAGAATAAATATGTGAATCATAATGAAAACAAAATGGCAACCTATATTTGAACTTGTTCCCTCAGGTTTTCATGGTCAGTCATACAGTGATGGAAACCCACCAAAAGCCATGACACACAGGTATCCATCTAATTTACAGTTTCAAACATCTGTGGGAATGGATGGAATTTTTAATCTTGAAACCATATTACTGGCCTTGTTAAAGGCACAGAAGGAATATCTGAATGAATTTTGTATAAAGCTAGAAGGAATATCAGGTTCTTAACTCTCCCTTTCCCACTGAAGACATTCCCTACTTCTGTGCTCTCTGTTCTCTTGCTTTCTCTCTCTGCAGTTTAGTCTGGAATCAGAGGTAGCTGCCTTGCTACCAAAGTGAGAAGAAAGGGAGGAAAATAACCAGTGGCAGTGAGAAGTTTGTAAAGCAACAACACAGCCTTCAAGAGTCCTGAAACAAGCTCAGATGTGCTGTGCATGACATTCACATTATTAGCCCCTGTCCCCTGCTTTCTCACTGACGTTTGCAGGCAGGTCAGATCCCTCTGTGCTCTCACTGATTAGACATGTCTGTTCAGCTGTTCCAGTGCTGCTTCTTATTGCCACAGTCCTCTACAAAACACCTCTCCTAGGCTACAGACAAACCAGTAAATAATGCAGCCCATGGAGGTATCATTTGGTAGACCCTGAGACCTTAAAAATTCTCTTCCTTTAAGGATACCTTTCAGAGGCAACCTAGAAGAGTGGGAGATACCTAGAACTCCAGAGAAAATAGAGATGGTCTGAAAAAGTCTTGTTCAAAGATGGGGAAAAGATGCAGCCTTGCAAAAGTGCTGAAAATCTTGTGGTTGAGAAGGGGCTGCCATCCTTGCTTTGAGGCAGTCTTTGGCTTTTCCCTTGTCCGAAAGTACCACTTGGAATAAAGTATCTGGTTTTGTTTATTTGTTCCTATAAGCACTGTTTGAACTGTGACAGTCAAGTACACAAGCTGTAGACAAATAGATTTGTTATTTTAAACCAACTATATAGCAATGAACTTTTTCACACTTTGGAGAAAATAACAACAATCTTATTTCCTCTTCTGTTTTTATCCTAGGATGAAGAGTGTGGAGTCCTTGCATTGAATTTAACATGTTTTCAAGGTCCTCAGTATCTTCTCAACATTGTGTTTTGGTGCAATTTGCAAATCTGGTCTAACTGGTCATCTCTCATGACAGTAGTTTCCAGTTACTGTGAGATTATTCTCATGAGTGAAGAATTTAGCAAGTTGAGCCTACTCTAATAGGACAAATTCAGATTAGGATTCCTTATTTCCCAGTATTAAAAAAAAGGATCTTAGATCACCTAGAAAATCAGGTCCACATTTCCCATCTAAAGTAGTATTTTATACAAAACATGCTATAAGTGAATATGTAAGTACTTTCATAGTACTTTGTGTACCTATAGAACAAGTATTTCAGATTTTCTTGTTGGTAGCTTTCATTTTTAAACCATAAGGAAAAGTTTTTGAGAAATGAATAATGGAGGAAGTTTTCTCAGCTTTGATACATTATTCTTCTTTGCAATTTCCTGTCTTGATTTTCTCATGCCATTCTGATGATCTCACCATGACAGACCACGTTCGTTAAGTATACCTCACAACTGCTTTCTGTGTTTGCATTTGTGTTTGCCTTGGAGATAATTTTCCCATTTGTCTGAGGTGGTACATGTCTTTGGTTTGATAGCTTTTTAAAACTGTCTTGTGGAAATCTGGTCTAGAAGGAAACAGTTTAATGGAAATAATGGAAATATTTTCCCCCATTATATCAGTATTTATACTCAATTGTTCAGGATAACATTACACACTGTACTGATTAACAAATATTTGGCCTTTATTTCACTGAATAGTCCTGTCAAACATGCTTCCTGTTGTGTAACATTGGAATAAAGTAAAATAAAAGATGATTAATAGCATATCCTGAAACCATGTGGAATTGATCATGTGAGATCAGGAATATGGGTGAGGAGTAAGGGAACAAGAAGCTGATCAATAAAAAATATTTTCCATCTGAATGTGTGGGGTTTTAAAAATTGTTTGGTTTTTTTTTTTGTTTCAAGACATTTATTGACACTTTTACATAGTATGGTGTAAGAGACATATCCACTGCACAAGAATTTTTGAGGTGCCCTGGAGAGGTCAAGTTCTGCTTGATTCTTTTGATAGAAAAGCTTTATTGTTTAGACTGCACATCTATTAGATCTAGTCTCATTCCTAGCAGTGCTGCAGCTCCAAAAGCAGAGGTGGCAGGGCAGCATTCCTAGAGCACTTAGTTACTTTCTTTGTGAACTTGAAGCTCTGACCTACCCTGCTTTTCGTCTAATACCTTTCAGGCTGCAGCCAGGAACAAGACACTCGGCCATCCAGCTGGGAGAGCATCATAACTCTACTCTCTTCAGTCTTCTGAACTCTTCTTTCTTCCAGTGGAAAAGTCTTTTCTGCAGGAAAGGTTGATTTGTACAAAGAGATTTTTATTGCCATGATACCTTCAGATCAACTTTATGAATATGCCCTCAGACTGAAAATGAATTAAAATGATACAGGTGTATCTAAGGCTAAAGCAAAACACCACCTCCAATGACAAGCTCACCTGAGATCCTGAGGCAGCAACAGCTGTACTAAGCCCTGTGCTTTCAATGAGAAAGTCCTGTTTCAGCTGCATAGAAGCTGGCTCTCTTGCAGTACATCATCGCTTGTTGGCTGCAGTGCTGAAAATACAAAAGAAAAGAGCCATACCAAAGCATGGTCCTGTTTCATAGGAAAATTTGGACAGGGGACATAGCAGATGTCATTTAACCTGAGAGTAAAGTGCTTATCCAAAGACAGTAGTCTAGGCTCCCATGATGGCCACTGCAGAGAGACAGGTAGTTTCCACGCGTATTTCATTTTGCTTGTTTCAAAGGGAGCCAAGGCAGCTCCCATTACAACATTAAATGCTTACTATTACAACATTCCTGCTGCTGGCAAATGTTTGCAAATAATCCTTAACAGTACTTCTGTACTTTGGCTCAGGTCTGCCTTTGTGCATTTGTGTAGCGAGAAAAGTGCTGGTAGCTTTTCTGATTGACTCCAGAGCAGACCTGTATGAGTCCTTTTCTAAAACTTTTGCTTCAACCAAACATTGACTCTTCTAATAAAAAATTCCTGCTCCCTCTGGGAGCAGCTTTCCTGATCTCCCAGATGGTGACTCGACCACCCCATACATGTGACATATTTGGAAGAAGTTCCACTCAGGTACAGTATTTTCTAGAGAAGTTAAAGCCTCTTCTGTTCTTGTGACTTCATAGTTGCAGAAGTAAAGGTGTTTAAATTTCTTCACAAGACATTTTAAACACTGGTAGGTCAGTCTTGAAAGAAGGTAGTAATAAAATCTTTCCTAACCCTATAAGCATTCATTACACTCTGCTGACCATTGAAATGTTTTCTTTCTCTCACCCAAAATACGCAACAATTTTGCAATATTGACCAATGTACAAGTAAACGTGTTGTAGCAATAGTCAAATGCAAAAATCCCCTATGTGTTGCTTATAGACTTGGCTAATTGTCTAGAGCCTCCATTCCTTTGCTGAAGGAAATTCCCTTGCTTACTGTGGGCCCAGTCCACAATAAACTTATTGTGGACCCTATTTTGAGATAACCTGCATGTATTTGTTTTTCATTTAATATCTACATTCTCAGTATTACCACAGAGCATTAATATCCCAGTTCTTCTAAGATCTTAGCATGTATCAGAATATCATTGAGCTATAGTAAAAAAGACTGCTAAGATGCTTTTTAGTAATCTTTTTAAGACTTTCCATTATTTCTAGTGCATTGCACAAACCTGAAACTAACATTTAAAGTTAAGACATAAATTAAAACAATTTTGTTCCGCTTACTTAGGGACTTATTTTCTTGGTATGCTGACATGTGGTCTGGTGTGGGTAAGCAGCCTGGTTCTGCTGCAGTATTCTTTATTTGCAGTAATACATACACGCACTTCCTTGGTATCAGCAAGTGACAGTTGAGTCCCGTGCCTGAATTGCCACATCCCTCATTAGAGTAGCTGTGTATTCACCAAGCTGTAACAACAGCCAGAGCAGAACTAGTCTTGCTCTGCAGGCTCTGTTCCTGACCTGTCTCTTTTGGACTTCTGATAAACTACTTCAAGGAAATAAATGGGAAGAGAAATTATGACTACTTTTGTACTTTTGTATTTTACTGCTGATTTCACTTCCTGGACTACAAAATCAGGCCTATGTGAGCCAGCAGAAGGGAAGCAGCCCAGCTCTAGGGGAGTGCAAACAGTTCTCCTCATTAGGTCTTTAGGTGGCAGACTGACTGAGTTGTCATAACTGACAATAGACTTCAACCTGAGGTCTAACACACCTGTGCTTAACAAATAGAAGAAAATTTACTTGCTTCAGTTTAGTGTGAAAATTTCCCCTTACTCAAATCCTGTAACAGCTGGCCTAAAAAAATGGTGACTTTATCTTATATCTCATATCCCCTGTAAGTTTCTTTATTGTACACAGAAATATCTTTCCTGGATTAAGAAAACAATTTCTCTCTCTTACTCAGAAAGCCCTTTCGTGTAAACACGTAAAGCTGCTGTGTTCAGTGAGCAAGTCCAGTAACAATGATGGGAGTTATTCCTCCCATCCCCCTGCTGGTTTTCTACCACTTCAAGCTGTAGGCACACAGTTTGTGGCAATTGGGAGTGGGGCTGTGGCCCAGCCTCATCCCCAGTGGGTACAGCTGTGAACAGCTGGTGAGCAGCACTGAGAGCAATGAGCCATGGAGTGCCCAGGGGCACTGACCAACCACCAAAGGGAACAGAGGGCACCCAGGTGCAATGC
>JAYDZK010000056.1:18790342-18800907 GCA_034509185.1 Euphonia xanthogaster | reverse complement strand
AAAAAAAAAAAAGAAAAAAAAAAATATGAATTTGTGAAGAATAACAGTGGGAACAACAGTTTCCAGTAAGGCTGTCATGATAAGACCAAGCCAGCCAGTGCTGGGAACCGCTGACAGAACTACAGAGCAACACAGAGTGACAAAGGGAGAAACTACCACAATGCAGCAAATGCCATTACTGTCAATCATTTTTCATGTGGCTGTGTGAGGAAGTGTGACTTCCTCTTCTTTGCTGGTTATGGGCTATTTCATTTGGGAAATACCCTTGAAATTTGCATAGGTAACACCAAATTCTGGCCTTTGCAGGCTTGGATCTTTCTGTGCTCCCCAATGGACTGCACTGCTCAGGGTATGCTCATCTGAATGACCTTTACTGGTTTGTTGTAGAACTGAACAAAAGTCACTTGTCCAGTGGAGGGCAAAGGCTCAGTCTGGAAGGTCTGAGTGACTGGCTTTTTTTGCCACGCTAATCAATCATGTTCTTAGCCAGTTATCAGCTACTCAAATTGCAAGATTAATTACATTAAATTAAAAAACACCCAAACATTAAAGACCTCTACAGATTTTATTTTTCCTGATGATGTCCCATGAAGGGAGCAAGACATGGAACCTTCAGAGAAGGAAAAGCAATATGGTATACCAACTCCCTGGGTATCTGGAACATCTGTAAGGAGGAGGCTTTAAGTGCAGCATCATCTAGCCTGTACCGTCATGCTGGAAACTACCCCTTCCAGTTGGGTACTTTCTGCAGAAGGTAGGTGGGAATTTGAAATGGGTATTTGAGGTTTGCTTAGAGGATCACACATGGAGTTCCTGCTTTTAAGCTGCAGCAGTCAGAAGATGCTGTAATAGTTCCATTTTCCACATAGCTCCAGCTGTCTCAGGGATCTGGGCATCTGAGGACACTCATGATGAGCACATTCCAAGCTGTGTGGTTTATAATGGCTCCTCTCCACAGGGTGTTGTGGGAATGAACCACCATTTTCACTCTTAGAGAGGCATATCAAGTACGCAAGTTGAGAGAGAGATTGATTACAGGGAGATCTGCTCCATTTGCTGTAGATGCTTGCCCTTTTGCAGGCCAGCTCCTGCCAGGTTTTTGGATGATGACACATCAATCTGAATTATGGAAATACTTAGCAGGAATTTATTGCTAATATGCAGTAAGCCACAGGAATGTAAGCAAGTCAAGGGTGATAAGAAATGTCTACTTCCTCTTTTAGGTGAACTTCTCAGCTTTCATTTGTAGGCTGAATTAATTATGCATTGCCAGGTATTAAAATGCTGTTCCTTGGCTAATGTACTGTGTAATGACTTTTTGGAAAAATAATTACCTCTGAACATATCATTCTGATTAGATCTATCTGAAGTATCAGTGACAAATTTATGCTAAACTGGAAATGACGGTAAGTTTTTCCAGCTTTTGAATCATGATAGTGTTGATCACAGTTATAACATGCAATTCAAATCCAGTATAGAGTGGGAAAACTGGATTTTTTCTCTCTGTAAAAACTCATTTGGGGTGTACTTTTGATCAGTTGTTCTGGTCAAGAGTTCTCTGAGACAAAAAGATTGCTAGTACATACTTCCATAAAGGACTGTGTCCCTTAATTTAATTTCTTACATAGAGTTAAACAGGAAAGAGTAAGTTTATTATGAGCTTCTTTTTCCAAGCAGGAGCAAATACAGCTAAACAGAAGAAGAAACTTAACAATTTCTGTGTAGATGCAGGCAGTTAAAAGTCCTCAGGGGACTGTGAAATAAAAACAGAGGATAAGGCAAATTCATAGAAATTACCAGGATTTTTAAGACCCAAGTACAACCTGCTGGTTTTGTACAGATAGAAGTGACAGTGAAGCACATGGAGTTTTACATCAGGAACAGGTCTGGGAATTGAAGTGTAGGTATCACGAGTCTGTCACCCTATGAGCATTCTCTTCTGGCACCAGGCACATGCTGTCCAAAAACTTTTTAAGGGATATCCTCAGGCAGCTGCTTGCTCTTTTGGCATGATGAATGCGTGCTGTGTTCCTCTCTCTATAGCTAATCCAGCAAGGAGCTGCCTCCTGCAACTGGAATCTTCTCACCAAATGACACAGTTATTTATAGAAATTCTTCCTTCTCCCTCAGAAGGCTAATATCTCCACTTGTTTTCTTCTACTCTCTTCCTTTCCATGGACATGGTTTAGTGGTAATATGGCAGCACTGGGTTAAAAGTTGGATGTGGTGATTTTACAGGTTTTTTCCAATCTTAATGATTGGATTGTGGAAGGTGGTAAATTTTTGCCATCTGGCAATACCAACAAAAAATGCTTAGATGCAATTCCTTTTCAGTAGTGTAGATGATTTGACTACCGAGCTAATTTGTATGACTCTTCATTTTATCTTAATCAAAATATTTTTGCAATTTCCATTCTTCCTAAAAACAAAAGTACTTCTGTGTTACCTAATTCCTAGCATGAATTTTACCAAGCTGTTTTTTTGGTTATATCATCAGGTCCTTGCACCCCTTTGAAGCTTCTTTTGGTTTATTTCTGGTGCTCGCTCTCTTCGCCAGACCAACTGAAAAGGAAACCTCAGCCTACAGAGTGTAGTGACCATGGCCAGTGCATGGACAGTGGATCTCCTGGGCTGGCCTGGCTGCACAGCAACTCTTGGCTCTGAAACCCTGTGGCTCTGTAGCTAGCAATCACATGGCTTTGCAGATGAGCACCACAAATCTGTCAGCAGATAGTGGATTTGCAGTGAGGAACTACGCATGGGACTGGGCACTGAGACACCTGATGACAGGTGGGAGGCCTGTGGCTCTGAGTGGAGTGGGTGTTAGGAGGACCAAGGATTAGAAAAGGGTTTTGGGTGATGCATAAGAGAAGGTGATGAATTGGTACACTGGCAATTTTGGAGGTAGGCTGCTAGTGCAGCCGTTAGGTCTGGGGAAAGAGTCTGAGGAAAGAGAGACTTGCTCCTGGATGTGGGTATCTGCTTTTGCCTGGACTGGCAGGTAGGGCCCTGACCCACCACCTCCCAGCTCAGCAAAGTGGGCTAGGTGCTGCTATGCATGAAAAAATAACTCTTCACAGAATCATAAAATGGTATGAGTTGATGACCCTAAGGGTCACCTAGTTCTGACGCTACTGCCATGGACAGGACACATTCCACTAGACCAGGTTGTTTACAGCTCCATCCAATCTGGTCTTGAACACTTCCAGGGATGGGGTATCCACGACTTCTCTGCACAGCCTGTTCCAGTGCCTCACCACCATCACAGTACAGAATTTCTTCCCACTGTCACCCTACTGTCTTTCAGTTTGAGGCCATTCCCCCGGTCCTGTCACTACATGCTCTTGTAAAAGGTCCCTCTCCAGCTTTTTTATAGGCTCCCTTCACTTACTGGAAGGACACAATTGAGTAACTCTGAAGCCTTCTCTTTTCCAGGCTGAACAACCCCAAATTCTCCCAGGCTTTCCTCATAGGAGAGGTGCTCCAGCCATCTAACCATCGTGGTGGCCTCCTCTGGCCTCGCTCCAACAGGTCGATGTCCAGAGCTGGATGCAGCACTGCACATGGGATCTCACCAGAGTGGACCAGAGGAGTAGAATCCTCTCCCTCATCCTGCTGGCCACACTGCTTTTGATGTAGCCCAGGATATAGTTTGCTTTCTAGACATAGAGTTGGCTTAATTGACATAAGATGCTATCACACAAATCTGAAATTATTTTGCATTTATTACATTGTTTATTGCAATTGCTCTGAACCATAGTTCTCTGCGAGGAGTCCCCAGCAGTCTTTAAACATAAAAATGTAAAAAAACCCACTATGATTCCTCAGGGTGTCTTCCAGTATGACAAACCTGTATCTACAAGATTTTGCACAGAATCTTAGTTATAGTAATTAATATTTTTACAATGACAATAAAAATTATGTCCTTTCACAGAGCTGGAATTTGGCTGTGAAAAACCACTCCTTCTCACAGATTTATTGGTCCATAAAAATTACAGGCATAAAAATAGCCTTTGGATTTTTATAAAATTTGTTTAAAAATATAGCAATATAAAAATGGGTTATAATTTGTGGCATCCCTTAAGTTACCAAAAAGGACTGAATCAGGGCAAACCAATTCAAATTTAAACATACTGTCTACAGTGCTGCCAAAAGATAAAATCATGCTTGAGTGCTACAGCCTTACTTTAGAGCTTATGCCTGAAGTTAAATTTTATGGTTCAGATAAGGCCTTTTGAAAATAGACATTTATGACTCTTTTATTAAAGACGACTCTTCACTGGGCCCCGCTGTAATAAAATTGTATCTCTGCAAAACAGACAATAGTGTTACTTTGACTTTTAGCATGCAACAGAGTGCTGCTGCAAAGCCTAGCCACAAACCATATACAAAAATGCTCCAGTTTGGATGGGCAAATGTTTGTGTTATTCTTTCTGTGGAAACTGTACATTCCCTTTAATGCCAGTTGTCCTAAAATTAAAAGTGAAATTTTGACATTGGAAGGTTTTGGTTTTAGAGAACTTATGAGCTATGCATGGTTTGACTAGATTCCAGTTCTCCAATCCATGAGGAGTTCCCAAATCCAATGATGGACACATTTTATTACAATCTAAAGGCACTGCTCCTACTAAATGCACAAGGGCAAGGGAGAGAGACTTTGATCATTCAGTCTGTTTAGATGTAGCTTCACTGCATGGCTCTGGTTGATCTCTCTCCCATCTGCTTTAGCAAGGACACAGCCCAGGCATAGCTCTGGGGACAGTTCACTCCAGGCTCTTTTCCCCAAAATATATGGAACTAGCCTGTCTCCCTTCCCCTCTACAGTCATTCCATAATACATTAGCACTTCTGCCCTCCATTCACTGCTGCAGTATATCCCTGGGCATGCAATACACACACTACATCCATCGATATCAGAACACCCTGATGGACTGCAAAATTCAGTATTTTGAACACTTTCAGCTGAAAGCATCAGATCATATAGTAGCAGCATTTTAGAGGCACCAAGGTATGACTGAGGCACAAGGATACCTGCTCTGAAGGGAGCCAACCTTTACTGGTGTGGCCACAAGCCAGTCTACACTGCTTAGAGGCTTCCACTCAGCCATAGTGAACAAAAGGCAAACTGCAAGCAAGCTAAACAGCGCCAAGGCTTGGCTTGAGAAGTAACATCTATCAGTCCTACTGTCTGGTGTTTACTTGCCCCCTTCCTGGCCCACTTTTGCTACATGACCTTTTAACCAGCACTGCTTCAGAAGGTGGCCAGGAGAGGTTTGAGGGATAACAGGAGGTCAGAGACTGGCTGGAGTACAAGGTGTAGTGAAGACCATGCTGTGGAAAGGATCCAGCTGTGCTGCTGTAAGCAAGCCAGGCCATCCCATTCATTTGCATGGTCAGAAAACACACCCCAGTCATCCAGCTGTGGCCAGTATTTCATTGTAATCAACATCATGGTTTGCTACACAAATGTGAAAGGAAAACGCAACAAAGCTGTTTAAATATGGTAGGTTCTCCTTTGCTGTAATGTCCTTTTGTAACTTTGTGACCTAATTGGCTGAATTCAGTATGATTTTAGTGCTGTTAAACAGAGCCCAGTTTCAATCCCAAGAAAAATTCCAACATTTCAATACTGTTTTTATTACACATGAAGAAAAAACGTGAGCATGTAGTTCTCCAGAAAACAAGATGTTCCCACAAATTTTAATTAAAAATCTCAACGTTTTCCTGCTGTTTTTTAAATCTAAATGAAATGTTATCATAGACCACAATCAAAAAAATCCACTTTGGTTTACTGAAGTGAGCCCAAATGATTCATATTAAGGTCTTCACCTCCCATCATACACCCAGCATAATGAAGTAGTGTGACTATGCAGAGTTCTCAAAAGAAAACATGTATTCACAATGAAAAATGTAGAGATTGAGAAGCCTCTAATCTAGGACTGGGGTGACAATTTTGATGATGATGGGTTCCATCTGATCAGGTGTAGACATCTGCTGAGCTGGTTGTCTGCTCTCTTATTAGAGTTACTGGAAGGAAACAGGCACTGTTTGGAAAGTGAACAAGGTTCAGTTTCAGACTGAGCTAATGATATAATTCTAGGTAATTTTAATGAGTAGAAACAGGCCTTTCGGAGTCAAATCCTTTGCCAATATTAACTTCAGATTGAGACAGAAAAGGACCCAGAGGCAGGCACAAAACATATGTAATTTGCATTTCATATTTTTCCATACTTGGGTAAATTTCTGTCAGGTATTTTGCTGCCCAAGACACAGACATTCTTTGCAAACTCCTCCAGCACCAGAGTTTGAAGCAGCCCAGAAAGCCCGTGAATGATGTCTGTAGCATCTCTGCAGTTAATCAGTGTCAGTAATGACAGACAATGACAATGAAGTGAAAGGCAGAAAGAGCTTTTCTGAATGCCAAGAGGTAATGAAGCTTTTGAACTTATGCATATGGCATCAGATCACTTTGTGCTGCAGTTATTAGAACAGTCTGGGGGATAACTTAATCAGGCACATCTTTAAACACCACAAGTGAGCAGTCATAGATTCTGAATAACAAGGATTGTCTTTGTACTTGCTGTAGGTTTGACTTATTTGCAGGACTCACCAAGAAAAAATGCAATTACTGTTTTCATTTCTGAAGACCTGAGAGTTAAGAATGCCTTGCCAGTGCCTCCTGGACAATGGAGGAATCTCTGTAAGCTTGCTCTCAGCTTCTGATGGCTACAGCTTTTTAGAAAATCAGAGGGTAAGCCCATCACTCCACCCAACCCAAACTTTCTGTACCCTATTCTGTTGTCCCAGAATGGAGGTGAAAGGAAAAGCACCCCATCACCCATCAGCCTGGAGCTAGATGGTTGCTGTGATAAATGAAAATCCCTTCTCTACTAATCTTTGCTACTTTAAGTGTTTTCAGCAGAACCACGATAGGCAGAACTACACAGCTTTATAGAGAGCTTTTTATGTCTGAAAAACATTATCTAACTTTGTGTATTGCAACTTTTTGACTACTGCCTGGAGATGTAAGAAGCACTGAAGCAACCTGTTCCTAAATTGCATCATGCTATGATAGCAGTCCTGACTTACTGGACAAGATATTTCTTAAAAATCTACTCTGTTGAGAGAGAATGGAGACTCCTGGATAACCTAAAAAAAAATCAGTTATGTTTTTCCACAGAACTATTTTTTTCCATACTTCCCATATAGGAATAGTGGCATCAAATTTATGTATCCTATGTTTTAACTTTTGGATTCTAAGTTTTGGCTTTCTCTGTGAGTGCTGTTATTGGCCACGATGGAGGCAGAGGGTATGCCAAGCTCCAATGCTAATCTCCAACTATTTAGAAGCTCTCCAAAAGGACCTTAGGTTGCATAAAGAGCTCTTATAAGATGGTCTTAGTTGTGAATCTGAGTATTCTTTTCATTTTTAATGGACTATTTTCTGTTGATGTTACCATATTTACATTTCTTTTCATATGCAACAAAACAAAGCATTAGAGATGTGCAGCAGTGTCAGTGAAAAAAAGACATTTGAAAAAGAAAATATAAATCTCTGATGACACTTTAATTATGGAAGCCTCTGAATTTAATTATTGGCGAAGCATTCCCATACTTACTGTTCTCCCTCTCTGTATATTATGAGTTTGGTGTTGCCCACAACAGAAAATCCCTCAAAGGGCTTCCCTTTTGAGATGTTTTCTTAAGGTAACTTCTGTTACAGTAGCTGGAGTTTTTCAGACTGTGCTGCCTACTATCACAAACCTTGTTTTCCTCTGCAAGGGAACAGAGATGTTACAGGCATAGGGTGTCCTTTGTGCCCCCATCATGCAGTGTGAGCCCCCAGAGAGTGCATGACTTCTGTGAGTTGATATAGGCAGGCATAGACAGTCACACAGTCACACTGTTGTCTCTTGAATATACACAGCAAAGAGGCCAGGTATGGGTGCCATGCATATGCCAAGAGTTCTTGCACAGTTCCACACACAGCTAAAATGAGTTCTCACTTCTAAAGCTGGTTTCCTCTTACAATCTTGTTGTCTTACAGCTCAGTGTCATGGTAGCTCTGGTATCATCACTCATGTAACTTTCCTGCCAGGGACTGACTGGCAGAAAGGCATGACTCAGTCACTGGTCCAAGCTCAGACCCTGGGGTCCCTCATAAATAAGCACAGGTACACACTGCTTGGCACCTCCATGCAGAATGGTCAGAAAATTAAATTAAATGGAGTACAACAAACCAAAGTCTCCAGGCTTTGAAGAAAAGGTTTTTCCTCAGTCATAAGCAACGCACAGTACAAACGGGTGTAAGAAAAGGGAACGTAGGAGGAGAGAAACAAAATACGTCATGAATATACCCAAAGGCAAATTACCACCCCAGAACATACCAGTGGCAGGATAAATCCAAGTTTCTCCCCTGTCAGTGTGGAAGCAGAACAGTGACTCATCTCAGACAACCACAGCAGCCACCACCTTGTTTGCCTGTTGTACTCTTGAAGCATATTTTGCAGCTCATGTCTGAAAATGAAGATCTGTATTTTCTTGAATAACTCTGAAATTATTTTTCTCTAAGCCAGTTGCCAGTGGATAAGTAAAGCCATTCTCACCTGTGACACAACATCTGAATGGAGGGCAAATCACTTTATCAAATTGTTCGTATTTTATACAACAAAGAGTTTGAACGAAAATAATGCAACAAGAAGACCAAAACCATATATTTGATGCATGAAACAGCTTCTCAATTCAACTTTTTCCACTGCAAATGACAAAAGACAATCCCCTTCATAGGAGTTATTGACCAGTAATTTTTTATGGTAAAGGCTTTGTAGTGTTGCTCTGTTGTCAGTTCAATATAGAATGGGCTGTTTTGCTGGGGTCCCAGGAATTGAGTATCAACTTCAGCTGTGGCAGTTTTATCTCACATACAGGAATTTAAGTGGCAGTGGAACGGCCTTTTAAAGTTTTTCGTTTACATGGTGACTAGAAATTCCCTGGCCGACTTCAAAACCAACCCAGAAATAATGTAAACTTGCAAGTTCCTCCTTTGCAATTCATTGTCAATTTCTTTCTGTACCTTCCTGCATAGGGGAGGTTTTGAAATGTCTTAGGCACCACAAGGTGCTCATATGATTTGGAAATCCCTGATCAGGAGCCAGTCTGAGCTGTCTCCCCCACTTCACCCAGCCTCTCACACATATTCCAAGGATCTACTCAGAACAGCTATTTTTGGCTGTTTCAGAAAGCTGTGTTGTTTATTCCAAGAACCCGTCTGAAGAATTTACACATTGGAGCCCACATTGCCAAGAATATGGAAATTATAACTGCAATACAAAGGACAGTTAATAAAACCAAGACACGATCCTAATGAAATAAATGCTTATTTGTGTCTAATCTAGGAAGCAAGAGATCTTTATGTATGCAAAGGTATAAGAAAAAAATTATTGCTGCTCGAAAGGGTGGCATAATTATTTTAATAGGATAATAACTGGGTGAAGACACATTCAGATGTCAATGAGATTATCTTTTACAAGTGGAAGTGCAGAAACTGCACCTGTGAATGGGAAGACAGTGTTCTTGTGACTTGTCCATAAACTGAGGACATGGTTCTGCAACAGCTGAAATAGCAGGAACTGGCTTTAATTGAACCATGGTTCTAGGTCTGTTAGCAGAAATTTGGCGAGATTGCACACGAGAATTAGCATCCCAAGCTGATAATAGTCCTTTTCCCCCAGTGCAAGGCACATTTCAGAATTGATATCTTGCCAGACTTGCTATGAAATTAAAGTTGTGGTGAAGTAGTACAATGAGAAGCATCAAACAGTGTGATGTGAAAGGGTGTGAATCGCTGCAGAAGTACGGTACTAGTGTTTGGTGTTGGACAGGAATGTGGGCTAGATTCAGAATTCTGGCCCTTACTTAGTTTACGATCTAGAATGGGACACTCAATTCTTTTGCTTGTTACTGCCTGTAGAAATGACACAAAATTGTTATTAATTTCTTGCTTGTACACCAAGGAATTAAAAAAAACAAACAAACAAAACACACACACACACACACACACAAAACCCCCAAAAAACAAAAAACCCAACGAAACAAAGAAAAAAAAGTCAACCCCTTATGCAAATAATGATTAGCGCAGTTCTGGGACCCATGAGGCTCCTGGAGATCATCAGCCTTGGGTGGAATTCCCTTTTCCTGAGCCAGCCGCTTCCCCAGACCCACCCCCGCGCCTCCAAACACAGAAACTCCCTGTGCCGAAACGCACATATTCGTGTGCAGTTTCGCCCCTGGGACGACCCTCGACCTCTGCAACCCGTTACGACTTGCTCAGTGCCATCGGGGAATGGTCTGAAATGGCATTGCTGGGATTCCAGCTGTTCCTGCCTAGGAGAAGGAACACCAGGTCCCGGTGCCGAGGAGGTTCGTTGCCCTGTCCCTCTCCCCGCCTAGCCGCCGCTGTCTGTGGAAAGAACGTGGCTCTGGCCCAGCAAGACGGATTCCTTCCCGCAGCGTCTCCCGCTGTGGGGCCCGATCCAGCCGGCAAGGGCCCTGCTGGCAGCGACCGC
>JAYDZK010000056.1:18737970-18790290 GCA_034509185.1 Euphonia xanthogaster | reverse complement strand
GACGCTCTTCCGATCTGGGGGAGCGGGCGGCCTGAGGCGCGCCGGGGCTGGGCCGAGCGGGTGCCGCTCTGCGGGTTATACCATCGATTGGCCAGGACGGCTGGACAGACACTGCTCTCCAGCCTCGCGGTGCTGATCATGGAGTGAGGTTTCCTATGGGCTGTTGAATAAAGCTGAGCTGTGTAGCAGTAGCAGCGTTCCCTTGGCGTTCTGAGCGTTCTGACATTACAGGACAGGCCGGCAGTATCCAGGGGCGGCCCGTGCGGTCTGTCAGGGCAGGGCATCACTCCTGGAAGAAACAGAAATAGTTTCCATGCTGGGCTTTCCAGTGTCTGCCAGCTACAGTCCTCTGCCCCGGTGGTGACAGCGGAGGGCAACGTGAGCCCTAGCGAGGCCTCGCACTGGTTGTGGAATTACTGTCTGCGCTGTGGGCCAGGTAGGTCCCCCTGCACCTGGGCAGCTGGGGACTGACTGGCTGGGTGACAGCACTGCCAACAGGACCTGGGATACAATAAAAGTTATTATCCAGAAATGTATCCTTTTGCAACGGTGTCCTGCAGCATCCTGGGCTCCACTGGGCAGGGTGCTGCAGCAGATTGAGGGAGATGTTACTTCTCCCAGCTTGGCTCAGCCCTGGCAAGACTGCATTCGGAGTGTTCTGTCCAGGCCAGGGCTCTCCAGGACAAGAAGGACATTGACACACTGGAGTGAGCCTTGAAAAGGATCACTGAGATGATTAGGGGATTAGATCCAATCCTGATGTGTAAGGATAAACTGAGAGAGATGGGTCTGTTTAGACTACAGAAGAGAAAATTCAAGGGGTTATTATCAATGTGTGGAAATATCTGAGCAGGGACACAAAATAAGATGGAGCCTGCTAAGTGGATCCAGTGAAAGAACAAGAGGGAATTGGCACAAACTGAAATATGAGAAATCCTGCTTGAATGTAAGGAAAACTTTTGAATGGTGAGGGTGCCAAACACAGGCAGTGCTGCTGATAGAACCTGCGAAGTTTACATCCTTGTAGATGCTTGAAACGTGGCTGAACATCACGTGCATGAAGCTGCTGTAGGTTACTATGCTTTGAGCAGAGAGATTGGACCACATAATCTCTGGAGGTCCCTGCCAACCTCAGTCACGTGTCTTCCTTTTAAAAGAAATGTGAAGAAGAAAAAGGCAGTAGGAGAGGAAAATATTTCCTTTGCTCTCTGTATGCTAAAGGCTGAAATAGATAATAGGTTTTTTTTTTCTCTTTTGTTGTTGAATTCAGTTAGGTGAAAACATAAATGAGGACGGAAGGGGCACTGGTAAACAGACTACTTCTATTATCACTCAGTCAAAAGGATTGCAGGCCTGAGAGGGGGACTTTTTTTTTTTTCTCCCCAGGCCTGTAAACCCATTTGGAAAAACCTTGTGTTTTGGCTGGCTGCCTTTTTCAGCAGGGAGATTAGCAATAAGTTTACTTGCCATCTTCAGGCAGGTATAAGCCACCTTTACCATTGAAGTGGTGTGTGTGGACTTGTTCACTGTAAACTTTTAAAAATTAATTTTAACTATGTATTTTGAGTGCCACAGAAATGAAAATGAAGTTTTAAACCGTAGATCTGAACATGGATTTAGAACATCTAGCAATACAGGGTGCAGTCAATTGTTTCTGCAGTCCAGGGTCCAATTGGATGCTCCCTGAGGTTAACTGGAACATAGCAATCAGCCTCTCTTTGTTAAACTACACAGTGTAAGATCCTTACTCAAGGCAAATCTCATCTTCAGGCTTTGTGTAACTATTAATCCTCTTTGTAGCTTTTCTGTAAATACTGTGTAGCCAGTAAATACAGAGGCCTGACTTTTGATCATGTTTGTCCTTCAGGAGATATCCTGAAACATGTATACATGATCTGTAATATATGTGATCTATTTATAATGTGATTTAATTAGGAAATGCATTGGACACATCCTGGTGTTAATCCCCATTCCTTAGTCAAAATGTCAGTGAAAGAAAGTGTCATGCTCAGTCATCTTTGTGTCTCAGAGCTTGCTGTGGACTAATACTGTCTGCTTATGAGACTATACTTTGTATACTCTTACAGCCTGTAAAATGGGGGTCCATATGAGGCAGCAGAAGTTGCAGAGTTGCCATGTTGAAGCAACAGGAAGCATATCCTTCTTTTCTGGGTTGTGCACACTTGTGTTTCATAAAGTCAGCCTGCCAAAGGTTTTGATTTCTTCTTGTAAATGATGAACTTTGCATGATAAGCCAGCTGAATGCTTATGAGCTAGGGTTAGTGGGCAACCAACATGCGTGTTAGAGTGGGTGTCTGCTACAGACAGGAAGAAGAAGTAGATGAGATCTCCTACTAAAAAAAGTAATAAAGGAACATAGAACAAGTAGAAGGAGGGTCAGGTTATTCCTCCAAAACTTGAAGGAACAAAAACACTGTCTAGGTATGTAGGAAATCAATGAGGAATGTGGAAACCCACATGAAGTTGTCCCATTTCACATTAATTAAAACAAACCATAGAATGAAGTAACTTTTAAATTTGAAAAGCTGAAAATATTACTGAAAATCACTGTTTGGAGGATTTTTTTCTATATTTTCATCTATAGAGAACTATAGAGGAAAAACTGAAAAGAGAAAAGCTGAGACTTAGATTTTCCCTTGGGTGAAAAGAAGATGGAAATGGCTTCTGCCTCATTCTTCCTAAGTTGTTTCTTAGACTAAAGCACCTCAAGGATTTGTTTAAGCATGAAGTTGATTGCCCATGCCTGAAACAAAGTTGAAAACATTTGCAGGTCAAGAAGTTCAAATTAAAACTTGTGGGAATTACAAAACTAATTAAGGATATTCTTAAACATACAGATTTTAGGCTGGTGTACTGTTTTGGAATGCATCTGTTGGACTCAGGCTCTAAAAATGTTTACACTCTCTGATATAGTATCTCTGGAATTTTTTTCAAAAGTACTTGAAATTAGTAAGATTATTCCCCAGAATTACAGCATTCCACAGCTCTGCTCTTCCCTGTTCTCTGAATGTGTAAGTACACTTGTAACTCCATTCCCAAGAAGCTTGGAAATATTTGGGTTTATTATTGAACAAGGCCAGTGGAAATAAACATTCTTAGCTTGGGTGAGAATAGTTACTATAAAATACATGTTGCTGAATGTTTCATTATGCTTTCCAATGAAAGTACATCATTCCTCTTGAAGCCGATAGAATTGGGGTAAAGCTGGAAGATAATTTTCTTTTACTTTTATAGAAGATAAAAAAAAAATAATATTACCTCTTGCTTGGAGCCTGTAAAGGAATTTTTGTAGGTATTAAGCCATATACAC
The DNA here is from genome assembly GCA_034509185.1 of Euphonia xanthogaster. Lineage (NCBI taxonomy): Eukaryota > Metazoa > Chordata > Aves > Passeriformes > Fringillidae > Euphonia > Euphonia xanthogaster. Next base: position 18,786,959 of record JAYDZK010000056.1, on the reverse strand, counting down.
CTTTTGAAGGCTGGTGCAATGTGCCCTTTACATATTTATAGTTAAAATGCCTCAGGTCTGTATTTTGAGCAAGTTCTGATCTTATAGTATCAGCAAACTGTAGATTTGCTTTGAACTGTATTTTGGTTTGGATATGAGTATTGGGCTAGATTTAGAGTTGATAACAGTGTTTTATAGTTGGCTGCCTGTTTTGCATGGCAGGCATTTTAGTACTGCTCTGGTATTTCATATACTTATTTAGTGGGAAGACCAACATTAACACCTCTCACGTGAAGCAGCAGTGCAGTAAAATAATAGCACAAAGGCCTTCCTGCTTGTGTATGAGTCCACTAGATGTCCTTCCAGCTCTTTGTGAGACATAGGTGATTTAGGCTAAATGGATCTAGATGAACAGCACTGCATTTTATGTCCCATATCTTGCATATGTAGCTCTTTTTGGATTCCTACAGCAGTTATGAATACAACATTAATCCAATTTCAGAAGGTGATGTAGGTGTCTTCTTTCTGTATGTGTACACATGATTTTGATCTGTCAAAAGCAATCTTTCACTGTATGGATAGTGGGCAGATATGACACTGGGGTGGAAAAACAAATGCATTTTTAGGTTATACCTAGATTTTTACGGGAAAAAAGGACAATTTAGCTCAGTCTCAACATTTCCACTCTGCAGGTGAAGAGTAGTCTGAGACGTAACGTAACACAGTAGTTTAGTTGGTGGCCCTATCAGACGTTCAGTCTTACTGTGAAAGTAGTCAGCTCAGAAACCTCTGAAAAGTTAAAGATACTTTTTCACTACACCCTAAAATATGAAGATTAATCTGCTCAGAAATGCTGTTAGCTCTGTTCTGTATTTTCAGCTGCTACCTCTGAATTTGTAATCTTTTCAAGCATGCTGCTGCCCTGATGCTTGTGACATCTGGAAATGCAGTTCCAGAGTTTGAGTAAAGATCATGTGAGATGATAAGGTATTTTGATTGAATATCTTTACTTCTGTGGTTTGACACAGAGAAAATTAATATGTCTTCTTCTTTGTACTTTTTAATCCTATTGTCTCTTATTCACCTGTTTTCTAAGGAAAATAATCCTTAAATTTTTGTGATTTTTACCAATACCCCAACTCTTTCTCATCACATTTTCCTTGACTTTTCTCCCTCAATTTCTGTGTGTTATGTTTTCCTTCGTGAGGTAACTAGTGTAGCATGAATTTCTTTAGATGACAAAACCCCACAGATGCTGGCAGAATAATACACTAAAAATATTAGTTGTTGGCAAAATAAATTAGTAAGATACAGAAAAAATAGCTCTTTGTGTAATTTCATCTGCAGCACTACTCATATACTGATTACACAGAGTGATAGTTACTTTTAATAGAGATAAAATTGTTTGAAGATATTTTTGATTTATAATTAGGAGGTGCTTCTGTTATTAATTTTAATGTGACCATTCTCTTACCTTTTGCCCACTGTGCATTTTGCTTCTCAAAGCACATCCTCTATACGGTGGCATAACAGTTGTAGCTACATAACAGAGAGCAAGTGGTCTATGAAACCTTTGCTAGGTGTCAGGTATGTAAGTAGTGTAGGACAGATGCTTCCATTTTAATCTTGTGTTGTAGGTGTATGCTCTAATCTGGGACAAGAGGTCCTTGGTTATTTGATGTGGTAACTAAGCAAGGAGACCTCACACCAAAGCGCTGAGGGTTCAGAGCTGTACAAAGAGTGCTATTTAGGATCAGAGCAATAGATTATCAGGTCCTCTTGTTCCTTCTGATCCAGCTATGATCAACATAGCCCAGTTATGTAATTTAAAATTATTGAGCTTAAGATGTGGGTGAGACATGGTGGAAGGAATTATTTTCTCTGCATGGAACATGGCAAATGCCTTCAACATATACAGTGATGACAGTGAGTTGGAGTGAGGGTGGCGTGGAAGAGAGTATACAAGGAGGCCATGCAGATTTACTTTGGTAAATCAGACCTCTGGACTCTGAATCAGCTCTGACTACTTCAAGCCCCTATAGATGGGTCAATTGATATACATAACAGAAGCTGGTAAAACTATAGAAAGAAAATATCAGGTTTTATTTTTTGCTGTAGAGGATTTTACCCGAGTCATATAAGAAGATATTTTTCTCTGATCATGGCCACATAGCAAGTTGAGAAAACCACAGTTTAATTCACTGTACTCAAAGTTAAGTGTAAAAAAACTCCAACCCCAAGATAACAACAAGAAGATTATGTCTGTGCTTTTAGGATTCCCTGAGTAAGGAGATGTGGTGAAGCTGGAGCTAGTGCCCTGGATGAGCCTGTGTTCATACGCAGACTGGGTTGCTATGGAGTTTCTTAAGGTGTACCAATAACGAGGTATGTGGTGATTCCCATATCTACATGACACCTCCCTCCTGGTCCTTCTAGACCACTTTGATCCTTTGCACCTGATGTTTTAGTTACTGTTTCTGTGGTATTGCCTGTCATGGATAGGAGGGAACTAAAAACCCATTTTCCCCTTTCTCTTCTGCTTAGCTTTTCTTCCAAACTTCCTCTCCTTCTTTCTCCTATGATAATGGGAAAGCAAACAAGGGAAGTAAGATTAGGGAGGTTGATGGGAAATTCCTTTCCTCTCTCTGCTTCCTGTTCTGATAACATGTGCCCGTACTGCTTCTCTAACTCCTTCTTGTCCTGAAGTTATCACTTGATGTCTATCATTCAGTCACTCAACTCTGTTTTCCTGTCCAGTTCCTGGATAGGTTAATTAATCATATCTATCATAGAAATCCTCACAAGGGCAATGTGTAAATTCTTTGCTGCTGAAGTTAACAGTTCAGATCTTGACAAGTATCTCAATGGCAATTTTCAAGATAGACTTCGGGATCAAGTAATTGTTACAGAAATTGGCTTATGTTATTCAAGAAGTAAGTAACATCACCTGCACCAATTTTTTCACTTTGGGTCAGGGGTGCACTTGTAAAACATTGAGAGTGCTATTTTCCAACTCAGACATATAAAGATAGATGCATAAACTTCTGACCTTGCCTTAGTTTGTAAGAGAATCTGTGCTCAGTAGCCTACACAGTTGGTCATGACTTATGATGTAAAAAGAAGCATCAAACTAGGTAGGATTCTCTTAGTAATCTTCAGGGTGGTTGCCACAGAGAAATAATTTACTTTTATTTATTTAGAAAATGACTTTTACTAAATCTCTGCCTGTTTACAAGTCTTCCTTAAAAAACATGACAGAGAGCAAATCAACCAAGATAATAACATAGGTATGTTTTCCTGTTGAACAAAAATGTCTTGGTTTTGGATTGACTTACAAGAATAATATATTCTTTTCCTTACTTAGTAGTATTTTAACGACTAAGTAATATTAGTGTGCTAATGGATAATGAAAAGATAAACATTATTTCTAAAACACAGAAATCTCTTTTGTTGTTCAGACTATCATAACAAATAATTAATGACAATAAAGCCAAGAAAGAACAATATTAATTGTTTTAGTTGGAAATATTTCCATGATGAAACTTGCAGTAAGATGTTTCTTTATATCTGTTTTCATTATCTTTTCGAAAGTCTATTATTTGGCAAGTCAACTCTATAAACTAACTCACAGTAATTGCAATTCTAGTACTTTGGAAAGAAATAAGTTTACCATTCCAAAATCCCCTCAAATATGTCTATTTGGAGAGGCCAAAAAATAGTCAAGTATAGACTGTTAGTGATTTCAGATGGCAGACCTGCAGTCTAGTAAGTATAAGTCTGATACAGGGATGTCACCAAGTTCCCTCTGATGACACTATTTAAATAACACAACTGTAATAAGCTCATTTGTCAAGAATGGGATGTCTAAATCCCATGCTGGAGAACATGGAAAAACCAGATTGCACCTAGGTTGTGTTTTTAGGGTTGTCTGTACATGGAAATTTCTTTTGTGCTTATGAAGTGCATACAGTGCTTATACTCACGATCACATGGTACAGTTTATTAGGGATACAGCTTTGTATTCCCTCAGCTTTCAGCAAAAAGAATACATTCATGTTTTAATAAAGGTAAATTCTCAATCCATAATTATTTATTGTGTCACAAGGATGAGAGAGGCCATTGAGGTTTATTTTTCTTTGTCATTCTCCCATCCCTTTTTGTTGGTTAATTCTCAGGAGAAAAAAATAAGGTGACTGGAAGTGAGCCTAAACCTCTCCTCACTGCTCTTGGAGAACTTGTCAACCTGAGTTTTTATGATCCATTTCTTGTATTTAGTAAGCTATCAGAAGAAGGGATCTACAGTTTGACTTGTCACAGCTTCCATGTGACAGGTAAAGGTTTATAGTATATTTGGTGACACCATTAATAAGTTACCTCCTTTAGGAGGAACCTTAGATAGTGTAATAAAATATGCCAGTTTCCTTAAAAGAACTGCAAGAAAAATTTCTCCACTCTTCTCTGGCCTGAATTATCTCTTTGCACAGTAGAATCTGTGCACATTAATGGATGATTGCTGTAGGCAGTCCTGGGCACCAAGTGCATGTCTTGGCTGTGTCTGACCACACTGGCGTAAGTTGTAGGTGGCCCCCTTCCCTCATCCTCCATAGGCAGAAAACCCAGGCAGGGAAGGAGGAGGATGTAATATTCCCATAGCTCCCCCAAGACAGAAGACTGGGACAGCAGGGTTAATGGTGATTCTGATATTCTCTTCTCAAATTTAGGAATAATATGTGCCAATAGGTTTATTTGTAATAAAATACATATTGACCTTTTCTCTTTTGCACCCTACTCTGCCGCCTACATTTTACACTACTGAGAGTTTATGTTGAAAGTGTGGGGCATCTCCTGAGAGAAACCAGTACTTGTGCCCATTGTGAAGGGATGAAAATGTCAATACCAATTATGTAGGAGCAGATTACCTTTACCCTAATTTCATCAGATCAAAAGCCAGCTCTTCACAATTTTATGCATGAGTGTGGTGTTAGCAGAAGCCCTACTACTCGGGTTATTAATGGGCGTAAAGGATGTTTATCAAAAAGTGTATAGTTCATTGAGCACTCTCTGAACTGTGTTTCTCAGAAGCCAAGGATTTTTTTTTCTGTGCTGAATGTCATGGAAAACACTTTCCATTTTAGTCATTGTATTTACTATGTGCTGCTTCTCAAATCTGTCGTCATGCTGTTCTTCTTGCCTCATGTTTTCATCCTTTTCTCTCTGTACTTAAGGTTATTTTGATCCAGGCTTTTATTTTCTTTCAGTTCAGTAATTAATAGGGCTGATGTCACTCCTTTTATGCCCGTGCTGAATTTGCCTCATTTCTATTTTGCTTTTCAATTCATATGTCAGCTGAGATCTCTAGTTACAATAGCTTCATTTTTCCTGGAAGCTCTGTGTCATGGGGCCAAATTTATACCTGGTGTATTTTCCATTGACACAAAATTACTCCAAGAATGAATCATCTTTATGTTTACATGAATCTGCTCTTATTTTTTTCCTCAGACACTGTTCATTTGTACCAACCACGTAACACTTGAAGTAATTTGAATTATATGAAATCAAATTATGTTGTTTTGGGGACTTGGTAAAGACAACAACAATGAAATGAAATTATGAAAGTCACAAATCCAGGCTAGACCTGTTTTTTTGACATAGTGTACATAGTACTCACAGTAAGTACTAAATCTTATTGCAGTCTCCTTTTCACTGCCTTGAAAAAAAAATGTAAGATCAGAGAACAGATTTTAGGCATAATATTGCATTTCTGAATATAAAAGCTCAAGATATCTCTGTCTACCATGCAGAACAAAAAGATGGCTAGCAGTCAACTAGATTTGAAGTGATCCACACTTAAAAAAATTATAGAACAACCATTTTGTGATCTGTTAAGGGTGCTTAGTATGGAGGTAAACAATGGAACTTTTCATTGTGTTTGTTAATAATGCTGGAAAACTAAACATAAAAATAGGTAAATATATGACCAAAGTTGCAATTTATTTAAATCTAGTGATTCCCTCATCAAATGCTTGCCATCAATCTTAAGAGAGAAGCATAAGAAAAATGAACTTTTTTGTTCTCAATTCAGTGCCAGTCTTTGCTCTGTTCCTAAGTATCTGATAAAGAGATAGGCCACCTCTCTGCATCTCTTGGCTGCAGTACTTTCTGTGAGTCTGTGGGGATTGTCCCTGCACCACTGACACAGCAGAAGGAGCTGTAAGAGAGCAAATGAGTTTCTGAACCTGTTTCATTGATTTCCCCCTGAGCTTAGAGGCAGCAGTACCTGGTGAGTTTTTGTGTACTCCTAGCCAACAGGCTGATACACCGGCAAATGGTGGGGGACCCTGGGTGTGAGACCCTTCCCTTCCCTACCCAGTCCATCCCATCCCCACACAGTGAAGGCAAATGAATTCTGGAAAGTAACCTGGATTTTATCTGGATCATCATAATGACAGACACTGTTGTGTCCTACCACACTGAGGTTGAATTTCAACCCACCATGAGAAATTTTCACTTTGATGCCTTGCAGGGAACACTCTGCAAACTAAAAACAAGTTGTAGAATGTAATAGTTTGATTGATGAAAGAGGAAAACTTCACATCTTAATAAAAGATATTGTGAAAGAAAGTCTTCCTTCTCATATCTGTTCTTCGGTGATGGGTAGCACCCAGCTGTTTATTGTGAAGTCTATTTAGATTTGGGCTTGATAGGGGCACACTCTATTTACAGAAAGAGAAATTATGGGATCTCTGGAGCCTGCTTTATGCATATTTAAACTCATTCTGAGGCCATCTCTGCCTTGTGATGGGTTAGAAAATTACTCTTAGCTTTGTCATTAAAATGAAGCAGATTGGGGCCGGATAAATACTCATGTGGACACTACAGTGTGGCAGGAGCTCTTTGAAAAAAGTGACTGGTGAAATAGGTCCCAAACCATGAGGCACAAAGTAAGAAAGAGATGCAAGGAGAACTGGAGGGGGAGTCAAGCTGAGAGTCTTTTTAAATGCATAGCTTCAGTTTCCTTCACACATATTTTCACAGAAGTAAAACTTGTGATTTCTAATTCTTGCATGCTCCGAGGTTTTTAAGCTATAAATGAAACCAGAAAAAAATAGTTTGGGGTTTTATTTTAGTTGTCAAAACTCTCAGCAAATTTAGTCCTAAATTCACTACAACATTGTGTCTAAAAGAAAAAGACAAGCTTTGACAACTGTATTTTTGCAAATTTGTGGTAAAAGCAAGAAGTGACAAACATTGTTCACTAAAGAGCCAGACATAAAAATTACTCTTTTCTTACTCCTTCCTACCCAGTCATTCTGGACTGTAAGTTTGGAATATGTGAGAAACCCAGATTCAATTCTCTTTGCAATTCAAAGGGATTTTGAAGCCATTATCTCACAACAGAGATCACCAGCCAGTACTGGATGTGTTACTCCAGAGTGGATTCCTCTCAAGTACTCTTTCTAATGTTGTTCAGCATTGCACAGAATACTAAAATCTTTGTGGAGAAAGGATAGGGAATTTGCTGTCTTGCCTATTTTTCTGACTTTACCCTGGTGGATATTTCATGTAAAGTGGGCCCATTTCAATAGGAGTGATTAAGAACAGCACTCAAGTATACTTTAAAGTGGCTTAGACTGTCCCTGGGAGGCAGGATGTGAGTCTAACTGATTCTAGGAGGTGGAGGGGTCATATATCCTTCCAAATAATCTTAACTCCAGATATGTTGTTATTATATTGCAAAGGTTCCATATTACTAGAGTTTCATACCTCCTTGATATTCCTCATAGGTAGCTCCTCTAAGCACTGACACTTCTTTCTCACAGTAGCCAACTAACCCCAATTGCCTCTCAACTAAGCAATCTACTCTTTTATAACACTCTTCTTCTTACTGGCTACAGCCTGAGGCCTGTTAGAGTCAGGCCTGTTCCTAATCTCTAATAATTGGCTCAGCTGCAACTCCTTAGGGGTAAGATTACTTTCTATACTACCTTTAATTTCTTGTATTGTATCCCCCTACACAGATATCCTGTATCTTTCAAATACTTTAAAGCTGCACTGTTAGTGTGCGTGATATAAGGAAGAGGTGAATATTTATTTCCTTGAATCTGCATCCTCTTGTATTGCCAGTACAAAATACATTCCTTGTTTCTTTCAAGGTTGTCCACCTGTGAGAGACACAGAGTGAAAGATGTAAAACCTCATTTTGAAAGATGTAAGACTGCATTCACTAAAGCCTTTAGGGAGCAGACACAAGTGCCCATCACAGCCTTGTAGTATCAACCAAGCAGGAGTGAACAAGCTGTTGTAAAGTAATATTTCACTCATCCATAACAGGTCCTGCAGGCATGTCAGAAGCACCCCCACATCAGGGACTGATGAGAGATCAAGTAAAGTTGGCAGTAATACTTACTGTTTTGAATAATAAGTAATTATAATGGAGAAATGACAAAAAAGAAAAATCACAACCTCAAAACTACAAAGAATAATGGGGGCATTTGTACATGAATGTGATCTTGAGCAAATTCAGACCAAGTACTCTCTTTGTTCATTGCTTTAGTAGCTACAAGCCTTCCTTTAAGGAAAGACACATTTACTTTTATCATCTTATCAGCTTCACGTGAAACAGAATCTTTCAGTCAAAAAGAGCCTTGTGCTGAAGGTGCTTTGCAAAATAGGAGCTCTGTAAAGACTTACTGTGCATTGGCATATACGCAAATGGAATGGGCAGGTGTGTTTGACAATAACTTTTACAAAGTGTTATGTCTAAAATTCTGGAAGAGCTATGCTGCATAGGCTTGTTCCTTTTTTTTTTAATGTCAAAAAGTCAGTCTGACAGAACTAGGATGTGATTGAAAGAAGCAGCTCTTACATGTTGAAGTGGAACCTCTAACTTGGATTATATGCAGATGGTTTCCATGTGATGGTACTCCTGTGTTTGAGAGGTTCTGACATGGGAATGCTGTTTTCAGTATGAATTAATGTATAAAAAGCTGTTAATTGGTTGATTAAAGATTTATGTATTGCAGAACATCATCTTCAGTGTTTTCAATTATTATTGACACAATGATGGCAGTTCCCAAATGCAAGTATTCTTCCACATCAGCTCAGATGAATGTTATTTAGCTGTTGTTTAAATTTTTTAAACTAAATTTTAGTTTAAAAATGCAGACATCATGAAAGATAATGCTTATGTTTAAACAACTGAAAAGGTAGGAGAAGACTGAAAGAAGTTATTCTCAGATTTATTTTGAAGTGGCTTACTGATTAGGGCAGTGCATCTAATTTCAGAGTAATGTCTTTGTTCTCCTTGCAGGTTTTGGAACAACATGCACATGGTAAATATTTCTTGCCTCTCTCTTTTGAATAGAGATCCAAGGCACAGCATGGACAAATGTGAATTTCATATTTGAAGAAGCACGTTAAGCATTTCAAAATTTAGCCCAAATATAACCAAATAGATTCCTTGTTGGAAAGAGAGCCTATAATTAACCTACTGAATTTTTTACCATGGGTGATCATGGCTGTTTTCATTTCTTTTAGGTGCATATTATTGGAACTATATGGCATTTTAAACAATGGATAAAACCTCATGGTTTGTATTCTAGTTTGAGAAGACAGACTTATTGCCAGATTTAAGACTGTGCCTTCTCAGAGGCACATATTTTTAGGGAATACAGATTCTTTTATGAAAAACTAGGAGGACCTACATTCTTTCAAATTTGCCTCTCCAATGAGAGCATCTAGCTGTATATCCTGAGCAACATGAATCCTGGCTTTTTTGGTTCTCTAACTAGGTCTAAGTATATCAGAGTTTTCTCAGAAGTTTTGAAACTGACTCAGAAGTCTGTGATACTGGGATTCTTAAATCTCCTTGGACTTTCTTTAGGTAAGGCACAGCTTTCACTGTGTCTCGATATCAATACTGACCTTGTAGGAGTGTGTTCCCTGGCATTGGCTCTTTGTGATCAGCCTAACCAGACTAACTCAAACTGTGACCCTGGGACAGTTTGAGTGACTTGGAGCCTCCAGTCACAGAAGGGATGATGATATAGTTTGGGGTTTTTTTCAGTCTTTTCTTTCCCTGAGACATCTGTGTCACTGGTCTAGAAAACATGTCTTGCTTAGCATGTCTGCCACCAGCCGTGACTTCAGAGCACCTTATTTTCCTTTTCTAGTGCTGCACTGCTCTGGCCTTAGTGACTTTATTAGGACAGTTTCTCATGGCTTGTGATTCAGTTACATTCCCACTGATGCTCAAAGGTGATTAAGCTATTCCCTTCCAAAACATACAGCCGATAGATGATAGCTGCTGATACTGCAACTTTACCCAGCACTCATTCCATGCAAAAGCAGCTCTGCAGGGAAGGAATGGCCATGATCTTGTAGAGAAGGTAAACAACAGGTTTGTAATGTTAGGGCCCTCTTTGTTCTCTTCTGGACTTACAAATCATGTATTCTATTCTTTATGGAAAAACTGTTCGAACAGAAGGGTTGGAGTGTGCTACTCACTTTGTTGTAGATCCAGGCTTGGTTTTGAGGATAGACTTGGGAAAGCAAAGCATCTGAGAAATGCCTTGGATCCAGTTTTTGTGCTTGGGATATGTACAGAAAAACCATAGCTCACTCAGCAATATATGTCAATCAATCAAGTGAATTTCTGAGCCACAGTTGACAAACATATGCCATCTTATTAGAAACAATTTGAGATGCTGAGCTTCAGGTGAGCATCTCTTCTCCAGTGTAGAGAAACATTTTAACCCTGAGGCTGTTGCAATGCCATGCTCCATTTTTTTTTTTTGGGTAACTGACTTGCTCTTTTCTGTTTGCTTGTGGGAATGATACAAATTCCAGGAAAGTTGGATTGTCCACATGGTTTCATGCAGCATGCATGCTGTGCTCAAGGAAGATCCCTCCAATTTTGGGAGAAGTGGCATCCTATTCATTAGCTTTTCCTACTCACTTATGTAGATACTGTGCTCATTTATTTATCTTCCATATTTTTCTGTAGTGCTGCAAGATACATTTTGTCTGAAGTTTACCCTTACCAGTAATCCACTATTTTCCTGCCCTGAAGAATGAAGAGTGTCCCCATCTGTGCTTTATCAGAGTAAATGAGTGCTCTTTTCATGCCCTAAATAGTCCATTTGGAGTATTGCTTAATGCTTCTTTTCCATAAAGAAATGTAATCCAAGTTACAATCCTGCTGAAAATAAATGTTTCTCTACAGCCTGGTGTCTTTATCTAAGCATTCAGACTCTAATTACATGAACTATTACCTCTCAGGTAATAGTATATCATAAGGCCAGAATGAGGGTTCCTGGATATTCTGTTGTGATTTAACTCACAGGTTGTGACTTGCAAAATATTAACTGGGCTCAGGTTCCTGGGAGCTGATGCTGTTGTGGACCTGGGTTCGTGGCTGCTCTGATTCCACTGAAGATAGCAGGGGACATATCATACTGCATGTCGTGTTGCAGTTTCAGGGGAGTTTTTGTTACAGGCATTCCAATGATATTCAGAGCACATATCTAATTTCAAGCAAGCTCTGCTAGTCTGGTGCCATTAAACATATTGTTTGCACAGTTGGTAGAATTTTGAGGAGTGTTGAAAGTAACAAGTGGATTCACTTTGGTCTTTAAATTGCCAGGGAAACACAGCCATGCAGTCACGTTTTCTGATGACATTGCCATCCTCAGCCAGCTTTGTTGAAAGTATGTAACTCCAACATGTAAAGTATTGATGACTTCAGTCATTCTCTATCACATTTATAGAAAATAAAAGAACACTGTCTTTTATAATGGCAAAAACTATCCAATGTACATTGAATTACAATCATTGAAGTCAAATTGAGTTTTCTGTCTACATGAGGAGTAACAGCACCTTCAGCAAGGCAGAGGGTGTGGGACTTGAAATATCCCAGGAGAAAGGGAAGATGGAACACTGGGGTGGTCATGGGGAAGGAGCAACAGCGTTCAGTGAGCATTTGAAAAGTGTATGCCCCATCTTTGCAAGTAGAGGAGTCTGACTGTTGTTCTTACTCTGACTACAAAGACATGGGGAAGCAGCTCTAGGCAGGTGTTTGGGAATGCTCCATCAAGCAAGGCAACTGAGCAAACATATTCAGAAAGGAATTTAACTTCTGAATCATCAATGAGTGATTGATTCAGAAAAATTTGTAACTCCTCTTACTGACAGGGAGACTAAGCCTGATTTCTGTCTTTTTGTTGTATTTAAGTTTTTAGTCTTTTTGCCAGTAGCCAAATTCTTTGCAATATGCTGAATGCATATCAGGGTTTTCTTTTTATTTCAGCACCTCTCAGGACTTGATCAAATGGTCGAGGGATTGGTCTCATTGATACTGTCTCCAGAAAAACAATCTCTTTCTGCTGCTGTTTTTCCTTCATCTCTTATAGAGGAAATTGTGAAGGAAATTTTAACCGACACTATCTTTTGTTTGCATTTAGCTTTTGTTTAATTTTATAATTTCTTTCTCATAGGAATTGCATTAACCCTATGTGTTACAGGTCTCAAAAGGAAGAATCATCTTCCAGTGTGGAACCAGTGGAAATACTAATGTTCTGTTTACAATGCTGTTCCTGTACTTGCAAGACACAGTCTGTCTTTAAACAAGGTACAGTTTTCAGTCTTTAATCCAACTAACTGAGAATTTCACTGGCATTGCTACACAAAGGATTTAAGAACTGGGAACTGGTCATCTGCAAAGCAGCCTAAATATATGTATGTTTTTAAGCAAGTTCACTCCTCTCTATAAATGCCAAAAATTAAATTATTTTTGCAGTTCTTTGGGAAACTGCTGCTTTTCTAGATTATTCTTATTTCTTATCTTTTCTTTGGCCACCAAGAAGTCTGAGAAATCATACTGCATTCTTTATAAAAAGCCTTGTTTAATGGATAAAAATTCAAAACCAGCCTGCAGGAACTTCTTTATTTTCAGCATTCTCTGAGGCTGACTCATGGTTTAGCTTTTTGGTTATCCTCAATGGATGACATCCACACAGAGCAATCTCTCTTAGCAATATTACTTCACTAGCTTTTGATAATCTGACCTGCACAAGGTCATTTAAAAAAGCTTAATATAGACTGTCTGAACAGGTTCTCTGTCCTGAAAACCTCTCATCAGTCAAGAAGCTAGAATGAATGTGAACAACTTTTGTTCTGAAGTGTCAAGGAAATAGGTTTGAGTAGGAAAATGCTTATAAATGCACAGTCTTGCCCTAGCTGACCTGTGATACAGCTTGCTGTCCACAGCCTTTGTGTTCCATAACAATATTAGAATATACTGGAACTTCTGTGGCCTAACTTCCTATTGTAAATCACAGAATCATTTAGGTTGTACAAGACTTCTGAGATTGTCAGGTCTCATTTGCTAACACAGCACTGCCAAGTTCCCTAGTAACCCGTGTCCCTAAAGATCCACATCCACAAGTTTTAAACACCTCCAGGATTGGTGACTCATTCACTTCGCTTGACAACCCTTTTGGTAAAGAAATTTTTCATAATATCTCACACCAAAATCCTCAGTCATCGGAACTGCTATAAACACCAAGTATTTATATAGAGAGAAGGATACACTGGCATCTCTCTTATCACAGAGGAGGTCTGCTTCATTGCACAGAATAGTTAGTGTTACCGTGGATGCTTTTATGGACAAATCAGATGGAAGTCCAATGTTGAAACCACAATCCTGAGAGTCACTAATAAATATGGACTCTGCTTGAATGTATGGGTGCTGCATACATTTCAGTTCAGTTCTACAAACCTTCTCTTATTTCCCTGCAAAAGGCTAATTACCAGCTCTTATGTATTTCTCTTTTCCTGTATATATTCTCACTTATTAGTGTTGTGCTTATTTTGAATGGAGACTTCTGCCTATATATCAACTCCTAGTAAAAGGAAGATGTCATTGCTGAAAGGATTCTTTTGGCATAGTGGCTGTTTGATATAATTACCATTTAATGAGGAAGCAAGTATTAAAAGTAAGTCAATCTTTGATCACAGTTAAGATCTTTTTTCTTGAACTGAGAAATTGAAAATATTTATATGGATCCCTTTAAAAATCACCTATGTTGCTTCTGGGTATTTTATGTAAAGGACCGGGATCAACTGCTTCTCCAGCTGCTGTATATCCAGTGTTGTCAAAACCAGAGCTGATTCCTAAAACAATTTCTGAAACAAGTAGTAGGGGGAAAATCTGTTTTTCTTCATAAATGTGTAACTTCCCACCTGCAATATCCGAGTATATTATAAAAGAGCAGGTCGGATTTAAAGATACAGTATTTGCTAATTGAAAGAGTTGGTATTGATTAATGAACTCCACCTGATAAAAATAAATCAGTTTTGGTTTTTTTATTTATTTATTGTTTAAAAAATATTTTAATTTTATTGGACCTTTCAAACTGCCTTCAAGGAAAATTTAAAGTACAAACACAAAGGCATGCCACTTCCAAGTTTCCAAGATCAGTTGGCTTGCATAAGTCCACCAAATATTTAATGAGAGAGAGTATTTACAGCTGTGATCAAGGAACAACTGAAGATCGAACTCATCATTGATTCAACTAAAATTGGTGTTACACTTTTATATTGGATTTTGGGATTTTAATGGTCTGCTTGTCTGGCTTTTTTTCCTCAAGTTGATGTGTCCATGAAGAAAAATACTTCTAGCCAATGAACATCATTTTTTTTGATTGTAATAATGAATCAGTTGATTTTTGAATGAAAGAATAGAGTGTGAAAGGGTAAAACCACTCTTTACAGGCTAAATGACCTGCAGATCAGAATGTCAAAGCTGAAATGTTTGAAAGTGCACTTTTTCCTTCTCCTTTCATACAGCATTGAGATGTGCTTAGTCTTTTATTCCTTATGCTTTGTATTGATGGCATTTTTGGAAGACATTCTAGTATGGATTATTTAATATATATTCAGCATAGAAGATTGAATTGAAAGAAATAAGACAATCTTGTGGAATATCTTGACAATATTTTCTCCAAATACTTTAAGATGATCTGTAGGTTTAGTCTGCACAGATTCCATCCTGGGGTAAATAAATGTTCCTAATAGAGAATCTTTGAGTCTACTTCTCAGAAATATTTGTATTTGTTGGTAAATTTTTAGACTAGTGATAATATGTTAACTAAAAAAGATGATGTTAACTAAAAATGATGACTGTTTTATGTTGTAAAGAGAGAAAATTATTTGAAAAATCAAGTAGATAAATTTGGCTTGCAAATCACATACTGGATCAAACTTACCTGTGAGTAGTCACCGTTTCCTATTGTTTGTGTAATTTTTTTAGCTCTCTCTTAGTTTACAGTCCATGGTTTATAATTTAATAAATATTAATGTCTTCCTCTCTCCTAACAGTCTATTTTAGGGAAAGACAGTAAAAGAACGTAGTTTATTTTACGTCAGATTGTTCACTAAATTTTGAACAAAGGGAAAGTATTTTTATTTAAAATTGACCCTTCCTGAAACATACCACTCCATTTTTCTTTAAATTATTTTTATGTAGACAACCTTTAAAACTCTAAATGTCTGAATTCATATCTATATTTTCCCATTGAATAAAAGTTATTGTTTTTAAGATTTTCTTCATATTTATAGTACTTACCAGGGCATATGCTCATCCATTCTGAATGTTAATTGATGGCAGAGTTCAATTTTTCTGTCATCACATGGGATTTGTCAAGGACAGACAGCAAAAACTAAGAGCTGGGAGACTGCAAAACAT
Source organism: Euphonia xanthogaster (assembly GCA_034509185.1). Lineage (NCBI taxonomy): Eukaryota > Metazoa > Chordata > Aves > Passeriformes > Fringillidae > Euphonia > Euphonia xanthogaster. The sequence continues at coordinate 18,771,235 of JAYDZK010000056.1, read as the reverse complement.
GTGTCTTAGCTGAGAAAACATTGTCTTCCATCACAGCAGGCTTTCTGGTGTATTAGAAAAAAGCTATTATTAGGAAACTCCCTGCAATATTTTTAGTGATTTGAAACAGTGACACTCTTGCTACAAATGTGTATGGTACAATGTTGCTGAGCGTACTAACCCTCTAGCCAACACTAACACTCCCACCCCGGCTGGATCAATTATGTGTGCACATATACTATCACTCCAAATCTGCATATATTGCTTTTGCATGCAAAATACAGCTTCTAGCACAATGCTTCCAAGTTCAATGTATCATGTATTGTAGCATTGTATTTCGAAAGTCTGTTGTACCTGTTATCCGATATTTATACAATGCAGACTCTGGGAAGTCAGGTATGTGGGACTGACAGCAATTTTGGACTATTATTTCTTAAAGGAGTTTGAGAAGCTATGTAGTTTTGAAGGGCCATTTCCAGCCTTTTTCCTCCTGTGAGCAGTTCCAGACATGTGCCACCCTGCCCATGGCCCAGGGCACTGTTCCAGCCCCGCTGGGGCCATCAATCCCATGCTGGTGACTCTGGAGCTGGGCTGGTCTCCAGCTCCCCACAGCCTTGCCCTGCTGAGCAGGGCCCACCCACAGCTCTGCATTCCCAGAGAGCTGCCTGATGCCCAGGGCTGGGGCTGCTCCTGCTGCCCAGCTGCTGGCTGGGGTGGGACATGCGCTGCCCAGATGGGTCTCCTGGGGAGCTCTCACCACCCCCAGTGTCTGACCCTGTAGGACCTACCAGCCTTTGTGGTGCTTGGATAATGGGAATGTTTATTAAAAACATATTAATTAACAAAAAGAAAAAAAAAAACAACAAAAAAAAGCTAGTAGCCTTTTTTTTTAAGTGAAACATTTCCCAGAAGACCTTTTCTTCCAAGCCAAAGCTCACATTCATAAGACTTTTGTCCTCTGTGGCAATATGTATTAAATTCAATAGCACAAAATGAGTTGTGAGCCACCAAACTCTGAATCATCAAAATACTGCTGTATTATTACCAGACATTAAAACCAACATCTTGATTGAGTAGGAAGAGCAATGCAAGTTTAAGGAATCCTTGTGACTCAGTGGTGTGTGTAGGAAGCACTGGTGTTTTGTAATGGGACGAACAGTCTGGAATTGATCCTGCCAGTTTTTCCTGGGGAAAACCGCCAGAGACTTGAGCTGTTAAGTCAATGTTGCGTTTTAATGAAATTTTTGGCACATCTAACGCTAAAAGTGCCCTGAAGGGAAAATATTGTGAATCCAGCTGGTAGTGCTAGAAGTCAGGTTTGTAGGTTGGGAAGGAGGTTGTTGCTTGTAGTGTTTGTTGGGAACTGGGGAGAGGTGCTGCTTCCTGTCCTGTGGGATTGGCCCTAGGGAAGTAGGGCTGGGAGCTGCCACCTGGCTCCGCACTGTGAGGGGATTTGCTGTGACTGCTGGCACTGAGCCCTGGATGTGAACAGGGGTGCAAGAGTACTCGATGGAACCACTGCATGGACACCTGTGTCAGAGCTGTAATAAGTGAAATGAACCATGAGCAGATATGTAGGGGAATATACAGGACATGTGGCTTGTGAGATATGTGTGTTTCAATATGGGCCAATACATCGTGAACTTCACGACTGTGTACATAAGTGAGAAAGGAAGCAGTTGACAAAGTGTTTATACTGAAATAAAATTTTACTTCAAACACTGCTTGTAGGCATCAGTCAATTAGGGAAAATGTGTTTTTTTACTTGCCCTATGAGTTTCAGAAACTGTGTTTCAAAGATGCTTTCAGGGTACTTGCACTTGGGAAATATAGCTAGTGATATATCTCATTAATAATGATGCAGTTATCAGTTGAGACTAATGCATACAATAACATTAATTCCATAACATTATGTGTGTGAGCATGTGTGGGCTTTCTGTTCCTGATGGCTCTGAGAGCAGTTCATGAAATTAGCAGCCGAAAACTGGAGAATGTTAATAATTCCCGTGTTATTTATGTATATCATTGTGCATTGTACAATTTATAGCCTATGTAGAATTATTACTTGTCTGTTGGAGTCCCTCTGTTATTTAACTTTCCTGCAGGATCCCACTGAAAGGAAACAAAAGCACTTCTGTCCCTCCCAGATCTGGACCCAGAAACAATCCCACTTCTGTTAACTCCTGATTATGGAACTGGGCCAGCTCAGCTCCATTTCTCTGCTTCCAGAGTATGCAGCCAAATAGTTCTACTAAAAGTAGGAGAAAGTTAGCCAGTGAAACAAAAGAGCACTTTAGAGAGATGATTTTATAATCTTAAGTGTATATTTTTCTCCCATAATGTTATACATCATCAAAAGCTAATTTGAATGGTATTCTCCAGGGATAAAGAAAAGGAGCAGATCTAGCCTGCAGTCTTCTGGCAAGCCCAGAATTCCTTGAGGCTTGTTGCCTCAAGGCCCTAAGCCTGTTTTACTCAGTTTCTGATTGTTTATATTCCTCTTTCCATGTTGTTTTTCCATCATCTATACAAAAGAATTGATTCTCAGATTGTTCCTCCTTTCCAAGAGTTCCATAGATAAAGCATGGAGAGGTTGTTTAGTGAACCTACATGCATGTTGGCCACCCTGTAGTGTATTGAGAAGTCTCTCTTTGGACAGGTAGCGAAACTCAAGTGAGAGCAAACAATTTAAGAGTGGGAAAGGCTGTGGTGGAGCATAGTTATCACATCAATATGGAAGCTTATGAGATCTCAACATTCCAGGCAAAATATTTTATGTGGATGTAGAGTCCAGACACCTTGAGACTGCTCTGTCCTATGACTAAATGTGGGGTTTGATTTATGAATGGAAATGATTAGGAAATTCCTTTTGAAGCTCTGTTCTGGTCAAACTTAAAACCGTTATGTGCTCATATAAAGTTCCAGCTGCTGAACTTGTTTGCAGCCTTGTGAACAGTCATGTCTTGATGAAGTCAACAAAAACTGCTGGCAATTTTTCACATGCAATAGGTGCTTGAGTCATTGGGAGCTACTGTACCATTTTGACACTTGCAAGAAAACATATGAGACTACAGTATCTTACTTGCCATTCAGAGTCTCCACCTACATTGTGCTCTGGGAGGCAATCAATGAAAGAACTTTGACATAAAACAAAGTACAAACCCAGGAGAGAAGACAGTTTGATCATCAAAGCTACTGTTTTTGATGGTCTGTAGAGAAAGAGGAATGCAATTCTAAATCTCATTAAGCTGGTGAGTGATCTTTCTCTTTCTATTAAATAATTTTGACATATGCTGAAAGCACACTTTAACAAAATTCTAAGCTGCCTTTGGAAGATCCCGCAGGGCAAAACCAATAAAAGTGTGATTTCTAAATTTGCCAAGACAAATCTGCAATGTATATGAAAGAATTGAAGGCCACATACTTTATAACTTCTCTGCAGGAGAAAGGTGAGGAAAATGGACCTTATAGATGTCTCTACTGGAAAATAAAAGTGTACGAGCCTTAAGAGGCATGGCTGTGATGTTGTTCCATCGTACTGAAGGCATTAAAATTATACATTTCTTTAGTGTATTCTGGCTGCATTGGTTTAATTGTCTATAGAATAAACTCTCTAGCTGACTTACTTGACCCCAAGGTTCGCTCTGCTCCTTAAAGCGTGATGCTAATAACACTGAGGGTGGGGGTTCAATCCACTTATGGGACTTCAGAGTTGGACTTGGTGATGCTTATGGGTCCCTTCCAACGCAGAATAAATTTTGATCTACTTTAGGCTACCATACTTATATTTAGGAAGAAATCACTATCTTGAGGCCTATAGAACAGTCTTGGTTTGTGCTGGACTTTTCCACACATGGTTTGCTAATGCAGACAAAAGCTACTTCTTTTGGATGCGACTTCTCTGTTCAAGATATTTGTATGGAAGCAAGAGGGCCAAAAATAGAGATTAAAGAATTATGCTTCAAAATATTAGATGTTAAAAAACACCTCATAATAGTTTGAATTCTACGAAATATTTTTTTATAAAATGGTAAGATATTTCTGAATTTTGTCTTTTAAAGATACCTAAAGAATTTTGCCATTGCCAAAGTTAACTGGGACATTTTGTTGTGCTTTTAGGGACATAAAAATTATATATAGAACCATCATCTCAAAGATTCAAAAACTTGGGTTTTTTTTTACAGGAAAAAGGGATTGAAGTGCTTTTATTCACTAAATTAGGTGCAATTCCAATGTAGTCATGAATTCAGTAAAGGTCCTTTCCAGAGCTGCTTTGGCATATCCCAGGTGAGATGTTCAATGAGATTCCCAAGTAAAATCTAAGGCTCTTAAAATTAACAGAAAATCCATATTTTATTATAAAATTAATATTTAGATTTTTATAGGAAAGACTAAAATTGGCAATTTAAGGTATTTCACAAGCCCTGTTTGTTCCAGTTTTCTCCTGCCCATTGTAAGCTTGTGTGATTGATGTTAATCAGCTCAGTTGCCTTCTCTTGGCTATAGCATACTTTGCACAAGCTTTTTTCACCTCGGAGTGTTTATTTTTGATTGTTTTTATTTTTTTTTGTTGTTGTTTTGTTTTGTTTTGTTTGATTTTGTTTGATTTTTTTCCCCTGAAGAGGGTAGAGGCTTGTGTGGTGGGTTTTTTATTTTTTTAAGTTTGTTTGGGCTTTTTTTGTGTGTGTGGTTTTTGTTTTTATTTGCTTTTTTAAATTTTTTGTTGTTGTTGCTGGTGCTGAATATTCTTACTACCAATTGCTTTGCTTCCTTCTAGAAGTGATGAGATTCAGACTGTGGTGTTAAGGATGCATTGGCTTCCTACATCCAGGGAACTTTCTGTAACCTCCTGTTTTCAGAGATACATGGCATGGAGTCAAACAGCTCTTCTGTAGCTCTTTGAATGCAAAATTCTGCTGCAGTCCTTTTACTAGCTTGGCATAATATTCAGGCACACTTGCCTGTGTTGTCAGTTGTTCAAGAAGGTGCATAAGAAGTTGTTTTTCAATGGGCAAATATTTTACTGTTTACCTCCTATTTTTACCCTTTTTTATGTTCTTTGAATGTAAAGGTGAATTTTCTAAAATGCAGGTTGAAGGAAAGCAGACAAGAAAGGTTCTCAGAATTGTATTTCATAGTCCTTGAGTATTTTGATGCTAGTGTTATTGTCTCTTTTGAAACAGAAGTTTGCCTTTATTTACAGGTCTCCTGAAATTGCTTCAGTTTTCTTCAGATTTCAGTTAATAAATTAAGCATTCCTTCTCTCCCAAACCTGTCTCTTATGATACTCTCCATATATGTAATATTCAGTAAAAGTCTGTCTTCCACTGTTTGCTAAATATATTCAGTGTTTGAGTCAATATTGAGGTTTGCTATGAACAGTTGTGGTCAAGTTTATGTTAAATTATCTTTTCATCAATGTTATTAAATGTAGCATTCAGACTATTTGCCAATTAATATGCTGTCATCTTGGAGGAATTTCTGTGAAACTGGATTACACTTGCAAAAAGAATTCCTGTAGTTTCTTCAGGATACAGAAATTACATTTAGGATTAATCTTCTTTTCTCTCCACTTCTTTCCCCTCCCCCAACAACTTATTTCCTTTCTCCTCCTTCTCTGTTGATATACTCATTATTTTCTGAATGAATGCCAACACCGTAGCAGATTTTTCAAAGACTCTCATCGTAGCAGACATTTTGAGCTATGGCTTTGACAGATTGCACATTTTGAAAGTGTGATACTGTAGCAAGATTTGTAGTAAATTTGGCAGACTACATACTGTCTTGAAATCCACTGATGAAAAGTGAAAAATCTATTAGATGTAGGTTGGCAGGATACATGTGACCTGCTGACAGGCTGTGTACATTTTTTATTTGATTCTAAGAGCAAGGAATCCAATTCTCGGGGGTTTATGAAAAATTGCAGTAAATGTCACTTACAGAATGAAAAAACATCTTGGAAGAATTAGATTGAAGAGATGACAAAAAAAGTATTGCAAAAGTCTTTGTCTTACATACAGGGAATTTACTTAAATTATAACCACTGAGTTATGAACTTGCTGGACAGCTGGGCACAGAGAGTGGTGGTAAATGGTGCTGCATCCATTTGGTGACCTGTCACTAGTGGTGATCCCCAGGAATCTGTGTAGGGCCCAGTCCTGTTTAATATCTTTATCAATGATCTGGATGAGGGGATCGAGTCTACCATTAGCAAATTGCACAACACCAAGGTAGGGGGGAGTGTTGATCTGCTGGAGGGTAGGAGGGCTCTGCAGAGGGATCTTGACAGGCTGGATTGATGGGCCAAATCCAACAACAGGAGCTTTAACAGGACCAAGTGCTGGGTTGTGCACTTTGGCCACAACAACTCCCTGCAGGGCTGGGGACAGAGAGACTGCATGGTGACCAGAGAGGGACCTGGGGCTGCTGATTGACAGCAGCTGAATATGAGCCAGTGTGTGTGCCCACCAGGCCAAGAAGCCAAATGGCATCCTGGCCTGTATCAGGAATAGTGTGGCCAACAGAAGGGATTCTTCCCCTGTACTCAGCACTTGTTAGGCAGTACTGTGTCCAGTTCTGGGCCCCCCAATTTCGGAAGGATGTTAAGATGATGGAGCACACCAGAGAAAGGTAAAAAGGCTGGTGACAAGTCTGATGAGGAATGATGTGGTGGTAGGTAAAAAGGCTGGTGACAAGTCTGGAGCACAAGTCTGATGTGGTAGCCAGATGAGCATTGGTCTCTTCTCCCAGGCAACCAGTGACAGGACGAGAGGACACAAGCTCCACACAGGGAGGTTTAGGGTGGACATTGGGAAGAAGTTATTCACAGAGAGGGTTATTCAGCATTAGAATAGGCTGCCCAGGTAGCTGGTGGAGTCACCATCCCTAGAGGTGTTTAAGAAAAGACTGATGTGCTACTCAGTGCCATGGTCTGGTTGACAAGGTGGTAGTAGGTCATGGGTAGGACTTGATGATCTCAAAGATCTTTTCCAAACTAACTGATTGTGTGATTCTGTGATTCTGTGAGATGATTGGTAGAGAATAGATAGGAACCACGATAGTAGTGTATGTTATAGGGCTAAAGAGCTGCTTTGATGATGCCCCGTTCTTGAAGAAAGAATTTGCAAACAGAGGAAATTCTTTCATTTTCATCAGTTTCAATTATTTCAATTTCTTTCATCAGTGCTTAAAATATAGCTTACACTTGGAGTTTTAACTCTCCATTTTTGATGTTGGGGCTGGGATACTCAGCATTCCATGATTACTCTGCAGGAAAGAGCTCGGCTTCCAAAAGCAGAAGCTTTACAACAGTTAATTTTCAGGCAGAATGCTGGTCTGAGGAATTTCCTTTGTGGCTTTGAAACCTGTTACCCTTGGTGGCTTCTCAAAAAGTGTACCTATTATACACATTCTTGTATGAAAGTGTTAATGCCTAGTGCATACAGACACCAGAAGCACCCTGTGTGTGTGCCTGTGGTTAACCTGCAGTTTAATTTGAATACTCAGGTCATGAATCTGGCAAAGGGGTGACAGGACCCTCCTCTGCATCCTTGACAACATATTTTCACTTCACCTCCACCTTTGTACTGGAATTGCCTTTTGGCAGCCTATGGTTAGTTGAACCAAACTGCTAATCTAGCTCAAAACTAATAAAAGCGCAAAACAAAAAAGAAGTTAGCTCACAGCTGGATTGGGAGGCTCGGTGGGCACATGGATAGTAGTACTTGGGCAAGAAGAGGAGGAAATCTACTGTTAGGAAAGACAAAGAATGGAACTACACTTCTGTTAGTGGCTTAACTTTGCAGATTTCTTTTATTCTGAGACATGTAACCATCAGAGAAATAATTGGCTTCCTAATTATTGCCAAAACTGTTGTAGGACTTAGATGATATTCAAACAACCACATGTAAAAGTGGAGGCATCTATATTGCACTTCATTGAAGTGTAAGTGCATCCTAATGGTTGCTTTTTTTATTCCCTCATAAAAGTCCTACCCTGCATGATAATAATAGTGAAATATTAAAACAGATCTTACCAGAACAGGTAGATTGTCTACCAGATTTTCTGTCTGTATGTGTATGGGTCCTTCACATTTTTTGCATTGCATTAAGAATGTATGTTCTGTTATTTTAATATTCTGTATTTCCATTGAAAATATGTAGCCTTAGCACTGACCCTTTTGTGATGTACTAGTAAAAAAAGACATCAAATACTTACTACTTTCTGATTAACATATGCACAGGCAGGCTAAAGCAGATGTATTTCCTTTCTTTGAAAGTTTTAGGGATATTAAACTGGAAAGAGGATTGATAATGAAATGATAAAACAGACTGTTTAACAAGAGAAAGGACTATAAAAATTTTTAAATCTCAAAACTAATGATTTTGGAGTCCATAACTTGGGTTTTAATATTCAAACCTGATTCCTACTTCTGATACTAATTTTGTGTCTAAAAATATAAAATAATGAATGCATTTCTCAGATGAGAAACAGGATGTAAGAATTATGATTCCTAACAAATTCTCTGAGTTAAAGTCTTGGATTCTTCTTTTTAAGACTTGAATAAGATACCTTAGTCTGTTTTATGGAGACCTATTCTGTTTTAGAAAGAATACACTGGCACTGAATATAGTCCATAACTTAAAATGTCATGTGAAGTTCCAGATAGAAAGTTCTAGGTGACTGGAGGTGTTTATAGTTTCTTTGAGTGAGTGGGGATGTGAAAGAGAGAAATTAAAGACTTACAAAGATGCTTATAATGAGATTCATGCTGTTTTTTACATATGAGACATGGCCAACTGCTGATACTTAAGGTGGCTCTCCTATGAGGCACTTGCACATAGCAGATAGATATCCAAGAGAAATGTTGCACAGTTGTAGACCACCAAACAAAACTTGGCCATGTGGAAAGGATCTGAAGATGCAAGGAAAAATAGATGATGAGAAAAGGTTCCCTTTCCAGCACAAATGTCCTCCCATCTCACCTCAACCCTGCATCAGAAGCTGCTTGACAAACATGGGTCAGGCAGCCTGGTGCTGATGTCTTAGCACACTGGAGAAAGAAAATTAAAAATAGGTGAAGGAAAGAAGATGGGGGAAAGGGATGTTGGGAGATAAAGGTGAGCAGACATTGTTAGTAGGGGATTTGGAGACCCTGTGGTTAAGTGAAAGGAGTATGCATGTAAGAGCAGAGAAGGAAGTATCTGGTGTTTGGCATCCTTCACCTTGAAATGCAGGGGTGTCTGAGTTGTGGATAACTGCACAGAGGTTAGAGAGGTACTAAAGTGGTGAGATTCATAAGGCTGGGTCTGGCAGGGTAGATGGTAGCACACAATCAACTATAAAAATCAAGATGGCATTTCCACTTGTGTTATAAAGGAGATATTTATAAAGAGTAAAGATGATATTTTCTGTTTGCTATAAACAGCATAGTATTTTTCTGTGAACCTCCACTGTATTCTATTGTGAAGGACAGCATATCAGACAAAATACAACGTTTTTTGTTTTGCTCCACTATGTCAGCTCCTAGTTTATGTATTAATTTAGAATAATGTACCACCCATCAATCACAACCTCCATGTCTTCATCCTTTCCTTTGTTGTCATCTTCAGTCTTAAGCTAGCATGTTCCAAATATGTGTCAGTCTTTAATCAGTGTAGCCAGAATGGCATCCAACCTTTTGCAAGTTCTAGTGTACTTTTTCTGAACCGACATCTGATCTGTCAGATTCACACCTCTTGAAAATGTGAAGATGTAGGCAACAGGGTTAGTATAAGAATTATGTAATTGTGAGACAAAATGTATAAATGCTTTTCAGTAAATTCCTTTTCTTAATACCATATAAAATAATACTGCCATTTCATCATTTCTAGTAAATGTGTGTTTAAAAAAAAATAGTTCCCCAAATTAAGATAATTCTCCCAATATAAATACATAAAATTATCATCCTTAAAACTGAAGGCACTGCCTTTAGGAAAAAGAAAATCACATTGATTGCAGGTCCTTATTTGTAAGGAACAAGAGAATTGTGAAGTTCAATAAGGGGTGACTTCCAAAAGGAGAAAAAAATAAACTTTTTCTCCTTTCAAAAAGAGAAAAAAAAAAAGGAGGAAAAAAGAAACACAGAAACACAGACTTCTTGCTAGTGGTCTTTCTTGCTCTCTCTTTTTTTTCATTTTTTTTTTAATTAAAAAAATAGTGTTTCCTCTTTGAATGTACACTAATATATTTTACTGATCTATGAAACTACTTTCTTCAGATCACTGGGGAAGAATTGACATTCTTGCAGATGCATGTGATCGAGCTACTTATAGAAAGAATTGAAAATGCCTGGCCAGCTGCATGCATTGCATTAAATTCAAATGTACAGTATCTTTGGACTAATCTGTTTTGCCCTTGTATGACATATACAGAGGCATCTGTGCAGACAGACTGCAGCAAATATATTAGGGACTGAGATGAAGTAGGCATCCACAAGTGACTAAGGGCTAAAATTGCCATGTGAACTGTTCACTTGCCCTCAGGTCACTGTTCAGAAATATGAAGTCCCTAATCAAGGGCTGTTGTGTCTCAGAGATGCTGACATGTGTGAGTAAACTATGCATAAGTCCTTGGAAGAGCTTGATTTATCAAGCAAATGAATAACATACTGAAGATGATGAGTTCAGTTTATAGTAAAGAAACACTGAGTAGCATAATGGTTAGAGTACTTTTTCAGCAGTGGAAAATCTAGGACTAAAATCGTAACTTTTGTTAAAAAGACATGAATCCTGGACTCCCACTTCACAAATGAATGCCATGGCCTGTATCAGGCTACAAACAAGTCTAAGCTGGCAGGGTGAACACACCTGTGACAGAGGGTACAGAATGATGAGCTGAGACCCTGAAGAGAAACAAGTTGAAACCTAACTATGGACCCTGGTGGGAATGTTAGAGAGAGAGGAGAAGGGATGCTGCTGGTGTTGCCTGTGCATTCTGTGTTAAGGACTCACTGAAGGGGTACATCAGCAGCACTGGAAAACAGGATCACACCCTACCTCAGCAAATCCACAAAGAAATGGTTTGATTTTATTAGTATAAAAATGCCACTTGAAGTGTTTACTTATTCATTTACACGACTCTTGTCCTAATCAGAAGGCCTCTGAATTTGATGAACTTTTCCAGTTACTTTTGCAGTCTAGTCTTAGGCTGTAAATTTAAAATTGCCTCTTCCTCTTTCAAAGAAGCGTTGTATTACATTTCAGACAATGTTTACTGGTGATGATATGAGTTGTCATTTTGATTACAAAAAGAGGCTCTGCAGGGACTTGCTAATAGTAGCTCTAATTGAGAGGCAAACCATAAAAGACTAGAAGGACTCAATATAAATTATAACTGTGCTTTAATTTACTATTGTTGTCTTACAAAATGTTCTCTGAGGAATCTTTTAAAAATAAGTCATCCATACAGCTGTTTTTAAAGGAAAAGGGACTGGCAGAATGGCGTTGTACCTATGGACAACAAAAATATTTGTATTACTTTCTTTTAATAGTACAGTGCAAAATAAAATATTTGAAATACCAGATAAGATATTTAAAATTGAAGAACTGTGAGTCTGATTCCTTTTCTCAGCAAAATGTGGTCCCTTCCTTTATTACATCTCAGAGTAATACAGTGTTGACCCCAGGCAGCATCAGCCATAAAGTTAAAGTGACAGCACTATGTTCCTCAAGGGAGAATGTGAAGATGCTTCTTACATTTGCATCAAAGATCAAAGCACAGTTTGGGATAGGTGCTGGCTGAATGTACAAAATTCAAAGGACATATAAGGCTAATAGCTCTAATTAGTAGTTCTCCAGACTGCTTTAGTGGCAGAATAAGAATTTCATACAACATAACATAAAGAAGGGAGTCTCTGTAGCTGAAATGAAAAAAAATATCTGATTTCAGACAAAAATTTACCAGCTTTTTTGTTTGTGTTGCTATTTTTTGTTATCTACTGTGGAATAGGTTAAAACCAAGATTTTTTTTGGTTGTTGTTTGGTTTGTTGTGGGTTTTTTGGTCAATACATACTTCTCACCTTTCAAAACAGTAACAGCAGTTTAAGACTATAGAAGCAATTTTCAGAGTATGGCAAGAAGCCATATGCATTATCAGATAAGTGATAATTTGTCATTAATTAAGTCCTCTTCCTTTGTATATGGCAGAAATAGGCAAATCAGATGCTGTGCTCAGCTCATTAATAGTGGTCTGAGTCCTTGGGCAACAGGAGTGCTTGCTGCAGTCTGTCATCCTGATTTCTTTTCTCTCCATGCCCCAAACAATATTTAGACTGCAATCAAGAAATCAGGCTGTTTTAAATAATCCTATTATCATATTTAATTATTGAATTTAATTCCTGTGGTGAATTTAACTATCTGCTATTTTATGTAATTTCTTATATAAAGCCTCAATTTTAGAGGTTCCACAACTAGAAATAAACCACTTAAAACCACATGCACTAGCATGGTTAAAATGACCCTTTGTTCCCATCTGCTGCTTACGCAGTTTGAAATTCTGTATGCGGGAAGTAAGGCTATTCAATACCCTGTGAATTAGCACAGAAGATTGACCCAAAGTGATATTATATTTTTCCTGTAATTCCAATGCATAAAGAAAAAAAAAAAAAAAAGAGGTTCAATGACTTCTTTGTTTTTGCTGTAGTTTAAAATTTGTCTTTTAAAATAATAAAAAAAATCCTCTTAGAGAAGTGAAAAGGTATCAGTTGTGACCAGAGTGTAAGAACTGTAATATAATATATCTAAAAACTTATTTGTCATTCTCTATTGGCTAACATCTGATTTGCCTTTTTCTATTGGTAAGATTTCCTATGCTCTGAGCTCAAGCCAATGAATCCTTCAGGGATGGACAGATATGCCTAAAAAGGCAACCTGAAGCCAGATGACCCTGGGGATGTTGTGAAATGAGTACACATTTCAAAAGAGAAGCCCAAATAAAAAGAAAAAAAGATCCATGTTTTGCATTGCTCTTTGAGTTGGCATACCCAGTCTGGAAGCACTGAGCTGCTTAGGCATTTTGAAGGTGGACATATGAAATTACACATGCAATGAGCTGGGACACTTGGTCTGTAAGGTTTTCCAAACGCCTCTTGAAACAAAGGGGATATTTTGCATATTAAATCAATTTCCCTGTAAAATCAATAAGCCCTTGGTAAAATATGGGGCTGGTGTGGAGTGGCAGCAGTATATAGCAATCTTGTACCTGACTTGAGAATTCAGAAAAGGAGTTACTCTGAGAGACTTGAGATGTCCAACAGAGCAGTCCACATTTCCTGCCACTTCTCTGGAATTCTGGAACAGGGTATTTCCATATTTCAACATAGTATCTCTGTGATACTTTGCAGCAGGTTTTGAGGGTAAGCACTGGATGCTAAATTATGAACACTAAAAATACGACTACTGAAAAGAGAAGTTTTTGGACCTTTCTTGCTCACCTCATTAAAAGCTGCACAGATATTGGAACATTGCTCTTAGGGGAGATCTGAAGGTGTGCATGAATCTTTTAATTAACAATTTAAAAGAAAAATTATTCTCTTTGTGCATATCAGCTTATTCTTAAAACAGTGATCAAGATTATATGCAAGGTACAAAAAAAAAACAAGTCTGAAAGATGGCATAACATGTTATACCTGTGGTTAGATTTCAGATATTTTCTGTATGCAATTAAAATACATTATATCTTTGTACAAGAGCTTATTTAGGAAGTCTGGCATGAAGAAATTATTTGAGGGATTTGATTTACCATATTATGCGTTTAGTAGTCTTTCTAATGTTCCTGTTAAAAAGAGTGTCCAGAATTAACAATAGTTTTCTCTTTAAAAAAAAAAATTCCAAATGTAACTGCAATAATGAAATCTAATGTGTTTTTACAGAAAATCCCTAGTGTTTTTATCAATTCAATTCAATTCAATTCAATTCAATTCAATTCAATTCAATTCATCCCAATGAATTCTTACACTAAGAATGCTGTTTTTTAAATATTGCCTTTATAAGGATTGTCCGAAAAGAAAGTACTGATGTAGAACTTGGGAACAGTGCCTTACTATTTATTGGTATGAGATGCTCCACACTTTCTTATAAAATAATGTCTCTTTCCTGATGTGCATATCTTGAATTTCCAGACTCAGTTATTACTTAGGGATGGATCAGCCGCACGTTGCCTTGAGTGTCCTTTTTCCTTTTATTTTTTCAAGGTGACTTTAGTAGTTATGTCTCAAGACACAGCAGGAGCAGAGAGCAACAGGGAGGAAAGAATATCAGACAGCTTGCAAATATCTGGGCCATAAGCACAATTTGATATGTCACTATGTACTAACTGGCTGTTAAATTTTAGGGACAGCCAGGAGCTAACTTCAGCTAGTTAGTACGTATTAGTAGGTTAGTATATGGACATGGAAATGAAAATGGTTATGTTTCTCTCCACACCAAGTACAATTATTCACATGAAATAAATAGGAAAGTAATCTTTGATCAAAGCCATCTAGACACTATATTAAATACCACTACTGAAGTTATGTTTCCTAATTGTAGCAGCTGTAATGAAATCTTAGGTTAAGAAAGTGCCTGAGGGAAGTTTAAGTTCCATATCTGCTGAATGCCTACTTGCAGTATAAGAGGAGAGCTCAATTCACAGCTCTCACGTATGGACATGCTGGAGTAATATCACAGACCCTTGCTCCTTTTCCTGTCTCTACTACCCCTCAGAATCTAAAAACTTTTTATTTACAAAACACAAAATTATAATGAGGAGCTGTCTTAGCATAAGAAATATGGGTCAAAATGCAATAGGGCTTAGATAATTATTTTCAGTAAAGCACTCTGGCTGTTTTTGCTCTGAAACCACTTATGACTAAGAACTGGCCTCTGTGTGAAGTAGAAGAGCCCTGCTGATAGTGGATTGATGTTCTCCATAGGAACGTGAGCTGCACAGTTTTGGCAATGAAAGCAGCTGCCATTGTGGCCTTTTTTCCCCTTTTCTTTTCCTCTGTGTCTATGTCTCAAGAGCCTAGCTGATAAATTAGAAGCTGTGATTTGTATTCAAATTGGAGATGGAAGAATATCTACTAACTTTCAATTTAATTGCTTAAGTTGCTGAGTGGGTTGTGTTTGAGGTGTTTGTTGCACTGCAGAGTGATGGTTCTGAAGGTAGCAGAATGCTTGTACCACTCAGACACTGCATGTTGTGCTCAGAGCAGGAAACCTGAATGTATTGATTTATTCCTGTGTTTGGAATACAATGAAGGAAAATGGTACCTTATGCATTCTGGGATCTATGCCTGAACAGAGCAGACTGTAGGAACTGTAACAAATGCAAGAACAAAGCAGTCTGTTAATGATTCAGTTTAAAAAGAGAATGGAAATATTTTTCGTCAGCTGATAGAAGTGTCTGAACTCTTAATGATATTAGTTTTGATTCAGTAGAAGAATTATCCTATGAGCAGCTGGGAGGTTAGTTTACCATTGTTTACTCTTGGCTTTCTTGACTTCTATGGAACAAATAGGGAAAGGGAGGAATTGAACTTGTTTGAAAAATTGAATCAATTAAAACTGATAGAGTGAATACTTGTCTTGTCAAAAGTGTATTTATAGCTCTGTTTCAAATAGGAAAGATGAGAAATTCATCAAAATGAAAGTGGTGACTTGAATGGATATAATCATAAGGGTGTTCCATTACATATACAGTTCCATTACATTTTGGATTTATGGATGTTTTATGTTATACATTTTCACTGCTTGTGGAAATGAGACAAGAAAAAACTCCTGTCTGTATTTTGCTCACTTAACTGAATTGGCAGTAAACAGAAACCCACTTCTGCTGATTTGCCTAAAGTTTGTGAATTCAGTAGAGAAGGCTTGTGGTTGTGCTTCCGCAGACAAGAATGCCTGTGACTTACCTTACAAGTAGAAATGGATCTCTTCTCTGGGTTAACCACATGATTCATGAAATGGAGGCAAACACTAGAGGAAACTAGAACAGGACTTCTTTACTGTTTTTTTAAAACTACTATGTGAATGTCCTTTAAATCCTCCCCAGGGATTTGTAAGCACCTGCCAGAAATAAGCAGCTGACCTTAGGAAGAGAATTCTCCCCTGTGCATCTGCTTGGGCTATAGGTTTATGGCAGTACTGAGCTGTGGAAATCAATCTTTTGTAATCTCTGCCCTTTATGCTTTACTCAGGGGGCTGCTGTTGCATCTATAAACAATCCATTTGTGGATCTGTTTGAAGATAAAAGAAGCTGGCATGCAAAAAAGCTGACATGCTCTCCAGTTACTTATCCAAAATAGAATACCCAAAACCTGGTTTTGGGTTCACCTGATTGATTTAGATGTTTTTTACTCTAAAATGCTGTTAATGCAGATTGCATTTTCAAGACAAGGCTTATAGTACAGGCAAGACTTAAAATTTTATGTTGCCTATAAAATCCTATCAGAATAAACCTGTCTAACTATCCTGTAAGCAAGGGCCCAGTGTACAGAGGTAGCACAAATGAAATATAAAAACCTGCAGGTAGAGCTGTTTATGTCTGTGTACTGTCCTTCCCCAAAGCTGTTGAAGACAGGGGGAAGGAAGGGTTGGTAACATTTTGTCATAATGATTGTATTATTCTTGAGTTTTTACAGTTTCAGGTATGTTGACTAATTGAAAACTAGCAATCCTAGGCTGAAAAAAAAAAAAAAACAACACCAAACATCTGTTACTGTGGCTCCCTTTCCAGAAATGGGTGCATTATATGTAATGGTACATATATATAATCTCTTTTTTTTTTCATTAACAGAATTTATTTTGAAGTCTTGTTAATTTGCCCCATTGTGGTCCCTCCTCCTTTAGCCACCTGGAACTGCTTCTGCCTTTTGCCTCATCTGGTTCCTTGGAAGAGCAGAAGTTTTCTCTATGTGTCTAGGTGACAATCCATGGATGAAAGATATTTTTTATTACTTTAAAAATATCTTTATTTTTCCTTATCTTTATGTACAAGACTGTCTTTGCAGCAGACCACAGAAAGCTGAAGAGCCCTATGACTTAATATGGAGAGGGGAGAGGACTATTACACTTCAGAAGTATGGCTCTCCCACTGTGGGTGTGAAAGGCAGGGGGCCCCTTATCTTGCAGTCTTACTGCTAATTGAGCTGACCTTCTGATAAGTGTGCTTTTCCTTGTGTTTTTTTTTTTTTTCAATGCTGGATCCATTTGGAGAGAGCATTTGTTATTTCACTGAGGTGATAGGGGCTTCTAATGATGCAGAAATCCAACTCTTCACCATTTCCTTTGAAACTCTTAGCTTGCCTGTTTGACTATTTTCAGAAAGCTTTTTGTTAGCTTTTCCTGGCTTATAAAAACTTAGGAGGATATCTGGAAAGTTATGTTAACATAGATTCTCTGATTTTACCACAGTTCCCGTCGGTGATCTTGCTTTTAAAACCTAAAGCAGCAAAACATTGTAGCTGTTTACTGCACCTCTTCCATTGGTGGGTAAGGGCTGGAAGTGCTATGTAGACAAAAGCTGTTGTCTTCTGTGGGTCACAGAACAGCTCAGTTTGAGGTAGAAATGGTGCTGTGAGGTACCTCACCTTGTTTTCAGCTTGATTCTTATCTGCTGTTTTAGGTACCACTGTTACTTTTGGCACAGGTAAGGTCAGCACCCTTAGGTGGATGTCCTCGAGTTTCACTGACTTTTGAGTTTGAAAGACAATTTAATTTTCAAAGATCTTTTTATAAATTGAGTGAATGGTGTAAAAACAAGGTCAGAATTTTTTACTAGAAAAGAAGGAAAAAAGAAACAAGGATGTCTTTGAGGCTGACACAATGAAAAAGGTCACATAGAAAAATGGTAAGTACTATGCTTACTACACTGAGCATCCAAATTATTCAGGCTAATGAACTGACTTAAACTACACTCTTTGCTCCGTGAAAGTATACTGAAATCATGCCTTTGTTTCTGTTATCCTAGGTCCTAAAAAGAGCTCTAAAGAAGTAATTGGATTTGCCATTGTTAGGATGGCAGCAGCGCTATCACCCTGTGTAAATATTATGTTTAGCTAAAGTTACCATTTTGTGAGGATGGACCTTCTTCATCCATGGTATTCACAGCAAGTAGTTCTACCAACTCTGATCTCAGCTTCCATTCCTGTTGTATTCATTCCCATCTCTCACCTTGTCACAGACAAACCAGAGTTCCTCACATACTTCTTGGGTAGGTGCCTTCCAGAGAAAAGTATTGCAGAGGCATTCTAGACTTGGACAAGGAATTCCTGTTTGATGAAAGATCTGAAATTAAAAGTACAGCTTACAGAATTAAAAAATAAAATTTTAGGAACTATGGTTTAAAAATATTTGGTTTATTTCCTTGCTTTTAACATTCTCAGGAAGTGTGAGCATGGCCACTGGTTGCATAGCTTATTCGGATGCAGTGAACTCTGCAATAGCAGTGATACAAACATTGGCATCCTCAAAAAACCCCCAGGAGTTGTATCTGAAATAGCAATGAGAGCAACTAGATAGGACAGAGAGAATTTACAAAGAACACCCTCTCCAGATCTTGCTTGAATGCAATGAATTGTAGGCCAATGTTACTGCTATTGCAGGAACTATCTGTGAGTCTCTTTGTGTGCAGGTAAATATCTTCTAAAATTGAAATATTTGTAGAAGCTACAAAATGACTTTGTAAAACTTCTTGCTAAGTATATATGGGTGACTGTTCTAGGTTAGCTAGCTCTAGGGATATCTAAATATCAGATCTCTCTGAGATGCTGCAATTAGTGGGTTCTGCCAATTACAGTTCTGTGTAAAGTTTTCAGGAGACTTGATATTACCCTGAAAAACTTGGAACTTCAGCTCTAGCTTTCAGCTACAACAACAAGGATGTCATTGAGCTATTAGGATAGATTGCAGAAAAAAGTACCTTTAAGTGTTTGATTTTGGTTTGTAATTGAATCTCACAAACTCTGCAGAAGCTCATTTTATTGAGGTATTGTTTTAATGGCTTACACACCTGAAATAGCTTACATTTAGAGCTCTCATTATTCAAAGACTATATAATGTACGGTAACATCTGGTAATAGAAGACAACTGTAAAGGGCTTTAGACAAACATGCTTTGCTTTACCACTGACATAAAAAAGAGAAAGATATGGAACTTGGTGTTCCTAAAGGAATGTATTGGACTGCAAATAGAAATGCAAAATGGAGAAATCCAAGAGGTTAATTTCCATTCTACATTGTGAAATTAGAAATATGCTGATCTGAATAGGAACTGTAAAAATGCATAATGTCTTTTGACAGAGATCATAAATTATGGACTTTTCAAGGCTATTAGAACAAATTCCATCCACATTGGCAGAGCTGTTTTTAAAGTACTTTTGTTAACTAATGACTTGTGATATGTTTTGAAAAATGTGGTCTCCTTTATCAAATTATTCAAGTTATTTAAAAAACTTAATTTCACACTCAAATTTTCTAATGCAGTGGTACTAAATTTATTGATACATAAACTATAATGCTTTTAAAATCAGGATGAAATGCTGAAGATAAAAATTGTGTATGCACTGCTATTATTATACTGTTCACTAGACAGAAGAACAGAGATGTAACCCCAAGAATTGATGTGGTTTTTTTTCTGTAAGTAATAATGTGCCTTGCTGTAATTTTTTTTTGTGTGTCTAGGTTTAAAAACATTTTCAGATAAATTATTTTGGAAAGGCTTTATAAAAAGTTCTGACACTAATAATCTTTCTTTCTTGATGAGAATCTTACGTTGATTAACATTTTCTGCAGAAACCTGATAGTTAAATGTTACTCAGCATTAATAAGAATATCAAAGTTTTCTCCAATGATTGCATGGAACGTCTTACATTACTGAAGACTGTTAAATGAGAAGAAGGTTTGCAATGTTTGTTCTTCAGAAAACAGAAAAGAGCTTTGGGTGTCCTGAAGGCCTACTGAAAATCTTTCTTTTTATCTCAAAAATGAAAACTAAAAAAAGCTTTTATGTGCATTGTAGGAAAGTACTCTATATTTCTTAAAATTCTCAAATGTTTTTTCTGGCAGTTCATGTGTGTAATAATAAAGAATCCAGTCTAAAAATGAAGCTTTGCTAACAAAACAGGACTAAAACTTTTATTTTTAGTGGTAAAAGATAATAAAGGGAAAAAATGATTCATTTGATTATCTATATTTATGAAGATGGCATTTATAGACTTTGATGTTTTTCCCAGAAATGTCAAAGCATTTTACAAACACTCATATAACATAAGCTGCCAACTAAACATCTCAGAAACAAGTGTCTATTAGTACCTCTACTTTACAGAAAAATGAGAGTATAGCAGAGCAGACACTGATTTTCCTGGGGCTGCACACAAAAACACTGTCAGAGTAATGGAAATAACTAAAATTATTAATTTCTTGTCTGTTTTTAGGCATGAAACCATGTCTTCTCCAGTGTGATTGAAATCTGAGGTTAAATGTGGCAAATGACAGAATGAAGAAAGAAATAAATGTTGTTTATATTTCAAGATAGTGAAGTCTCACTTCAGGCAAAATATATGTGAAAAATTATGTTTTATCATTGAAGTACTCTTTCTTAGCGCTTTCTTGGGACACTGGATTTGTGACAATCTGTTCAAAGCAATCCTTGAGTTCTGAAATTTGCTCTAAATAGAAAAAGTCCATACAACTATTTGTGAATAAAGTAGCCTAGAAGATTATCCTGCATTTGAGATATAGATTTATAAGACAGTCTTGCTTCTCTTAACAAGAAGAGTCAAGGTAAAGCTGAGCTATCTGCTGGCTAGAAAGAAAGGAATGTTTCAGCTAGCAGTGTTTATAAAGTTGGTGATCTACGTCCACAGTTTTGTGTCCTCTCGTAGCCCACAGCTATGTTCATAAACACCCTTAGGTGAGGGATAGGATCTCAGGCTCAGAATAAGGAGCCAGGGAACATTGTCTTGGTGATGTAGGCAGGAACCTGAGCAGATGTGGGAGTCTCTGCTCTGCCTCTTTATTGCATAATCTAGACCAATGCTTACCTGTGTTTCCAGGAAAAGAGGAGGGAGAACAAAGGAAAGCACTCTCTTTTCCCATTACCTCTTATGCATCTGTCTCTGTGTCATTTCCTAAGGAAAGTTTATCCCAGGAGAAGCGTCTTGTTTAATGTAGATTTGATAGATGCAGATATTGGTGTGGCAATGACAATGCAGACCCACAGATTTTAGCCACCTTGGTGGCTACAATCCTCAGATGATGTCACTAGGAGGAGTTTTGTTGTCAGTCTCAGTTATGTTGTGCAGTTATGGTATTTAAAGCATGTTACTCTCTTGGCTGATAGATACCACCTATATTACATTTGTGGCTATTTAAATTTTCCCCACTCTCCTTAGCCATCAAGTCAAGCTTGCAGTCACTTTTAGAAAATCTTTTTCAGCAAGTAGATCTTAAAAGCCTGTTCTGATACCTAAATACGTATTGCACAGGTCCTGGTGTGTTTCAGGAGGAAATGTCACCCTGATTCTTTTCATGTCAAAAGAGAAAATTCCTTGAGTATCATGAAGCAGCAGCAGCTCACAAGAAAGTGTGTTCAGCTAGGCCAGAGCCTATCCCTATCCTGTTGTCCTGAGTCACATTAATACTCCAAATAGGATAATCAACCAAATAGTCAACAGGAACTGTGAGTCTGAGAGTCAATATCCAAACCTTCACAATCCAAATGATCTCCCCTACTTCATCCTGAATAAGTGATACTGGTGGAGGCTGCAGCCTGGTTGGTCTTTTTTCAGCTGTCTCCTCCAGACAGGTGACCCACTGCTGTTTCCAGTTTGATTTAGTGGATATTTAGGCACTTTCAGGACTTAGATGTTTTTTTTACCTGTTTGTATGTCAGTGCATTCACATGCTTTAATTCCTCGGAAGAGGCTTCTGAAAGAGTTAAAGATCCAGGAAAATGGAGATTTAGAGATTTTGTGACACTGAGCTTAACTCCAAGGCAGCATGAATTCTGTGTAATTGATTGTTACTGTTGACACATTTCCTAATATGTCCTGTTTTCCTTCTTATTTTTAATACCTTAGAATATATTAAGTCCATAGTCTTGAAAACTGAAAATATCCTTAGATTTAGGATTTCAAAATTACATTTAAATAAGAATATAATTTGTTTAGGGGGAAAGAGTTTGATATTCTCTGATTATAGTTTATAACTTCTCTACCTTTCAAGCTGATTTTAATATTTTTCATTAAATTTGGTATAGTCTTTCTTCCCAAGAGACCTGCCTCTTCATTATAACCATTTCCATCAATGACAAGATCACAGAGCATTTTTAATGTTAAGTAGGATAGAAGGATAGAAATTAGTTCTTAAAGGGTGAAACTATTAGTATTTCTGAGTGCTTCTATGTATTCATCACTGCCTGATACAGATCAGTATTAATAATGGGACCAGCCAGACATAATCCATCTGCTGGATATTCCTTTTCTTTCTATGCAGTGACTGTCTTGTCTTCTTTCTCAGACAGTGCCTGCTCTGGTCTCCAGACAGGAAATCCAGACATGGCCATTCATCAATGCTGCTATAATCTGTCTGATTTTATTAGCTTTTGAATTTTATCACCAAAATGAAAAGGAAGGGGGGGAAGGAGAACCCAGCAGAATGATTCTTCTATACCTATGAGTTCTGCTCAATACAGTGGATTCAGAACAGACAAAAATGTAAAAAGGAAAAGGTACCTGGCAAATTAACTACCTCCTGCTACCTTCCTCTCCCATAACCATCCTCTACCCCCCCAACCCCCATGTTATTTTTAAAAGGTTGATCACTTTTTTTATTTCTTCTTCAACAAATGCATGTGGTGTACTGCAGTGGAGGTTTCTGGTTGATTGCTAGTTTTCCTTTTACATTTCATGGTGCATATTGAATATTCCCTGTTGTTATAGGGCCTGTCTAGGATTGGATCTTGTTTTGGAGAGCAGACATGAACAACCATTGGAAACGGAGTTGTTTGGAGCTTCTCTATGGATTGGGGAATTCCAGTACCAGTGGTCCCAGCTGAATAAATTCCAGATGGAATAACTGGTTAAGGCAAGAATGTTAAACTATGTAGAGACCAGTGGAGAGAAAGGAGGAGTGGACTAAAGCCTTTGATTGTTTTTGTCAAAGTGGCATAAATTGTTTCAAGCCAAGGCACCAAAACAGCAACTCACTGAAGACAATTAATATTTTGGTTGCCTTTATCCCCATTACCAGGTTTCTGGTGAGGCAGAGAGGGTAAAATTTAGGTTGTGAAAAAGTGTCTGTCTTGGAGCTGTGTGGAAATGATTAGATTTTCTCAAGGAGAACAAGCTGTTTGCACAGCCTACTGTGGCAGTCTAGCTGACAGATAAATCTGGATTCATAGAAGTGTGGTGTCTGCATGCAAGGAAGGAATTCCCTACTTATTGTCCTCTATGGGACTGGACAGAAGTGACAGAGTAGTTGCCTGCCTCCAGTTCTCCTCTCCATCCTGCTGCTGGGGAGAAAAAGGGGGAGAAGGGGCAGAAGTACCATTCCAAATGAAAGAAACAACATAAGAGTAATAAATTAGCTTTAAAAATTATATTTATTTGGATCTCCCTTTGCAGGGTATTTGAGCACCAGCCCACTACACATCTGCTCACTTATGCAGAGGTTAGAAATGTCCACATTATTGAAGCAGAATCTGGAAAAGACATCAAATTGATATCCTTTAAAAGAGGCAGATTAATTTTAGAACTTCCTTGAGTCCATGATGAAATTAAAACATTCAAAAGTGGAATGATGTCAGTGTCATTTTTCCAGAAGGCTGTATAGCAGTCTGTAGTAGCAGCATTGCTATGTGGTTTGCTGGCTGTTATAAATTCACTTGG
Organism: Euphonia xanthogaster; assembly: GCA_034509185.1. Taxonomy (NCBI): domain Eukaryota; kingdom Metazoa; phylum Chordata; class Aves; order Passeriformes; family Fringillidae; genus Euphonia; species Euphonia xanthogaster. Next base: position 18,747,348 of record JAYDZK010000056.1, on the reverse strand, counting down.
CATCATAGTTTTAAGTATCATTACTGTGGCTTTACTGATTTTGCACTTTGGCATGGCATGTGGAACAAAGCAGTAAGTATTCTATCAGTAGAGACCAACACAGCTTTTGTAGTACTTGGTATGTCTAGCGTCTTGGTATGTCAGTAATTGTGCAGAGAAATGTCCATGGAAACATCTGTAAAGAGTCTAAAGTTTTGTGTTGGCATATGTCTACAAGCACATTTATATAAGTCTTGCACAAAATGGAACCTACAAGAGAGAATTCCTTCTATATTTTCAATTCCTCATTTTTTGGAAAACCAAGAGCTGCTCCATTGCAGTTTATCAGAACTGGAAATACAGAAAATATAGTTATTTGGCTGATCAGGATTTTCTTTCAAAAATCATACAGTTCAAAACTCTGCCTTTTTAGGTTCAGAACCTTGCCACCAACAGCTTGTGGGGTAGAACTTTTGTTTACAGTGACTCTATCCTCAAAATACCCATGCAGGAAGTAGGAAACTCATATTTGATCTTTTTGCCTAAAGTGTTCAAAACACTTGTTCAAAATGCACAAAAAGACAGTGTACTCTGTCTTTCAGAAATTAACTCAAAATACCATGCTACAATCTGTTCTTAGATTGTGCAGCCTCCACATCTCTTCTTGGAGCTAAGAAAGTATTTGAAAAAAAGGAAGGTAAGATTCCAGGGGTGGGAAGACAAGCAGGAGAATAAAGTGAGTGCTGCTGCAAAAGATCACCTGGCTTTTAATTTGGTTTTCAGTGAAATCTTGTATGGGTGAAGAGCAGTAGGTCACAGGATTTGCTCCAAGGGTTGCTCCTTATAACTGAAGTACCATCACTGCTTCAGCAGGTCCATTTTGAGAGGAAGCAGTGCTTTTTAAGAAACCAAGTGTATCCAGAATGTGAGAAGTGTACTCTGTTATTCTGAAGTCAGGCATTGGATAAGAGTAACTGTTACTGAAAAAGGTTTTAGAACTATAAAAATACATTATAGAATCACTAAAGGACATTTGAAGTAATTACTGCCTAAATTGTGGTTTTAAGCTATATGTAAAGGCAGCTGAAAGATCAAGGTATTACAGTGCACACCTTAGAAAATAGTTCTTAAAGAAACAGTTCTTAAAAATATAGGATTTTTTTGCTTTTGTTGTTTTTGTTTTAAGCTAAATAAAAAAAAAACCCTAATAATGTTCTTCATGGAAAATTGTATTTAAAGCAATAGGAACCTCTAATCAAATCAAATGGTCATTTCATGTATGAGGGGGTGTGTAAGGCTGATTATTAATTTGAATTACATAGATAGTTTCTCAAGGATATTTCCCCAGTTTAAGAAAATGCCTGGTTGTAGTGGTTGGATGTTGGCAGGCTGCCAGATGCCCACCTAGCTTCTGCTCTCTCATTTCCTGTCTTCTTATTTCCCTTCTTCTAAAGGACAGAGGAAGAAAAGCAGATGGAAAAGCTTGTGGGTCAAAATGAAGACAAGGAAATCATTTACCAATCAGTCTCACAGCAAAAGAGATTACTTGGAGAAAAGCAATTTAATTTATTGCCATTTAAAATAAATTAGGATGGTGACAAATAAAACCTTTCCCTCCCCTCTCTGATATTTTCCCCAGGATTAACTCCTCCCCTTTGTTCCAAATCCTCAGTTTGTTTCCCCATTTGAGTGTCACAGAATGGGTGGCTCCTCGTGGCTGCTCCTTTCTTTTCACGCTTTCCCTTATTCTATCATGGGTCCTCTCCAAAGGCTGCAGTCCTTCAGCAAACATCTGCCTTCTCTGCTTTGGGGTCCTCCATGGCCTCCAGAGCGGATACCTGTGCTCCACCATGGTCTTGTCCACAGCTGCTGTCTGCCCCAGCACCTGCTGCCAGCACCTGGACACCTGTGCATTGGTAATCAGGGAGAAAGTGAGGACACACCTACATAAGAAGGTATATTTATAGAATCATAGATTCACAGTGTCCCTGGGGTTGTCTGCCAGATTTTTGATTTTTGAACAGGAAAATACTTGATCACATGAAATTAATAGTGAGGTCTCCTACCAGCAGTTTAACCTGCAGCAATTCAACATAAGATCTGAGTGTAGAAATGGGTGAGCATGAAAACGAAGGCAGCGAAACGCACATCTGGTAATTACTAGTGTACATACTAAGCATTGTGTGATAGATATTCAAGCACCCATCAGTTTCTCTTCTAAAGAGATGAAGCCATGCACCAAGGCACTGTCTGGAGCACTCCACTTCCAGTGTGGATGTAGGGTTCTTAAAAGAGTGCTTAGTGCTTAGCTCCCTTAGCCCATGCAGTTAGGACTGAGGACTGGAGCAAACTCCTTTTCTGGTTAATATGTAATGTGAACATAGTGGCCTAGAACAATTGGGTAGCAGCAAATCAACTTCCAAGGACACCTTCTTTGCACCACCCTTAAAGGTAACGGTCACATTCTGGATACAGCATTTCTTAGTGAAATTATGCTGCCAAACAAACTGTGCTCATTGAGCTCTCTTTCTGCTAGACAGTAAGAAGAATAAAGAGAGAGCAATTATTTTTAGTCAGAAATCCTGATTCAAACATGCAGCTCTGAATCATGATACTTTATTTCTATCCTTTCCCAGACTTATCCTACAAAATTATTCACTTTAATTTCTGGGCGTTTCGGGTTACTTTTATCTTCCTACATACATAATTAGTATCTTCATCTCCTTTTTAGGGCTTTCTTCAGGAAATTTTCAGCTTGAATGTCTTATTTTTGCCTAAGGCTATTTAACAGGGATATGGCTTTCCTTGTTTCAAGCTAGCTTGCTTAACAAAGGAATATAATTGATTTAGCCTACCTACATTCCAGTCAGAGATTATACAAATAAGAAATTTTTACTAAAAGAAGAAGTGAAGAGAAAGTAACTTAGGATGATTTAAAACAGGAAGGATGGAAATGAAATACATATGAATGGGCTGCTTTACTTCCTTGAGACAAGATTATTTACTTGTGTCAAATGGCAAGAAAATGTTTCTATACTTGAAGATAGAGCAAAAATATATAGCAAGGAATGTTGTCTACTCAAGATGCACATTGCTCTAGTTCTTAGTTACTGTCTTACCTGTCAAAGTGGTATGTACAGGACAGTTACAGTAGACTTTAATCCCTTCTACTCCCCAAATACAACAAAATATGGTAAAAGGAACGTAAATGTGTTGTAGCTGTATTGTTTCAGGAGCAAAAAATATTACTACTCCCTAAAGAAAAGAATTAAGTAACAAATGGGACTAAAAACTATGTTATCCTTCATGTGAATATCTATTCCCACTTTAATGATGATTACCCCTTCACTGTAGTCTTAAAAGGTCAGAGTTGAAAAAGGGTCAGACATTAAGGTCAACATTTCTTCCAGCAGATGAAATATGCATAGTTTGGCTGGCCTTTGCCCTGCAAATACAGAGATGTTTAAAAAATGTCATCATTAAGTATGACAAATACCATTGATTTTTCTTGTTAGATGAACCATCTGCCTTTTTGATGCTAGGATGAATTATGTCTACTTCTTGTCAGTAGTGATGGTGGTATTTGTTTTTATTTTCTCTTGAATGCTCAAAATTTTTTTCTCATTGAAGGTCTGCATTCCTGGAGCACTAGAGGTTTCCGTAGCCTTGTAGCATGAAGAAACCATCTGGCTTTGTTGGTGGTAAAGGTTACTGCCCTCAGCTCCTTGTTTTTCTGTCAAAGGTTATTGTCCTCAGATTTGCCTGCATGCTGCTCATAGAACCACTCCCATTTTTTCCCTGAAAAAATGAACTAAGCTAGCTTAAATAGTTTAAAATAATAGTTCTGCTGGGCTGCCTTCTTTTTTGATCAGTGGCTTTTGATGACTTTTAGAATCATAGCACCATTTAGGTTGCAGAACACCTTTATGATCATCAAGGCAAACCATTAACCCAGAACTGCCAAGTTGTCTACTAAACCAGGTCCCTAAACACCACATGCACACATCTTTTTTCTACTTTCAGGGATGGTGACTCTACTATTTCCCTGGGCAATGTGGTCCAATACTACCTTTTCCTGAGGAAATTTTTTTCTAAAATCCATTCTGATACCATTCTCCCCTCGTGCAACTTCAGGCCATTTCCTCTTGTGCTATTACTTGTTTCTTGGGAGAAGAGATATACCACAACCTTCTTTTGGGTAATTGTAGAATGTCATGAGGTCTCCCCTCAGCCTCCTTTTCTTCAGGCTAAACAACCCCAGATTCTTCAGCTGCTCCTCATAAGACTTATGCTCCAGACCCTTCACCAGCTCAATTGTCCTTCTCTGGTCATGCTTCCAGCACCTCAATGGGTTTCTTGTAGTGGGGCCCCCAAAACTGAACACAGGATTCAATGTGTGGCCTCACCAGTGCCGAGTACAGAGGGATGACCCCGCCCTAATCCTGCTGGCCACACTATTTTTCACAGAAGTCTAGATTCTCTTGGCCTTCTTGGCCATTTGGGCACATACTGACTCATGTTCAGCCACTGTCAACTTGCACCCCCAGGTCCTTTTCCACCGGGAAGCTTTCCAGCCACGCTTCCCCCAGGCTGTAGCTCTGCACGAGGTTATTGTGATTGATGTGAAGGACCCATCACTTGGGCTTGCTGAACCTTGGCCCATCAGTCCAGCCTGCTCAGATCCCTTCCCACCATTCAGCACATCAACACTCCTCCCCAGCTTGATGTTGTCTGCAAACTGATTGAGGGTGTCCCAAACCTCATCTGAGCCATCCATTAATGTGTTAAATGGACTGGCCCAATACTGATCCCTGGGGAACATCATGAGTGACCCTCTGCCAGCTGGATGTAACTCCATTCACTACAATTCTCTAGGCCTGGGTGTTCAACTATTTTTTACCTAGTGAAGTGTATTCCCATGTAAACCAAGAGCAGCGAGTTTCCCCAGGAGAAATCTGTGGGAAATGGTGTCAAAGGCTTTGTTAAATTCCAGGCAGGCAAGATCTACAGACATTCACACATCTGCTAAGCAGGTGAAGTTGGTGAAGCAGGACCTCCCTGTGGGGGAATGGAATATAAGAAAATAAAGAAAGTGCAGAAGGCAATGTCACCCCTGAGGAGTTGCAGCTGTACTAATCCCCAAAGATTAGGGACAGGCCTGCCCTTAATGGGCCACAGCTGTGTCCAATAAGAAGAAGAGTGCTACAAAAGAGTGGGTTAGCTGGCTGGGGAGAGAGTTGGAGTTTGTTGGCTTTACTGTGAAGAAGAAGGAGTCAGTGTTGCAAGGAGCTGCCCATTAGAAGTCACTGGGCAGGTACAGAAGCTTTGCAATAAGGTGACAGCACCTCCCTTCCTAAACCCATGCTGTGTGGACATGATTTGGTGTCCTGCATGTGCTGTGTGACCACACTCGAGGTAATCTGCCCCATGACCTCCTCCTGCACTGAGGTCAGGCTGACAGGCCTATAGGTCCCCAGATCTTCCTTCAGACCCTTCTTGTAGATGTTTATCATATTTTCTGACCTCTAGTCAAGTGGGACCTCTCTAATTAGCCAGGACTGCTAGTAAATAATAGAAAGGGGATTGGTGAGCACTTCCCCAGCTCACTCAGTACCCTGGGATGGATCCCTTCCAGCCCCAGAGGCCTGTTGTGTGTAAGTGATGTAGCAGGTCATTGGCCATTTACTCTTGTAATATGGAGGCTTCATTCTGCTCTCCATCACCGTTTTCCATCTCAGGGGTCTGTGTACCCTCAGAACAACTGGTCTTTAAGTCTGAGGCAAAGAAGGCATTAAGTACCTTAGCCTTTTCCTGATCCTTTGTCACTGTATTTCCCCTTGTGTCCAACAAAGGATGGAGATTCACCTCAGCCCTCCTTTTTTTGCTGGTGTATTTATACAAATAACTTTATTGTCTTTTTTTGGCAGTGGCCAGTTTAAGTTCTAGCTGGACTTTGGCCTTTTTGATTTGCTTGCTGCATAACCTCACAATATCTTTGTAGTTAGGCTGAGTTACCTGCCCCTTCTTCCAAAGATCATAAATTCTCCTTTTTATCTTGTGTTCCAGTCAAAACTTTCTGTTCAGCCAGATGAATGTTTGCAAAGAAAGAGTCTGTCTATGCCTGAGACAACCACAGGTGTACTTTACTCTTCACCCAGAATTAAAGTAGCTTGTTTCCTGTCAAAGGGTATTATAAGTTCTGGCTAATTACTTTATCTCTGCAATCATGTTTTGGAGTATTTCCCTCAGAAAAAGATACACCAATGCACCTGTATATAGTCTGTGTGATGTACATTTCCATTTTATGATTACTGGGTTAATCAACTGTTACTTGAATAAAGTATAAGCTGCTTTCTGAGGTGCATGGGCCCTATGCATTCGGAACACTACAATGTGATTAATAACATTGAATTACTGTAACTTGCTCAATATGGGTTTGAGAGTAAACAGACTGTTTGCTCCATCTTATTAGCACAGTGGTCAGTAGTGTCATATCAAAGTAGTCTGGGTGTGTATAATTATGCCACAGTGGATAATGAATAGAGCAAAAATAAATAGAGAATTTGACCAAATAAGCCCTTTATGGATTTTTTTTTTTCTGAAAGCGTTTCCAGACTGCTGTGAGGCACTAAATTGTTCTTCCATTCTTGGCTTACAAAAATGCACATACTACTCATATTTTCTCACTGCTTTGTGAAGTATTGAAGTGGAAAAGTGAATTGAGCTGTCACCGTTCTTGGAGCACTTCTGCATTTGGGACGTGGCAGGGTGTTTAAGCAATCTCACTAAGTCAAGGACTAAACTACTGCTGGATTTCTCAATTCTAATTTTCTATTTATCTCAGTATTGTAATTTTAACCAAACTGTTAGTCAATGATATGCTTGCTGTATACTTCTTGGCTCAGGCATTCTTAGTGTTTTATTGTATATTCAAAGATTGTTAAACATTATGGAGTTTTATCATTTATGAATGCATTTTTTTTTTTTAGGGAGGAACTCACATTAAATTAATTCAAATGATCAGAAATTCTTTCTCTTCTGTCAAATTCTGTCATTTGAACACCAAATCCTAATCATGTTAATCTTTGGAAATTGAAACTTTTGCCTTTTTTTTTTTTTTTGTCTTACAACATATTCTATTTTTGGTGATTGTTCTTAGCTTTAGTTCCTGAAAAACCTTCGTAGGCAGATGTACCTGACACCAGAGTAGTTTAACAACTCTCCTTGATTTCTGTACAAACATTTCACAGGTTTTCATATTCAGTAATGTCTGCACAAGTATATAAGGAGTAGCTAAGGGGCCCTGACTCTCAGGTTCTGGTCCAACAGTACTGTAGGGTCTTGGACCAAGACTCTGAAAAACTGAACTAAGTAACAGTTGGTAGCGCTGTCTGCTCGGGACTTTTTCAATGATGAGGAGTCTTTTCAGCCATCCCCTGACAAAGGGTTACAAAATGTAACTGTTCCATGTGAAAAATTATATATCTTTTATTGCACATCTCTTAGTCCTGGAAGAAATAAGCAGTTTTTGTTTTTCACTGAACCACACATTTATCTAACATCCATAGAGTCAGTGCTAAGGGAGCTCAGGGCCAGAACTTGGACAGAAGATTAAACAAGCCTTTTTAAGGTCTTTTTCTGAAAAGCAGAGTTTGTATTTCTACATTCTACTCAGGATAATTGGGTTATATATTATATATGCTGGCTCTTACATATCACTGATGCCTTGAAAGGCTACCTAGAACAGAGGCTAGACAGTGTTAAAGGAATAAAGAAGGTATTTATTGGAAAGGCCTTCAGGGGCCTTCACCTTGGGCAGTACAAGAGCCCGGCCGTGGCTCCACCCAAGATGAACGATGGGTCACATGTTTTCACACTATTATAAGTTTTGGTCCATTTAAATATTGGGGTTAATTGTCCAATTATAGCTTCAGGTTATGAAGTCCCATTCTCCCAGTTTGCTCTCCTCAGTTTACTGTTTATAATTTTTGGGCTTGAAGCTGCAATGGTGTCCTTGGTTCTCAGTCTGGAAAAGGATTGTTTTGTATAAATAAACTGTGAAGAGAACTTGCTAACACTTTATTTTACTACTTTATGAAGTTCAGAATTATACACTATTGCAGTACAAAATCTGGAAAATATGAAACCTGCAACTTATGGCATCATCACCTGAAGGTATGAAACCTCACTTTTGGTGGATTTCATGGAGCATTGCCTACACAACTTGGATGTGCTCCAACTGGAATCAGAAAACTTGCCACCAACTGCTGTTCTATTCACACTTTTTCAGACCATTACATGTTTGATTTACCTTTAAGTTTGGATGATCTGACTGGTAAAATAGTTTTACAATTTTTAAATTTTTTTTAAATTTTGTTTTTCTCTCTTTTTTTTTTTTTTTTTTGCATGGGCTCTTTGACCATGCTGCTTCATAAGATCACTGCTCCAAGAGTAACTATGAGTGGAGGTTTATGCAGATACTCAATAGAGAAATGTAGATTGTTAGATTCTTCAATTCTCATTGAGCTTCTGTGCAAGTGATTTCACATAGCTGTATATACTCCTTATTTTGCTGTCACCTTTGAAATCCTGCTATTGGCTGCAGGAACTGAGGCAGCTGTCTGTTTTGAGGAATGCTGCCCTGGAATACACAGAGGGATACATGAGACTGCACACACTGACAAGCCTTGGAGCAGTTTCCTCTGTGACCCAGGGTTACTTGTGAATAGGTGGAGCATGCCCATTGTTGTGTCAGTCCTCTTCCCTTCCCTGGAACACAAGAGGTCCTATCAATGATTTCTAATCACACAGCCACAACAAACAGAGGCTATAGCTGGTGCACAGACTTTTCTTTCTACCGGCCTCTCAAAGCAGGAGAGGCAAGTAAGCAAACCAAAGGTTGCTCTGTACCTTACTATTCACTGAAAGACCTGAAGTGGGAATGCAGTGGGAAATCTATTTTAACCAGTTGAATGTTATTGAACCCTCAGCAATACCTGTGAGGATCACCTGAATTCTCTGGCTGAAGGTAGTTTTAAGACTCTTAAGAGAATCAATATTCTTAAGGAACAAACTTCAATTCTGGTAAAATCGAAAATCTTTGTGATGTATTATAAATTTCTGTTTAAAATGTCACTGAAAATTTAGATACAACATATCTAATACTATTAGTAAGTGGGTAATTCTGAACCATGTATCTGGGTAGTCCCATTTAAGACAACAGAGATACTCATATGTGGAGAGTTTTGTAGCAGAATGGCTTGAGGATAAGGGCCATAGCCACATTAATTTGAATTGAGTTAAAAGAAAAATAAGGCAAGAACAACTTAGAAGACAGGGTGTCCTTGTGGATAAAGAAGCAGCACAAAAATGTGATAAACAAGATGCAGGTGGGAACTT
>JAYDZK010000056.1:18709354-18737870 GCA_034509185.1 Euphonia xanthogaster | reverse complement strand
CAATATGTATGAGCTAATTAACCAGTGTATTTAATCCGAAGTGTGATAATCAATAATCGAGACTTGTAAGACGACCAACTGGTGTCCGTGTCTCCCTTCTCCGACACTCATATGACAATCTGATGTGCCTTCCTCTTTCAAATGGCATTTTAATGTACTTAGGAGTCTTTCTATGGGTTATATTAACAATTTTCTTTGATTTGAGACTATTAGTTTTACTATTGCTGAGTATAAGATTTTCCTTCTAGAAGGGTTACTAGGATTATATAACTTTGATGCTTTACTGAGACTGCTTGAAACAAACTTGTGATTATTTTGTTTGCTCTAGAGTGTGACTTGAAGGAATCATAAGAAAAGGTTCCATTTTTTTCACTGGACAACTTTGTTTAATAATCTTTTGCCATTTCTATAATATAGTGTTGTATCATTGATGACTAAAATATTTTCAGGAAGACAGAATATTTTTCTAATGGATTTATTATGTATTTTATTTAGGCAAAAGTAGCTGTAGAGCTCAGATGCAATCTTAAACACTGTAACTTCCTGTAGTACCTGCAGTGCCTGTGTTGTCCTGCAAGCTGAAATTTTTTAAGCGCTCAAACTCTTTTAATACAGATTTCATTGATGCAATTGAAGTAAGGATATGATTATATTTTAAGGTAATTTTTAAGGTGAACCGGTGATTTGTGGTCAGGTATGATGGTGAAAAAACTGTGAATGGTTACAGATTTTGTCATTTGTGAATTAAAATATGTTTGTGAGTGATGTTGTGGTTGCACACAGATCAGGTCCAAAACGGTGACTTGTGTCCAGGCCTTGCTCATCTCATGCAATCACAACAGCTTGATGTAAATAGGCTCCTAAATTAACATTTCCAAACAGTAAGGGTGTTGAAAGAGATAAAAACATGTATCTACCTCTAAAAGAAAGTCCAAAAGAATGCCCAAACCTATGTGATAGGGACATTTATTAAATATGATGAAGGTTTTAGGACTTGTGTGCTTGATTTGGAATAAATGCATTTCTTTCTCAAGTAGATTGTGAGCCCATGCCTGCAGTCTTTTAAGAAGTGCATTTTTATGGAACAAAACATAAAAGCAAGTGCTTGAAGAGCAAAGAGAAGTTTGCTTTTTTTATAAACAGCTTTTTGAGGTCATCTGTCTATATGGGTTCAACAACCCTCTGTCCTTTTTTTCTTCAATAGTCAGGTGTGCTACCATCATCGCTGTGGATGTGAATGGACTCAGGGCTGTGATTTTTTTTCCATACCTTCCTTTACACACTTTGAAAGTAGCATGCTAATAATGTACTCATGAATAATAATGTACTGTGAGTAATTAGATGCAGATAGGTAAATAACCTTTTATTCTTGTTGATATGTGAAAACAGTAATCAAACACACGATGGTCCTCCTGCACACGATAGACACATTTAGAAGCATATCAGAGCAAGAATATGAGTTATTTGAATACAGAGGGAGTCACATGGCTACTTTGCACCAAAATAAAGCAACAAAATAGAACATCTACAGGGGTATGTGTAGTGATTATAATGTGATAATAATGTGCAAGGCAGAAATGTTGGCTGTATTGTGCATGCAATGACAGTGTGATAGTCTGCTATGTAGGAAGAACCAAATAGTTCATGACCCACATAATCATGTAGAGACATCATTGCTAGCCTTGCCTTGGATTCTATGAAGAGTTTTTACTCAGCTCTGGGTCCACAAGGGTTTAGTATATGCAAATTAGCCTGACTGCATTAAGGTTTCCCATGTCAGAGGACCACACTGTACTTTGAAATGACATTTGGGTCTACTTAAAAATAAGTCACTGAAAATTAAAGAAATCTTAGCTCTAACAAAGCTCCTTTTATCTGCCAAGATGAATTACCCCATTCCTGTATGTTACATTATGTGATTTAAAAAGAAAGGCTCATCTCCATGGACACAAAGGAGGAACTACAGAGGCCCAGAGGAACAACAATATTGTCAAATTTTGTGAAACATTTGTAACTGAACTGTTAGGAATTGTTTGCTACGCAGGGAACAATGCAGGATATCATCTGGGGCAAGGATGTACAGGACCCTTGTTGAAGGTGCTTTGGAGTTATCATGCAACAGCCAGGGACTGTGGGCACTAAATGGCTTTTGATCCTGTAAAAAACTACTTTCCTAGATGCCAGTGAAACTATGTAAAATCTATCCAGTGAAACTATGTAGAATCTATCTACCTAATGTTTCCAGGATATGGATCATCATGTTCTCCACTTTCAGTCTGATAAAAGTTGAATAATATCACTGAATCCTGCTATGTGCCTGCCAAGAAGCATCTCACAGCAGGACTTGTTAGGCAAGATAATTCATTAATATAGAAAAAGTACCATAGACTTTTATAGTGCCATACACTTCTTTGGGGTGACAGATGCTGTAGCTACAAATCAGTATTTTTAATTGCATGGTTAAAATTTTTCTGTTCCTGTCCATAAATTACTTTGGTGTTGCTCCTGGGCTGTGTTTGGATGCCAGTACTGTGTGTGTATTTTGGGGGCTGGAGTGAGGGGACAGAGATAGAGAAAGGAGAGAGAGAGAGGCAGAGAGGGAAGGAGAAAAAGAGAAAGGAAATATCTTTTCTTAAGAGATCTGAGAATATTTGCTGTACAGAAAATATGTTTGTAGCTGGTGAAGGGTACATTTGCTAAATAAATGATATCGTTCTCTTTTCTACAACGTTTTCAGCAGGGGAGAATGGCTTTAGTATTTGGTGATTGGTTTTAGAATAATGTTGAGAGGCTGTAATCTTGCAGAAAATACAGATACTTTGAATGGACAGACATGTGGAATAAATGGCTTATAGCTAATCCCCTGTGAATAGACGTGGCATGTCTAAGGCTGGTTATGGATCTGCTACGTTAATTGGTGAGAATGAAGTTGAGTTCTCCAGGAATAAATCAGAGCTGTCAAACAGTATCTAAAATGATAGTCATTTCCTGGTTGGCACAGATAATAATGCTAGTGGTTGTCAGTGGAATCTTTGTACAAAGGATATTACATTTCTCTACTATTTTATCTCCTAGTAATGTCCTTATTTTCATTTCACTGGTTAAAATCTTAAAAGATGCACACTAAGAGCCCTCAGCCATTCACAACAGAATCTACAAGTTAACTACAAAAAAGCAGTGGACTGTTTTTTTCTGGACTGATTTGTTTGTCAACAATTGAAGAATATGTATTTTGAAGTGAAGTTAAACTGAACTGATTTAGTATACTCTTCTCCACTGTTTTCCCAAGATATTTCTTCCTCTTTTTGGAGATGGGTTTTGAAGACCTCTGGCCTGCAGGATTTAGTGGGTATACATTGCATCTTCTTAAAGCCCTGCAAATGGTGAGACATTTATTTCCAAGGCTCAACCACCACATCTAAAATAAGTTAGAGAGGACAGGTCGTTCCTGTTGACATGGTACAACATTGATTGAATGAAGCATAAACTCCATTGAAACACATAGAAAAGTGTAAGTGAACTTATGATTTGTTCAGGATTCTTGCAGATACAAAAATTTCCATTTTCTTATGTCTATGTTATTCATTATTAAAACTTGAGCCTCTGTTTTCCTTACTCTATGGTGTTTCACTAGAATATTATTTTCTAACATGAATTCTTCAGAGTCCTCAAATTTGTTTCTTGTTTTGATTATTTTGCACTTTTGCATATGTTGTGAATAGAAAAAAAAAAGGAGTCTATTGACTGCAATCTTGGGTAGACAGGGAAAGCTCAGAAGAACTGAGAAAGTAGTTTGGAAGTCTCTAAAATTTTAGGAGGGCAAGTCCCATTGCAATCCATGACAAATTTCTTTTTTGTGTCTTGTAATGTGTCCAACCTTCTGGATTTCTCCTACTCTTTGTGTTTCAACTACTGTGATCTGACTTATGATATCTAATGATTACTATCACTCAGGCAGGCTTGCTATTAAAAACATATTTGGGGAAAAAAAATCCAACTTTAAACTTTGTAAAGGATTCAAAAACTATTAGTTTTAAAACTTATTTACCTAATTGCCTTAAATTGAACAAAAAATTCGATATTGATATTTCAGATGTATTTGTAATTGCAGCAATACAAAATTTGAAAATTTCTTCAGCAGTCTAAGGATAGGTTTAACAAGTGGAAAAGAAGGAAAGTAAGTAGAGCCTTCATTTCCTCAAGTGGAAATAATGTGACACAGATAACTGGTTTCTCAGTAAGAGATAACATTGTTAGAACTTAAAGATTTGGTTTTGGATGTTTCTACTCTTAGACTCCCTTAATGGTTTAATTTCTGGACAAAATCAGCAGTTTCTTAGACAAGCACAAGAAAACTGCTGAAGAAACACCACCTGACCAGGGCAGTAATTTGCTATCGACCTGTGTATGGAAATGTGCCCCAAACCTACTTTGGGCAGAGGGTTATGACTGAGATGCCATCAACCTCCCCTTACAGGCTCTGTGACCTCTCTGGCTCTCAAGGTGCTAAAACTCCCATTACAGCAATGTAGATGAGATCACAGGTGCTTGTGGCCATTTGAACCACTTAATCATGTTCAGATATTACATGAGAAAAGCTGCACTCTTGTGGAGTGGTTCTAGAGGCCAGGAAGAATAACAGACCATCTAGATGGAATTATACTCTTACCTCTGGATAATTGAATTTAGCACCCAGTTAGTATGGTGCAAGGAGAGACTAGGAATAACTCCGGGATTGTTGGCCACCCCTGGGGATGCTACATCCTAGTCATACTGATCATGTATTAAGGTGCTTCAAATGTAGTGCTTTGTAGACCAGGATGTTATGACAATAAATGTGTTTTAAAAGAATGTGACTTGCTCTGATCCTACTATAATGGAGGTTGTATAAATGCTTAAGTGAATCAGATATGCAAAAATCAGCTACTTCATCAAAAAAAGGAGCTTCCTTAGCTGAATAAATAATTAACTGAAAATAGTTCCCTTGCCCACAATACCAAAATTGATTTACACAAACAGTGGAGCGTATTGTAGGAAGATGTTCTGTCACTCATTGAGAAAAGAAGCAAGAATGCTTAGAAATTAAATAATTTTCATACAGAATGTCTTACTTCATTCTAGTAACTAAAATATGATCTATTTGAAGTCCCATTTAGTAGAGGCATTGCCTTGACATAGGCAGATGAAATATATGTCTTGAGAACCTGTCCAAGCTCTTTGCTTCTGACCTTTCTGGGTGTGCACCATGAGTCCTTACTCTATAAATAATGGTCTGTTAGTGACCGTTGGTCAGCCTGTATTATGCTGAGTACAGAATGTAGTGTGCCCATGGTTTATGTTTTTCACATATAAATACTGGAAGTAAAACTTTGCTTCCTCAAAGACTAGTGGAATAATTCTGCAGTTGGGCTTCAGCCCTATTCTGTCTTGTGATTTACTCAGCTGTAAAGAGTACTTGCAGGTAAAATACCATATGATTGGCATTTTAGTCCTTGGCTCTCAGCATGCCAAGGACTGATAGCAGCAATTTTACAGAAGTGTTTTACTGAAAATTTTCAAATCAAGTAACTAGAGCTCACTGCATTAGAGGTACAGGGGTGCTTACACTGCTATGCAGAGCATAGGCATCTTAAAGAGCTGGGAAAAACTGTAATTCCACTGAAGTCTGAGTTCAGCCAGGGCAGAGCTCAGTGAGATGGAACTGGTTTCTTTGTGCTAGTATCTGTACCTTTTCTGATGGATGGATGTCTTGTAAAGTGATCTCTTCACAAGTACACCAATACAATTATGCAGGTTGAGTGTATTGAGTGTATACAGTATTTTGCCTATAGATACCTCCAACTGATTATCCAAAATCCACAGATCCTGTTTGGGTTTTCACCCCTTTTTATGACAAAACAGCTAACAGGTCCTAGAATGTTTCATTTTCTTTCAAGGCTAACAATTTCAGAGGTGAAGAAACAAAAGGATTTTAAAACTTAAAAGAGAAATTAGAGATACGAATACCAAAATTAGTAATACTAAGAAAATGTCTTGTCTCCTTGTAAATGACAACGTTATCTTTCTAATATGATATAGGTGAAATGCGAGCTCATTTAGCATTAACTTCTCACTAAAGAGATTATGGAAGTTTAATTCAGGCAAAACCTGATCTTTATAACTATTATATGTGTATTTAAAACTGCCATATACTAATGAGTTCATTAAACTATTTTTTTTTCATCAAAAAGCTTATAAAATAGCAGTTATAAATTCTAAACTTTGTGAGTTTCTTTGACTTTTATGGTGATTAGCATATAAATATACATACATATATTTGGAATGAAGACAATTGGGAAATACTTTCTTAATTTCAATGCGGTATGAATTACTACCTTCAGAAAGGTTCTGCAACAGCAGATTGCAGGTGGTATGCCTTCATGCATTTTGGGAGAAAAAAATGCTATTTTTGATATTCAATTTGACAAAGTCTTTGCTTGAACGCCTTCATGCAGTTTTCACTCAAAAGCTACCCTGTGCTGTGCAAATTGCAAGAAGTTGAAAAGATAACACACTCCATCAGGAATGTAGTGTAATACACCTGATACTCTTGAAGTGAAGCCATGAAAATGAGTTGCCATTAACCCTAGATCTGTTCAGTTAGATAAACTCTCATTTGAAGAAAAGGAGTTTCCAGAATCTAACATTATTAAGCATCTATTCATATGCTCAGTTCTGTGTAGATTTTTTGTTTATACGTTGTGCATTGTATTTCCAGATGCAACTTGCACAGTGTCTTAAATATTTCATTGAAAACTATAATACAATAATACATTAAAACAAAAACACATTGAAAATTTTAGGGTATAAACACTCTAAAAAAGCAGTAATAATTTCATAAGAAAATCTTACTATTAAGAGAAATTCAAATTGAGACATTCAGAGCAAGGAATCTAAATATCTGAAAGGTGGAAACAGGCATATTTATGACATTGGAGGGAGCAGGATCTATCCCTACAAGAACTTTATAAATCTCTGACACATCCTGAGTCTTAGCTCCCTGCTGTGTCCAGTGTGATGGACAGCACCCAGTCAACCACCATGGCCTGGGAAATACCCTGCACCCACCCAGCAGCCCCCAGTGTGTGGGAATTCCCACCAGCATTAGTCAGCACTGAGCGAGTACACATGTAAAAATACAAGCTCTGTAGCATTTACTAGGTATAGGTAGGCATTTTAGTTAAACTGAGATGATTTTAGAAGTTTTTTTTAAACTTGTTCAGGTTTCCACTGGAATGTCACCAAAGTTTGAGCAATATAGTTGACAGGGCCACAGGTGGATATTACTGACTTGAGCCACTTGCATGCCTCAAATGTTTTTATTACTTTGAAATCTGATTTATCATATGTAGTTTATGTAAGTCTTTGAAAATCCATCCTATTTTTGATTAATGCATTCCTAAATTTAGGATTCAAATATGATGCCATTGTTTTGCTCATTTTCTTAAAATGAGTAATCAATTTACAACTGCCATTTCCATAACGCTGCAAATAAATTTATGTAGTTCTAAAAGACAAAGGTACAAAATTATTTTCAAGTACTAGTCATTTAGCTAGCACTGATTAGAAGCTTTATACATTATTAAGACTGTATATGAGTTCTTCAGTTTTAAAAATGATTTTACATCTAGATTTATTAGATGCTTAAACTTCTCTATATTAACACTAGAACCAGATGATCCACCCTGGTCCCTTCCAACTTTACCCATTCTATGACTGTGGGAATCCAGGACTTGAAACCATACTTGGTTTGTTTATTGCTTTTCCTAGAAATACTTATGTATAACTTGTAAGTTCTATGTCTAACTATGTACTCAAAATATGGAATAATATCTATTTATATTTTTTTTGAGACCAAAATGATACATAGATATTCTATGGTTCTGTTTTCAGCTGTAATTATACTCTGAACACTAGAGATCATAACTAAAAGTCTCAAATTTTCAGTTCAGGAAAAAGATTTTATCATTATACTTGATGAAGATGTGAGTTGAATTAAGGAGTAGGAATAGCTTTTAATGTGCAGACATTTTTGGTACCAGATAATAGCTGAAAGTATTAATTAAATGGAAGTGAGAAATGCAGCAACTTCCTCAAGAGGTGTCTTCTAGCAGAAACATGAATGCATGAGGAAGATTGGAACTTCTTTTTCAGCTGACTATTCCTAGCAATTTTCTGTTTAAATGCTTATAACAAATTGTGGTAAGCTTATATTACTGAGTTTTTGTTTGAATTAGGACATTCAATTTGTTTTGATAACTATTATTTAACTAAAAAATGTAAATGCTTTAAGTTCCACTAAATTATCTGTAATAGAGTTGTGAAACTTTCAGAGAAATTAGATGAAAAACAGTGATGACTTCACCATTTTTCTTCTCAGATTTCAAATTTAAATTTTTCTGTAAACTCAGAATTATCTTTTCTGCTCTAAAATGTAGATTATGATATAAATAACTCCACCTATTTTTAATTAATTAATTATCGAGCAGGATTTAGAAGGAAGTATTTTTCCTGTAGTTTAAGGTCCAGAAGTGTAATCAAAGCAATCTGTGTCCTACCAGTACCACTGTCTCAGGATTATATGAAATAGATTGGTTTCCCTATTTTTAAGAGTAAATTTGCCATTGAAGCATTTCAGAGTTATTGTAGATGCCTAAAGTGGATGCATTGAATACATTCTTTTGGTAAATAAAAATTAAAGAAAGTTGTAATGAACAAAAAAGTAATAACAAAAAGACAGTTAATCAGCTTCCTGGAATAACTCAGTTTGACAAGTGATAATTTAGAAAATTTATTTTGATTTAAAAACATAACTACTTACAGAAACAAAAATGCAACTGTCTAGTTTGCCATGAAAGAGAACACAATCTGAAATGAGCTCATTAATTTTACTGTAATATCTGATTTTATTTTGTTAGTTGCAGAGTAGCACTGATTAATTATTTAATTACCCCAAAACAGACTTCTGTATACCACGCCCAAGAAAAGTCTGCAGCTTCATTTAAACTCATTAAAATGCTGTTGTGTGGGCACATGTGAATGCCTCTCTGGAGACTGAGAGCAGAGACAAATGGAACTGAAGAGTTTTCCACCTCCTCAGACAACAGTTCAGGTCCACTTTGTCCCCTGGAGCAAAATGGGAAAAGTCACTGATGGCTGCTGTCTTGGCTTTAGTGTTTCCCATTTTGTGTTAGTGCAAGGATAAAAGATGCAAAGATTCTTCTCCAAATGAAGGCATGAAGTAGCAGAAGTCTTCATGGCACATCCACATGGACTGGGTATCTGAGCACTGTAGCCTTTGGATAGCTAATCAAGGGAGTCTAGGAAGAGATTTAGGTCATGCTGAAACTGAGTACTACATTGCTTTCTGCCATAACTGGATATTTAGAGTGGGTTGGGTTCCCTTAGGGTGTCTTGCTTGGATTCCATTTGCCACTCCAGAAGGCTCTAGAAAGCTTTTCATAGATCCCATGATGTATCTGCCATTCCCTGAGGTCTGGTCTGAGTCAAGGTCTTGGGGTACCCTAAGTGCCTTGTCCTATTCAAATTTATGATGTGGTTTGTGAAAAAAGGAGCACAATCTGTAAGGAGCCAAGAATTTCTTGCCTGCCCAAGTGAAATAGGACCACTGCAGGTTCTTGTCCAGTTAAATTATACTTCTGCTGACAGTACAAACTGACCAATTTAAATTATGGGGATGAAGTTAATAATGAAATTAAGATATATATATCTATATCTCTATCTATTGAGGAGCAAAAGAAGCAGAGCAGATCTGTCAGGAGGCACAAATGAGGTGCCACAGGTGAACCCTTCTCTGGCCATGCCCTCACTGAAGCTGTCCTGAAGACTATGAGCAGGGCAAGCAGACAACAGAGTCCAAACTGTAGTAACTTGATTGCTTTGTAACTAAAAGGGTTTGAGCAACTTGCACTGTATGGGCTGAGTACCACAGTTACTGCCTGCAGGACTATGTTTGGGCAGCAGAATAAAGCTCCATATCTCAGCTGACAGTGGCTTGTGGAGACTCTTTGTTTTGGGAATCTTTATTTCAAACTGCTCCACCCAATGAGATGGCTGACAACTCCTGTCCAGCAATAGTACTGAGATAATCACTAATACCATTCAATATGGCATAGGATTCAGCAATGCTAGGAATATTTAGCAAATGTTTTTAGTGTGCCCTCAAGTGAATTTTTTAAAACTTCTCTTGCCACCAGTGCTAAAGATGAAAAAAAATTTTTACACCAGATCTAAGAATGGAGAATACTTGGGAATTTATGCCCTATTCAATTTACTAATAGTCATTAATCTTCAGTGTCAGTCCCATTTCCTTAGAAAGACATTCCAAATTCTAGATGAAATAATGGTCAGGGCAGAAATGCATGTTTCTGTCAAACTGTGTAATTATACAGAATGTGAAATTTAAGAGCTCTTAATTAATGAAACAATTGCATTTTACTTCAATACTTTTCATAGCCATTTTATATAGAAAACGTGCATATGAAAATGCATATGCATTTCCTTTATGAAAACTGTGTCACATAGTCAGGGAATGCAGTTAACAAAAACATAAACTTGCTGTGCTAACATTTTCCCTGCCCTTCCAGACTTAGCAGGGCATGTATTTTTATAGTTTAACAAGCTTTCCTATTAAATTTTGAAAAATGAATCTATTATTGACATACTCGAAACATATTCAATTAGTCTTGATTTGGTATATTTGATTTAAAGGCTTTTGATTATTTGTTCCATGTTCTAACTTGACAACTTAGAAATGGAATGAAATTAACCTGTCAGGATGGATTAATGAATAGATATTTTTCACAAGTTTAGATGATTTACAAGAATTTCACTGCAGCTGATCTTGCCATTGAACCAATCTTCATTTCTGAAAATGGATTAAAGGTCCATGTGATGGTATCCTATGCTTTCATATACTAATTAACATCCATTTATCAGAGGGGTAAAATGAGACTATGTAAAGCAGCAAACTGTTCTGTACTATAATTAAAGCCAAATTGTTTCTTATGTTAAAGAATGAACACATTGTCAAATTATTAGTGTGTGCATTAAATACAAATAAGCATAACTGATGGAATAACTAATTAATAAAATGTTATTTGAGCCTATTTTTATTGCAATAAATATCTTGTAAATGCACTGCTTATCTGCAGTACAGAACTATTTATTGACAAGGTGTGTTTCTCTGCTTAGTGAACTATTAATAGTTCTTAATGAAAAAGTACATCAGAAGATGCTTCTGTAGTTTTCTAGTAAACTGTGAATAATTTCTTAATTCTCAATGTTCAATATTTTTCAAATTCAGTTATCTCTAGCTTTGATAATCTGATAAATGGCAGCAGTGGAAGGAGCAGGCTTGAATGTGCCTTTAAAAAAATTGTTTCCATTCTGCCTCATCAGACTCCAGCTGAGGAGGAGTAAGGGCAACATCTTTTGTTGTAAAACATGTTTGGTCAGATTATCAAGGAAGAAGAACTTTATGTTAAAATTACTTTATGTAAATTAATGTAATGTATTATTTAAAATTACTTTATGTAATTTTACTTGCAGTAAGTTTGTTCCTTCATTGCATATGGATTATTGTGGACAATAATAAAAACAGAAAATAATGGTAAGAAATTTCGTCTTCTGTAAAAATGAATTAAAAATATTTTATTTAAGTATTAAAAAGCAAATTTTATGTGTGTTCTAAGGAAATGACCTTAGAACACCTGGCTTCTATATGAAAATACATTCTTCTAAAAGCTAGTGATTGCAAAAAAATTGTTTTGCAGTCAGATTTTGACTGAGGTAACTGTCTGGCTCGACTGAGACGCCCCAGTGATGTAATGTCATTAATGCAAAATAAGTATCTCATTTGTGAGTTGGGAGCGGCTGACTGGAGACACATCTCCTTTCAGTGGATGAACACAGTCAGTCAGGTGGTTACACACGTTGACTTGTAATGCCTGGATTACTGCCTAGATTGCATTAGGGGTTGCATCAATTTGGTTGTGGTCTGTAGTCAGGCCCAACTACCAGTATAGAAAGGTAAGGAAAAGATGGTAGAACTATGGTGAATAAATTATTTGGGGAGCAAAACAGTGGATAGTGACTGATGTTAGACAACAAGAGCAAATGGAGAATAACAGCTGAACAGGAAAATCTGGCTGAGAAGCCAACAGGGAGATATTTCATCAAATAAAAACTATTTCCTCTTGTTTCCTATGGCAGCTTCAGTGTTACAATTGCTCTGTTTTTAACAGAAATTATTATTTTGGCATTTATTATTTTGTCACAGCCATTTCTTGAATTGTAAAAATGCAAGCAAATTTATTGTCATCTTTTTGATGTCATGAAGAATCTTACCTAAGACAGTTTGCATCCAAATTAAGTGAAAGACTCTTGGTGGTTTTAGAGAACAAGAATTAATCTCTGTTTTAAAAAGTACTTTTCAATTCCTTAGAAATCATGTGCAAAATGGCTTTGTGTCGATAATCCTTGACTTCACTGTTGTAGAGTAGTAGATACTTTCCCTTATTCATTGTTCTCTCAGACATACCTTTTACAAACCACACTTAGACAAGGTGGTGCAAACTCAGAGATTTCATTTGTTGGACAATGGTTATAATTTCTTAACAAGCTGCATGTCAAAGGTTATGTCCATTTTCTTTTGATTTACATAAGAGTGAATTTTATTTTATGCACAGCATGTTCATTTTGTATTGGAATGATATTTCAAAAAAGTTCATTAAGTAATTTCAGGGTATTGACAAATGGACAGGATTAAAGACTATTAAAACAATGACTTGTCAGTGTATCATTCTCACCACAACATATTTTAGTATTAACAAGACAACTCTGGATCTCCTATGGTGGTAATTTTAGATACAGTGATTTCTCCAGGACATTACTTTTGTAAATAGGCTTTAACTATTCAAGTTCAGCAAGTTGTAAAATATAAGTTATCCTGATCATTTAATTGAAGTACAACATAACATGTCAATATTAGGAAAGAACTCTTTTACATCTAATACATTTTTGCATGCTTTCCATATGAAGAAGACTTGACCTTTAGCAAGACAGATTCTGGGACTTTTCTTTAATAAAATGAAAGTAAACTTTGAAGTAAAGAAGTACCAATTAAGGAACTTGGTAAAATTTCACCAGCAATTTGCACGAATGACTATGACTCTTTAAATTTTAGGCACATGAGTACTAATATTTTATCTTGAGTAATCACAGGTTACTAAAAGCCTGCACAAGGGTTAAAATAACCCCCATAGAGCTTACCTACCTTGCTGTGTAATGATTCCAGGTTCTATTGAATTGATAAAAATCTCTTCTAATCCTGGGTAACCCTTCACACTAGAAATATTCTAAGTTGCCATTGATCTTTCCAGTTAGTTGTCTTGTCATATGGCCAGGTGACTTCATCTTCCCTTACATTCATTCCAGTGTCAGCTGAATAAGCAGCACATGCAGAGCATGGCCCTGAGTGTCTGGTTACTCTGGATCAAGCTTGGGAGACCCAAAGGAGAGCTTCAGATTACCATTCCCCTCTGTAGACCACTCTGGGATTGTTGCCTACAGTTTAACTGCGCTTCTGCATGCCTTCACATACCTTCATTAATCACAGTGGGTCTTGCCTGTGTGTGTTTCTGAACCTTCAGCTGCCTCTTGCCCTGTGCTCCCTTCACTAGAATCATTGCTATTACTGGTTCACAGTGTGCAAGGTGAGAAGTGCTGTGGAGGGAGACTTATTCTTAGTATATGGACACACCTCGTCACGTTAGTGCTGAAGGAAGACCTGGAAAATCCCATCTTCCATTTGCCAATTTACCTTCTAATTGACCTATATTTTTTTCCCACTCAATACAAAATTTATACAGCTCTAAGTGTTTTTATTTGCACTAATCATTTCTGAAATGCTGAAATAATTTGTATCTAATAAGAAGGCTCAAGTAAAAGAAGTGTCGATGATTGATTTTGTGCTTATTTTACTACAATGAGATGGTATTGAGCTACATCAGATTTCTATTTATACAAAATTAATGCTTTCAGTGTGATTTTACTCTGGGATGAATTAGATATTTAAAGTTAAATATGTCTGAAAGTCTATTTTCAGAATCAAAGCCTCGCTCTGAGGTTTTTTTTTAATTGAAATAATTTTTATCTTTTCCCGTCATAGCATAAGGATTATGAAAATGAGGGTCATGCCCATATGCAGGTACCCTTAGCAAGGGCTATTTTCCACGGCTGGACTTTTGGTATTTGTAATTTTTAAAGCCACAATCAAAAGAACATTGCAATAGCAGAACATTTTTGCAAAGAGAAATAATCAGAGTGTTTCTACTGTTTTAAATTTTTTTTTTGCTTTGGGATCTTCAAAAAGACAGTGCAAGAAGATAGATAGATAGATAGATTTCCTTCATTAAAATTGCAAAAGTTTCTGTGGCCAGGAAAGCAATTTGTGAAAGCACAGAGATAAACATTTTGCACAAAGGAAATTAATAAAATGTTCCCCAGTGGTTCTGAAATGGGGTTGCTAAAATATTTTCCTTGCTGTGCATGGGATAATGGGGTCATCATAGAAACAGAGTTGCACATTTGGACCACAATGGCACGAGAGTTCTGCTTCCAGCAGCATCTAACAGTTTTTGCCCCTCTTCCTGGGGATAGGTGTCTGCAGAACCACTGGCCCATGGCCCAAGTCGTTCCCAGGGGGGTGCTGCCATAGTTATAACCACAGGAACTTGGAGAATCCTTCCATGGTGTGCACTGCTGGGGGTTTTCATCTCTGAGGCCAAATGCATTACTTGCATGTAGGCTGATGGTGAAAAAATCTCTGTCAGGCTTCTTACTTCTGTCACTCCATGTGTAAATATATTTTCTCCCTTTATTCCTTTACACACAAAATGAAATAGTCTCTTGAACAGCTGCTTTTGAAACTATTCACAACAGTGCAGTAAAATAGGACCATCTCTAGCAAATGCATCTGTTAATAAATGTTAAAGAGAAACTGAGGAATAACAGAAAAAGATGTGCAAAATGTGAGAAGTTTCAGGGTAATAGAGCTTTAGTTCTACTTGGTGGCTGTCAAAGCTTTCACAGCATGAATATGATAAATTGCAATTGCTCAAATCTATTTCTTGTTAGTACATGCTCTAATAAATGAAGAAATTTAAAGTCTGATTTAAATTGCAAATCTTACATGACTTCTAATAAAATTATTAAAAAAATATGTTTTCTATTTTTTCTTTTTTTTTTTTAGTGGGTTAGTAAAGACAAAATTTTAAGAAGGTTTTCTGCATCAACATGTGCCTGCTGTTGCATGCTCAGAAAGAGAAAGGATTATTTTCCTGTTTAAAAAAAAGTGTAGAAGTGAATTGTCATTAATTTAAAATTATTATACTGTAAGTAGACTAATGCTTTCTGGGGAATGAAAAAGCAATGAGATGGGTTGATGGAAACTTATAAATTGTATGAAAAGAAGTCTGCTTCTGCTTTAGATAAAAATATATAAAAAGAAAAAATAAAATAAAATATTAAGTGGAAAAAAAAGAGAAAGTAAATGGGATGTGTGTGTAGAAATTGAGACAAAGAAAGATTTGTTACACAGAATATTTTAAACAGAGTTGCATGAAAGCTTTGATTGTTTCTAACTTGCTGTGGAACCAGTCTGCTGGAGATCAGGACTTAGTGCTTTTTAGTCCCTCATTGGGCTCACTGAGCCTGTTTGGACAAGTTGAGAACATTTTATGGGTCCAAGCTTTCCCTGGAATCACGTTCATTGTAATAATGAATAAATTGCATCTTAGCAGCATTCCAAAGCAGTAAGAAGTGACTTCTTTATTCATATTCATTTCTATGCACAGGCTGAGAATTGTGCAGGGGAATTTTAATTTTTTGTAGAAGTAAGAAATAATAATTTGGCTAGAAACATTTGCCTGATCATCTCTCTTTTTTCTTGCCTAGCTTCCAAATCAGTGTAAAAAAAAACCCCAAAAAAGAAAACTTGAAAACTATAACAAAAAATAATTCTGTGCCTGTTTTACCAAAAGGACACAGAATGTGAAGGTTCTCTGGAGTGTGCACTCCTTTATATGAAATGCTTTATTATCTTCTTGCATTTTTACCTCATTCAAACAAAAGCTGTAATGCTACCTTAATTGTGAATCCTCTGGGTGTGAGATGAGAGGACATTCAATACCAGAGATCTGTTAAGAGGCAGCTGTTACATTGCCATGGAACATGATGACATGGTACATATTCCTGATCAAAATGTTTGGTTAACAAGAAGGTCAAAGAAGCAATTAGTGGTGGAATACAGTTCTACTGTGTGCCACGTACTATTTGACTAAAATACAAACTGACAGCAGGGCAATTCCTGCTGTTGGAATCACAGAGCTGACCTAGGGCACTCTATCAAGCTTAGTTTGACCCTGACAGCTTTTGACCAGCTATTTGTTGTCATATCTTTCTGAGTGAACAAGATGACAAATATACACAAGACCTCATGCTCAAATGCTGCATTCTGTGAAGTGAGACAGATTTTGACCTTTAATTGGTAGAGGTCTCTGGGTCTTGTGACTCCACATCTGCTATCTTTATTGTATTGTAGTGGACAGAAATTCTGTTAACTACTGCAGCAGTATGTGCTCCCAGAATAGGAAAAATGTAGCTGTAGCTAAATGGCATTGGAAGATTTTTTATTCCACAAGACAGTCTTTTTTTTTTTTAAAGAAAAGATTGCTCTGACTTTACAGAAGAAGAGAGGTTTGCTCCAAATAAGACTCTAATAATTCATGCTACTCAGCAGTGATGCAGAGGCCTAACATGACAAAACAAAAGAAAGAATTTGGGCTCAGTCTGAAAATAGTTGAATAAATAAATAAGAACTTTGTCCAGGGATAGAACATTTGAATAAATATATCTTCAATTGTTTTTATGAAATAAAAGTGTAATGAATTTCAGAAGTTAGCCTTTCAAAAAAGGAGGAAGAAATGAATAACTTTTTTTTTGTGGCAATACCCAAAATGGAAGAACTGTTTTCTTTAATTTTTTCTATAAAAGATTAATATTTTTCATTTGACTTTTAGGACATGTAGATTGCCCAGGCAGAACCACTTACTATGGATGTTTTAATTTGCTATCAAATAACAGTTGGCTAAGCCTTGAAATATAATTTCTTTATTTGATTTCTGTTTGCTTTGTGTGCAGTCACACTTTTCCATGCCTATGATGTTGGTATCTGAGTATGTTCAGTTGTTTGTGAACTTCTATCTCCCTGAAAACTAAGTTTGCAAACTATAAATTGAGAAAAACTGCCTTAGATAAATGAAGAAGTATAGAAAGGCTCTTCACTGGGAGCTGACTTGTAAAAAGAAGGTCAAGAATCAGTGAGCAGCTCAACAACAGAGGACAGCTTATGAATTGGCACAGAAGAGTATCAATAACCATGTGGCTTCTCATTCCTGCTCTTGGACCACTTTTGTAAAGCCTTTAATGGGTGAGCTGGCTAGATGCATATCTTGTGATCTTGGTTTCTTTTGTCTCAGCCCTTCCACACAAAACAGCTCCCGGAAGGCATGAAGAGGGTCACTGCTCAAAGGGATCAGGCATTTCCAAGGTACAACTCAGCTGCATATCAGTGTCAGAGCTTCTGGCCTCCTGCTCTTACCCGATCCTTCTGCCTAGAAAAGCCCTCAAATAAATGTTATTTGCCACTTTCCTCTGCTTGCTCTTCCCAAAGTTTGCTGTTCAACCTCCACTTTTATTGGTCCTGCATTCAGCTACTGGCTGCCTGCTTCCCCTTCCAATGATTGTTCCTCAGACTACTTTTTCCTAATTACAGACTGCTAGCCTGTAGCTAGAGTCTATCTCATGCTCAATCACATGCTTTTTCTGCTGAAAAATCTGGTTTGCTATTTTTTCCCTGGTTCAGCAAACACACCCTAGAATAGTGCCTCAGTCCTACCTATCCTATTTGGGAAGGATGACAGGACTACCAGTACATTAACACATGTACCACTATATTTGTGGAAGTATACAGACTTATTAGATTCAAAAATATAACTGCATTATTTAGGCTCCAGTGAATCATTTAAGATCTCATAAAACACTGCTTCCGACATTAATAGAAATCAAGAGAGATTTGATCATCTTCACATTACTTATTATTTCAAGCTATTTTAAAGTAAAGTGTGTAATGATTAATGGCAATGACTTAGGATGGGAGAATGTCTAGTGGGTAAGATGCTGTCAGCACTAGGTATTTTTGTCTTATCAGAATGTAGTTTCTCCATGGAGTCTTTAAGCATATAGTTGATTTTAGTAGGCATATAGTAGGCATCACATAAGGATTATTTTTTGGCAAGGATTTTTGCATCCAGGCTGTTGTCTAAGAAAAAAGTTAATGATAAAAGCAGGATAAAAAATGTTTTGACAGTAAAACTCAAAGTAACAGCCAGAGAGGTATTGCAAACACTAGTGTCATCTAGGTAATACAGAGACACCTGCAGAGATCTGCAGAAAAAGATAATGGAAATATAGAAGAACTCTATAGTGTGGGACTGAATGAATGTGGGGAGAAACTAGCCCATAAAACATATATTTAGCAGAGTGTAGAAAAAGAAAATAAGGCAGAAATAAGGCATTTGTTTGCAGCATGAAAAAGACTCATAACTGGATTTGTGTCATAAGAAATACCACAATTCAATCTCTTATTCCAAGAGAAAGCTGTGGTGACAGTCTTGATGAAGTGTATGCTGATGAATACTCTGTAAATAGTAATCATTTGCAATTATTGCTAGTAGTTGGATGTTGTCTCTTTCTGTTTTACGTTTGTATTTGGTTCAAGAAGGGTGTGAAAGGAATCTTCTACTCCAGCAGTTCACCTTCTTGTCCCAACTAAAGCTGCATGAAAAGAATTATACTCCCTAAACTTTATACAGCTTAAAAATGTTAGTTGGGATTCATTTATTTATTTATTTTAAAAATTCAAGGCAATTAGGCCATTCTCTCTTCCTAATACATTACCTGCCTGTGGTCGAACACTGGGGATTTTTGTTCTGAAATATTCAGGGCTTTATTCAATTGTCTAAAGATAGGTTTCTAACTAAGATACCATGACTTAGTCACATGCAACTGGCTGGATGCATTTAACATCTATGGGACACTTGTGGCCCTCTGAAAAGGCAGTTACAGTATCTTATATGGTGCAGTGTGTCTGTGTCAGGCAACTAATTTGTAAGTCAGAAATGCTGAATTTGGAAGCAATGAAGCCAACAATATTTCTTCAAACAAAATTGAAATGTTTCTTAATGCAAATTCTTCTTTACTCTCTGTTAAAATGCACACACTAACATATAAGACCTGCAGGAGACCTAAATTCCTTCTGCTGGTCTGGAGGTGTATATGGAAGTGTGTAGGACATTTGGTGAAACAATGCCAAAAGGGAGGTCCAAGTTGGGCTCTTGCCAAAGCACTTCATTGGGGTCCATTCTCAAGGTGCCCAGAAGAAATGGGGTATTGAGAAAAGACTTCAGGGCTAATTGATGATCTCTTTCCCAGCTGATCTTCTTCCCAAAACAAAAATATTTCTGTTGAGCTGATGTACTACCTCCCCAGTGGTCTTGCAAACCACTGGATCTAAAGACCCCACACCAGTAGGTCCCATTGTGATGGACTGGGAATAACATGGTCTCTGCAACAGTCAAAAAGCTGAACAGATTACTTGTGGGAAAGGCATCACATAGGAGTTCAACACATCTGTTTGGATATGGCCAAGTTTATTGGCCAAGTACTGTCATCAAAACCAGCTTGTGTTTGCATAAGATCCAAAGCAATGATTATTGCACTCTTAGAACATTCTTTTTAGTTCTGCTCAAATTCATGCTGAAGAACATCCCTATCTACAGTTTTATGCTTTCTTGTGGGTTGTTGTGGAATTTCCTGCTATCTTTATGTTAAGTACAGAATTTTAGCAATTGCTGCAATCCTAGTGCACATAGCAAGGATCCTGGGACAAATTTGTCATCTGCTGTTTAATATTTCCTTTGTGAATTTACATTTTGCTGATTTTGTATTATACACCAAATCATAGCAAGTTCACTAACATCCCAGGAATACTAAGTGGTGTGGGGTTTTTTAATTTTCTTGGTTTTTTTTTTTGGCAGGGGTGGAATGGTTGTGGTTTTTTGTTTTGTTTTTGTATTTGTTTGTTTTATTTTTTTAAGATATAGACATAAACAAGCTTCTTCTATGTCCTTTGGTAACTTCAACAGAAAAATAGGCTCTCTTTCCCCCTTCCCCCTTTATCTCCTGCTTTTACCTTTCCCTTTGATGTAATTTCCTGGTCTTGTATGCCGTATGCCAGGCCCTGCAAACTCAGGTCCTTAGACTGACTCTGCCTCCAGTAATAACATGGAAAACAGTTCTGCCTTGATGGTTCTGAAGAGCAGATATTTTTATGACTTAATTTTCCAAAGTATGTTTTTAGAAATATATTTTTCTGAGACACCACTGTTAATTTTAATTACTATTTATATTCTTAATATTACTGTTCTGTTTCATTTAGCCCATGAAAACAGGTTGTAATAAGAGAGGTTGCCATTTGACTTATAACTTGCTCCTGCTGCTGATTCCATTTTATTTCACATTTTACTTACATTCAACAGAAATCAGTCCAGCAGCCACAAATGGTTTTGCCAGCATGTAGAATATCAGCACAGAAGCAAGTTATAATATATGTTTCCATACCAGATGAATGCCTTTTTTTCTCTGCTGCAAGAAGTAAAAGGTGTCTTCTTGGCATTTCTCACCAAGTAGCACTTTACAATGGAGCAAGATGTTATGGTGCTGCTTTACAGTCAACATATGTAAAATCAGATTCTGTCTAGTCAGGTTTAGACACTGAAAAAGACACCTCTTTTGGCTGTGACTGATCTTCAGAGATTATGTGGTTTTGTGTTTATCTTGGTTTTCTTTCACTTTGTGCTCCCATGCCAACTTCTGCTCTTTCCCACTTCTTCAGGTGTTTTGAAAGCAAGAAAGCACTGTAGTTTGCTCCAAGAAGAGTGGCATTACTTCCCACGATATAATTAAAAAGGAATTGCTAAAATATTTGGAATTTCCTCAGTAAAGGATTTTATCTTTTGGTGTGTATTTTGGGAGCTTGTGGCTGGCTCTGTCCTTGGGATGGGCAGTGAGGACCGAGGGTGAAAGCCCCCAGCCTTCTCCAGTCCAGCTCCCCAGGGCTCCCAGAGGAAGACTTTGGAGCATCAGAGGGATGCAAACTGCTCATCGCATGCTACATGCAATCACACATATCATCTGTACAATTTATTAAGGATTCAGAGCCTCTTAGGCAGAACTGCAAATGAAGAGAAGACAGAAAGAGCAGATGCATTTCTCGCTCTTTAATCTCTCTCCATCTCTGGCTAATCAAAATCCCACAATAAACAAGACCAGTTCTGTGCATGCATCTGGTCAATATTCAGCCTATATTGTTGGTGATGTCTTGCTGAGTTCATTGAGGTCCAGTGCCTTTAGCGCCGGCAAGATCAGATCCTTGACTGTAACCAGATGGTGGCATTGTAGCATTACAGCAGTTTTCTAAAGTTGTCATGATTTCAGTCAGGGTTATCTAGAAAACTATGAAAAGCAGAGAATATATTTTAAAGTGGAATTCACTCTAAAAATGATGCATGTGCGTCTAGAGCTGAAAAAGGATGAATAAGACAAGGGTTCTTTTAATCACTAAAAATAATGAATAAAATATCAGTTTAAAGAATGATCACCAATAACAATAAATAAAATGTTATATTTAAAGAGAAATCAATGTGTAGAAATATCCAAGCAGGCAGTAATACTTAATTTCTTAAAGGAGATCCTTAGTATTTAGAAAAGTTTACGCAATATTGGCTGGGAGGGAAATTTTAGGAAAAAGGAAGGGAATTACACTGGCATATGTCTAAAAATGCATTAAATCTGAAAAGATAAAATTAGAGAGATAATATAATTTTATTATATCTAGCTATTTTTTTTATTTCTTTTTTTTTTCTTTTTCTTTTTAACCAGGAAAATCATGATATGTAGATTATGTCACAGAAGCATGAAGTAGAAACATAATAATTCTAAATGCAATTCTGCCAGATTATTTCACTGTCATTTCCTATAAGTTATTAACCTCCTCAGCTTCATTCTCTCCAGTTCTGAACTAAAGTGCTGCAATGCTTTCAACACTGAAAATACTGATTAGTTAATATCTGCCAAACATGTTGGAAAGTGTTGTGTGCTAACAATATTTTATCATGTTGTCCACAAATAAGGGTCGCAAGGGAACCACTGTGAACCCATTCTCCAAACCAGCTGCTTTTTGGTGCCTCAGTACTTGTATGTGGTTGGTGACATTCCTGGAGGGCAGCACTCAGCCCCCATTCTGCTCACTGCAGACCTGGTACTCTTTAATCTCACCACCAGCCTGTCTTTTTTACTGTTCTTTTACCCTGATGAGAATGAAAGCATACCACAAATCTCAAAACTTGGTTTTCAAGAGAAAGCTGTTTTTTAAGGTCTGAGGCTGCTCATGGGTTTAAACCCAGGGAGGCAGCACAGCAACCTGTGGGCTAGGCACTGCTGTCTCCACTTGGGTGGAGTGGTGTCTTCCTAGGATAATTTTAACTGAATGCCTTCTAAACAGTAATTAAACCTCAGCCATCCTGTGAGAAGAAGTCATGGGTGCCACCTCATAGAGATTTTCTGAATTGTGGGATTTTGCACGGGATCTTGATAAGTGAAGAAACTTTATCTCTTCTGCTCAGCTCCAGTCCTACCTGTCCTCTGATCTGCTGCCTGCAAGAGTTTTCTGCTTCTTGGTGGTTGAGCAGCTGATTGGGGATGCCCAGAACCAGGTAGTAATTGCAGAGAAAAATGGAACATGTTGGCAGGCAGTGCTAGAAAGCGCCCAGCAGTTCTGAGCAGCTCAGCCCACTGTTATTCTCCTAACAAAGTGCCCAGCTGCCATCTGGAAGATGAGGAAATCTTTGTTGCTAGCCTCTGAAAGCTGGGGAAAGACCACCATGGAGGAGTGGGATTGAACTGCAAATGGGAATAACTGAGATGGAGGCTAAAGGTAGAGGGCTAATTTGAGCTTGTGATGCCTTATCAGAAGTGTAGGGCCTACTGCAGCATCAGATCTGCAGTCTCTCTGTGAGAGAGGATGATGACAGTTCTTGCTCACATGGTACAGGCAAGGTGGACAGGAATAAAAGGAAAAGTGAACAAATGCAAAATTTTTCTGAAGCACGACAGACTTCTAACTAATGTTACTGATTCTGGAAGAGACTATGTCCTCACCATCACCCTTTCACTTGTGCTCATTTGTGCATTTGCAGGAATTCAGTGTAGTTGTGAGATGCACCTTTGCTGTAGCTAGCTTGAATTTGCAAACAAATGAATAATTTCTCTCAAATAAAATCAGTCTGGGTGAAAACAGTGTCAGTGTAAAATACCAGCAGTCTTCATAGTGGGACTACAGGCACTAGTATGTGTAGCCTCTGAGACCTGCAGGGTGAATCCCACAGCTTTTTTTTTCAGATGCCATATGCTGTTTTGCAGTACAGGTTATTTCCTCATGCCCTGTGGCACTGGCTT
This sequence comes from Euphonia xanthogaster, assembly GCA_034509185.1. Taxonomy (NCBI): domain Eukaryota; kingdom Metazoa; phylum Chordata; class Aves; order Passeriformes; family Fringillidae; genus Euphonia; species Euphonia xanthogaster. Next base: position 18,714,173 of record JAYDZK010000056.1, on the reverse strand, counting down.
GTGCTGCCAGCCTGAATTTGCATGGTGGGTGTAGGGTTTCACTAAAAACCAATCAAGCAAAAATAACCTCTTTAAGATCTGGCATGTTTGCATGAGTTTTAGCCCATACCCTCAGTGAGGAATGAGCTTGTGTTGAACTCACTGAGCTAAGGCATTTACTGCATGGAGAGAACTTGACACAGGAACTACTACCACTAACTCAAGATAAATTTGAATTGACGACAGTCCACAGAAAATGTGATTTTGTCCAGGATCACACTGGAAGGAATGATGACATACATGGCTATAACAACTGGTAATTTGGCCCTACCTTCTTGCTTGAACTGGATAGCAAAAGCACTCTCTCATAAATCATCCTAAAATAAATGAGGAGGAGAAAATGAAAGGAAGGTAGTCTTCCCTTCATTTTAGGAAAAGAAGGGGTTAGCATATGGCTTTTGTTTTACCATTGATTTCTACAAAAGCCCATTGAGCCTGTTTTGTGTCTGAAGCTGAAAGGTCACCACTTGTTCAGCTTTTTGTCTCTTGTGCTGGGGGTGCAGGACGATGTTACGTGACATGAAGGCATAGATAGGGACCCAGGTGTTGCTTCTGACTAAAAGCCTCTCTGTTGGAACTTCCTGACTAATTTCCCTGATTACAAAGACAGCAGGTGTCAAACATATCAGAAAAAGAACAAAAGGCTTTATCTGTCCATACTTAATTAAAGGCAGAAGTGTGCCTCAGAAGGCCGTGAGGGTAATAATGTTTTAATTTGTTTTAACTGTGCAGGAAGAAATTTAGGATGATTGCTGAGAACAATGCAATTAGAATATAGAATTATTTTCATTTTTTTTGTTCTGGTTTGATTTTTGTAGGAAAGGATTATGTTTGGATTTCCTCACAGTTGCTTTTTAAAAAATACAGTGCATGATATCATTTAAAATATACAAGGTAGCCTGATAAATATGCAGAATTATATCATCTTAGCTTTGGTTTAAATGTCACTGAAGGAACAGGCTTTCAACTCCATCATCTTCAGTGGTTACATTACTGGATTTTTACCAGTTTAAATTTTGTATTACATGAATCCTATCTACTCATCAAGTGAAAATGGGGCTCACATATCTTATGCTTCACCTCACGACTATATGTTCTGCATGAATTCAGTCACCCTTTCACTTCTGTAAAGGTTTTCAGCATAAAGGATTAGGAAAAGAGATGTAATCTTTGTTCATAAAAGGCACTTTCCAATGAAAGGCACATTCCAATGAAAATGACAGTCATATGTTAGTAGTTTAGCTATGTAATGTTGTCATGGAATATCACTAATTTTCATATCTAAGTTGTAATATTTACTTAAATTATTGTACAACAAAACCTATTCTATGCCTGCCCTAGAAACATTCTGGGAAAATATAGTTGTTGTGTTTCCATATTGTTTTCTTTTTTCATTGCAATGAAAAAACTTATGATCCCTGCATATTGCAGTATTCCCAGTTAATAATTCAGAAGACATATTATAGAGTGGTTTTATAATATTAATTAAAATGTAAAGGATCTGCTGAACACCAGGGTTTTAGCAGGGCAGCAAGAGCACAAACTGCTGTAGTAACGCTAGCAAAATACCATGAACTGACTGCTCAAAGGTGTAGCATCAACCTGGGGGTTCAAGATGCTTTGAAAATGACAATTACTCTATAAATAAAAATGCTTAACCTTTAGATATATCATTTAACTAGATTTGTAATCATTCCATAAAGACTGTGATGCTATCTCTTGTACTTAGCTTAAAGAGTTAGCTTAAATATCTGTAAAGCCATTTCTGAATATTCACTTTCTTCAGGATTTTTACTATGCTAGAGAGTTTAGTACCATTAGAAGTCACAGTCTGAATTTCTGATTCAAACTTCAGTGACCAGGATGGAAGGGCTCTTGAGTGGCTTTGAATCCAATTCCAATGTTCTGATACAAAGAAATGAAAATATTTCAAATGTATCCTTAAAAAGGTTATATCACATCATAGGAATTTATATTGGACTCAAGCACTTGCTGAACTTATTTTCCAAAATTAAACCATAACTCACAGTTATCCCAAGTGATACTCTATGGCATCTTCAATGAATACTTGCAATTAGATTCTGCTACCATTGGTTAATGTCCAAAGCCTCAAGATTTTGAAGAATTGGCATAGATTTAATTTGACTGGTCTTCTAAGTTTAGTAAGAAGTTGTGGTTATGCTGCTTGGGAATAATTTTGGTTGTACTTCACTGTCACTTATGGGAGTAACTAGGATGAAAAAATAGACTTGTCACTGAAGTAGTTAAACGTGACCTGAGAATACTCCCAAGGATCCTCATTTGATAGAGAATGTTATGTTTAACTTTTTTTTAGCAATTTTTTTTTAAGATGAGAACAACACTAACAGTAGTTATATCTTCTTTTCAGCAAATTTCAGAAGCCGGCCTATTTCTCAATATTGAACACTTAAAAACCCCAATCCACTGGATTTCTAGAATATGTATCTGAAATAGAAAAAGTTGTTGTAGACCAGAGAGCATTGCTCTTTATGGAGGAATATGTCTAATAGGAAAATTCTGTATTTTCTATTCTTTTGCTCTCTTTTAATAATGTCACAATTTAGGGTCCTTGATCCAGGGTGTAAAACACACAAATGGTGAGGTACACTTATTTTTGGAGTTTGTCATGATGACGAATGCAAAGTGGGCAAGCAAGTAATAGCAACAGATTGCCTAATAATTGAATGCTACTGATATGCATAAGATAACAATCAAATAAAAATTAATAACCTACATGTCAAAATAGTAACTTTTAGATTACCTAGAGAAAGTTTGTCCTCCTCCTCAGAGTGTGCATGAGAAAAGCAAAGCAAAGGGTTTTCTATTCAGAATAGGAAAGCTGAGTGAAATAGGAAAGCTGGTGATTGGGAAAATGGTTGTTTTCACTCACTTGGAATAAATGTCATTCCTGTTATACTTTGGCTGAAGGCAAAAAGTGACCGCGGTTATTAAAAAGAAAACATAAATCCCAACAGATTCCCAAAATACAGTTCCAGAAGAACGGCGTGAGACCAGTAAGGTGATAGACAACATGCATTAAGCTATACCAAGATAAAGCTTCTGACTAAATTTTCCCAGTAGGGTGCCTGTAGCTGGGCAGCTGAAAACATATTTAAGTTAATCTCTCAGGCTACAGTTCAGGGAAGCTCTTCACTACATGCTGAATCAATTTCTATTCAGGAAGACTGTATGCACAAGACTAAATTTAAGCACACATTTGTACCCCATTGATCTCAATGGGATTTAGGCACAGACCTAATATTAAACATCTGTTTAAATCTTCTCTCAAATAGGGACATTATACCAAATGGAATTCAAAGTATTAGTTTTGCGTGTTTCTTTAATTTGTTTAAATTCAAGAGACAAATAAGGAATTTTCCTTCTGCAAAGCATTTTATGATCACATTATATCACAGCCTGTTCCACTGAATAACAGTTTAACTGTTTTCCATTCTGCAGTTAAAATGCTTGGTTGTGTGAAGCTGAGCAGGACCATGGAAAGTAGTTCTGGAAGCATGGCTGCCAGGCACGTGGTCGATGCATTTCAGTGCATGGCTGTTCTCAGATCTGCAGTGCTGTAAGGAAAATGTCTGTAGTACAAAGCTTTCCGAGTGGATTTCACCTCAGTCAGCTTTAGTTGTTGAAAGCTCTGTGAAAAGCCTTAATGGGTCATCCTACACTCCTCTTGTAACAAATGGAGAGATGGGGATATCCTTGGAGGATGATTCACCTGACTTGTTTTAGATAAATATTTTAGATGTAATAAATTGCCCTGGGGAGGTGGGGGACATTTAACTTTTTTTTTTTTTTCTGGAAATTGCATGGTATAAGGTGTTGCATTTAGACACCCACTCCTGAGATATCTAAAAAGGGTCAGAGGAGTACTTGTGCAATATGTACATTCACACATCAAGCACACGACATGGTCATTAGCTTAGCAATGTTGAAGTAAGGGAATTATTTTTTATTAAATAAGTATGTGAAACATCTGTGTGGCTTTCGCTTTCTTGGTGTTTTTTGAATATTAAATGTTGGTAAAATTCCAAGTGCTGGAAATTTCTATAAACTAAGTCCATTAATTAAGAGTATATACATAAAGATTGTCTTCTGGTCAGTTATAATTTGACTCCTATTAAAACACAAAGGTTTTTATGTTAGTCTTTAAAATTTTCCTGAAATATTTTGCAAAATAAGAGGATTTTTTTGCTGTCACTGTTGGTATTCAAATGGTGGAGGGTACGCCGTCCTAAATATTGTTGGGAAAAGGGAATGGTGAGAGTGTGCCACTAAGGTGAGCAGGTAGGTGTGCAGTATTTCTAGCTGTTCATCTTCCTTTACCTGGTAGTCTTAGATTAATCTTCCCTCCCCTGCTTTGTTCTGATGTTTTTTGACATCAGAGCACAGAGTACTAAGTGTACATTCTCTGATCCATTATAATGGTATGACAATTTCTTGTAGGAGTATTGCAGTCTAAAGGTGATAAATATATTTACTTTCCCTAAAGGAATCAATTAATCACAGAAGTCAGAGATCGAGCAATCTATTTTCTCCACTCGTGCAAGCATAGAATATATTTACTCATAACCAGTCCCAGAATAGATTTTAGATAGAAGCTCAAGAGATAGGTAAACATTAACACATTTGGCAGGCAGCAAATAGTTTGGGGGTTTTTTTAATGCTGAGATTTTTACAATTAAATACTGTCACTGTCTTAGGAAAATTAATACAAGAATATTATGAGAAATATAGATCGGAAGAG
>JAYDZK010000056.1:18697100-18709057 GCA_034509185.1 Euphonia xanthogaster | reverse complement strand
TTTCAGGCACATACATTTAATAGCTGTGTTTTCTACATTGAGTTTAGACGTATTCCTTAAACCTGTGTATTCCTTTATACCTTTGTAGCCCTGCCGATGTAACTATTAAATGAAACCAGCTTCCCTTTGATTTTCAGAATAATACATTGCTTTACTTGAGCAAAGCATAATGATGTGTTATGCTTTTTGGTGATGGATTACCACCTGGCCCTTTCTGGCATAGCATTGCATTCCTCATTCCTGAGAGTTAAAATCTCTTTTCCATTTTAAACAGCTTACATATTCTGGAGGAATATATAAGAAGTGTGGAGTCGCCACACAGGAGTATGTCAAACCAAGATGCCTCATAAATAACCTGTTGCACAAAGATGGTAAAATATAATTAAATGCTAAGAAAGATAAAATTCACGAATTTGTGAAGAGTCCATGAAAAGAAAAAGTACCTAAGATTTGCAAAGGGAGATACTTTTCCTTGTGCATGCAGGCATGATCCTTAAAATTCATGGTAAATTGTATCTTAACAGTTTTATGAAAAGCAATAATTCATGCCTGGAATCAGTGCTTTAATGATGCTACTGAATTTGGCTGAAATGAAATAATTTTTGGTTGCCACCAGAACACAGAGCTCATGGTTTCTCCAATTGTGTTCTCACATTAACTGTCTTCTGCAGAATTGTGCCCTCACTGAAATAAAACAGGGGTTTGTTTTCATTTGCCCGTTCACTCCTAACATTTGTGTGTCAAACGCACTACTGGAAGTTCTAATTCACAGACTAATCAGTCCACAGCAGATGCAATGTGCTTTTCTGACCCCAGTGCAGGGAATTTTGAAGGTATGTTTGTCATGTGGGACTAAATCCAGCTTTGGTTTTCTTCCACATACTAACGGATTGGCATGATCCAATAATTTTTTCAATATCTCTTCTATTGATATTGCCTCAACTACACTATCAATTTTTCTAGACAGCAGCTTGTTAGTTCCTTGACCTCAGGTAGGAGCAATAGCAGTGAGCAAGATATAGCAGCTCTCCCTGGAAAGTGAAACTGATGTTTTCACACACATCTATATATAAGAATTGTTTTAAGACTTGATTCTGACATGCCAAGCCCTGAAATTTCTTGCAGCCAATCAGTTTTGAAATCCTAGAGCTTTTTCAGAACTATTTCAGGGAACCAGGCAGCATTTCTCACAGATTTATACATCTGACTTTCCCTGACCCTGTTGTATTGGCATTCCGCCACACAGAGCTGGGAGCTGGAAAGGATGAATGTTTCCCATCCAGCTCTGAGAAATGCTGGGCTGACTCTGTGACAATTGCAGCACACTTTTAACAACAAAGGCTGACATCTGATAAACCAAGAGAGCTGAGACAGAATTATGTGCAAAACCAGTCATTTTTGTATATCATGGAAAGTGTGAAAGAGTAACAAAATATGTGAGATATGACTAAAAAGACTGCAGCTGATGTGGACTTTCTGATGTGGAATGACATCTTTTTACTTGGGAACTAAACCCATGTCATATGGAACCATTAACTTCTTGAGTCCTAAGAACAGCAATGAAACTTTGTTGCAAAACATCAAATGATCCTATTCTCATTTAGTGTCACTCTCTTGCCAGAAAGAGTCTATATCAACCACACAATTAGATTCTACCAGCGTTATATCCTAGGTAAGTATTTATGGATATAATTGTTAATGAGCAGAAATTATTTCTGTCTGGATCATCCTCAGTTTAGTTAAAGCCTTTTAAAACCATAGCTCAGCTGTCTAGTTGAGCTATAGTTGATCCTACCATGACCAAGAAAATTTTCTTTATGGCAGATCTTGGCTGAAAAACCTTCAGGAATGTTGGTGTAGATCTTACAGTCTCTAGGTGTTTTGTTTGTTTGTTTGATGTGTGCTTCTACAGGTTCTTTTGTGAAAATTGTAAAGAATTTTAACTTAGAAAAATCTTTTGTGCTTTCTTTAAAACATCTCAGATACTTAACGAATTCCATAATTCTTGTGGAGCTCCAATCTAAAGAGAGAAAAGGCTAGACCTTGTCATAAGATGATGAAAATTTAGCTCTCACAATCCTTTGCACTCCAATAATTACTTGCTGAAGTTAATCTCTTCCTATCTATTATCCTCAGGAAAAAGAACTACAGACACAAATCCCAGGACCAGTGACACCTCCCTTCCCTCTGCACAGATAATATTTATGGATATAAAAAGTAAAAGCTATGGGGAAGTGGCCTTTATTCTGGACTTTTTCATGGACCATTAGCAAAACCTTTTTTCACTGATTTGACTTACAAAATCAACTAGAACTATTAAGTTGCCCAATGTAATTAAAACTTCCTATGGGAATTACCAGCTGAATATGAAAATGTTTCAACAGTTTAACAGTAATCAGATATTTTTAACCACAAATACTTGGGGTTTTATTTAGTTTCAAAAATAGGTACTTACAAAATGCCAAGAAATGTCTTTAGGTTTGGTCATTTGATATTTACGATTGGGTTCAGTACTACAATTAGTTCCAGTTTCTCTCTTGAGAAGAAAGTATTGACAATGTATTTGAAATAACATTGCTACGTAAGCAAGATGATAGTGGGACTGCCATGCTTTTTTTATGCAAAGAATCTTCAAAATATAATCTTATGTGGAGGAAGCAGTAATGCTGTGTAGAGGCATTCTAACTAGTTGGTTTAAGCTGCCAATTACTGTGGATGCTAATTTTGCAGTGCTGCCAGGATTTTATGTTAATGTTATTGAACAAAAGCCTGAAGTATATTTTAATTTAAAACTACTGAACTATAAAATTGAACTATTAGACTTTCCATGAATTTAAGTGGACAAAGAAAATATTATGTCAAAGGCTTAATTCAGTCACCTTCAAGCCATTACACCTTTTGAAATGTGAAGCAGTAAGTTGATGCGGTCTATTATTTTAGGTTGAAGTCCTCCCATGGTCCCTGCTACTACCCTTAAATAAACTTCATTCTTCCCTACACTCAATGCCAAATATTAACATAGAGGACTTTAAATGAATACACTCCCTTCTTCTATGGGGTACTCTCAGCATGCTCAGACAACTTGTTTCAGGGCAGCCTAATCACATAAAAATGAAGAACTTGGCTGCCAACTTCACCCTTGCATAACCCTGCAATTCTCCACACTTTAGCAAGCACAGGATTCCAGAATAAGGTGGAACAGGCTGTGGACACCCTGCCTTCTTTCTTGCCTTCTGGGTGTAAAGCAAAACTGGAAGTGCACGACCTGGGCATTTACATGTGTGTATTGCTTCTGTTCTCTGCTTATTGTCTACAAAATAGGCAAGAAAGCAGTAGATGTGTCATTGACAGTACCCCTTTTGTGTGCCTGGTTATGAAGTCTGATGGCTTAATTGACCTTGTGCTACAGCTGGAACAAGGCAAGAGGAAGGGACCTAAGGACTAGAGCAGCGCACTTTGCAGTGTGAACTCTCAGTCTTTTCCAGAATTTGAGAATGGGAGTTACATCTCCAGAGAAAGGGGTATGAAACTGAGGTGCCCTCAGCACTGAGGGCCAGGGCACAGATGTCTTAACTTCTGCAGCAGACTCTGAACTGCAGAACTAAACACAGAGCCCTGTTTATGAAATAGACAAGGGTGCTTATGCAGTTGTAAGGAGTGATGGCACACTTGTGGGAGCAAGCTGTGCCTCATTGCACCCAGCACCTTTTCCCCTTCTGGCAGAACTGAGCCATCAGGTAAAGTATTGTGGTTTAACTCCAGCTGGCATCTAAGCTCCACTCAGCTTGCTAAGTGTCCCCATTTGTCGTCACTTGGTGGGATGGGGGAGAGAACCAGAAGACAAAAAGTGAGAACACCTGTGGGTTGAGCTAAAGACAATTAAAAAGGTAAAGCAAAAGCTGCACACGCAAGCAAAGCAAAACAAGGAATTAATTCACCACTTCCCCTGGGCAGGCAACTGCTGTAACTCTGGATGTCCTTCCTTCTTTCTTCTTTCACCACCTCTTTGTACTAAGCATGGCACCGTATGGAAAAGCATATCCCTTGGATCATCTGGGGTCAACTGTCCTGGCTGTCTCCTCCCAAATCCTTGTGCACCACCCACAGCCTCCCTGCTGATGGGGTTGGGTGAGAAGGAGAAAAGACCTTTATGCTGGGTAAGCTCTGCTCAGCAGTAGCAAAAACATCCCTGTGATAACTATATGTTTGTTTTCAGCACAAATCCAGAACACAGCACCATGCTTAGCTACTATGAAGAAAAGTAAATCTATCCCTGTCAAAACCAACACGTACTGTAAGTGATTTTTCTGACCTTTACATGTGTCTGAATTTAGAGACTGTAGCTGCAACAAGAAAGATATATACACATATAAATTTTTAAGAGCCTGTCTCATTTGTTGATGCACAGTAATTTTAGAAAGAGACCTAGACAGATTGCAATGCAGTCACATGTGAAGATGGGACAGTGGACTGGATCAATGATTTAATCAAAATGTTTGAACCTTTTACTGCATTCCAGTGGAGGAAAAATGCTTTTGAGAACCATGTGTTCAACACTTGCAACCAAATAGCAGATGAAATATTTGATTCATTTGCAGCAGACCTTTGGTTACTTTCCAGAAAATGCTTGACTGTTTTTTTGATGAGATCACTGCTAAAGTTTTTGTTGAGGACATATTGTGGTACAGGCTGAATGTTATTCCAACTCCAGTTTTCTACATTTTCTCCTCTTAAGGAAGAGTAGGCTACAAGTTTTATTATCTTCTACTGATGTAAGCAGCTAATATTTGAATTATGAGGACTCTACTGTAGGGTATAAAACCTACAGGAAACTGATTGGCTCAAGCTACAATTCATAGACCACTGGATTATCTGGAGAGTTTGTGTGTTCTCTAGAGAGAGGCCAGGGGTCTGCATCTGTTGACCCTTGAATCCAGTTCTCCATCTTGTATTTTTCATTTTCTGTAGAAAAATACCTGACCCCAGCTCTGTACCTATTGCTGACCTCAGCAAGAGTTAGGTGTAGATGCTGTGTGCTTCATCTAACTAGGACAGGAAATAGTGTATCTTGGCTCCCTCTGTGAATCCTACTCTGGGCTGCGTGATCCTTGGAAAAAAAAGTGGCATCTCTTTCCTTTATCTGTACAAGGCAGTGCATGATTCACATGTGATTGATTTGGGGAAAGGAAATAGGATAAAGTAAAAGTAGGGCAGCAGAAAGTACACAGTAGATGTAAACTCCAATGATTACACAACACATCCAGTTCAGACAACATCATATGATTTGACAAAATTAAACTAGGCTGAACAGTGAGTGTTTGAAAAGGCACCTCCTTTGTCTGTGAATTTAATACAGAAAGCTACATGTGAGTAAAACAGAACTCAGCTGTGGCCATATATGTCTTATTTTTTTGGTGACATTTCTCAATGAAAGGAAAGATTTGGTGTTTCTTTTGAAAATATTTGTTTTGTGAGCTAATGATTTTGCAAAGGTGTTTCCATCTACATTGTTCCTTAGGCAGCGCTCCAGGAAGGTGATGTTTTACATTCCCCATTCCTGTCTGGTTTTGATTTTTATCCCAGCAGGGAAATATGAAGCAAAAAGGGACAAAATTTAGTTCTGCTTAACTGTGGCTGAACATGCAATATGGTGCGGATCTATTTAGAGGTAAAATGTGCCACACTGGTGCCTAAAGAATTAGCTCTTTTCTTCCATGTCTCCATGATTCTTTATTTAAGGATCTTTATGTCTTCCCCCACCCCTTCCCCAACTTCTTGGGCATGATATTGTGTAGGATCAGATATTTGTTGCCATCTGTCTTGTAAAGCCAGGGAACGGGTAACAGCTTATCTTGTCTGTCCTACCTGTGTATTTGTATAGATTGAATACATTTACTTAAGACTCCAGAAAAAGTATGATTTACAGAAGAAAAACATCTTTATTGGAACCCTACACATACACACAGATTCAGTAATGTGTGGAAGAAAGTGAAAAGAGGGATTAAAAAGCATGATGTTACTTCTCTATCAAATAGCAGCAGATGCCAGGGACTAGCAAGTCAATTTAAATTCCTGTTGGGGGAGAAAAAAAAGCAATGATTAAGAATCTTCAAAATTTCTTTTTTCAGTTATGTCCTCTGGTTCCCAGAGAGAGTTGTTTACACTTTCTGGTTGTCCCTTCATGCAAGAATGAATGTCAGTAAGCATGGTGAGTAAGTCAGCTCCAAGAGTAAGCATGGTGAGTAAGTCAGCTCCAAGAGTAATTCTCAATACTGGAGAAACTATGTCTACCTGAACTGCCTAAGCCATTCTCAAACTGAACTCACCTTGCCACTACACGTAAAATTCTGTAAGTTTCCTTAGAAACTGAGTTCTGTGGAAAAGTTTTGGCCTTTCTGAAATATTGAAAGTTTTGGCCTTTCTGAAATATTGAAAGTTTTGGCCTTTCTGAAATAAAACAGTTTCAAGTCAGTGTGGCCAATCATTCTTCTCTTGCATGGGTATAATCATTACCTGTGTACCAGGTATCCTAAACATGTGAAAGTCAAAGACACAAACCAAGGAACCACCAGGAAAAAATATTTTCTTCCAACTTTTTATATCCTTTTCTTGATGTCATTAAATTACAAAGTCACTACTTCCTATCCACAATTTTTCCAGAGTTGCACTATTTCTAAAATTCTGGTTTTTTGGCTTTTCTTCTCTTCATTGAGTTTTGCAAATGTTTTCTCTGTCTAGCTTTTCAGAACTCTACCTCATAGTGGAGGCTAAGGAGAGGGAGACACAATTCCAGTTCCTCTGCACAGGATATGTCCCTTCATGGCTGGAGGAGAGCTGCACAATGCTGCTGGTAGAAGGAACATGCTGCAGAATGCACTGGGGCAGGTCATGAATGATGGAATTGCTGAGTGGCTGGAAGAGAAAGGTATAAAACCAAGTGGTGTCAGGAGAAGGCTAAGAAGGTGACCACAAGTTGAAGTGTCTGAATAGTAATTTGAAGTTCATAATGTAGAATAGTCTTGCAAACAAAGTGTGAAAAAATGGAAAGCTTTCCTAATAGAAAAAGAGAGTCACAGAAGTTGGATAGACTTTGCTCTGTAAATGTGAAGAATGGCACTGAGCTTGCCCATTAAAGTATCTATGTTCAGATGTCTCCTTGAGGGTGAGATGTCAAGGCCTCCATTAGAGGTAATAGTGAGCCAGTCAATACAATCCAGAGAAACTTGAGAGCAATTTGGATGACCAGCTGACCTGTCAGTTCCTGTTTTAGAGCAAGCTGAAAGTATAGACTAAATCTCAGTTGACTAGAATGGATGTCATTCTGGATGCAGTGTCAGCTTTCAGCCACTCTTTGCTGTCAACAGAGAACAACCAGCCTTGCAGAACTCTTTCATTATAATCAGTCTGTTGTTCCTTATTTTGGGCTCTCTGACTCACTCAAATTAAAGCCTTGATTCTGTTGCTCACCCACTAGCATTCAGTGCCATTTGAGATATCTAAAGGAATCTTGTCTGGTTGCCAGCCATCATACCAGAAAGGCATGGGTTTTCTATGGCTAATATGTCATATCTGTCAGATCTAGGCCTTTCAAATGGGACTAAATAACCATATGTAGATGGTGGAACTGAGCCTGAAGGTCTAATTTTAAATTATTAATTGAAGTGACTTTCATCCTTAATCCTCACTGTTTTATGACATGAGTCAGGAATTATTCAAGGAATTATTCAGTCATGAAAACTACTTTTCATCGTACTGCTAAAATGTAACTGATTGAATGAATATTTTATCTCTGTGTATATCAACTGAGAAGAGCCCAACACCTTCTGCCATAACTAGAGAGATCATCCCTCTCCACTGATGGTTTATTACAGGTGGTGTGCTATAGACACAAGTTTGGCATAACTGAAAGCAGTTACAGATTTCAGTTTTATTAAGGGTCATGAAAAAGCAGTCCATTGAGTGAAAGCAAAGTTGCCCTTTACAAAAGGGTCTCAAGAAAATACCAAATATTTCTTCAACAGTTATAATATACGCACTTAGAAAAAGGTCTTGTTTTGGATTTTTATATATTAATTGATTATAAACCAAATATATGCAGAGGTATTAAGTGAAAATACAGTAGCATGCTTTTATTGCATTTTCTGTAGGGTAGATTCTTCATTCTGGTGTATGCATCAGAAAATGACCCCCTGAGAATCTGTGTGCATCACTGTTCTAGAATACCCCTTGGTTTTCACTATGACATAAATGAAAATGTTCAATTTCAATGTGCTAGAAAAAGATATTGCAAAATGATGAAAATAAAGTAAAAGTGATCATTATATGTTTTAAATAGAAAGTAATTGCATAGTAAATTTAAAATTACTGTCTCTCATGAAATTGAAAACCTCAGATCAGTACTATTCACAGTATAAGGAATTGGAGATAATTTTTCTTAATATGGATTAGCAGGGGAGAAAAGGGGCCCAGTTTTAATGGGAATGACTAATGCCACAACCTTAGTGATTAATTGTTGAAAATGACACTGGCGGTGGATCACATTCATAATGACATTCTTTAGATGTGGTATTCAGATCAAAAATTCTCATTGAAGAAATGAAAAAGCCCACACTTGCATCACACAGAAAATACACTTTTCCTTAATAAATTAGTTTGCTCCAGGCCAAGTTAGTCCAAGGAAATCTTAAGCATATTACTCTGCCTGCTGCTCCATTGTATTTTATCATATTGTTTAGCCTGAACATAACTAATTTGGCAGAGATATAACACATTATTTCTGCACCAGACATCTCAGACAATAAAAACAAAGGTGTTTGGGGGACTTCCCTGTGACAGTTTCAAATAAAGCTACAATGACTATAGGTCTGAGAAGGAAATGCATTACAGAGATAAACAAATTAAGTTCCACACTATTAGATACTCAGTGTATTACACATTAGTGGATAAAAAGTGCAACTAGGAGAGAGTGTTACGAGCACAAAGACTACGGACTCAGTTTTTGTTTTGTTCTATGAACAGTTCATCAGATATCAGAAAACACAATACAGTCTATTTTGATTTAGAAATGACTGTGCACTTTGTATATTTTACAGTGGGTGACTTGTAATTAAAATCATTACTTCTGTTAATGACAATAAAAATAAATTATATAATTGTTTACTATCAGCAGAGTAATAAACATTTTTTCTTCAGAGTATGCAGAACAACATCCGGTCGAAAGAGAAAAGAAGACTGGTGTTTTTAATTAAACCATAACTTGGAAATTACCCAAAGATGACACATGATAATTGACAGAAGTTATGATACAACAAGCCGAGGAGTAACACAAAAGGTTGACACATCCGGGTGTAAATTGTATGGCATGCTTTGTTTTATGTGCTAGAAGAATATTCCTCCAGAAAGTGTTCAGAAAAAAGTATTTTAAAAGACCCTTATTAAGATAATAAGGGACATGCCTCATTATTATATATTCCATCTTTCTGTCTCCTTGTCCCAGTCTCTTCAATCAGACTGTCACAACATTTTCATAACTTCGTCATTATCATACACAAGTGGAATATCAAAGATGAAAGAAGGGATAGAAATTAGATGGCTGCAGAGTATGCATGTCATTTGGTCGTGTCAGTAGTGGCTAATTATCCCATGTCTTATCACTGTAAAGTACAAGCCATACATACAGCCCAGCGATGAGCTGCTCATTGAGTATTCTGTTAAAATTAGCTATGGCATCTTAAACCACAAAAGGAACTGGTTTGAGAAGAGAATATTGTCAATAATTAGGTCCTTTCACCATTGTAATTACTTACCTGAACTGGTAACTACCCAGAATACTATCAGCCACACCTTACGCAGCCTATTTTTTCAGCACTTCTCTCAGTTTGGTCCTGCATGACAACATATAAGTGTATTGAATATGGATCTCTTCTGCTGACTAGGTTCTCCTGTATAAATTTTTTTAAAACACTTGCATAATTTATGGTAAGCCTTGAAGTGTTTGATCTCTGCTTTCTCCTGAAAAAGCAACGTCTGAGATTGTATGGTGTTATTTTCTTTTATCAGAAGAGATAATGAAAATAGAGAGATTTAAAGTTTATTAAATGATAAAATAAAATTTAAAGTTTATTAAATGATAAAATGAATTTGTACCTTAAAAAAAAAGTGAGGGAAATTATGGTGTCATTAGAGTTGAATAATCTGGTCCATACTGATATCACTGAAATGGTGTGGAGAAAAGAAATACAGACACACCTAATCATTCTTTTGAAGACCCTACTGGCAAAATAACCAGGCTTTTAAAATTACCATGGACAGGGTAGTTGTTTTTAGGTGATTTATAATGTCTTAGAATATCACTGTGCCTATACTCCACGTGGTTGTGCTGAGGAAGGATCAGGGAGTCATGCACTGACCTCCTCCCTCCAAGTGCCTCCTGAGCTCTGGCAAGCACTTTTTTTCTTTCCACCTAGCACCTCATCACGTGTGAGTAAAACTGAGCAAAACATTTCTGATGATATTTACTTTGGGCAACACTAGCTCTGTAGAGGGAAAAATTTTTGGTAAACTATGCCAATTGTGTCGGATCTCTGAGAGGGGTTAGTATTAGAAACGAGGACCTGGCAGCCCAAAATTCTCCATCCCCTCAGCAGCTGTGGTGCCAAGGGACCACCCAGGCAGCCACAAGCATGTTTTGGATTTTCCCAAACTCTAATTTTTAAAATTTCTGTAATGTATCCAATTCCTGTATGTTCTGATCTTTGAATGCATATTTAAAAAAATTTTCTCAGGGTAAGCCTGCACTGACTGAAGTTGAAGAGTTGCTGGGTTAAAAAGGAGAACTCGCACACGGCTGCCATTGAGTCGTGCATGTGCAGTGCTGGGGACTCTGAGAGCCTGTCACATGAGGAAACTGCTGCTCTGTGGCAGGGCTTCAATACTGAAATCCAAGCAGAAACTGTACAGTACTTCTGCATCAAGGAATGTCTTACCTTTTCCATTGTATCACAAAAAAAGCCCTCCAATCACAAAACCTCTCATTTCACCTTTTTAATAATGATTCTATCAGCAAAAAAATATGAATATCAAACCTTTTGGATAGAGTGGGGACTCTTTTTTTTTCCTCCCTGTTAACATGACATTTTCTATCTCACAAATATAGGCAAAATAGTCTCAAAATATTGACAAGCAGGTAGTAAATAATGAGAAAAATCACCACCCTACCCTGCTAAAATCCTGTCTGGACAGTTTTAGTGGGGCAGGGATGCATTTGTAAGGGAAACGTGACTGGAACAGTCGTGCATGTTGTGCAGGTCCTCTGCTCATGGAGTGCCCTCGTGCCAGTATGAGAGTGGTGAGTTCAAAAGAGCAGTTTTGCTAAGAACTGAGGCAAAAACAAATGCTGTAAAGGTTCAGAATAAATTACCAGTGGACAGAAAGCCTTAAAAAGGTGATTGCTTCTTTTCATCAGTGGGCTGTGAGGATGTGGGATTTCAGCTTCCTGGCCCTGATTTACTTCTCTTGGCTGACCAAGGGGAGTGTTGGAGTGTTGTTTAGAAAATTATCTGAGGTAAATGCAGTCATGAACTAATTACTCAGATTGTATCCCCTAATAATTGGGTTTTCATTTGATGTTGGGTGTCACTCAGCTCCCACTGAAATTAGGGAAAAGGCACTCTGAGTTCAGCTGCTGTCGGATAAGACTGTGGGTGCACTGGCACCTATTTCATCTGTCAAAATATTCAGCCCCTGCCATACAAGTGACAGTAGATAAAGCAGGATTTAAAAACTGAGAACGCGTCTTGGTTTGAAAGACAGGTTTCTGCTACAGAAGGCAGGAGCGACCCTTGGAACGGAGAATGCAAACCCTCTCCCTCCAAATTGTTGTAATTCTGAAATTAAGGGGCTCTCAGGCAAAGATATGAGAATAGGAATAGCAGTTCTTTACTGGTGTGTATAACGAG
>JAYDZK010000056.1:18655306-18684379 GCA_034509185.1 Euphonia xanthogaster | reverse complement strand
ATCTAGAGAGAAGTAGCTTGTGCCTAAGATAGGAAGACTGTTCTAGTTTTTGTTCAGAGAAAGCTGAGAAAATTCCCTGTCTAAATTCAGGGATTAGAAGTAGGTAGCTAATATTTTTAATTTTTGCAGCTTTTTTTTTTAACCTTTCTGCATTTAATTAAGCTTTGTTGCTTTAAAAAGATATTTTAAAAATTCATTATAATCTAAAGTAGACAGTTACATCTCTGTAATTGTATGAAATTTTGAGTGGGAGAAAAAAAGCTTAATGTTGTTTTGGGGGAAGCAAGCCAAATGTAAATTTATCCCTGCAGCTGATTCCTCAAGGGCATTGGCACGTGCCACTGTGTATAGCAAAAGGAACATGACCCACCTAATGTATGCATGATCTCCATAATGGAAAAGAAAAAAGACTAAGGTCTATTGAGGTCTAATAGAGGGCAGAGACCAGAATTTTGAGCAGATGGTATTCAGGGGCCCACCGGCTGCTTGAAAGCCAGGGAGTGGAGAGAATAGGCAGATAGTAATTAGCAGAAGGTGATAAAAAAAAAAGGGCAGCCAGGATCCCCCAAACATCTGTTTAAAAGAATAAAGAGCCTGGTCTGACCCTGAGCCTTAATGATCTTAAAGGATACAATTTAATTGCTTGGAAAAAAAAATGCATACACACAATGCTGAGCTACCATGAATCCTGTTTTGAGAGTGTTGCAGGAGTTTGAGTAATTATTAATTTGGTGTATTTGTTTTAGAAAGATTATATGCAGCATTAAGTCAATAAATGAAGTAGTTATAATAAAAAACACCAACTGTCTTTTCTAGGAATCATCAGGCTCTTAACAAAAATTTGTATTTCAGATAGCTTGGAAATTAATATTACTTGCACTGCATTCTAAAATGGCTATTTTGACTTGTCATGTATTTTTATGGCTACATCTGTATTTTTTTCTTTTATGTTTTACATAGAAAGAACCTAGATCCTTAGTTTGTTTATTTGAAGTATTTTGACCTCTGTAAATAGCTGCTAATTACAGCACCAGAGATCTGATTACAGAGGTAGTCATTTACTGGTGGCCAGTTGCTTAAGAATTACTGCTGAACGTGACCAAGGAAAGTGCTGATTCCCAAGAAAATTTCTCCTGATTTTCTCCCCATTTCATTCTAGCAATAGTTGGATACCAAATTCCATGAACAAGGTGTCAGAAAGCATTGTTTACATGACAGTTAATTCATTGTTTTACACAGTCTTTGAAATTGTAGCTTTTAATAATTTAAAATGGTCTTTTTTGAGTTCCTTGCTGTTTCCCAGAATGAATAGCTTAATTCAAAGGTATTAAAAAAACCCCAAACCAAAACAACACAGACTTCCCCTTTTCAAACCAATGGTAAGCAGCAGTGCATTGCAGTATAAAGCTAATGATTTTCTGGAAATAAGTGCTTATGTATCAGTGTGAATGCATGTGTAAGACCTGATTGTATTGGATGTTTTAATTTGCATTCTGGAAACGGGGGTAAAAAGCACTTTGAGAAAAATCACAGGTGATCCTAAATTGGATGGTGCTGTAAACATTAGAAAAGAGAAAAATAAGTCTAAAGGGATCTGAAAGAGATGAGAAACATGAGAAGAAAATAACAGGGTATGCCCTAAGGAGGCTGAAGTGTAGTATGGTTAGTAGATGCAGTGGAAGTGAAGTAATTAAATGTGCATATGACAGCTATCATATAAAGCTATTTCCCTGCTCAGCATTATTGAAGTCACCTTTATAATGATAAAAATAAGTAAATTTTAAAGCAAACATTTCACAAGTAAGAAATGTATTCAGAAAATCTGCAATGGCATACATAGAAATCAAGGATTAGCAAAAGAGCATTTGCAAGATTCCTCATTAAAGCATTGTATTAAAAATATAATTTTTCCCTGTTTCAGAGATGAATGTATATTAAAGATTGCATGCAAAATTTGCTTCAAGACTCTGGAATATAAAATTTATTTATTTAATCTATGCTTAGATTTAAACTCAACTTTCACTTACAAGCACAAAATGAACCCATCAGCATTGTGATCAGTTTACTGTGTATCATTCATAGTTAAATTTGGAAACAAATCCCCAAGCAGTGAAATTCCAGTAGGTTTTAGAAATTATCAGTTGATAGCCTAAATATAAAAAGGAAATGTCTGCAAATATGACCAGCTCCCTTGAAAAGTCTTGACCTATGCAGTTTCTTTAGGATTATATCTCTGAATTGAATGGAAAAATGTAAATAGATTCTTGGACACACACTGATCTCAGCAAAAGTTAAAAAGAGCCCATGCCCATGCTCTTCTAAATTAAGAGTAGCATCACATAAGAATGGAAATGTGGTTGTGATAATGTTATTTTGCTCTGTGATTCATTACTTTTGTAATAAGCTTTCACCACAATCAAAGGAGAATAAATGGAAAACGTAGCAATACAAAATATTAATGAACTGAGACCCCATTTTTGTGTTGTCTTTTGTAGGGATACATTCCATAGAGTATCCTTTCCTTCTTTCATCTCATTCCAGTTTGGGAAGGAATTCTGCTTGGGAAACTGCAACACAAGAAAAGAGGTGCTAGGAAATGGTGTGAGCCACACATTGGTAATTAGGTGCAAGTCAGTCTGACAGACTTTGTAAAAGAACCCACATCAACATAATTTACACTTTCTTGACTGTGCCCCTTGGCTGAGTTAACCATGGGCTGAAGTGACGAATATAACAGCATGGGTTTGCACAGCAGTCAGTACAGGAGCGCATCTGCACAAAATGCAAATTGTTTAAAATTTACACAGTTCTTGTTTCTTTTCATTTGTTGTTTATTCTTTTAGGAAATTTTAGTCATCTTAAAGGACTAGAAAAATAATTTTTTCTTTAGAAAATGCTATTCTTGTGTGATTTCTTGGTTGCAAATCCAAGGCATAAAAAGAAATACTAGGAATGGTGAAACTTATTAAATTGGGGAATCTGACCACAATGTGTACAATGTACAAGGGCTGGAGGAGAAAACACACCAGCTCCTTTGTGTAAATCCTCTCTGAATTTTCTTTGTATTTTATGAAACCTTATTTCCTCACTATTTTAATTTTTCCCACTGTTTCTAAGAATTATTACATATTTGGCTTGCAGTCCTTAAATACTCAGGTTTATAGCATGAACAGAAAAAGAACATAAAAAATTATTTGTGACTAATGATATTGCATTTATTTGTTCCTATTGCAGTACGACAGTCTAAACATTTTTTTATCACTTCAAAGAGTTTACATAAAGCTTCTGATTTCTCCTGGAATGTGGCTTTTTGTGATGTGCTTGCATTCTTTGTGTGTGAGCCTCACAGGCATATTTTTCACATCCCAGGTGATGGAACTGCAGACATAATTATTATAAACTTTGTAGCACTTACATAATGATCAACATTTGTGGTGTAAAGCACCTGGAATATATTTTGATAGTTATAAGAATACTTCAAATGATGAATTGCAAGGCTTTGATTAAAAAACAAAATGTAAGAGCCCCTGATTTTCATTTTCCCCTGTATCAGTTTGTCAGTGAAGAGTTACTTTCAAGCCTTTATCTAGTTGCAGAGCACTGGTAAAGGGCATCGATGTAAATCTGCTTCAGAGTATCCTGGAACTCTTATTTGTGTAGAAATACATGTGAAAATGTGGGCGCTGCACAGTGTCGAGGGTATACATCCCTTTGTGGGTGCTACTCTAGCTGTGATTGAAAACAATCCTGTCATCAGGCTGTTGGGTGCCATCGTCACCTCAGTGCGTCAGTCTGAGGATGTGACCTGGGTTGGAGGGCATGGGGAGGGATGGGGAGAAGTGGGATTGCACTGAGCTCCAGGGGCATGTTGGCAGCAGACAGGACACACTTGCCCTGCCCCTGGGTGCCTGGGGACTGAGGGGTGAGAGGAGCTCAGCTGGACTGCAGGGAGAGGCATGGCCGAGAGTGGCCCCTTGAGGACAGTGGGATTTTCTTGGGGAGAGCCCTGGCTCTGCCACCCAGTGTGGATGAGGCAGAGAGGCGTGTTGTAGGTTCTGGGTGGGCCATTTGGGAAAACACTAAAGGCTGCTGGATGAGCTGGCTGGTAGCCAGGCAAGAGCTGTGGGTCAGTGAGGGCCTTGCATGCTCCCAGGCTCTGCCCTGGGCCCCTGCTGCTGCCTACCCTCCTGTTTCCCTGCCTACCTGCCTGCCTGCCCACCTGATTGCCCACCTGCCTGTCCACCTTCCTGCCTGTGTGCTTACCCATCTTTGTGCCGCGCTGCCTTCCCACCTGCCTGCCCACCCAAGGCTTGTCCCTGGCTCCTGCCCAGGGGCAGCAGGTGAGATCCCTCTCTAAGGTAAATCAACTTTCAATTTACATAATCCTCTTGGCTGCGGTGGTGAATTAGACACACCTAATACAAGTAAGTGAAGGCTGTCTCTGTCTTAGTGAATGAATTTAGTATCAGTAGCTAATGACCAGTTAATGACTCCCCCGACTTCACCCTTTCACCTGCTCTGCCACATGTGACAGAGGAGCCCCATGGTCAGAATACCCCTGGCAGGGTGAGCAGCATGGAACAGATTCATCAAAGACACCAATGCTAAACATAGGATGATGGGGCTCAGGCACTTCTGGTTAGGTGAAACACCATCTGGTTAGAAAGCAGGTCACACATAATTTGCCTTCCCTAAATTCATTAGAAATCAGTGGATCAAAGTCAAATGTGACAGGTAAGAGGTAGAATGAGTATAAGTCATGATGAAAGGAGCATCATCTGAGAGAGCAGCTACTGTAGCTCATGTGTAGCAGGGTTTTTGGAGGATGTTTATGCTGCATTGTCTTAGTGCAGATGGGACCCAGCGTGAGTTATGGAAACAGACAAGGGAGATGCTAACAGTAAGCATTATTAAAGCACAGATGCTTTTTGCTCTGTAACTCTACGATTGGGACTAGTATAATACAATTCTGATGTTGTTTTACACATATATGTTATAAACATATATTCATACATGAAAGAACTTTATATTTAGCTAGATAGAAGGAATATATCTATATCTATATATATATTCATGTAACAGATGTGAATAGTTCTCAAAGAATGAGAAAAATGTATTGGCATGTGTTAGGCCCGGAGAGACAATCCCCAGTCTGGGCATCAATTATCCTTTCCTGGTGAGGGACTTAGATACTCCAGCACCATAAAATCCTGCTTAGGCACGAGTCACTATCTTTGAATTTCAAATTAATTTAAATGCAGTTCTTGCTTACTCGTTATACTCAGTACTTGGGCTTCTGTGTTTTCCTCACACCTGCTGATGACAGCATAATCCATCTTAAAGGAAGAAAAAAGTCACAGAAAAATGCCTGTACTCAGACTTGTTTGGGATGTCATTAGTCATCAGAGGAAAATGCAAAATCTGCCAGAGTGAACACAGAATTTTGATTAGTCCTTAAATAATCAGAGAAGAATCTAAGAAACTTTAAGTACTATAAACAGTGTTAGGATGCAGGCACTGGAGATTAGCTTCAAGGGTTTCAGTAGGATCTGAAGAGTCCATTTATGTTTTCTATATGCTTATTTTACTCCACCTTTTTTTCTTTTTGATGTGTTAAAAGCCATGCCATGCTGGATTTCAGTATGTTTCAAGTAACCTACTGTACAGTACTTTGTATTGCTGTGTTCAGGAGACATATCTGTACAGATGCCCTTGGAAATGTACTTGGATGAGTCCTGTCATGTTGGGTTTATGGGGGAAAAAAAGAGAAAGAAAATAAACTCACCACACCTGCACCTGGCAATCTGTAGAGAATGACTGAAGTCATGGCCCTATCATTGTTAAGTCTAGACTGGACATTCATGATCACAAGCTTAGGTCAGGTGTGAGCACATGTTTGTACAGCGATGTATTTCTGTTGAATCAGCCAGAGAGCCTGATGGGGTGTTTATGCTGGCTGATGCTGTGGCTGCCCAGGATACCAGATTAGTTCCTAGCTCACTCAGTTGCTGTGTCACAGGGAGGCTGTACACATGCATTGGACCCAGCAGATGTCTCCAGCTCATGGGCAGCCAGTGGTGAGGAGGCCCCTGTGATCAGGGTGCTGGGGCCCCACAGCTCCGTGCCTTCATGCACCTCTAGGGCAGACCTTCCATGTCCATAATCAGTCCTATCTTTGGAAGTGCTCCCTGGAAGATCAACATGAGGAGGATGCCTTTGCACCTGCCTTACACTGCCATCCATAGCACACCCAGGCTGACAGCTCCCCACATCTTTGATCCCAGCTCTAGGACTCGGTATTATGCCACGTGAGTTCATGGTTGGCAAGGCCTGTGAAAGTCCCTGTTTCCAGAAGGATCAGGTGATGAAATTGTGTTTGAACAGGCTCTGCTGGGAGAAGCATTGCCTCCTTTTCAGGGGAAACATACAGTGACAGAGGATAAAAGCTGGGAGAAAGAACAAGGGAAGAACCAGATGTCCTGCTAGGCTTTTGCTCCTCTGCTTGTGAGGAAACACAATTAAGGCTGAAAAGCATGTATTTCTGACTCCCTGGGACACCTGCAGCCATGAGAAAAGCAATGCCTGTGTAAAGTGTCATTCTGAAAATGTGAGAAGTGTGCCAGTGAATGGGAAATGCTGAGGTGAAAAGGTAATTTCAGGAAGGTCTTTGCTTAGTGCCCTTGGCAATTCAGCAGAACATCCTAGGATGCTCAATTTAGCATTGAAAAGAAGACAGACTTTTTCATTTTGGAAGATGACAGCTCCTGATGTACAAGACAGCTCCTGATGTACTCTGCTTCTACTAGCAGAGATCTGAGGTAGGAATGCTGACATCTATGCTGTGAATTAGGAGGCAATATTTATCTCTTGTAAGGTTCTTGGTCCATGGTACTTGTGTGTCACATGCACTAAAAAGTCACATCAATTAGTCAGGAATTTCCTTAGTTTATGGGATGATCATCATATGTTCTGCCATTTCCCCGTTCTTATTTTACCAGGAGTGGCTCTCTGTTGAACTTATGGCCATTGTAATGATCAAACAAATGCTTTGTTGTAGTTGTTCACTGCTTGATGACCCTAGCTCTACTGATCTTGCCTTTTAGGTAGTAGTCTGCTTATGATGGAAGGTCCTGAAGGTGGGTGGTTTACACTTAACAATCAATGACACTCTTTACTTCTTGATGCATTTGCAAATGCAATTATTTGCCAGGAACTGAGCAGTTAGATCTCTGGAAGAGATTCTGACAGATTGTCTTAGAGTGTTATTCTTATGATATCTGTGTAATGGTGCTGAAATATGTTTTTAACCCATTGAAGGGGAGCAGAGGGAACTGATAGTCAAATTAAGCCTGATAATGATGTCCACACCAGGATTCTACTTCTTACCTTAGCTGAAGCAATATGTGTGTGATCAAAGAGGTGAATGGAAGACGGAAGCAGAAAGTCAACACAGGTATGGTTGGCTGCTGAAGTTTATTCATCTTTCTCTGATCTGGCAGATAATTTGTGCTTGACTGCTGCATGTGATTTTACTGATAAATATACTGCTGAGTTGCCACAGCCTTCCTCAGGGCTCATCTCTGACCATCCAGGTCCATGTATATTCATTGCAACTCTGCCTGTCCTTGGCCACTCTCACCGGCAACTCTGCTTTTTCATTAGGCTCCCAAAAACTCTATGAATGGAAGTAGAAACCTTTGTACAAATGAAGGAATAGTGTATTTGGTTCAGAAAGAAAACCCCAAAATATTATTTATGGAGAAGATATTATCATCCAGTCTAAGAACATAAATCTGTAGGATTTTAGCAGTGAAGATTAAAGGGAGAAATACAGGGATTTGGTAAACAAAAAGTGGCAGAAAACCAACATACTTTTTAAGGTTCCTAGAATTCAGGAGAAGTAAATTTTTCATCCATCTCTGAAGTGATCTAATGACTGTTTAAAAGAACAGCAGAGTGATGGGATACTGTATAGAGGCAATGAATTTTTATAAATGCAAAAAATATCCTTTAGCAAGAAATACTTTAAAGTATTCCAATGCATTTCTGAGAGATGCTTTAGAGAAATCATAAAACACAGTCCTTAATGTAGAATTTGAGAGGGTTTTGAAATCATGTTCTTGACAGTAGCCACTTTATATCTACTGGCTTATGAACAGACTGAACCTTTGCCGGATCAGGACTGAAGGCCATAGTTCTGCAAATGTTTATGCATGAGTAGAAAGTAAGAACTGAGTCCTAAAAATCACAGCATGCTGTGAGTGAGGAAAAAAAATGTAGAGGAAAACCAGAGAAAAGTGATATTTTTCAACCATAGATAATACAGTATCCTTCAAGACAACCCTTTCATAGAATTTATGTGTGAAATGAAACTTCTGCTTTCATAAATGAATGACATTTTAGGATTATTACAATGGAAGAGAAAAATCTGCAGCCGTTCAGCAACTCCAGAACATTATTAAAAGAATAATTAAAAACCTAGAGCATCCCCCAATTGCCTGCCCTGCTCCTGTCCTGAAAAGCACTCTCCTTGCTTTCGTGGGTACAAGCAAATCAACCCTGTTAGTATAAGGTAGCTCTTGTTTGAATTGTGTACCCTGGAGATGCATAATCAGTGCAAAGGAACTGCTCCTGGGGGGAGTTCAGATTCAGAGAAAGGAGAGAAATTAAAGTGCCCTACATATGTGATCTGGATCCTGAGAAGAGGGTGAGAGAAATGAAATACAAATAAATTTTGTGAATTTGAACTTAATGCATAAAATTTGGGTCAAAAAGCTATTCACCCAATGCTTTTTACACCTGAAATTTCTATCTGTGGTGCATAATTTTTATGGATAGAGGGCTAATGACATTCAGTAAAGGTTCTGTTTACTTCCAGAGAGGTGCTTTCACAGCAGTGTGTATAGATCCAAAGTGCTGTCTGGGACTCCTCAGAATCAGAGAATATTTAAGTCCATTAATTTAACCAGTAACAAAAATGTATTTCCACAGTGAGTTGAAACAAATTGCCAGATTCTTTTGGCAAATATCTACAGTAATAAATTCAGAGGATCTGAAATCTTTAATTTTAGCTGAAGTACATCTTATATTGGTAGGAATTATTTAACCCTTTTCAACCTTTACTTATTTTAGATTTCTGCTGCTTGTACAGTGAGAAAAGAAATCTGAAATAAGAATTTGTGACTTCATATAGAAAATGCTAGAATATAAAAGCATAATATATTGAAGGAAGAGGAAAGCCAGCCCACAAATGCTGATCTGCCTTTCTATCTTTTGCATGTTCCAAGCTCTTTATTCTGATTCCTTGCTCCTTACACACAGGTATGCCCTCAGTACCAATCTACCCCTCAATTTGGTTGCAATCAGTCTGTGTCATTTAAGTCACTAATTCAAGAGGCCTGGATATTAATTTGAAAGGAGCCAGCACATGATACTTACTTTCCAAGGAGATTGTCTGTTGCAGGCAGTGTTTAGAATTTCCCTCCCATCTTCTCTTAAAGCAGCCCTATTCCTGTCCTAGGGACATCTCCTAGACCAAGGAGGGCAGCCCTGCCTATGGCTCACTACATCAGTGACTTCTTACAGCCTCCAGACCCCTATAAAGTCAGAGGGCATTTAATTACTTTAGCCAGAAAGAAAGGTTCTTAGGAACTCTCTGCCTCCTAGAGGTGTGGATGGCTTCTAGACTGTGTGCATTTCTGTAGTTTAGCCCCTGCAGTGTGTGTTGGACTCATCGGCTCAGTGTAGCTGTCTGGCCAGGGTAATCTCCTGGTGCAGTGAAAAAGGCTGCATTGTGCAGCTGGAGTGAGTACTCAGGCAGTGGCCCTGCATGGAGCCCTGTGCTGCCATGAGTATCTGTGCCATGGCAAGTCAGCTATTCCCAGAGAATTAGCATGAACATACTGACAGGAACTCCGGTCTCAGCAATGATACTACCTGCCTATCTGATTTGTGGCAGTCAATTACACCTTGCATTTATATTTGTCAAGCAAAAATGTCCCACGTGTCTTAAATGGCATAGCTGAAGTACCCTTTTGGTAACTTGTTCTGCTTGATGCAGCCACTGTCCTAATAATTACTGAATAAAAGTCATGGCCAGCATAGGTAGTACGTACTGGTGCAGAATAATCTGTTGTGTAAGGAGTGGGGAGTACAGTGCATTGCTGAAGGCTCATGCTTTAGTCTGATTCAACACAACCACACAGACCTGGCTCTGAAGGAAGGTGTAAATCAAGAAGAAAGAGCAGTGGTGGAGTGTATTCTGAGAAACAGGTTTAGCACTGGAAACAACATATCATCTCCTGCCCTGTTGCTGCATTCTCATCTCTGGCTGTTCTTTCTCTGTGTTAAACACTTGCTCTGCTAAGATAATATTTTTATGTGTTTCATTTATAGCGACTCAATTTTCTTTCAAAGGAAGTGTAGTGAGTAAAAGTCTCTGTGGTCAGATTCTAAGCATGCATAAACATACGTGTACTTTTGTTCATTCCACTTTGGGACTGGCAAGTGCCTTCTCAAATACCCAGCAGCTGCTTGAATATTCCATGGCTAAAAGTTCAAGGTGATGACCCTGCAGCTCTCAATATATTGACCCACAAATGACGTAGTTCTGACTCTGTTGAAGGTTAGAGTACAAAACACACTAATTAGTATGCTACAGCATCATGTTTCTCTATATTTTTCTTATCTATTTATTAAAAGGTACAAGTTTTTGCTGTTCTCTGCCACTGAGTTTGTAATTTCTCAAACTGGTTTCGTTTATGTGAAACTGGCCATTTTATTGCTGACTTTTATATGGAAGAACTGGGGAAACTGGTGGTGTCAGAAGGGTTTTTGTAGCCTTCAAAACACTGGAAAATGTCTGTTTCACCCAGCTTACAGTCACACAATAAGCAGTCTCTAAGCATTTTGCCATGCCTAACATTTTGCTGCCATAGGCAACCACTTAATCTGCCTACACAGGAGCTAGCCCTGAGGGGATGCAATATGTGTTGGAAAGGGTAGATTTATACTAAAACATTACTTTTCAGGGCTGGTAGAAAAAATAGCTGTTCATTTGAGATTTCCTGCTTTATTCTCAGCTACTCCAATAACTGAAGTGTTAAAGATTTCTACAATCAATGTTTCACATGGATTGCTTCTAAAAGCAGGTTTGTTTCCACCTCAAAATCAGTACCGTATTTCTGCTTTGGGTTTTACCCTTTTATCATATAAGCATCTTCTGTATAAACCAGACTTGAAAGGGACCCTTGTGAACCATGAGGAGACCAAAGTGAAAACCTATGACAGCCAGTTGGAAATGAATTCAGCTCTCGTGGTTTGACTCTCCTTTTTGTTTACATTTGCATTAAGTAGCACAGCAGAAGGAGGCACTGTGCCCAGGCTAGAGGGGGAACCCCTTTCCTTTGGGAGGCAAAGTAGACACTGAGTCTCCATTTAAACCTCATTATGACATCAATTCATGTGAAAAAAGAAAAATCACAGGTTTGTGGTTAATGCCTGTAATAAGCCCTTTAGAAACAAGCTGCCCTGGCAACGTTATTTAATCCTTGCTACTTCCAGGCTTTTTTTATAATTACATATTCCTCTGCTGTAAGAAACCAGGATCTGTTGTGAATCAGGTCACCCTGTAGCTGTTTTACTTGAATGAAGAACTCAATTCACACTGCTTCTTAGAGTCTGTTATGACTCCTCTAATTTAAGACTACTACCTGAGACAGACGTATTTTATTTGGCTTTTTCCATGTTGATGGAATGTGAAATCTTGCAAAATTATCTCCAAGTGCCTCTATAGAATAAGACTCATAAGGCTCATTGTGATAAGTGAGAGCAAAGCAACCATAAAACTTTTCAGGTTGTCTGAGCTCCACATGAGATATTTGGGTCTCAGTGGAATCAGCATCCCACTCCTCTCACTGAGTGAAAGAAGAGTGGCTTGCTAAGGTTTTTTTGTGAAAGATAGATTTTCCAGGAAAGCCTTGCTCTCCCAGATGTATGTTAAACCAGCCATGAATGACCAGAACTACTGCACTCCCTTGTCTTAAGAAGAGCCATGATTCTTGGAAAAATGAGTTTTCAGCTTCGCAATGTTTTATATGTCGTATTCTTATCCTAATTAATTATTGTTATGATAGCTAATGAGCATGCAGAATGGACAGGAAAGGTGTTCACTGGCAACAGCCTCGGTTTCAGGATTTGAAAAGAGCAGGCTGGATCTCCGGGTAGTGAATACACTTCTTTCCCCTTTTCCACAGGCTGTGGGCTTGATTTTTAGCTCAAGCTGAGATACAGACATTACAAATGAATGAGAACAAGTGTGGTTTTAGGCCACCTTTGTGTTTTGTTGTACTTGCACTCTGGCTGGTGGTGGGGTTGGCCTGAATTACAGCAGCTCCAAGGCGAATCTAATTTACACTTGGATTGCCAAAAGTTGTTCTGGCAGTTGAAAATAGTGACATCTGCCAAGGGTGCAAATGCAGCCCTCTGTGCTTTTTTCTGATCACGTTGCATGGTATAAGAGCATATGCCACATCAACTGCTACTACTGGCAGCAAAAGCAGTCACATTTCCCTTCCATCAGCAAGCCTTCAGTCTCCTAGGCCTCACTTGAGGCATCTTATACAATGGATGAGTAATCACGAGCGTGCTGGATTTGTTTCACTGAGAAAAGTTTCTCATAAGCAGGACATTTTTAATGTTCAGTCTTTTCAATCATGTGTCCTCGTAGGATCAAGTTATCAGAAAGAGACCATTAAAATATTGACAACCAAGAAATTGTGCTCCTGTCTTGAATCTACAGATTTATGAGTAATGTCAACTGACTCCTATATCTCAGTAGAGGAAGCTGTTTGGATATATTAACAATAGTTCAATGTAAAAAAAAGAAATGAAAATCCCTCCTTCAAACAGTATTTTTTCTTTTTTATCTAATTCTTATTCTTAATTCTCCCCCAAAGTCTGGGTCTAGACTTTTGCTATGTATTTGTGACTATCTGAAAGCTTGTTTTGGTGATTCTGGAGAGTTAATGCATCTGAGCTCACAGATCCTGCTAACAAGCAGGATTCAAACTTAGCATATATTTTAATACAGTAATCTTAATTTTCTGAGTTTGGAGATTTAGCAGAACAAATTAATGTGCAATATGACAGTGATCTGTGAAACCACAAAAAACATAAAGAATCTGTATCAGGACCAATCACCTTCCCTTCCAATCCAAGAACTCAAGGTTATTACAATAAACTAGGAGGAGGAAAACTCTAAGTGAGCAAATGGAAGTGTTTCTTCAGTGTCTAGCTAAGCTGTGGAAATCCTTTCTACGTGATTTGGGTGTACTAAAAGCTTACAGAAGTTCAACGGGAGTCTGGTGCATTTCATTGGGAAAAAATAAAAGGCATTATTAAACACATATTACTGAACAGATAAACATCAAGGTCAGGAAGTTATTGAGGCCTTGGTAACTAGAGGCTTGAAGATTAGCTAGGTCAAGGGTAATTTGTGTTTTCTTGTACTCTTCCTTGGACATCTGATTTTGGCCACTTTTACAGGCAGGATGTTGGATTATATGTGCTTTTGGGCTGATCCACTGTGGCTGCTCTATGTTTCATTTTGTTATTTGTTGCCCTACAGATGCCTACAATATGTTTTTTAAATACCCTGCATTGATGTGTAAGTCACATGCAATCTTCAAAGGGCCACCTTCTTCCCAGGGACTAGCCCAAGGTGACAAGCTGAGATTTTTAACTCTTAATTACCAAAAATTAGATGAAGTGAATTCTTCCCTGCATGACATAAACATTTCTTAGAGGAAAAAGTGTTTCTAGTTAAGGGAAGCTTGACTGAGAAAAAGATTGCTTTCTCTCTGTGTTCATGAAATTCATTTGCACAAATAAAGCTTTGCAAGTAGGAACCTTCTCAAGGAATGAGCCCTAAGTCAGTCTGAATAACCTGGATAAAAACTTATATTTGAAGTTAGCTAACTATTTATAAGCAGATTTATATACTATCCAATCAACTCTAGACTTCTCTGAGCTTTTGGATTTTGGGGGATATGAAGGATATGTTGATATTAATGTTTTTAATTTGTCTATGTCAATATAATATCCATCAGTCAAAGATTATCATCCAGCATTGTGAAATTGTCTGAACAAACTGCTTTGGTAGCCTTCTTTTATACGTATCTTTAATAGACTTCAGACTTATGTACAGTTTATATTAAACTAATAATTATGTATAATATGCAGTAAGGTAGAAATTAAGTGAGGCTATTAATATAAATCAGAAAAGCCCCCTTCACTATTTTATTTTTCTATGGGAATACTTAATAAAAAGTTCACATGACAATGTGAAAGGGAAATATGGTGTCTTTTCATGGCTTGATTGTCATAATTGTATGATATTTAATAAAGTGCAGAGGGACACCCTAGATCTTAGAGCATCTTAGAAAATTCCTTTTGACATACTTGGCTGACCCTTTCTTTGCTGGTGACCCTAAGTGACAGAGCAAGTAATGCTATTAGTGTTTTCATGAAAGGTCTCATAGTAGTGGTTGAATGTTGACATATTAATGAGGTTTAGATGTAGGTGGAAATAGTGCAGGCTTTGGAGGCAGCTTGAAGTGTTATTTGCTAATTAGTGTCTTTCTCTAGTCATGCAGCCTTAGAGCTGATGCAGGGCAGGCCTGGACTGGGATAGGACATACTTTGGTACAGATTTCTTGGCAGTAATCTGCTTTGCAACTGTTCCAGATGGTTTACAGCTCTTGCTCTAGCTCTTTGAGTTTAAGAAAGTGTTGGATTAGCAGAGAGTATTACGCATAAAAAGTGTGTTAGAAGCCTGTTAAGAACAGAAGCCAGGAAAGACCCAAAAGTTAGGAAATGTGGGAAAAAAGGTTGTCTTGCATATTTTTACTGTTCTTTCTCTGTGTGCACATTATATCATCCTTAATTATAGGAACACATTATGCTTCGCGAGATCACAATCTCAGTCGCTGCTAACTTACTGAGCAGCTATTCAGTATACTGTTTTTGTTCTTCAATGTCTGACCTCTCATTTATTTCACACCTCTCAAAATCCCCTCTAGAGCTCCCTTTTTTGCTTATCAATGTGATATTGCTATTTTCTAGACATCACTAAGTCTACTGCCTTGTATTTGTGCAGAGAGAAGAGATGCTATTCTCTTTTTCATGGATGAAAACCTAAGCATAGCAGCTGCATCTGAGATGGTCAGTCCTAAATGCAGTGTGTGCTCTCTAGTTCTGTACCCATAACTTTCTATTTCCCTTGAAGGGTGCAGGACTCCCATGTGAAACATACCCATTTATTCCTTTGAAACAGGAAGCATAGCCCTTCCAGAAGAATCTGGGTGAGGTTGTTACCACTCAGTGCCAGTCATGTGCCGTTTCTGGCTATGACTGTACCAATAACATAGTAGAAGCCAAACATAAAACTTAGTAGAATCCAAACATAAAATATAGCATGGGCTTGACTTGGCTCCAAATATCCAGTTTCTCAAGGGCACAGGTTATTCTCACCAGGGACATCATTGTTATGGTAGGAAGGAGAACAGAGCTGTGCCTTGGCAGCTGCCCCTTGGCAGTGGATGTTAGGGTCAGCAAAGGGCCTGTTTGGTTCAGCAAAGTATATAGAGACATTGGAAAGCATTAATCTCTTCTAATTTATATGCATATAATCTTGTAACAGAACTTAGGTTACTTTTGAGCTAATCAGAAAAATTAAACTTACACACATTCTTAACAGAAAACAAGGTAGACAGTAACAAGACAAGTCTTGAGACCTAAAGACCACTGAATAAAGGCCATGGGTCTAGTCAGGAAGATTTGATTTTAAAGGTCTGTGAGACACAATTATTATTCTTTCAAAGAAGATTTAGAGGGATGGAGTGTTAAATACCAACATTTGCTCTGTACACTGAGTTTAAAGCTGAACTCTTCTCAGATTTGCATAGTGATGGGATGAGACACAGTGGAATAGGTTTCTTTCCCAGAAGAGCCCTGAACTGGATCTATTACACGACGCACTCCCACCCCTGGCATAAGAGTGTGGTGGATGTCATTGCAAGGACCAGGAAAGAGGATGCATGCTTGGGACACACAACTGCACTGTCTTTCTTGTTCCTGCTCAATTTCTAAATTTCTCCTCATAGTTCCCTTGTCCAGTAAACTTTTTCCCTTCTCTGGATGCTCAATCCGATAATAAATCAAAGGTCTTCTTCCCCTTCCCTGCCAGCCCATCTCAACAATAAGACAGTCCAGTCCAATTTCCAGTATATTTCTCTTTAAAAATCATTAAGATTACCTTATTTATCCAATTTGTTATCTTGCTTCCTGGTTTTTGATTAATTTCCATTTTCCACATTCTGAACAAATTTGATCCCAACCTACTTCATTTTCCTGTTTATCCAGAATCTATCAGTTCCCTCTCCTACTCTCATATTGTAGCTTCCACAACCTGCTAAGAGTATCAGTGGCCAGAAATGACAATAAAGAGGAGGGAACAACTGTTTCTTTTAGGCTGCTCTCACTGTTGAAACTTGTGAAAAAGGCAAATTTTTTTGTAAATGGGAGAAGAAACAATTTGTGACTTGCCTCACCAAATTACAAACATGAATTGCCCTCAGCTGCTCAAAGACAGTTTAGCAAATATTTTAACATTGGAAAAAATGATATATTTTCCTACTTTAAAAAATATTTAATGTATTCATAGGGTTTTTTTAATGGAAAAAAAACATTCAGCAGGGAAAATTTCCAACTCAGTGGTTAAAAACTGGCAAAATTTTAATTAAGATATGATCTTATAATGGAGCATGCCAACTGACTTTAAATCTAGAGTTATCGGGGTTTAATGGGAACTACCATGCTCTCTTTAATGCACTATTTATATCACTCTGTAGAATACCAGAGTCTCTTGAATCTTGTGCATTTCTAGTATGAGTGGCATTGATCATGAATGAAAGTGGAGCTCCACTCCTCATTCTGATGCACAGAGGGCATAGTAAAGCACAGGAGCAGCTGAAAATGTGCCAGGCAGTAACTGGAAACAAGACAGCCCATAATCCTGCCTCAATGACTCGTAATTCACATTTTTGGTAGTTCTGATTGTCCTTTCTTACTGCCCCTTCAAACCCAAGGGAAATTAAAACTGTTCATAAATGCTTCATAATGAAGACATTCAATTTATTATTGTTTGCTGTTGTTTTTTGCTGGCAGTATGCTTCAAGAGCTGGGTTCGGTACTACTCTAATTTGCAGATTAAATTAATGAGAGACAACTTTTCAGGCTTGGAAGGAATTTTCTCTTAGAAGTTTATTACATAATTTTCCCCTGTGGAGCATTTAAACTTTCTTATGGAGAACTTGCTGTTCCTATTGGTAACACAGAAAGCTTTATTTTTAAAATAAACTTGCCAAATGAAAACTGCAGCTCCATCAAACCCTTGTGTTTTCTCCCAAATTCCAGCCTGAACATCAATGAGTACACTTAGTTGCTAATGCTCAGTGTCTTGTTCATAAGCAAAAAAGACCTGCTATTCATCTCCCTTATTGTTGCTATCTTCTGAGCTACAACGGAAATATTTTAAGACTTCAGGAACATGAAAGACTAATGCCAATTTTTATTTAACATTTTGCCCAGGTAGCATGAACCATCAAATAGAACAATCAACTAATTCCTTAAAGTTGAATTGAAGACATTAGTTGGTATATGACACACTGATCAAATTGCACAGCACTTAGTGGACATCAATGTATCTGAGCAAAACAGTAATGATTTTATATCTAGTGCTTTTGGAAATAGCTTAATCAAATTATAATCTTAAGTAAAAAGAATATTGAGGTATTTATTTCAGGAATAAAAAAAGCCTGTCACAAAATGATAGGTTCCCTGCTATCTTTCCCTCAATAAGATTTCCTATGATTTAAATTTTAACTAAGCTCTAGACGAATACCCTGCTGAAAGGCCCTTGGGCATGTGCTGTTTACTTTAAAATAAGGAGATGTATGTTCAGTTCTCCACTTGAACAGTGCACA
This sequence comes from Euphonia xanthogaster, assembly GCA_034509185.1. Lineage (NCBI taxonomy): Eukaryota > Metazoa > Chordata > Aves > Passeriformes > Fringillidae > Euphonia > Euphonia xanthogaster. The sequence goes on along the minus strand of JAYDZK010000056.1, from coordinate 18,666,335 downwards.
GTTTCCCTGTAAGAACTCTGTAACAAATCAGTACCTTATTGAACCAAGGAAAGAAGGTGGTAGTGTTCTGCTACATGAGAGTGATGGCAATCTGTTTCTCTGAAGTTTGTGTCGCTCCTGTGTTTCGATTAGATTATTACTGTATTTTTTTAGTGTGGGGCCAAGTGCTTTGTAAAAGGGCCTGTGCATTTTCACAGTTGTATTTATTCATGCCAAGAGCTCCCAGCTCTCTAACATAGTCTTTTGCATGCTTAGATACTAAATATGTGAATGTAGTTGCAATAATTGTGAACATAGCTTTTAGCATAGTTAAATGTCTCTTAAGTTACATGGTCTTAAGGAAAAAAAGTCTTGCATGTTTTTACTTTGGTAGTTTATTGATAGCATTTAATATGATTTAACATAATTTTTACATGAAAAAAATCACCATCTTTTAGTAAACATTTCAGAGGCTTGGTTTCTATCCACACTGAAGTATGTATTCTTATTTCAGATCCTGTACCCAGAGTCCATAGTGACTTTGTACACCTATTAAAGAGCTAAGAAGCTCTTCTGCCATGGTAGATTTTGTCTGGGCAATTTTGTATTCTTTTCCTGCTCTTTCACACAGAATACACCAGATGGCAATTTCATTTATCCCAAATCACTTATGTATAGCTGGTCTTCTCCCTTCTTGCCCTTGTTGTGTTGATGTGTGGAAAGTGAAAGAAACAAGTATCACTGTAGCAGTGTTCATGACTGCATGAACTGCCCATTCCTACTTTTGATTGGTGTGTCCAGTGTGTAGAACCCAGACCTGAAAGACAAGAGGGATTATTTTATTCTTCCTCCCACATCTAGAATTTGAGTTCCCCTTGTAATCTCTTCCAAGAATAATGCAACACTATCCTCTCCCTAGCTTGGATTTAATTTCCTGCAAAAACAAATAAGTTTATGCTAGCACAAAATACTGATCTCATATGAAGATAATTTTATAATAGCCATACCACAGCCCTGTCTTTTGGATTTACAAGTTTTTCTAGATGGAGAAAGACATGGCATTTTGTAAGGCAAATAATGAGGGTGTTGAAAATGATGTCTTTAATGTTGTTTTAAAAGTGTCTCCTTACATCATGGTTACCATTTCAACTGCTAGCTGCTGCTAGCAATGCAGTCAGCAAACACTCATTGCTGCATTAGTTATAGAGTATTTAGCCACGGTGTGTGTAGGGATATAACAAAGTCCATTGCCACTAAGCAATCCCTTACTTAAGAGAGAGAGACTCTCTTGGTACATGGAGTTAACACCGTGTGTTTGAGTTTTCAGTGTGGGCTCAGCATCTGAGTAAAATGCCTTTTGTAGATGAGGCTAAAAAGACATCTCTCTGTCGCTCAGCCTGTGCTGTGTTTTGGACTTTGCTAAGACTTGCAACTCTCTTCATTGAGTGCTTTTCTCTGCAGTGAAAGGCTTCCATGAAATTCTTTCTCTCCTGCTGGCCTGTGATAAATTCCATGTGTCAGAAGTTGCAAAGGCTTTTAAAGAGGGTAGCTGGAAGTGCACAGCATCAAATAATTATTTTTCCATGTAAATGAAAATTGCAGGTTTTTTTTTTGCATCTGAAATCAACAGGAGTGGCAAGACCTGGCAAACTGCTTTATAGCAATTTGACCTCACTAAAAATGTTTCAATTTGACTGTAAAAGAAGTTAATTAGTTATATTGATTAATGTGCAGCCTTCATTATGAACAATTTTTGAGTACCTCCTAGTTCCAAAGGATATCTTTTTCAGTGGTTTAAATTTCTGCTTTTTTTCAAAGCTCTACTAATCACCAAGAAAAAGCTCCCTCCTCTGTCAAGTAAGGATTAAAAGTAAGGATTACCTTTGGGGGAGTGAATTAGCTGATTCAGCAGAGATAGTGGACTTCAACAGAGGAAAATTGCCTAATCCTTCTCTTTTCATTTAACTGCAGAATTTTAGTATGAGACCAGGAGAAACCAAAGAGAAAAGGGCAGAATATTGATAAGTTTCCAGATATGATAGCAATGAAGACTATAAATCTTTTGACAGAGAAATGTTTACAATGCAAAATGATGAGAAATGTTTATTTTATATTTATGGCTGAATTGTACTCATTGTAGAGAAAATTGTTGATGCTTTTTCTCTTTTTTATGGCTTCTTGGAATAGACTGATATGCAACTACTGCATCCTGAGCTATAGCTTATTTGTCACCTAGAACTTGATGCATGAGGAAATTATAATGACAATAGGAAGATGATTAAGCATTTTTTTACCATCTAGAATGTGATCACTCTTCCTAATTATCTCCTTACACTTCCAAACTGGCTTCCATAAGACAAATAGACATTTGCACATGATCCAATAGATTTTGAAGTGACTAGGACATACGTCACTTATCTCAGTTATAGATTTCCCCCTGCTTATGAGTTTTATCACTTTCAACATTTTTGTTCTCCAGTGGAAAGAAAAGTTTATATAAGGATACTAAGAATAGTCCTGAGTTTAGTTGTACAAAACCACAGGATAATTTTGTTTACTGCATGTGAAATTATAGCTGAAGTTCTTGGTCTGTCTTAATTATGTAACATTCATACAAAGGTAGAAATAAAAGTCTTAATAAAATCAGTCTTACTAAGAGAGACACTAAAGATTCAGGAAATATTTCTCACCTTAGGATGCTTAAGCGCATATTTACAAAATATTTCAATATTTACTTCCCTTTAGAATCCATAATATTTAGTTCACAAATCAGGAGACATGAATTATGATGTCCACATTCACTTCTTCCAATGTGCTAGGCACGTCCACCTTGCTGTAATCATAATCAGTGGGTATCAGCACTATGCCTCAGCTGCAGGAATATGGATATGAAATATCCTGTGAGATGATCTACAGTATCACAAGTAGACTCCAGATGACAATCTGAAGGAACTCAGGTCTTCTGTAGGAAGTGGCACATTGCCAGTACCTTAAAAACCCAGGGAATCTCAGTTGTGTTAGATGATTTTGTTCAGCCAACTGGACCAAGTCCCTAGCTGGGGACTAGGGACCCTGAGAGGGACACAGAGAGTTATTCAGGTGACCAAATTTTAGTATCAAGTTTAAATTCCTAAATATAAGCTAATGACTATCTAGTTGTCAGTTATCATTTTTTCCATCTGAAAAATGCTCTTGATCCCTCTTTTCTTCTGGTTTGTTGTGGCTTAGGAATGGTTTTCTCTAATTTAGTGACCCCACTTAAACCATGTGTCACTCCCTCACTGCCCTGCTGGCCCTATCCTTCCCAATGGGGTTGGAGGAGAGGAGAACTGGAGGTACAGAGTAGATAAAGATCATAGGCTGAGATAAGAACCATTTACTGGAACCAGCAATGAGATAAGAAAATGACCAGGAACAGCAACAATGGCAATGACAGAGGGTACAAGAAAGGGGCAAATGATTCACGCTGAATGCTTTGCCAGCCCCAGGGGACACCTCCCTGGAAGACTCCTTTTCCCTGCCCAGCAATGACATCAGGTGGTATAGGATCACCTCCTGTCCCAGCTGTACCTGCTCCTGGCTACTGCAAAAATTAACCCTGTCATGGTTCTACTAGCATGTGGGCATTTTTAACGCTATAATAAGCAGTCATTCCTGTTCCAGTAATTGAGGTGAAGACAGTGAATAATTGAGTTTTCCAGAATTCTCAAAACAGGGTCACCTGGGTTGTTCACAGACTTGTCCAAGTGACTTTTGAATATTTCCAAGCATGGAGAGTCAACAACCTATCTAGGTAATCTGTTCTACTTTTTAATCTCCTTCACAATAAAAAATATTTTTCTGATATTAAAGTAGAATTTTCTGTATATCAACACCCATCCATTGCCTCTAGTCCTTTGATAGTACCACTAACAAGAGTCTGGCTTCATCCTCTCTACTGTCTCCCATGAGGTTTTTATACACATGCATAAAATAATCCTGAGCCTTGTTTTCTTTAGGGTGAAAAAGTCCAACTCTCTTAATATCTTCTCATGTATCAGATGATCTAATCCCTTAATCATCTCAGTTTCCCTAAATCACTAGGTTCCTTCTGTTCTCTTTGAAACAGTTGTATTTCTTATTTACACCACACACTTTCAAAACCTATTTTAATTTGAAATTTCCCTTCCAGCATTTGTGAAGACCAAACAACATTTCCACTTTTAATTATTGCTTATTTCCCTAATTTTCACCTCTAGACATAGAATTTCCTAGTTGCCAAACTGTCTAAGGAAGCTGGAAGCATTCCTGAAATGCCTGGCTGATTTTTCAGTGTCTGCAAGCCAAATTATTTTGGTTTGAGTACTTTCTTTTCAAACCGCGTAAGTGAGCTTGGGAAGAGAAATTATTTTTTATGCTCAAACAGTCTGCAAAGAAGTTTTTAGATGTAATTTTGAATTTTCTTCTCCATTCACAAGCTGCCTTTTCCCCCAGTCCAGTTATTACCACCTTTGCCACCAACAAAGCTGGTATTCAAACAGAGAAATATGAAAAAATAAATGCATAATATTTGCTGAATGATTCTATGGGAGTTAGTATAATTTATGCAAGTTCCCTACAAAGACACAAATGATTCTTTGAGGTGTAAAGGCATAGCCCCATTGAATAACAGGCCATCAAGGACAACTAATAGTACAAGAAATATGTTCAACTGCCGTTGGAAAGACTTTTGTCAATTTTTTTATTTAAATCGTGTCTAATTAAAGTTAAGGAAAAATGTTACTAGGTAAACAAAAATTAGTCAGATCCCACTTTCCCAACCTCAGGGTGGCTGATGAGCTTAATGAATAACCAAAGCACCTTATTCTGTTCACTTTCAGTTGTGACTTAATTTTGCCTGCTGGCCTTGCAATTGGACTCTAGGGTCAAGCAAACGATGGCTATCTCAGTTTGGTATCTTCCCAAGGTTTTAAAGGTTATATTTCCACACTGTCAGTGGAAAGGAATTGCCACATCACCTCCTGTGTGAACCTACATTTAAGGAAATGTTCCATGGTGATGAATCTGCGAAACCAGCTATGTACATCAGTGTTCGGAGATGAGCATCAATAGATTATATCCAGGAAACTTAAAAGTTCATTTTGCAGTTAAGTTTAACTTCACTTTGCAGTTAAATAATTATTTATTTCAACTGACATATAAATAATCTCATCCTATAAATCACACATGAGTGAATAAGAAAATGTTTCCGTGGTATACAGGCAAACAGGCCAATTCACAGGGACTCTAGTTAGCCTGTCTAGTATGAAGTTCATGTAGTAATGGTAATACTATAACATCTCTGGAATTGCTCTTTCACATGACTATACCAGAGCATTCTCTGAATTCTAATCAATATTCTCAATATCCCTGTGAATTACAAAGTACCTATTTTGCTGAGACAAGTATAAAAATTTAAGTGATTTTTATAATTCAGATAGGGAAGAGATATGAATAACTTTGTAGAAGTGGGAAAATGGAAATATCTGTTCTCATTCATTTATTTCTTTACCTGTGATTAGATGTCTTTGACAGGAAAGGATTTGCAGCTTTTTTTGATTTATACAATTATCTTAATGGACATAAGGACTTCTGAACCTAGCATAAGAAATAATTTTTGCAATTTAGATGGTGCCTTTTTGGCTTTCTTGTTCCTTGCCTATGTGCTGAAGGTGTGGAAAAGCTTAACTGATTAATCTCATTATAAAACCCTTGAGTTTTGGGAAACAAATCTAGTCATTATTAGTATTGAAGAACAACAGACTTACTTGTGTTTATGGGGCTTGTCCTGACAAAAGAAATGAGAGAATTGAAATGTAAGCTTTTGAGAAAATCCTGCTGCTTGATATCTGTATTTTACCAGACTTCAGAAATAACAATCCTTATAAAACAGGTTTTATTGAAACCTGAAGACTATTAGCCATACATTCCATATTATGCACTTTATTTTCTGTTAATTGTGTCAGTTATGGTGGGCTTTTTCCATTTGTTCACTTACTAAATTGTTTTGGTCCTGAAAACATGGAAGGAAATCAGTACTTTTGAAGAAGCAGAATGGTTTTCTGAATTGTACTTAAGTCTTCTTCTCTATGGAATTTTGTATTGGAATCTATAAGGGAGCAATTGAAAATAAAAATAGGCAAACTGTACCTACAACATCTGTGATTAATTTATTAATTTGAGACATGTTATTGACATTTCTTATATCCTACAGTAGCTTTTAAAATCTTGTAAAAATATTTCATTAATTCTTTTGTGGCTGAAAGGATCTGTTGGCTCCCTTTTCTTCCCCCTCAGTTGACATAGGAGATTTCATTGAGGAAATTTCCTCTCCTAATTTTCCCTAAGTGTATATTCATCTCTATTAAAGAAGATGTTTTCTTGGGAATCAATGTTTGTCAACCTTCTTCTAAACCAAAGTGTGCTATACATTGTGCTCTGAATGTATAGTAGTTAAATTTAAAGTAAGGGGCAATATTTTTTCTGCTAATTTTTATTTAGAGAATAAAAAAATGTAAAGTATAAGTTTCAGAGAATTTCCAGGTGAAATCCACTAAATTGCAGAAATATTTGAAAAATTACAGGGAAAATATATAATGACAATAAATTTGCATGTAGTGGTACAGCAGTGGAAGTTGGGTATAATCACATTTAATAATTTTGATCATTTCACAGGAAAAATATTTTACAACTTGAAAACCTATTTTTGATCCAGAGATCCCATGGTAACAGTCACCAAAAATGAAATACAAGGGAATTCAGATGTGGTAAAGACTTCATGCTTTTACTATTTGTCTATCATTTGAATCATAGGTGCTCCAATCTGGGATAAAAATAAATTTTGTAGTGGCATATTAATGAATCTGTCCTGAACAATTATCTTAAAGTGATGAGGATATAAATTAAATTTTTATCTACTGTTTTGGAGGAATCTTCCACTCAATTCAACTGTCAAATCAAGTCAAATGTCAGCGTAATTGGTTGCAAAGTAGTCCTTAATAAGTCCTTAGTAATCAGTATTTCAACTGTCAGTCTAATTTAGTGTGACTGCAACGTTCATAATTACAAGAAGTTTTAGAGCTACAGTTAACCACTGGAGAGGTAGGGGGCCCACAGAATGCTTTGGTGAGCTGTCAAGAGATCAGAAACATTTTAAAATTTGAATGTGCTTTTAACCATTTTACTGTGTAAAAGGAGTATGTTAAATGTCATCTTTAAAGGCATCTCTGTGATAATAGCATGGACCCAACAAGATGTGAATAATACAATAATTTGCTGCCATTTTACTAAGTGATATGATAATAACACTGTGCCATTACTTGGAATACTTCTTATTAAGTGCTTGAAGATTAAATATCAAATGCCCTATTGTTCTACCTAAACAACTTATCCATCAATTTTCTGATATTTTCATCCGAAAGAGAAGAAAATTTTATATGTTACCATAGAGTTCCTATAGTAACAGTTTTGAATGGAACACATCCACTGTGCTGATAATAGGAGAAAACAAAACAAAACAAACATTGCTGAATTAACATAATAGGCACCAAGCTGCAGGAAGATTTGCTTGTGTGACCTTGGAATCCCTGGCTGTGACTTGTCTCAGGGAAATTAAGTATGGCATTTAGCATAATCTTACAGGAGGCGATTAATTTACAGGATTGTTTTCCCTTTCTTTCCTCTGGTAATATTTAATGCTGTTTAACAGTTCCACGGGAGAGATGATTCCAGTAGAATATGGAATTGTAATTCTTTGTGTGTATTTCCACAGCCCCTAGAACAGAAACAGTTACTTAACTGTTGTAACACTTTGCTGAGATTTTCTAATTTTTTGGCAAATCCCACTGGCTATTTAAGAAATTTTACTTGGTGCATCTCCCTCGGGGGTAGGGAAGTGGGGCCTCCTGCTTCCCAGGCACCTGGGAGAATATTGCAAATAAGCTTAGGGGAAGATACAGAGGACTCAGCTGACGAAACCTGGACCTCTACAAACTCTAGCATCCTTAGATTCTGAAAAATAACTCAAAAAATTTTGTGGTATAATAAGTCTATCTTTTTTAGATGTCTATTTGCAGATACAATGAACACATCATTAAAAGTACATATTCTTTCCATCAACCCCAATCTAGGTGAGGTGAGTCCTATATCAAGAAGTTTTGTCTAACTAAGCATCTGATTTGCTTGCAGCATTCATACATGCACATTCCATATTCTGTTGGAAGTTCATTTTAAACTTCATTGGAATTTCTGAAAAGAAGGTAACAATAGGACACAAACATGGAAAATAAAATTCTGAAGAGAAACATTCAACTGCAGTGTCAGCAGAATCATACTATGGCTGCAGCACTGATGGAAGGCAGAAGCTGCAACCTGTGAAGGTGGGAGAAGTTTTCAGTACTTTATCCCTATAATTTGCAAATTTAAAATCAACTTTATAAATGGAATTCCATAGTTAAAAGTGTAGCTACAGCAACTGTATGTTTTTCATACACATAGTAGTCACAAGTCAAAAATGGGCAAATAGTTCAAATTGTACATTAGTAGCTTTCAGAAAAACTTAATGAAGAACTTTAAGATTTGGGTTAATGTGTCAGGAAAGCTAAATCTACAGGCTCCTTATTTGTAATATTATTTTACATTTTTTAACAGGTAAGAAAAACCCCATGAATTTTTGTTGTGTAGTAGTCTGTAAATGGGAGTCATAGCTATGTGAATCAAACTGACAAGGACTGTGGATGGGTTGTGGCAATAGTTCCAAAGTGGGAGAACTTTCCCTATAAAAATCTTATTCAGTGTCTGCAACAATGATAGTAATTTTGAACTAAGAGAATTTACACTTGTGGTTGGTAGAAGTAAGAGCAGAATCTAGTCCACCTCTTGCTTTTAAAGGTCTCAATCTTTATAAATTCCTGGAAATATTTGTTTTAACTTCTAGATTTTGATTAGTCTCTCTAGCTTCTTTGAAACAGCCTGAAAAACTAAAGTTAAGTAATTAATTCCATTAATTTAATATCTCATAACTAGTAATGTTTGGAACATTTTTTAAATGTTTTCCAGCAGTAGGTCATGTTCCTGTTTGAAAGCTGTCAGAGCAACTTTAGCACATACAGATAGTAGCAATAATTATAGTACATTACAGGACTGCTTTTGCTCCAAGAAAAAAAATCTCATGGACTGTGAAATGCACTTATCTCTATTTTTAAAAAAATGACTTTCTGTGCTTTCCTTAAAAGACTTGAGTGCTTTTTTTTTAGACAGCATGGAAAAAAAAAATCATTTTAACTTGTAAAGCCAAATACAAATTATACAGTTTGGAAATTTTAATCAGAATTAATTTCTTTTGGTGCCAGATGATGTAAAGCTGCCAGATTTATTAAAGAAGATGTTTTCTTGGGAATCAATGTTTGTCAACCTTCTTTTTTTTTTTAGATGTTTCTTTCAAAATGATAATGGTAATGTGTGTAGCCATTTTCCCCTGATTGCCAAAATATCTTTCTAGACATTACTGCACACTGTGGCAGTGTGTGTCAGGGGCAGCATGGTGGGGATCTGTCCATGCTAAAAACAACTGGCAGCTAAAGAATGTTTTCTTTTATTGCTGCTTTGATGTGTTACAGCAATTCAGCCAGACACTTTATACCACTTACTTTTTTAGAGATCAACATGCACCATACAATTTCCAGCTGTGAATCTGAGATCTCTTTGAGATAGGAGAACAGGAAAAGGGAACAAAATAGGAAAACCCATGTATGATTTTATATTCATAAGTTTGATATGTATATTACAGAATTTAAAAATGAATTTTTTTAATAAGCCTTCCTTAGGTGATTGTGTCATATAGATGCAAAAAGTCAAAAACCCCTTGCTTTCTGTAGAGTTTGTTAGCTATCTCCTGAACTTTTTGCATCATTTTAGATTTACTGAGCATGTTAGCATTTCAGTTTAAATGATAAAGTGGCACAATCTCACCTCAAGTACTGTTTGTGGTTTTGGGTCCCACAATATAAAGAGCATAGAAAGCTGTTGGAAACTGTCCAAATGAGGGCTATGAAGATGGTGAAGGGCCTTGAGGGGAAGCCCTGTGAGGAGTGGCTGAGGTCACTTTTTCTGTTCAGCCTGGAGAAGAGGGGTCTGGACAGACCAAGTCTGAAGCCTCATTGCAGTTACAACTTCCTTGCGAGGGGAAGAGGAGGGGCAGGCACTGATCTCTCCTCCTCTCTGGTGACCAATACAGGACCCAAGGGAATGGCCTGAAGTTGTGCCAGGAGAAGATTAGGTTGGATGTCAGAAAAAGGTTCTTCACCCAGAGGGTGTTTGGGCACTGAACAGGCTCCCTGGGGAAGCGGTCACAGCACCAGCCTGACAGAGCTCAAGAAGTGTTTGGGCAATCAGCACGTGGTGACTCTTGGGGATGGTGCTGTGCAGGGCCAGAGCTGGACTGGATGATCCTTGTGGGGCCCTTCCAACTCAGCAGATTCTGTGATTTTATGCCTTATTTGAAAACTTGGTACATGAGGGTTTCTTAATGCTTTTGAAACACAAGTATAGTTTTATGAATGTTGTTCAAGTGAAAGTATTATCTGTTATATATCAGAGAGATATTTTCTATCACAATCCTCTTTTACTGCAGGGGTGGTATCTATTGTAGATACCTTTTCCATGCCATGTCTTTATGATTTGAGTAGCTATAATTATGTGAAGTTTTACATGGTCATAATATGGAGGGATTTTTTTTTCTGAAGCCAAAATAATAAGTTATAGAAAGCAGAAAAGCAAAACTCCAGTCCTTGGTGGTGATTCATGCAAGTGGAAGTCTGTATATGAAATAAATCTTATTGGAGACAAGAATATTGTTATGGTAAGAATACAGACAACATGGTTCTTAGTGTGAATTTTTTTTGCTAGATTTTAAGCTATATAAAATTTCAGTGCTGTGAAAACATGAGCCTCTAATGATTAACATTGTCTATTATTTGGATACAGTTTTTATATGTAAGCCTTGATTTTGTTTCATGCATTTTTTATTTATTTT
>JAYDZK010000056.1:18629792-18655287 GCA_034509185.1 Euphonia xanthogaster | reverse complement strand
TGTTTCTGCAGACAAAAATAGTCCATTATATAACTAAGAATAGTACCAGAGTGCAGCTCTCAGGGTGTATGAATTTCTGAGTAACTGTATAAATTACAAGTCCTTTTGAGATTTCTCAGGCATTTCTGTTAGGCTACCTTGAAGATAACCAGGATGACACAGTGGATCACTGACAATTTAAAGGGCCACCAGGGGAAAAAAGGCATAATCAGGCTTGGGTTTATTCACTGTCAGTGCTATGCACCCCACTGCTAGAAAGCCTACCAGTAAAAGTTGAGGCTAAGACAGCAGGTCCCTTTAAAGCACCTGGATTTGAAACCAGACAGTTTCCCTTCTCAACCCAGAGCTAGCAGTGCTCCAGCCTGGGCATCCTGCAGGAGGCTTTCTGCTGATGGCACTGCTGCACCAGCTGGGGCTGCAGGACAGAGACCCCAGTGCATGGTGTGGCACTGCAGGAAATGCCTGAATCAAATGCCTGTGGTGGGGGATGTGGGGAAAAGGGTGGTCACGTGTATTTTGAGGCAGAAATATGAGATTTGACCAGGGGTCAGGTCAAATCTCACATACCTACCTCAGAAGTGTAGCACCCAGTGGAGGGGTTGTCCTGGACTCAGGTCTAAAAAAAAAAAAAAAAAAATCTTTGCTGCCTTTCTTGACTAAAGGAATGGTAGGATCTTAGGATGGTTCAGGTTGGATGGAACCTAAGGAGGGGTCAGCTTGAGCTGACCCAGGTGCTTCAGGGTCTTGTTCAGCTGGGTCTTGAAAATTCCCAAAGATGAAGAGAGGCTGCACAGCCTCTGTGGGCAATTTCTTCCAAGGTTTGACCATTCCCATGAGGGAAAAATGTGTAACCAGTCTGAACCTCACTAGTTTCATTTTATACTCTTTGGGTTTCATCTACTCACCATGTCCCACTGCAAAGGTCCTGATCTATCTTCCTGCAGCCTCCCTGTGGGTGCTGGGGGGCTGTTCTTTGCTCTGCTCAAAGCCATTTTTTCAGGCTGGATAAGCCCATCTCCCTGCCAGAGTGGCAGCCCTTTGCTGCTAATCCAATCCATCACCCTGGTGCCTTGTGTCAGGCAACCACAGCTAAGTACAGTGCTCCAGCAGGTGCAAGGAGTGCTGACCAAGGAGGGAAGGGACAATCCCTTCCCTCCTTGTACTGGCTCTGCTCCTGCTGATGCAGCCCAGGACATTGGTGGCTCTCTGCTGCCAGGGCGCTGCTCAGCTTCCTGCCCACATGAGTAATTTAAACACCAAAGAAATACAGTTGGGTTTCTATTTTTAGCCAAATAACTTATTTTTAGCTCTCTCCCTTACAAATGTAGTCTTGCAAAAATGAGTTAGAGAAAAATGATGTCTGAAAGCTGAACAGGGGAAACATTCATTTTAGCCTCCAAAGCCTGGCTAATGTCCTCTATATATCTATTTAAATGTCTTTCTTTGAGAATGAGATTATATGTCACCATATATGTTAATTAATTTGGGGGCTTATATTATCCAGCCATCACTCTTCTATAGCCTTTGAGAAATTTTCCTGTGCCTGTTTCAAGAAACCATTTAAGAAAAACTGGTGAAAACAAAACACTTCTCAGATCACCTCAAAATCCTTAGACCAGATCCACTGTTTGGAATCTTGGTCTGGGTCCAGCCAAAGAAATATCAGCTGTCATGAAAATGCCATGAATTATCTTAGATTCCTTGAGTCTAGTTATGAAAATAATATTTTATATTTCAGCATAATTGAAAATGACAGGAACATTTTAATTGTCTTTGCGTGTGTTTTTAAAAATTCTATGTGTGACTGCTGTGGTTTTCCTGTATTTTGTAGTTTCATATGCCTTCTGGGAAAATTAATCATATGCTAGCAAAGAATGCTAGAATATATATTAACCAAAATGAGTATTTTGGAGAAGATTCTTTTTGTTTTTCTGAATGGCAGGGATTGTTTATCACAAACTTTTAAGGCTTCAAAGGTAAAATCAATGTTAATCCCCCAGTCAAAAGTAGAAACATCCATTTTGTAATAGTCTAATCTGCCACATTTGATGCAACTGCCTTTTTAATGAGAAAACATCATTAAAACCAATGAGATATTTTTAAAAAATCATTTTTTGAATTGGCTAATGTTCACATCTTGAAAAAAAAATTCTTATGTTCCTTAGTTTGGACACAGCTTTGTTTTTTTTTTTTGAGTCCTATTGTAAAAAGAATTTGAACTGTATTAGCAAGCAATAAATAAATCTTGATGCTTCATGAAAGTGATAGAGTTGCAACATATCAAAGGTACAGGTTTCAGAAATCATATTTTGCATATTTATGAAAACTTTTTCCTTAAACTGATGTTCTATTATCAGTTTTTTTCAGCCCTTCTGGGCATGGGGAAAGTTTGTGGTTGTTAGGGATTTTTTTTAGGATTTGCAATACAGATTACAAAATCAACAAATGGTCATTTCTGTAAAATTTATCCCTTTTTAATAGTGGAGTTTAGGAATGCAAAATAATCTTTTTAAATCTTAACTTACATGCCTGTTTCCTCACTGCTATAAAATTTACTACACCAATATCTTCAAATTTGAATGCAACATTCCTTATTATTTACCAGAAAGTCCCACCTGGTTACTTATATGTAAAGTGACTAAAGTAATTTAAAATTATCACTTTTCAATCTCATAATTAATGCAAAGATAGAATATGCTTTATTATGTATAATGTGTGTGACAGTGCAAAAAATCAAATCAAAATACCAGGTGTAATGTATTGTTTACTGAATTTTGATAAGAGCACCTATCTAATCTAATAGAAACAAATTCCTTAATGCACATCTGCATCTTCTTTCTTTGCATCCTTCTTAACCTTTAAGCATTTTTTAATAAAAAGACATTTGGGTTTTTTTCATGTATAATCACACGTCCTTAGTTTGATTACAGCTATGACATTCTGAATTATGATGAGTTTTCTCCTTCATGAATTTTTTTTGAACGTTTTTTTGTTTAGCTAATAGAATATCTAGAACTATTACTTTTAAATCCTATTGTAACAGCAAAAAATACCACTTACCATGCTCTTTTATGCTTCTTAGTCTTCCCAGTGCCAGTGGAGCTCCACCAAGCAGTATAGTTCTTAAATAAAAACAATCAAGTCAGAACACCTTTCAAATGGAAATCCTAAATGATGGATTGTTTCCAGCAGGGGGTCTATGCAGGCATCTTATAAGCTTTTATTAATGGCCTCACTCTAAAGCTTATATTAATGGCCTCACTCTAAAATCTTGCATGGTTCTAATTGCATGACATATAAATAGGGTGCATATAAGAACAGCAGAACTTTCAACAGAGGAAAATGATTACCAAGCTTTAGGAAAATTCTCCAAGAGGAATAAAATATACTATGAAGAAAATCTACTGGAAATAAACTGGGTTTTTATGGTTCTTTGCATTCAAGAATGGTTTTAAAATACTTACATATGGACCTGAAAAGTGTCATGCTTTTTGCAATTTTGCAATCTGCTTATTTTCAGTATGCCATGAGTATACAATTTCAAGAAGTGTCTGATTTTTCCTGCTGTATGAATGACAGTTGTGTATTTTCAGTGGAGAGGAGTGGGCTGTAAAAAACTAAGAGAGGCCAAAATCTAGTGTGAGGAACAGACTCCAAATACCTGCTCAATCCTTGGTACTCTAGACCTGCATATTTTTGTCAAGGGATAACAACCTTTTCTTTAAAAACTTCTGAAATGGTTTTGCAGTTGGTAAGATGGATAATTTGGTTTGGGGTTTTTGACTTTTTTTTTTTTAGCAGAAGAAGAAGGGGAAGAAAAAAAATCAATACTGTAATCAATCAGAAAGGCACTGAATGATTCCTCTGGCAGTCCCCTACAACAGCAGTTGATGAGGTCAGATAAGGACATGACAGACTGTCACTGCTGGGTAAACCATTTCTCCTGGGTGAATTAATACAATATTTGTAGCTGCAAGGAAGAACGACCGTTCTGAATGCCTTGAAGGGGTTGCAAGAAGGGTCAAATAAAAGTTATCTCAATTAGCCCTGTAGTTAAATAACAGGTCAGTTAGGTGACCTTAAGTCAGTCAAGATGGAAAGAAACCATAGCCAAATAAATAAAAAAAAGCAAATCTAAGTGTGAAGTTTCAGCTTCCCTGAATTTTGTCATGCCCTCTTTTTACTTTTCTAGTCTCGTTTTAAGTGCAGTGTCTATTTGCCCGTTGTGAAATCAATGTGTGGGCTGTGTCAGTCAGTCACATCAGCTGCAGGCTCCTTGCTTTCCCTACAGGCTGCCTATTGTGCTGTGTCATGTAAAGATTATGTATGAAGGAGTAAAGATGTCTTTGCTATCTTTTGCCTTTGGTAACTTGGATTCTTTTAAATTATGGTGGTGATAAAAGGACAGAATCATCTCCCCCACTTTATGAATGAAACTACTCAGAAGTCCTTTAATCCATCAAACCCTCTCACAGGACAAAAAAGACTGTGTAAGGTAAGTGTGAGAAGGCTTTTATAAAACCCTTGCTAGACTGCTACACCCTGCATTCCAGGTGACCTTTATTTTTAAAATTTGTGCATGTTTTTGATGCGTGGCAACAAGAATATTACACAATGACAAGCTAAACCCCTGGAGCCCCCTGTGCTCTGTGGAGTTGAAAGCTGAGCTGGACATTGGGATAGGGGGGTTATCACAGGGCTGTTATCACTCAGATGTGTGGTCATTACTGAGTAGGGCTCACTTGTGAAACCAGTGCACTTGTTAGCTTTCTAGGTCACTGGCATGAAGGGATTAGCTGGTAGGATATGGCTTTATCCTCAGCTATCTTGCTGGGTGAAACAGGACGTAGAAGTAGCAGATGATCTCTCACTCTAAGAGCAGGTGCTGCAGTCCTGGTTATGTGAAAATGGTGTTTGAAGCCTTTTGCATATTTCTTCTTGGTGAGACAAAAGCCTTTAACGAGGGCTTGGCAGAAGAGCGCTGAGTTTAGCACTTGGCTTTTGGAGACATTGTATTTAAGAACACAAATGAACTGCAGAATTTCTGCCCTGAGGGTTGTTTTTGTTTTTCCTAAGAGGGAAGCTGTATAAATACCTATACTATGCTATTAGAGTGTCTCACAAATGTTTGCCCAGAAAACACCACCCTGAGATTACTTCAGTTTATTCTTAGAAATAAGACTCAAAAAAGAATCAACAAAGAAAGTGTGCAAAACTAATTTAAAATTGGTGTTCTGCATTTCCTCCTCTCTACATAAAAAGACTTGAGGAAATTAGATCCTTAGGGATCTGTGTCTGGTGATATGAAAACCCTTGCTGGTGCACAAGGTGGGGATTTCTGTCTTCTGTCAGGAATGCCTAAAAATGTGGAGGCAAGTGATTAAGCTTCTTTCACAGTGGATAAAATAAACACCTAAAAAGAGTGATCTATCTTCTGCTACAATATCTTATCTAAATTAATTCAGTTGAACCTGTCTCTGGAGGTGACTGTTTCACTGATTAATGAAGTAGATAAATCCCACTTTTGAATCCGTATTTACCTAAAACCCCGTTTTGCTCCAAGTAATTGTAGCGAAATATCTGATACCTCCATTATCTGAGCACTCCCCAAGCATCATAGCTATTTTCTACTTCTGTTTGGTCTTGTATATGTGTCAACTTAATCTAGACAGCTAGGATCCACTTAGGAGAATCAAGAAATCAAGGCAAACTGTGCCCAAATCCTCTGATGCTCCACAAAACGACCACTGATTGCTAAGAGAGTACATCTATCTCAATTTCTGTAGAAATTTCTGCTCACTTGAAATGCCTTATTTTTAGGCCTGTCTCTTCCAAAGCTGATCATAACTCAGATTTATCTCTTGAATGCATTTAGACGTGAATGAATTGCTAAGATCACCAAATTTTATATGGGAAGCATGCTGAGAACCCGAAGCATGTGAGATCCTGTGTCACATCTCATCCTGAAACCATATATTTTACTTGCCTGTCACTCAGATGTGCAAAAAAGATCATACTTGCATATGTTAGTGATATTCAGAATGGGAATATTCTTTTTTTATTAGGAGCTGAATTAAAACACCATGCCAATGATCCTGCACAGCACTTGATGGTTAAAATTCTGGATTAAGCATGGGAGGGAACACGCCCTTCTTTGTCAGAACAAGAAGTAGTTTCTAGTACGTGACAAATTACATAAGCTGATCTAAGTAGTCCAGCAATGAGAAAGTGCTTGTTACAATAAGGGAATCTGATTATAAATCAGGAGAGTGTTTTCTGCCTGTCCCTTTTGGTACCATAATTTTGCTGCTGTCAGCCTTTCCTTCTAGAACTGAGCTCTGAGCTGCCCTAGAGAAAAGGGTTATGCCAATACTAATGAGAAGGGTGGGAATGTTTGGGACTAACTGGGGAATAATTCCTTTTTGTTTTGTTAGCTTGTGAAATAATGGCAATAAAGATAATGCTAATGAGGTACAAATCTTCCAAGCATTAGTCCTATTTGACCTTGGCTAGTGAAGAGCAGACAAATCCTCTTGAAAACTGAGAAACTGAGATTGCTGAGATAATGACCAACCCAGTTGTGTAGCCTGAGTGGTCACACACTGGGGTGCAAATCAAATGTGTGAGACAAGACTGGATATAAAATTGAAACATATTTTTTTTAAGGTTAGTTATATCCCATGCAATATCAGAGACAGAAAACAAAAAGCACTCAGACCAACACAGCTGCACATCACTATAAAGCTAAAAATTCCACTGTTAAGGTGTATACAAAAGATCCTCCTTTAAACCCTTGTTGTAGATTGGGTGATATAAGCCTTCTTCCAGTCTTCCAGTGTATCCCCTGATTTCCAAAACTTCTGAAATGTTATGGAAAGCCCTTGCAATAACATCAGCCAGCTCCCTCAAAACCCTTGGGCGAATGATGTGTGTCCCCATCAGTTTGTTGGGGTTGAGCTCCTGCAATAGTTCACACACCAAGTCTTCTGTCACTGAGGGTGGATCTGTTTTTACAAAGATGTAAAACTGCATTTTTTAACACTGGGGGAAAACTGACACTGCCAGCAGAGGCATAATTTTTTTTTTTTAAGAATGTCCCTATGATAGCACTTACACTTGTGAGTTCCTCTCTTTCTGCCCCTTGCCTATGTTTTCATGATTCCAGTCAGTCTCAGAATGATGGGTGTCTGAGCAGGGTTTGCTGTGGTTCAAGGGAGTGTGCAAAAAAATAGGAAGGTCGGTTCAAAACTTAAATTATTACACTTTGGTCTTTGTCATAAAGCATCAGAATTGTGTCCTGCTAGAAATATGTCAGTATTTTGATACCTTGGGTATGCCTGCTTTTTCCTCTTTATTATATATGTCTTCAGAGCAATTTAGAGAAGTAATGTTGGGGTTGTGCCAGTGATGTTACATATTCCAGAGATTCCTTCAATCAGATAATGCTCTTCTGATCAGATATTCTGGCTTCATGGTTGCTTTGCGCTTGCAGCCACAACGAGCCATCAGAAGCATACAAAAATTAATTTTCTGTCTTGTGATTTCTGGACTATCTTGCTTTTAACATTTTGGTGAAGGATGTAAGGATGGGTTGAAGTGAACTTTGCCTATGCTCCAGAATGCTTAAATAGGATGCATTTATGAGACCTATATAATCCTATGTCCCTAAGGTGTTCTTGGAGATTGCTTTTGATAGTTTCAGTTTAGCTACTTACCCATGAGTGAATGTTTTTGAGCTCTGGCTGACTGACACTGGTTATTTATAAAGTCACACAAAGTTCATTTTTAGACATGTATTAGCTTTTTTTTTTTGTTTTCTGTGCAGAAATCCTTTATAGTGTTCGGAAAAGATAAAAAGGCCCGATAACCCCTTGCCATGTGTCCAAAATCTGGAGCTTCTGATTAAGCCTGACACTAATGGTTGTCACTGAAGTGAGAGATGGGTACATTAAATCTGATTAATCAAACTTAAAATTTGTGGATTTTACTGTAAACCCAGGGAATTTTAGTGTATATGGCTAGGTTTTTCTGCAGCAGTTATTGAAAGAAAACATCTTTATACTGAAGAACTGCACATTAGACCCATGGAGGAAACCATATCCACTGAAAATTTAAATAAGTTTCGTTCCACTTTTTCCCTTAACATGCTTTATATGGCTGCTACTCTGTTACTGTGAGGACTTGCTGTATCACCATTTAAAGATATGGATTTTTACAATAAGTAAGACAGAAATGCCAATTGACTTAAAACTGTATATCAAGGATAGAGGTTTCAAGATGCCCTTCTATCCTATTTTTCTCTTAGTAATTTTAGCCCCTGCTAAATCAGAGATTTCATTATGCATATTTGTTATCAGTGATTAATTTCACAAAAGCATATCCTGCAAAACAACTTTAATCTTCTGCATATGGATCATCACATATCTTAGTGTTAAAAGGCAGAATTAGGGAAGTTAAGAGAATCTTCCAATTATTGCTTAGTCATGACACAGTTTGAAGAACTGAATCTTTTAAGAGGGAACATTTTAAATCAATGTGACACTTGAAAATTGTTTTAAATTACTTCATGCATTGTGATCTGTGAAATTATTCTTCAGGCACAACAGGTGAAAAGAAATACTACAATAAAAGATTCTTGGAGCATATTTTTTATTAAATATTTACCAGCCATTCAAACTTTAGTGGGTTTATTCTGCAACTGAAGAGACTTTGAGGTTTACATCTGTAAATCTTTGTGCTAGTGCCTACTAAAAGTGGTTAAACTCAAGGCAGGCCTCTGCCACAGTTGTAAGTTATTTAGTAGACAAATTTAGAGTGCAAGTGTTCTCCTGTAAATTTTAATGGTTGAAATAAAACTAGAAGTATTAAATTAAAATTAATAACCAATTTCTTGAGTGCAACAGAAATTATAGATGCACTGTATTTGCATCATTAAAGAAATATGATAAGCACATTTGTGCAATCTGTTACTGGCTCTTCAGGACGCTCACTCCTCCTTGGAAAAGAAGACAGAACACTGGAAAGGAGAGAACTGTTTTTCCCAATGCACAACTTTTCAGATGGGGCTATG
Organism: Euphonia xanthogaster; assembly: GCA_034509185.1. Lineage (NCBI taxonomy): Eukaryota > Metazoa > Chordata > Aves > Passeriformes > Fringillidae > Euphonia > Euphonia xanthogaster. Next base: position 18,646,217 of record JAYDZK010000056.1, on the reverse strand, counting down.
CTGAACTAGTCAAACATCTTAAATTTTTGGTTCAGAATATACTTTTCAATTGCAGTCAAAGATACTACATTTAGTTGCTTTAAAAGACACTTTCATATTTTTCTATTTTTTTCTTCACCTTCCAGATGAACAGCAACTGGCATTTGGGCTGAAAATACTCTTTGTGTATCTTATTAGTCATATTATGTGCATAATATTAAATTCATTATAAATGCACACAGGAACAAACTTGGGTCATCATAGGACGCTTTCTGTGCTCTTGGGAGCAATGTAATTTGTTTAACTGAAGAAAATCAACTGGACCACATTAGACCCTAACTCAAGATTTTTGCGTATGCGTGTCAGTTGCAGGAATGTTGCTCTTATCTTCGTAAATGTGATTTTATAGATGTTATTCTTAATTTTCAGTATTGCTGTTTTGTGTCAATCTCTACAAGTCAGATACCATGGAAAAGTCAGACTGTTTTACTCACAAACCATAATAAAAGTCCCATAGAAGTCTGTAGCCTATCCTGTTCTGTCAGTTCTCTGCCTCCCATCACTTCTGGTTTCTCCCTTTTTTGCTAGACACATTAATATAAACATTTTAATGTGGGGTACCATATAAATATTTAAGATGGTTCCTAGTTATATAAGTATTTATTGTTTCTATTGTTGGTGAAACTGTTTGATATTGATTTGAGGTGCTTTTTATTGGAAAATAACTTTATTTTTCATGAAACCTGGCATGATGAGGAGGGAAAAGAGCTGACCAGAAAGTAGCATTTTACTTTGTGAAAAGTTTGGAGCTTTATGAATTTCTTAGATACTTTTGTTCAGTCTTTTCTAGAGGTTTGAAATTTCTGCTAAAGGTATTTCATGGATGAAATGCTCTACTTTTCTCGAAAAGTTTCATTGGAAGCTATTAAGACAGCTATAGGAAAAAAAAATCTAATTTAAAAACAAGTGGTCACTTTGTTCTGCATTTGGAGAAATACAATGCTGAGATAATGCAAGAGTACTTTATTTTGCCAAAGGCAAAAAGTGTAGCCATTACACCTGCACTACTGGCCTTGTGGTGATGGGGAAATATTTTCCTGGAAGTGCCCCCTGCAGACGCAGATGTGTGCAGCACCCCCATCAGCCATGCAAAAAAGTCAGATTAAATTTGTTGATAGATGGGAGGGAGAGGAGGAGTGCCTAGCATGTCAGTAGATAAGTTTTAGGCTAAAAAATGCATGGCAAGTATTAGGGTCCTTCCCTAAACTGTCTACCTCTCTTTGAATGTGAGAAGGACAAGGGTCAGCTGCACGTCCTCATACTATAATGAAAAATAGGTAGATTTTGACTGACTTGTCTAAAGGCTGCTTGCCTTCAATATCATCACATCCAGGTGTAGAAAAAATCTTGTTCTGGATCTGATTCTTTATGTACCCCACAAAGCAGTGTCACCTGTCTTGAGGACACGTGCGGGGAAGGTGTGTTCATTGTTCTGGTGTCTGCTCTTAAACACCCACAAGCCTTTCAGCTCATCAGGTAAAGGTGAAGGATCAGAGGCACTGAGGGCAGGCTGTACTTCCAGCTGGTTTGTCCAGTAGGGCTGCTGCTCTGCTTGCATCTGCTCTATCTTGTAGTTTGGATTCTTCTGTCTTCCAAAAATTGAACACGCTCTTACCAGCTGATCTTTATAGTTAGAACAACTCACCCAGTTTTTACATGGGGTGACAATGCACTAAGGCATGAGATGTGGTTCTTGGGACAGTCTTATGAAAGGCCAGGAGCTGGATTTTGATGATCCTTGTGGGGCCTTTCCAACAGAGGATATTCTGTGATCCTAGGATTCACCTCAGCTTAAGCAATGTATCTAAAATAAATGAAGAGAGTCACCATTTGAAGACAACTTTTTTAAGTAATGAGAGCTGGAGAAGCAAACTAACTTTAAAATCCTACTTTTTGTCATCTAAGTTGTCTGAAAGTGATTTTCATCCTTCAGCTTGGACAGCTGGCATGTCTGTGGCTTTTATCAGTGGTAAGCAGGAACGACAGTAGACTCAACCAGTTAACAGAGAGGAGCTTCCTGAGCTGTCTGCATGACAAGGGCTGACACAGTGCGAACATTGTGAGCTTTTGCCCTCTTTAGTCTTGTTCTGCCTTCAGTCAAAAGTGATTATCACTGTAATCCCATTGAGGTTCAGAGGTCCAGCACAACAGAGGCAGAGCAGTACTTGGGTGTGATGCCTTCCAGCAAAGCCTCATGCTGCAGGAAATGTTTCCACATCACTGTGAAAGGTTCTCTTTTTTCTTAATAAAGCAGGGTAATGATGGCAGGATGCTGTGGGCAGCAGCAGTGCCTGTGATGCTTCTGTTATCAAGAGCATCCAGCCATTCCCCTCAGCTGACCCCTCTGCCCAGCAAGGGGAGCCTGCAGGGCCATTCTACCAGGGCTGGCTGCAGCTCTAGGGATGTCTGGTTGCCAGCAGTGGGGCAGGCAACAACTTCCAGTAAGCTGGCAGTGCTAAGGATAGGTACACTTATCATAACTCTGTTTCTAAATATTTTTTTCTCAGCTGCTCTAGAAAGCAGTTTATGGAAATGCAAATGTTGTGATAGTGGTTCTGTGCAAGCTGATGAAAGTGTTTGATAAATTAGGTGAATTGCAGGCTAGATTTTCTCAGCTTACAGGATTTTTTACTCTTCTCTCTCATTTAGACTCATTTTTTGGCACATACTGTGTAATTTTATTTCAGTAGCCTGCTTAAAATTTCTGGTTGACTTTTCACTCTTGATTCATATTAGTCTTCTGAATTGTGGTGCTTAAGCTGTGGTGACAGGGACTTTCTTTTGGGGGCGGTTTGGAACTGTAATCACATTTCACGTCTTCATATTCTCACTTTTTCAGTGTGCTGGCCCCTGGCAGTTGATTCATCATGCGTCCCTAAGCAAAAACATGGACTGGGACATAGAAAGCAATAATAGAGTAGAATAAATCATATTACAGTCTCATGTCTGGGGGGAAAAGATCAGAGGAGGCATGCTAGCTGTGAATGTAAATGTATTGTATGGCTTCTGGTTTGTCAGCTCAATTGGTGTGGTTGTGAATTTATTCAGTCTAGGTTTTGAAAAATGCAGCACTGTCTACTTTGTTAAGAATCAATACCAGTCAACAGAATGAACCAGATTTGACCGGTCAAATACTCTGGCAAATTATTTCACGTGTGTTTCATGAGAGAAATATTGTCTATGTTGCTCCCGCTGAAGTAATAATTGCAGATGTAAACTGAAATATTAAGTGTATGCCCATTGCACTGGCACATGCTTAATATTTTTATAGCAAGTACAGGCAAGAATACACTCTTAAAAATTGCATGAGAGCAAGAAATGAATGGGCAATTCTATCACAGATATTTATTTAGGCACTCATTTGTTTGTTTTGCTTTTTTTCCTCCACATAATTAGGTGCCTAATTGTGTGAGGAGACCTACTGGATTTCCATGTGTGAATAGCAGTGATTCATTGAAGAATACACTTGCTCTAAGCATTTGTAGTACATTTTCTGGAAACCTGATGTGAAAAATTACATTTCCAGCTTTTTTCAAAAGAGTGCAGAATTTAATAAAAAAAATCATTCCTATGAGTATTCCCACTGCTCAATTTAAAAATGTCATGGATGGGATTTAGTACCAGACATCATAAAATTGTAGGTACTAGGGCTTACAAACTGTTAGTTTCTTATCTATGTATCTAAAGCTACAGCTGCCTGTTATGGTACAAATAAATTCAGTGCAGCCTTTACTTGTAATTTTTTTTCTTATCTAAAAAGTCCCCCATACTATATTTCACTTCCAAAATACATACAAGAAGAGGGAAGATTTCTTTTAGTCTGTACTCTTGTATTATACACATTTGCTTTGCTTAGGAAAACTGAAAAGCAAAGGGCTACCTCTCCTCTCTGCAGACAAACGTATTTCATGAACGTTTGACAGCACACTGTAATACCTAAATTATAATGAACACAGGCTGCACAAAAATAAAATGTTAGTACCATTTGTTCAGCTGACAATGTTTTCTGTGCAACTAAGTAAACATAACTAAAGACTGGAATTATGCAGAGTTGTGAGTAGTCCTATCAGGAATATTTAACCCTTTTTATATTTTTGACTGTAGATTTGCTGGTCTTTTTTTTTTTTTTTTTTTTTGTTAGATATCTCTTCACTAATTTGCACGTCCAAAAGTCCTCGTGCACCAAATGAACAAAGCTGTGAACATGATATGCTAACGAGACATACAAGGACATGTTGGAGAGTCCATTGAAGGCCACAAAGTTGATTAAGGTATAATCCTGTGGCACAGGAGGATGGGCTGAGACAGTCAGGCTTGTTCACCCTGGAGAAGACTTATCAATATGTACCTGGTGATGGGTAGTGTGGCGTGTGGTAGCAGGACCAGAGAAGCTATGGAGTATTGGTCCTTGGAGATGGATTCCCTGGGCACAGTCCTGGGCAAGCAGCTGTGGCTGACTCTGCTGTGAGCAGGAGACTTGTCTTGACAAACTACAGAGGCCTTTGCCAACTTCAGACTTGCTCTGATCCTGTGATTTGTCCAGCCTTTCCACTTCCTGTTTTCTCCCAAGTTCATTACATGACAATCTTGATTTTTCTATCCATTCTTTATTATTTCTTTACATAATTAAATGCAGCATATAGATTAACCTCAAATTTCCTCAGGTGTCATAAGCAGATGTATGGTCTTATGTCTGTCACTCTGGGCAATGTAACAAAGAAGGATGCTTTTTATCTTCTAAATGTTTTTTATAGTTTTTTTGTTTCTGTCATTTTTGCGCTTCAAAATGGATTTTATTATATTTTTTCCAAACAAAGGTTGGTTTTCTCTCCCAGGTAACAAGTGACAGGACAAGGGGAAATGGCCTCAAGTTGCTCTAGGGGAGGTTTACATTGGATATTTTGAAGAATTTCTTCACTGCAGCTTTATAGTCATTAGTCATCACCTTCACTGAAGGTATGATCAGGCTTTGAATCAGGATGCCCAGGCATGGGGTGGAATCACCCTCCCTGGAGGTTTTCAAAAAACCTATGGATGTGGCCCTGAGGGACATGGTTTAGTGATGAACAGGGCAGTGCTGGGCTAACACCTGGACTTGATGAGCTTAGAGGTCTTTCTCAGACAATTCTGATTCTGAGAGAGGAAAAATCTTACCAATTAGGAGGGGAAGAATCAATGGGTGCAAGCTTTCCTGTGACTCCCCTTAAGTAACTACTCCTAGCCATGGCCAGCAGGCTGTGGAGATAACTTTTCTAAAGAAGACAAAGTAGTTCTTTGTATTAGCCATTTGTTTCCCCCCCCAAAAAAACAAAACCAAACTCTAATAACCTACCCAAACTCATGGTTTATTTTATTATTTTTTTTTTTAATTTGTGATCCCAGCTAGGCTCAGAACTACTTGAAACATCTGGGATTGGAAATAGGGAAAACAAAGACTCTAAAGTGCTGACAAAATCTTTTATTCAGAAAATTATGATTTTATTAGTGGAGTTAAGTTATACTTGCAAATGGGCCATAAGTAGGTACAAGAGTATTCAGTTTTAATAAACAGGTGCTGGAAATGCACGTATTTGCATTACCTCCCTTAAAATCCACAGGTGGGGACTATAATCAGTTTAATCTTTTAATCTCAGACCAAATGGTGTGCTGTGCTTTTCACAGGGCCAGACATCTGGGGAGCTGTGACAGCAGTGAGGTCCAGGAGTTGAAGCAAAATGTTCTTTAAAGAAGGTGTGTTTCAAGTTTCAGAATGGAACCTGTGTAATGTTTATATTAAAATATACTGCATATTACTGACAGACTTAGTGTTAGACTTTGAAACATTTATTTAAATTCTTTTTGCTTCTTTTGCACAATTGACTGATCCTTCTATCTGAATACATTAGGTAAGAAACCAAAATGCCACCTCTACAATTTCACAATCTGTATGCAAAAAGAGCATGAATGGAACTTATAAACAACCATTTGGTTTCCTGGATGGTGAAATGTTCCTTCAGGCTCTGCTGGTTTAATCAATGCATGAAATAGATTACATTTGTTTAGGGTGGTGATAGCCTGACTAATGCATTGACTTCAGCTGGAAAAAGAATAGCCAGCAATACTTAGAAGAGGAGCAGTTAATCCACCCACATTAAAAACGTAGCAATGTGATTGAGAGAGAGTGCCTTGGAATTGCTATGCAAATTTTGTACATGTTAATGTGAAACAAAAAATAACTTAGTCATGTTTTAAGTAATAAAAAATAAAACATTATCACAATAATGACTTGCTCAAGTATTGAAAGTATTGTTTAAAAAGGTTTGCTCTTCATTCCCAAATGCCTTACACATGTCTAGATTGGGAAACTTGCATTATATTATTTATTAACTGCTGATGAAACGTGATGGGGTTTTCTGATTTACTTGCCAAGTGATTAGCAAAAAACCTGGATTATTTGTGATTGCTCCAGTTAGGGAGATTAATTAATAATAGAGCTATTTCTGTTTCAGGAAATAGCAAACTTTTTTCTTCTGTCTGATTCCAGTGCATTTGATGTTATTTTCATTAGAATTCAAGCCAGTAAGGCTACTTTTTCAACCAGCCCATGAATCCAGAACTGGTTTCATAATGGAAATTACAATATTTTGGTTTAAAAAGGGCCATGTGGTACAGTCAGGCATGCTGCTCAGGCTTCAGCCAAGGAGGGTTTCTTTACCTCTGCTGGGAAATGGAGTGTTACAAATGGAGAATCACAGTCTCTTTGAAGCGCCCTTGAGGCTGGCATACAGTCTTGTATAAGTGAAGAAATGTAAAGTATAATGTTGGAATTGGAATTGGGAATTGTAATTTGGAATCAGAATAGCTCCACAGCTGTGAGAAACGGGATTCAAAACTTCTCAGACCTTCCTGCCTGTCCCCTCCACTGGATGGACACACACATGCAGATATGTATGAATGTGCGTATGCAGTCGTGCTCAGGCTGTGAGATTGCGGGTGGCTGCTGAGTAAGGAGAGGGCTTGGCTTTGTGTTACCAGCTCGACACTGGTGTCCAGTGTAGGAGACTAGGAAACAAAGATCCTTCTTGTTAGAAACAGCAAACACTCAACTTGAAGCACAACCAAAAAACTGATCTCCTTGCTAGTGTCTGCAGAACTGTAAAGAACAGAAAATATGGTGAAAAGATGCTGGTTCTTGTTGAAGATTTTTTCCATGCATGTGGTGATAGATAGGGATAAGGGCAGGGAGATTCCAAGCAATGCAGACAGGCTCAGAGCTGGAGATCCCTCTGTACAATGTCAGCACCTGGTCAATCCATTCCTCTGAACTGCAAGCCTCTGAGAGGATGGCAGAGTTCAACAACGTCTTCAAAATAAGGCTTGGAACTTGGTTCAGTTCCAGTTTGAGCTAAAATACGGTTTTGAATGCTATGATAAGACTGAGTTTATTTCATATCCTTATTTTGTTTTTCCAGAAATGTTATGCAAATTTCAATTTTAATGAAAATAGGAAAAATAAGACCCTGTGCCTCTGCTCATGGTTTGAAGTCACATTTTTTATAATTCTATGACAGCATGTATTTCTCTTTAAGCTTTTTTTCTTTATGGTCCATGTTATTAACCTATGCCTGGTGCTTCTTTTCCTATGATTATTTATTTTTCAAGTAAAATTATTCCAAAGCCACCAGCACATTCCAAGACAAAAAAACACTGGAAAACATTCTTTCCTCATCATCCTTTTTTTTTTTTTCTGAGAAAAAAACCCCACCACACTTGAAGGCTTCTATAATCTTGTAACCTAACCTTTTATTTGCAGCCATGAGAAACTTAGGTTAGCATATTATATACATAATCCTCAGGTGTTTGAGCTCCTTCAAATTTGTCACATAGTGTATGTAGAGAGGCTGGTGCACTCTAAAAAGGTGTCCTGGGTGCCCATGTGTTAGACTCTGTGCGTGAGACTCATGGGATGTGTTGTGACAGAAATCTGAGGTTTCTGCTCTATGACAAAAGGAAAAATTCTACCACTGACTCCCACCCCTGCCATGTGGAAATATTTATACTTCTTTGATGGGACCATTCTGTTTGACATTAAACTCTGGATCTGTGGGAATAGTTCTGGCCTCCTGTGAGCTGGATCTACACTCTCCATCCCCTGGGGTGCTTCCATGGAACACAGCACAGTGTGTGGGGAGATCACGGGATAACACTGCATGGTGTGTGTTTCCATTCGGCTCACTGATAGGGGAAATGGGACCTGATGTGTGTGAATACTGGAACATGTCATGGCACCATAACGAGTTTAATATTGTGTTGAAGGGAATGGTTCAGTTAAATTACAATCATGAACATAGTTTTAAACATGTTCCAATAGAATATTATAATAACCCAGTCTATCTTAAGAGCTTCTCAAATTCATTTTTATTCTTTTTGTTAAAATGAAAAAGCTAATAATCTGATACCTGATTTAAAAGACAAATTCTGAAGGAAAGTAACAGCAGACTTTATAGCCAGCAAGGTGTGCAAAACCAGTTTTCTTGCTTTTTGGGGACTTCTAAGCATTCTAGCATTGCAGATTAGATCTGATGGGTTGATTGAAGTTCAGATTAAGCAATTAGAGTAGCTACAAAACTTAGGAGGACATATGGGTAAGCTGAGAAAAAAGTGTGGAAAAGGGTACAAAAAAGATCAGAAAAATTTACTGGAAAATTAAAATATTTAATTTGCTAACAGGGATCTTAGGCAATTTATCAAATCTAATATTATTGAGGATGCTTTCTGAGCTTCTGTTTGAGATAGCAAGCTCCACCTAGGTATTTGGTTCTTGTACCTTACACTGAGGTAGAATATAAAAGAAGTAAAAGAAGATATTTCTGCTTCTTGCACCCTGATAGCAAGAAAAGATGGTTATACTTTGGTAATTATTCATTGAAATGGAATAATGAAATATGGCTATAACCAAAATAGCATATGAAATAGCATATATTTTTTCCTTCTAAGTTCTGTAATTTGGGGAATTTTCTCTGATACGAAAAGCTTCTTAATTCCTGTACTACGAAAATTTCCCGTTTTGTTCTCCATGTGAAATACAGTTCTTCTCGGAGCATTTTTATTACTTTGATCCTTTCACTGATGGTACACATTCCCATCCAGAATTACTTGGGTACTCTATTTTCCTGATTGAATTACAAACTCATAAGGTTTGGCAGGTTATTTTGTTATGCATTATATGAAATACCACATGTATCTGATATTTGATTGTATTTTATCCTCATTTTGCAACCACAAAATGGCTAGCTGTGCCTGCTCTATCTGATTTACTAATAACTGTTATTGTCACAATATAGAGTTTCAGAACAAAAGCACCTTTTAGTAAAGACAGATGTGATGTTTTGAAGGAATTATCATTTATCTGCAAGACCTCAGATGAACCTCCTCTTTGCACAGGGGGAAACCTGAACTGTTCTAATCCTTACAAGTCAATTATCATCTAAACTGCTCATTTCCTGCTGCAATTCAAGATTCATAAAACCTGAATGGGATATGCATTTTTAATGTTATGGCAGGAACCATAAATATTGTTCGTCTTGTTTGCCAGAATCTTAATACAATAATGACTATAAAGCTGCAGGAAGGAAAAATATCTAAGATGCATTGATTCAGTTTCATAACCCAATAATTCTGACAACCTTTTCAGATGATTAAATGGGCCTGGAGAAATCCAGGCCCTGAAGTATTATCTCCATTTGTGAAACCCTAAATGTTTTTCTGCTGATTTTTTTTTTTCTCCCTTTCTTCTTTTAAATAATGCAGGAGCAGGTGCTGGCATTTCAGTTCAACTAATTAGTTTCTAATTTACTGTAAACATCTTAGAATTCCATGAGCATGTCTCAGTGGTATCTGAGAGGAAACAATCTACTGGTTCGATAAATCTCTCCAGAAATACCACTGAGAATTGACTGCATGAAGTGTATGGCCTTACTTAATATATCTGAGTTTTTTAGAATACACTGAAAAGCAAGATAAGAGTTCCAGGCTTTCTCTGATATTATCATAATCTCTGCAAAGACAATCTGAAGGAACCTTGTGTTAATGACCCATTGTTTTAATTTTAAAAAGCTCTGAAACATTGCATTGTAGTTCAATGCACTATTGGAATTGGTCCAGACATTAAATGTGTTTGTAGTGATATTGCCACAGGAATCTTCTACAATACTTTGCAGTATTTTTACATTCATGTGATTTGTGTATCTAATTTGTAGATTAAAATGTAGACATAAGTATTTAAATATTTCCCTTGTTTCTGTGTTATTAACCTCATAAAGTGGTTGCATTTACAATGAGAAAATTTGGTTGTAACCATTCATTAAAATAAACCAGGAATTCATCTAAATATCTTTGTTTTTAAAATGTTTATGAACATGTTATATATATACACATCAAACTTACTTGTTTTTTTTTTCAAGATAAGTAGAATTGGAAAAAATGCTTGAATTTCTAAATTAGTACTTTTTATTCACATGGTAATTGTAGTAAAACATTTTAAAATAATGTTGTTTCCTTCTATTTTTTCTTCATTAATTATTATCTTTAAATTAAGATAAATGACACTTTAAAGATACAGAAGGGTACTAATTTATACATGCTTATTTTTTTCTGACTTTGCCTTAAAAACCAAAGACAGTTGTCTTAGTACAGATGGTAGGATTTACATTTCACCATTTGGTTGGAGCCCTAACTTACCTCCCAGGGTGTTAGCAATTCCCTCAGGAATGCTCTGGAGCTGAACCAGCACTGTTGACACTGAAATCCCTCTCTCAGAGCTGCTACACTTACCAACTGCTTGGGAACATATGCACCTTTCCTTTCTCCAATGCTCGTCAGCATCGTTTGGCTTGGTAGAACTATTCTGGCAATTTGCAAAGAGCTGAGCAAAGGACTGGCTGAGGCTAACACTATTTGTGTCCAAGGTTTCACTTATATTTTTTTATGTTCTGGAACCAGAAACAAGCTTTCCAGGACACTTGAGAGGGTGATGAGGGAGGACTAAGTTGCTTAAAACTTCAGTGTCACCAGAGAAAATATAAGTGTACTTTCGGAGACAAAAAGCTAGATGTGCAGAGTCCTGCTGCAAATGTGTCAGAGCCTATTAATACAGGAGCACACCAGGCTTTTGGTGCAGCTATTCTTCTTGAACCTCAAAGATACTAATTTTTTATCGTATTTGAGTAATTCACTCTGGTAAGAATGATGTTTTTCTGATATGCAATTTCCTTAACATTGCATTGGATATTATGTAGGAAAAAGTGAATGCTGATATAAATGTTTACTGTCTGTTTATTTACAGACATTTATTTATTTTGATATTTTGGATTCTTAATCAGTAAAGGAAATTTTAAAATTACCTACCATAGATTGTTTAAATGGCTAAAAAGTTGATACCAGCTGGAAAGAAAATATGGATAGAGAACTGTGATGCATATAGTGCTAATTCCTATGTTTTTATGCAGGTTTTTTCATCTCTGCTTTCATTTGATATCTAATTCCTTTAAATAAATTCTATCTTGCCTAGTATGAGAAAATTAACATTGTCATTAAAGTAATGTGTGCTGAGTAAAAGAAAAAACAGCTGAGAGATTAGGATCTATTTGGAAGAGAGCTGAAAAAAAATTAAAATACATATAGGTTTATGTGCAGGAAAAAAGTGTTAACTGAAAATTATGTTGATATATATAGGAGGAATCCGAATTGATCTGGAGTTGAAAATTATGTAATTGCTACCCTTTATGTTGCAGGGCTTGACACATAAAGGGATAGAATCCTTAAGCTCTTTCAGATGGGTTTCCAGTTACTCTGGAACCAAAGCTGCTATGCGCTTCACTGTCTTTGTGCCAGCAAAAGAAGCTCCAGCCCCTCTGGCTGGAAACATTTTTCTCATGGGATCACTTGTATCCTCGTTTCAATGTTTTCTTGGCAGATCATCCCCTGTCCTATACCCTAATATAAATTAGCTTAAGTCTAACTAAGTTTGATTGATTAAACTGAGAATGATGTGTGTTGCCACTGCATATTCCACGGTGACGGAGGAGCCTCTGTCCTATTTCACAAGTTTTAAACTTTTTAAACCATTGCTGATAACTCTGTTACAAGAACCAGAAAACAACATCCCCGCCAAGCTTAATTACGCAGATGCAACTGTTTATGAGAGAAGGATTTCCCCCCCTACAGTTATGAGAGTTAGAAATTTTCTTTTTAATATCCTGCCAAATTTCCTGAACTGTTTCCAAAGTGAGCTGGACTGTCATCCAAATAGCCTCAGGAAATTTTATTGCTGCATATCTTCATACTGAAAAATTCAAATCTTTAGTTTTCATGAGGAAACATTGGATTTTTTTTTCCATGCATAAAAGACCAGAATAAGTTGTTAGAAGTTCCTGGTCTTCTTCCTATCCTTACCATAGATGCTGGGAAGTAACAATTTTTTTGGTAGTAATCTGAGTCATAGTGGGTGGTACAATTAAACTGTAATGTTGAACAAGTTATTGAACAACCTCTGCCTCTCTGTCTGTGAAACTGGGGCAAGTAAAGGCCATTTTAAGGCTAATAGCAAACTATTAATTAGTGTTCCTAGGGCTACTTTGAATTCTTATAAGGAAGATTTTATTTACATGAAATGATCAACTGGGATTCTCTTAGTGACCCTTTTTGTTTCTCACACCCAATTTTCTTCTTTTTATAGGTAGGAAATGGAGGATTTTGGAGTGTGATAGATGAGTTATATCTTTGTGGAGAAAACAGGAGGGCCTGAGATTAGGTAAATCAATCCTTACAAGCACCTCAGTGAAGAGGCACTGCAGTAGGAGGCTACCTGGGTCTTTGCAGAACTGAGATCTGACAGAGTCATTTAGCAGAGGCTGCTGGATTGGTTTGGTGCCTGAGATTTAACTTTTGCATCTGACTGCAGTGGTTTTTTGTGTGGTAGTGGTTGTCATTCTTTCCATGCCAGTAGCTTTTGGCTACATGTCCTGCTGTTATTAAGTCCTCAAGTTATGGCTTGATGGCAGTGGACAGAACAATTTCTTAGCAGAAAATTCTTAGCAAGTGCACAAGTGACTGCTCAGTGAAGCATTGTAATTAAAATGGTGATGGTATACAATCTACTAAATTACTTCAGACTGTCAAGGTGGTGAAGCAAATGCCAGCTCAGAGTAAAGCTGAGCAGTAAACTCATAAAATAGTTATCCTTTGCTCTGACATGGCTCATTTAAATCTCTTTTTCTCCTAATTCTCTAACCTGGAGAGAATCCTATAAATATTTTGGGTAGACATAAAAATGTTTCTTTAATATAAAATTATTGGAGCCTTTTACAGAAGGCAGCACTGATAGTTGTTCAGTACTGCATTCCTGCTGATGATGATAACTAGCAATGGGATAGTGTTAACCCTAACACACTGGGTTTTCTTATGTGAATGTGGAAGAGATGTGTGTTCAACTATTACAAATTTCTATTGCACTGGGGTTGGTGTTTCTTGTTGGCTATTTTTTCTGTTTGTTTTTTCTTACTTTCAAACATATTATCCTAAAAGCATCTCTATATATGCACTATAATTTCATCCATCTTTTTCAGGGATGTAATTTACTAATTTCATTTCTTTTATATATAATGAGTTTGTTTTGATTGTTTTTTGTTGTTGGTGGGGTTTTTTTAGTGTTTTTTTTGTGTTTGTTATTTTTTAAATCAGAACACATTGTAGGAATAAAGTAAATATCTTAGGCTTTGTTTTTATGCCTGTGTGCTTAATCGCTGTCCATACTCGTTTTCAATGTGTTCAATAGAGCAGAAGGTAATAAGCACAGAGTGGCTAAAGCGACTGGATCACAATCTCTGTCATTCATAAGTATGAACATTTACTGAATATTTTTAATTTTTTTAAATTGATGGTGAGTGTGGAGGAGAAAAGATGAAGTGGTACTTCAGGATATCCACTTGGTTTCCTGTATATTTTTGTACAATTGGACTTCTGGCCATTGGACTTTTGCTGTTTAATACTATTTAAAGGTAATGTTTTTAGCACTTTTTCCATATAATTAATGACTCTGGTATCCTCTTGGGCGTCATGTAGGTTTGAAAGAAAAAGAAATTATTTAACAAATTGATGAGCTCTTGGCTCTCTGATTTTTTGAAAGCTCCTGGAATTGTGGCAAGAGTTCTTCTGTCCCAAATGTAAGTGTCTGAAAATTACTCATCTTATTCCTATCCTAGGATATTCTCACAGTAAAAACTACAAACACCTCCAAAAGGTGAGTCACCTTATTTTAAGGCTAGATGTGGAATTAATCTGTTCATATAGCTGTAAATCTCCACAGAGACAGGCAGTTTTAGGGGAAGATTCATATCTCCTAACGTAGGCATCTAAAACAGATCAGATGGATCCACATTAGGAGAAAAGAAATATGCCCTAGTGCAAGAAAAAAAATACTGTTTCTTGGCATTCACTATCCAGGGTCTTAGATGATTAGCTTAGACTGGAAATCTAGCTTGGAAATGCATTGAGTTGATTGATACTTGCAACACAGACTGATTGTAAACAACCAGCTCTGCATAATGTAGCTACTGGTTTGCACAAAGGATGTAAGTCCATGGAATTCAAAAGAACTCTGTGAATTTACAGCAGTGCCTACTCTTTCATTGGCACAAATCACTGCAAGTTCACAGGACTGGAAACAGCCATGCTGCTTTACAGGTGCTAAGAGGTTGATGTAGTAAGTATATTGAGTTTTGGTTAAACAATTTTAGAAAAGCTTAGAATAAGCTTGCTGAGTCATCTGACCAGCCATTCTCTAACATAATTGTCTGAATGCTGGAAACTTTGAGCTGTATCATGAGGAAATGTTCCTTAAAATATGTAAATGCATACTGATTTAATTAACTTTACACTAAGGTATAAAATACCCCATAGACAGATACTGAGATTCCAGAATTCTGGAATTTACAAAAATTTCTACTGTCATTCCATTGTTGAAACCTACATGACTCTGCTCTTTGGTCCTTCTGTAGCTTATAAAGGTGATATGAGCCAAATGTTCAGCAAGGACTAACCTATGACATTAATCTATGTCCCTGCTCACCATTATTTCCCCCCCTTCAAACTCTTATTTTCTCTTTTTTTTTTTTTTCTCCCAGCTTTTCCTGCAAAACATGTGCATGAAGCTGCCATCAATGAAGGTTCTGCTTTCCAGTAAAACAACTCTGGAAAAAACATGGCACATTACTGGCATTTCAGTTTCCTAATTTATTTCTGATATTTTCTGGAGAGACATTCATAGGCAACATGTAGTAAATTCAAGAGATATTTGGCATGCTGCTCTTACTGTGCGTGCACGGACCACCTCTGTGGTGTGTACTCAGTATGTCTGAGACCTTGGACTCCTTTACTCCTGTAAAGTCCATGTGCACATGAACAATGAAGATTATCCCTGTTGGTCTGGCAGCATATTCAGAGTCACTGCCCTGACTGTACAGCCCCTAAAGGCAGTACTTTCCTAGAAGGCCCAACCCTCAGATGCAAGTCTACATTTACTTCATTATATGAAAATTCTCTATCCTACCTTCTGGTAACCCCAGTGGAAAGTTACCAAGTTCAGTAAAAGCCTTCCTTCTTGGTTTCTTGATTTTACAAATGGCCACCTATTCCTTTCAGTTTTTGGCTGACAGCTGCTTCTCATCTTGCTATAAATATCTTTTATTATGCTCCATTCATTTGAAAGTCAACTAAATTTTTGATTAGGATGCACTGAAGCTACTCTTCCTCTCAGTAGGGTAAATAAAAAAGAGAATATTAAACCTGCAGTCTGATTGTGGAGTCCCTGTATTTTTCTCTTGTTTGAAAAGCAGAACATAGGGATATTATGGGAACAAGTTTTCTGGGACTGCCTCTGATGCACTGACAGCTACAGCATCTTTGCTGAAGACAACTCTAGCATGAAAAGGAGAAATTAAATAAGGAGCTTAAGGAAAGCTTAATTAGATGTCTCTTTTATATTCATTTGTGATCTGTGTCATGCCAGACCTGCTTCTTTTCAATCCATGTCATTTTAAGCTTATCTTTAGCCTGTATTTTAAATAATAGAGCTTATGTCCTGTTTTTTTCTTTTGAAATTGGATAAATTCATTTATACATAGTGTTTACTTTTGTTCCTTCAAAAGTGTGTGGGACTCAATTCAGCTTACACTACACTGAATAAGCTACATTTAAACATGAGCAAAATCAGTGCTTTAAAATATTAGAGCACAAAGTTTAACCTGCTTTATGCCAGGTGATGTCATCCATGATAGGACTAATGCTCCTTGGGCTATCTTCCCTTCCCTTCCCTTCCCTTCCCTTCCCTTCCCTTCCCTTCCCTTCCCT
>JAYDZK010000056.1:18565656-18629557 GCA_034509185.1 Euphonia xanthogaster | reverse complement strand
TCCCTTCCCTTCCCTTCCCTTCCCTTCCCTTCCCTTCCCTTCCCGCAACCTTCCCGCAACCTTCCCGCAACCTTCCCTTCCCTTCCCGCAACCTTCCCTTCCCTTCCCTTCCTCTTTTTGTCTTTTTTTTTCTTTTTACTTTTTCTATATTTTATTGTATTGTGTTAACTAAAATCCTGTCTGTACATTAAAAAACTTTTTATTTTTTAGAATTTGGATAATGCATATCGTGAAATATACTGTGCAGTGATTAATGTGTACAGCATACATGTGTGCCAAGACTAGAAAGCTTCACAGTGTATGCAAAAAAAATCCATACACTAGTTTTTAGTAGGATAAATTTTTTCAGTATGTTTATAGATCATTCCATTTGTTTAAAAATATTGTCACATACAAAATGGTCATGAATAATTCAGCTTCCTAGTTGTGATATGATAATAAAGTATTTATTTATATTTTAAGTAAGGGAATTCTGTAATTTAAAGGAAAGAGTAGTCAGGTAATTTTTATTTGACATCTTTACTAATCAAAATGGATGTGTTTCTTAATAACATCTTTTCTTTGAATTTTTTCAAACTTAAAGTTGTCCACTCAGACAGCTTCATGTAATTCAGCAACCTCGATTATGTTCAGTCCTATAAAACCTCCCAGACAGACCCATAAAAATATAATAGATCATCTACAGAGTGAACACCTGTATAGTGTATCTGCTATTACACTGTTGACAGCAAAAAGTGATTACATGCATTTCATTGCAATGGTATTAGTGGTGACCTGCAGGAGACACATTTTTTCCCAGCACACTGTGAAGCAAGCCTGATGAAAAGTCATTAATATGGTGCTCTGACTGCTATAGATACACAAGCATATAAACTGTTTGAGTGATGAAAATGTTAAACTAAATCTTTATGTAGTATATAACAATGTCCAGTACTTCTGCATGAGAAAATGTGGCCAGTGATGTTGGACCTGTGCTGTCTTTTGACACATCAATAAATTTTGTCCTTTATAAACTGTCCATAGCAAATATATCATTAAATGAATGAAGGATCCCAGTTATGAAGCAGACCTTTCCCCACTGTTGTCCTCACTGAGCAAATGTAGAGCTGAGAAATATCTTTGATTGCTTTGTCTGCCTGTAGAGAAAAAAAAAAATCTGTTTCACAGATCTGTTGCAACTGTTCTGTCCTACCTTCTCCTATGGGCATCCAAATTCTTCAGAGAATTAACTCATGGCTGGTAGGAATAATCTACCTTGATTTTCCAGAACAGGGGAAATAGCCCTTACTACTGAATGCAGATTTACACTGAGAACAACACTAACACCTGCTTTGTACAGTGCAGGACTGCTCCTGACAAATCCCAAACACACAAAAGCAGGAAACAGGTAGAGGTGACAAGAAAATGATGAAACAAAAGGCGATTGAAAGGCAACATTGGTCGGGAGGAAAAATAGCTGTCACTATAACCCATCTGCTGAAACAGTATAAAGAAATCTGTAGTCATAACACTGGACCAAGTATTTGTCTCATCTGTATGGTGTGCCAAGCCACTCAATATCATTTGAAGCTTGGGCATCCTCCCCAGTAAACAGGAAAGTTTGGATAATATTTTAGGTTTTGTACTTTGAGAACATAGCCCAGACCTCACTCACTGGTGGGTATTCCTGTCTGATCATTGAATATGTGAAACAAAAAAATCCTGTAGAGATATTACACCTGTGTGAAGTGTGGAGGTGTCATAATTTTATTGGCATCTAGTAATTCATAAAATAAAGATGGAATGGTATTAATTTTTTTCTTTTTCTTTCTCCCCTCTGCTCCCCCTGCCCACCCCTGTTTAGATTTTATTGCTAAATTTGAACAGCTTGTGCTTAAATCAGATAGCTGACAAAATTAAACAGGGCAGCTATTTTTTGTAAATGCCCAGCTATTAGATCACTGCTATAATTTTAAAAAGTGAAGAAGTAAAGTTTTAGCTGAAGTACAATAATAAGGTTTCCGAACGTAAAGATGAAATTTTCTGAACTTTGGTTGTTCAAGGATGGTCTGTGAGTCTGTGCTTGGGAGCCGTGCAAGACCAAAATGGCATTAGCAATGGACATGGAGAATTGCACCCCAAGTAGCACAGGAAAAGGCCCTGACTGAAATATCTGGGATTAAAGCACTTGTGTAACACACAATTTTCTCTCAGGGTTTTCTTCCCAGAGAAAGCCATAGCTCAGGAAGTTGCTTTTAAAGATGCTGCAAAATTATGAGCATTTAAGGAAACTATTTTTGAGGCTCTTCTGTAATCTGAATTAAGTGTTTCTGAGGTGATGTTCATAACAAAGGGTGATCATTATGGATTTTTTGGTTTCTCAGTGCTTTCATTTCAGAATTTAAAAACACACCTTAAATTACTTAATGCTAAAAAGGAATATGCAATACAAAATATAGATATATGACAATGTATAAGTGTAAAAGTAAGTAAAAGGATGAGCTACCTAGTCCTTTTAGGATTAAAATTTTAAACTTTTTTTTTTAATGGAAGAAACTCATTACAATATCCACAAACACTGCCCAACATTCTTTTTATTTTCTGTTCCCTATATTTTCTCCCTTATAATTAAACTTTATTTCTTCAAGCAAATACAACTTATGCCTTGAAATTTTTCAGCATTGTAGCCTCTGAATTCAAACAGTAATTTTTTTTTAAGATTTGGAAGGCTCTAATGGTACAGACATAAGGCTTTCTATATTTTGAGCTTTTAGAACCTGAATTATATTGCTAGAGATATCTGAAATATGGTAGGTTTTCCAAATACAGAGAAGAAGCTGAGTGAAACAATAGACATGGTTTTAAAAATAGATTCAGTGTCACCACTTAAATTTCTTTTTTTCTGGGAAAACAAATGTGCATTGAGGTGCCCATTTGAAGCACAAATTCTAAATACAAATCTCTAGTCCTGGGACCAGTGTATGTGCAGACCATTTGTTTCCATCTAGAAGCTCCATTTTTGAGGCAAGGAATGTGCAGTCTTGCACAGATAAGAATCATTCTGCTGGTTTCCATCCAGGAGCCCATATTTGCAGAGAAAGTGGGCAGGACAATAGAATTGGCTCTGCATGTATTTATTAGAGATAATTAATATGCTGTTCTGACAGCAACTGAGAAGATGGAATTTCTAGGAAAATTATGCATCCCTAAAATTGTGGGTTGTGAGAAAGCCAGGTCTCCTTACTCGTACCAATTCATGGGAGGTTTTGTTCTCTGTGTTTCTTCTTTCTCAAGAAAAAGATCTTTCCTTTTGGTCCTGTACAGAGCAAGCTGATACATGAATTTGACCCTGTCCCTGAGAAAGCTGTTATCTATCCCATGGCTGTCTGGACTTAGGTACAGTGCAGTCAAGGAGAATATCATAGAATCATGGAATCATGGAATGGCTTTGGCTGAAAGGCACCTTAAAAATCATCTAGTTCCAACCCCCCTGCCATGGACAGGGACATCTTTCACTAGACCAGGTTGCTCAAAGCCCTGTCTGACTTGGCCAAGGATGGGGAGATGAGGCATCTGCCACTTCTGGTGGCAACCTCTTCCAGTGCCTCATGACCCTCACAGAAAATATCTTCAATACCTTTATTCAGATATTCAGACAACTTGACAAGCAAACATCCACATCACTTTTTTTTTTCTTTTTTTTTTTTTTTTTCTGTTGGAAAGGCATCCCTCTTTTGAGACTATTAGGTAACTGTGTAATAAAACCCAAAATCTTTGTTTTCACATGAAGTTTTAACATACAAAACAATTTGTATGTAATTTCATCCCACTGCATGATAGATTACCAATTCCAGCATCCATTTGCAGATTTAATTTTCCAATCCCCACCTTTTTCTTTTAATCTTGTTCAGTGTTTCTAAAGAAGTTACTGCAAGTCAGGCTTTTAAAAACGTAAATTATGAGACAATTTCTTTCAACCACATTATCAGCAAATGGTTAGAGTGCAATCAAACTAAGTGCTCCTTGCTGTCTTTTGCACACATGCACTCACACATGCACCCAAGAAATGAAATCACACTCCAATACACTCAGCTAAAGCAGCAGATGAAACCTTTTTTATGCTACGCCCGTGTGACAAGTGAAAATACAATGGTGTCCCTGTGTGGTGGCACCATTCCTTTCCCTACAGCACTTCCTTTCCTTTGCATGGTTGGGTTGTCAGTCCCACTCAGGGGACTGAACACCACTTTGGAGGGGTCATGTTTCCCTCCCACAGCAGCTGCTGCTGTGCTTTCCCCCTTTCACCTTCTGTGTTCAGTGGTCCTTTCATTAGTGAAAAAAATCAGACATCCCAGCATCCTCAGCTATGCCACTGTGTAAGAGGGGACACAAATCGAAGGATTTTGAATCCCTTTGAGCACAATACTGTGATCTCAATGCAGGACACTTCCAGGCGGTGGCAGGAGCTGGTAAAGGTTGTTTAGTTGGGAAGCTGATTTTCCATGCAGTATCACTGCTATAAAAGGCTGCTGTATTGAAGGGCTGTGGAAGAAGAGAGAAAGAACAAAGTACTTCTCACCTTGTGTGTGGGAAATCAGTATCTCATACAATACTCCAATTCTGACGAATGGTTCAATTTAAAAAATGGCCACATTTCAAGGATGGGCTGGTTTTATTCACTGAGATGGAGCAGTGTCAGGCAAGTGGTTTGTAACCATTTGCAGTGATCTCAGTTGCATATTTTTCTTGATGATGGTGCTGATCTGATCACTAGGGAAGTCTGTAGTCAAAAGGGATATGAGATCTACATCCAGAAAAGTATTTAAGTGTGCTTCATTAAAGGTTGCAACGCTTACCCCCAGCATAGCCTGGTCCTTTTTTTTTTTTAAATCCTGCCCCTATCTAGTCAAAATCTTTGGATTTCTTCTAGATCCTCATTTGGCTTCACGTGTTCCTTCCTTCCTTCTGCATTTTTCTACGAATATATCTTCCTTTAGCCTTTCCCATTTTTGAGATTTCTTGACAGTTTCTTCTCCAAGTACTGTGCAATCTTCTGTACAAATTTATGTCTAAAATAATGTGTGACTTCTAAAATTTTAGGTGCATGGCAGTCAGGAACTGAAAAGTATGAGGTGGTATTCAAAACTGAAGTTTACAATCCAGCTGTACATGCTTTGAGCTAAGGTGTCTTGTATGGAAATGACAGATCAAGATACATCAAGCATTTCTCAGTCAGAATGAACTTGCTTCCATTGTTTCTCAGGGAGAATTTTGCGTACTGATATAGTAAGCAAAATTCCATATTCAATTCTATTCCCTTTCAGGGACAAAATTTTTCTTACTTCTTCCAAAAATTTTCCATCTTATTTCATTTACCAACGTAGGAGCTCTTAGATTTTTCCCCCCACAACCTCTCATACCTAAAACTGTTGCTTTTCTAACAGATGACTAATTTAATTTCATAGTCAATAGAATTATATATCTTTTTCAATTCAGAAATAGTTTTACACCACTCAAGTTGGGCTTGCTGAAATCTAACCAGTTTCTCAAAGAAATAGTTAAAATAAAGGAGTAAAACCTGTGGGGAAAAAGATCTCCAATATATGTACTGTCATTGTTTCACTGAATTGAAGTCTGTCTGAAGGAATCTAAATTCATGACTTTATTTCCGTTTTTTACTTAGTAGCGCAGATGATTGGACTTGCCAGATGCTGTGCAAGGAAGATAACTGTGTAATATTCAAAATGTTGAGTCCCATGTTGATGCCCAATCACAAAGTCAAAGCTTTGCATCTGTTCAATGGCCTAATTGAAATTCAAGCAGCACTGCCAAAAATTACTCAAAAAATGTTAAGCTTTATCCATCTTTACCAGGAGACTATAAATGAATTATGTCATGATTTTTCTTGGGCTGGTATACTCTGCACAGTTTTCTGGCAATATTTGCTTTCTGAAAGCAGTTGTTTGACAATATCCATGCTATGAAAGCATGCTGAAAACAGAGCATTATACTACTTTTAAACTTGACCCATGGAAGACCAAATCTACTAAGCAGTCAATCTGCGCTGGTACAATGGTGTTTTTTAGAAAAGTAACATGGCCTGGGTAGGAAGAGTGAATGAAAACATTAGGTGTGTGTGAGGAGCACTCCAAACTTTTTGTTCTGAAAAGGGCTTTGTCCCAAAACTGATGATGCCAAAAGGCAACAAAAAAATTCAGATTGGCTTAAACTGACCAGTATCTAAACAGTAACCAAGGGACTAGCAATAAATCTCTCAGGAAAAGAGGTAGCTTTCAAAGTATCACAGGAGAAATATGAAAATCTCTAACAGGGGAGAGACCCCAGGGAGCAAGTGGGGCAGACAAGGTGGGCAGGCACTGCCCACGCTACCTAAGTCAGGCAGTGCCTTTTCTATTGCTGATTCTTTTCCTGAATATAGAGTTCTCCCATTGGTTAATTTCATCATTAGTGAGTCAATAAACTGCTTTCATCCTGATTTCATTTAAACCATGCAAGTTAAGCTGTTTTTCCCCATGACAAAGAACCAGTTCTGCTGTAGGAGCAGAACCTTTGATGCTGGAAAAAGTGATCTTTATAGCTACAGGGCTGGCCTAGCTGCATTAGTATGTCAGTGACTGGCCATCAAATCTGTTTTCAATGCTTCTAGCAACTCAGTCCCTGTGATCCCACAAATGTGGTTCAGTAAAAAAACTCAGCTAACTTCTCGTTTCCCTCCCCATCCCCAAAGGCAGTGAAAGATATCCTGGGTTTCCCTGAGCAGACCCAGTGATTGAACACCTGCCAAAAAAAAGACATTTAATCTGACATTGCAGTGGAGATGCAAAATATACAAGAAAGAGAGGCAACAATGCTGAGTTATGGTGGGGTGCCCACATATTTATATCTGTGAAATGTGCTGGCTTGACAAAGGCACAGAGGCAGCCAAGTGTGCTCTAACAAAATTGCAGTGTTGGCAACTGTGTCCAGGGACAATAGTTACCAGTAAATGTTCCTCATGTGGAAATCATGGCTCTAGCACCTTGATATTTGCTTTCATTCTTTTTCTGATCTTTCACATTTTTCTACTGTGTTATCCAACTACCATTTATTTTTGTAACTCCCTGGCAGAAGAGGAGACAACATTTCAATGCCGTGTCCATTTAAAAGTGCACCAATATTTATTGATGCTGTATGTGCACTGTGTTGAATCTATGCAATAGCAGTCCCAAAGTACTGTAAGAAGCTGTAAAAGAATTAAGCTGAAGTCAAAAAAACTCACATTCCTCTTCAGATACTGTTTTGACTGAACACTATTTGATGTAAATTGTGTTTTGTAACTATGGATTTTTGGGGGGCTGAAAATTTGCATTTGTTCTTAATTCAGAGAGCAAAATAGCCATCATACCTGTGGACATGAAAACATACTACACATTATTCTCTGTATAGAACAAAACCCAGACCATCAGGATTGTATTAATTCCCCATGGGTTTTAAACATGTTCTAGTCTTCTGCTTGTGCCACACTAATATTTTATTCCTTTCAATTTCACCATATCTAGCTTTATTATCTGTCTTGGTTTTAATTTTTTTCCTCCAGAATAATTTAATGTCTTCTTTTTTCTTTTTTCTTTTTTTTCCCCTATTATTAATTCTATCTCTCCAGCTTAGTGTTGCAGCTGAGGATCCTCATAAAATGATTTTATAGAGGCATTATATGAACTGTGGGGGCTGTATGCCCAACTCTGGAATCTGTGACCTATACCATAAATATAGCACTTGGTTAAATGATGAACCTCTTTGTGACTCTAAACTAAAGGTGACAAAAGTTTAGATGGATTTAAAAAACAGTATGATACATGACTGGAGAAAAAAAATTCCATCAAAGGTAGTTGAACAGAAGAGCATTAAATTTGGTGTTGACACCTCCTAAACAGCAGAATGGAGATTGTACCTGTAACCTAAGAGATTGTAGCCCAAAATATATCACTGAATGCCTGCCTATTTCTTATACTCCTCTTTAAGCATCCATTACTAATTATTTTTGAATGTTAGATAGCAGGCTGAGTGCTTGACTTGTTATAGTATGGCTGTTCTTATATAATCTTATGTAGATGCTTATGAGGACAGTTTGCAAAAGTGAATTAGTGCTCGCCCATGGACTAAGAAGAGCATGGACTCATTTCTTCACTGTCAGGTTATAATCATATTTTACATTCTTTCTTAAGTGTAGAACTGCTCTAGAGGAACAAAAACCTAACATTACAATTATTTATTATCAGCACATGCATTAAATACGAAATTGTATCTTTCAAATTATATTTTGCATGGTGAATATGCTTATGACTGGTATTTAGAGTTGGCTGGTGCAGTAATCAGTGGATTCACTGCTGGTAGGGTACTGACCTGAGCACAAGAATAACACTGCTCCTCACTGTCACTCTAATGTACTTTTGAGTGTAAAGATTACTTGTATTTCCATGTTGGTCCTTTGTTCTCTAATCACAGATGCTGGGTAGGCATACAGATTTTTCTTCTACCTGTTTTGATTTCTATCAGAGGTAAAACTGGGTTCTAAGTCTTATTAAGGGCCATGACAGGCTTTAAAGACCTTGAAATATCAGTTGTCTTGTTTATGTCATCAAATTAAAAGAGAAATAATCCCTAACTGTAGTTCTATGAGGAATGAAATATCTTAAAAATATGGATTTCTTTCTTATTTTGCCTCATGTTGGCTGATCTTTCCTGGAACACAGACCAGCTTATCACGGATGTGTTTTCTCTTCCTATGGATCTAATTTTTTTGGTTACTGTTTGTTTTTTCAAGCTGTAACTAAGGCATAGTCATAAATATATTATGGTCTCAGAAATGTAATGTAAAATATAGTGAAAGTCAAGAATAGTAAGAAGCGTGGCTCAATACCCTTTGCTAAGGTGCACATGGAGTCAAGTAAGGCTTGTGGTAAAACACTGACATTACTGAAACAATGTTGTCTCTAAAGCATCAATATCTTCCATTCTTTCATCTTTAGGAGTTTAAGCTATATAGGTGGACATTGCATAAATAATATTTTTCAAAGTTCATAACTTTATTCTTTTACTTCCATAAAATATAGCTTATTCTCCTGAAACCAATCTGTTTCATCCATACTTGCAGCTGTCAGATTAGAAACTAGCTCTAAATTCTTACAAGAGCTATTAAGTCAAAGGCAGGTTTTGTTCCAGAAGCAGCTGCTGAAAGGGCAATGGAGCTTCTCAGGACAGAAAAAGAGAGAAAAAAAATTCTAAATTGTCAGGAAAATAGAAATTAGTAAAATCCTGATGAATAGTGAGTTGACTGGCTCATACCATGACATCCATTTCAATACATTTTGGTTCAAATTCCATGAACAGATGTTAGTCAAACAATTTTAACAGGAAAGAAAATATTACTGTTTGAAAACTATTTGTCCTTTCTTTAAGAAATAACTTACCTGTGGAAAGTGCAATTTATATGTACACTCTTTCCCACATGCAAATTCTCTGTTGTGGATTTCATACTGGTTGAAAGAGTTCATTGGAACAATTGATTTTCCCAAATCTTTCAGAAATTCACTTCTGTAGAATCCAACAGATTAGAGGAGTCAGGGCTGCGGGTGAGCACTCAACCATAATGTCAGCAGCCCAGGCCTCCCTGGCAGGAAAGGCCAATGCTGTCAGCTCACTCTGAGCTGGCTCTTTTCACCTGAGAGGAAATCTGTGGCAGACGCTCACGGCAGCTGTAGTTTTATTGACAGTAATGACATTTCTGTTTTCAAATAATGGAAAATATGTTTGTTGCTTTCAGATTTCTTTGCCTTTGGGTCAGAGGTCTTTTCACACCTTTCATAAAGGATCAAAAAATACAAATTAACTTGTCTAAAATATTAGACCTACAGATTGTCTTCAATGTTTGAGTAACAAGTTTATTCTTACCAGAACTTGGTACTGAAATATTCTACACAAATATTTTATGTTTATGAGTTAAATAATTCTGTAGTTCTCACTATTCATTTCATATTTACAGAACTGTAAATTACCTGATTATAACAATAGAGCATAGCTACTGTGGTATTTAGTAGTCATGCCTAATAGTATGGCATAGTTAGTGAAACAATATAAATATTCTCAGTTGATTCAATATAATTTTTTATTTCAAATATCAATATAAACATGTAATTTCCTTGAAAAGGGAAAAATAAATGATTAAAATGGCACTTTATAAACAGAAGTTTGAAGCATAGTTAAATTAAAATACTTAATCTTGTGAGACAGGAGTTAACTGAGCTCCTCTAGTTTAGAGTCTATTGTCTGAAATCCAGCAACATGCATACAACACTCCATCCATTTTTTTTCTTGCACCCACCCAGACACCCTTTTGTTTCCACTTCACTTTTTTTACAGTGTACTAAATAGTGTCTGATTCACAAAGATATGGAAAGAAATTACTCTGGAGAAAGGGAAAACAAGTAAAAGGAAGACTGTAAGGACAGAATTCTCTCAAAAGCTTTTTAAGCCCACTGATATTACTTTTCTCAGGTGTTTGTATAACCTGTCTCTTTAGTCTTCCTATGATACAGATTTCCATCACCTTCTAAGGCTGTTCCAGAGCTTCATTATTTTTGATGTTTGAAGCTTTTATCATGTCTCTATTTCAATCTAAGCCAATTATTTAGTTTTTATTCCTCTATTTGTGTTGAAAACTCATGTTTGGACAACAGCTTGCACAGAAAAAAAGGTTACCATGTCTCCACCCTGTCCTGTAGGAAGTTATAGAGGCAGCATCATGAAGGGACAAACACAGCTACCAAAGAGGAAAACTGTTCTTAAAAGGTAAAAATGTGTTAAGGATGAAAATGTTAAAAAAAAAGAAGAAAAAAAAGAAAATACTTGGATCACAGTGGTCTGTAATGCCAGTGAAAATAATCTGAAAATATTTATTGGTTCTGTTGCTACACTAAAATGCTAAAAATCTAGTTTTAAGACAGTTGAATAATATAGTTAATTCCTCAACCTTTACAGTTGCAAAGAGGTGGAATATTTATGGTGTTTATCTTTGCAAGTGAGGAATTGTATTTTTAAAGAATGTGTAAAGTGGCAGATTTATATAGGAGACAATGAATACAGGCTCAGTTGCATTATTTGAGAATCATTCCATCTGTGGCTAAATTCAGAATAAAAACTGGTTCACAAACCATTCACAATCTACTTTTACTTTTACAAACCATTAAAATACTAGCTTTATTTATTTATTATTAATTTAATATTCTCATGCATAAGCCTATCATTGGCAGAAATTTGGAACTTCGAGGCTGGACTCAAATAATCCCATACAATTTAATCATGATATAATTTTATACTGGGGAAAGTAAGAGGAAACACTGGGTTCTTAATAACATGATATAATATCATATAATATTATATATGCTGGAAGGATTCCTTTGCAGAAATAATATCCAAACATTTACAAAGGCATGATAAACTGATATAATAAAACCAGAAATTTTCAGTTTTAAGGTAGTAACACCAACAGGAAAAAAAACCACGAAAATTTGTACTTGAAATATAGCTAACCTGACCTCAGTGCTTTATCTTTGAAGCTTAATTTAGACTAGAAATTCAGTCAAATGGAGCAATCTTGGTGTAATTTACAGAAAGAGAAGAATATTGTGATTCTGAACTTCCAGTTTCTCAAATGTATTTTGGTTTCAGTTGGTGCTGAACTGCTGAATTTCCCAATTTATGCTGCTTTATTCCCAGTGCAGTGTGACACTGAGAATTACTAGAGGGATTCCTTTGATTAGAGTCCCTCAGGTCACAGCCCCTTCCACTGCAATACAGCACTGCTTCCATTCAACTCAGACCTTTTTCAGCAGCAGGGCTTGCATTAGCAACAAAACCTCACAAGTTGCAATAAGTCTCTCAGAAGTCTTCAATCCCTTTGTAACTGAGATGGGAGAAGAAAAGGGTGAAAAAGTCATCGAATTTGCTGTGAAGAAGTAGCTGGATAGGGCTCCATTTAAAACAATAGGAATTATTCTTATTTACCATTAGAGGGCATACATACAGTATAAAATACATGATTAAAGAGTACTCCAGTTTACTAGGTGAAAGGTTAATACTTCTGTCCTATAATAGATACACACTAAAGTCTCCTAATAATACTTGTTTCCACTTAAAGTTGTTATGTCTAAAAAATCTTGGACTGTATAAATTGAACACCATTAGATGACAGGACAAATAAGTCAGTGCTGCCAAAATTCTGTGGCTGTTAACTCTGCAGCACTGCTATGTTTTCAGCTCCTGCAGCCCTCTCTCACATTTACCCAGTTCAACAAGGATTTGCCATTACTTTAAGTTCTATAACAGACTCAGAATATTCTCCATCTCTTTCTAGTTGGCATCTGAGTAAAGGAATCGCAAAAAGTAAATTTGTGTATCAGAAGCCCACAACAAATAAATTAAATTAATACCTCACCAAAAAGAAATGCCTGAAATTTTTCTCCCACTGAGAGTGCTCTTCTAAATTCATAAGTACTCTAAGACAATCTGTCATACCAATGTAGTAGTTACTGTGACAAGGTGACCTGCCAAGCACGAGGAAGATACTGCTCTAAACGGAGTGAGGACATGACATATATTTTGTGGTCATCACATTGTAAGATGAATACTGCCATGGTTTATGCTTTGAGACATTCCTCCTGGCTGGGTCAGAAAGGAGGGAATACAGCTCAAGGCTGCAGTGGAGAAAAGGACGTGATACTGGCAGGGGTTGGTAGGATCATATTTTTTGCTCGGAAAGACTTTGTAACAGGTATATTTCATGAATATATATATAGAAATATACCTGAATGAATGAAATATAAATTTCATTTTATATTTTGGTGTGCTAAGCAGCTGTTCTTGGCTCATTGGGCTGAGAAATAGTCAGTGTTGTGCTTCAAATGTAGGAAGCACTTGGTTAAGAAGTGGGAAAGGGGAGGAGATTAATGTAAAGCTAAAGCTTTCTTAAATATATGGAGGTACAATTTAAGTCAGGAGGAGACCTAGTTTAGACAAAAACTTAATAGAGGCAGCTTGTCTACAAAAAAGACCCCCACTGAATGTGTGGAGGATCTGTGAGTGTAATGAAAGAACTTTGGATGATAAAAATAGATATATTCTCTCTCATGACATTATTCTCTCCTGCTTCTTAGCTGGTGGTCAGGTCATCCTTACTCATCAGATAATATCTTAGTAGCAGATATCTGATGCACAAAATGTCATGATGTCTTAAAAGTCGTCTCTAAATGAAACAGTTTCTTCCCTTACTTGTGCTGGAATGGAATTTGTGGAAATTTGAGGCAGTATGTGAGCACATTTCCACAGAGATGCATACAGGAAACAAAATGATTTACTGATATTAAAGAAAATGGCTAGGGCAGTATGTTGCATAGTGCCAAGTTTTAGTACAGCTTTGTGTAGTCCAAATAAGCTCTTTCAATTAAAGGTACTGTGGATCTGGGAAATAAACATTTTCTCTAACAGCCTAACAATGATACAGTGAAACACATCCTGGATGGACAAATAAAAACCTAAAGTAGTCTGGAATAAAAGTGTAGGTGTATTAGGGATGAATAGATGCCAGACTAACCAATGTGTTTTGTTGCTTAGTTTGGAGAGTTTTTTTTCCAAATCTACATAATTCTTCTTGATTTCTGCCACCCAAATGAAGATGTTATTAAAAACAACTTTGTCTCCATTCCTGAGGTCTAGCACCTGAACTGTATTCCAAGAACTTCTATATTCCAACCTAAAAAGGGGGTAAGTGCAGCAGATTTTGCACTTGTTAAGTAATGGAATTAAGGGAGTCCCTCTAAGTGTGGGACTACTGGAAAACAGAGGTTATGGAAGGCTAGAAATATTTCTTGATTTTTATTAGGTCTTGTCACAGAGAAAACCTACTTAAATAATGTAGAACCTATTGAAATAATGTAGTTCAAATTAAAACAGTATCAAAGCCAGTTATTGATGATCTACTAATGACATGTAATTAGCCAATAAGCAGTGAATAATGTCCAACAGAGCAGCAACTCTGCCTGATCCAGGCTTAGGTTGAGATGCTGAGGCAGCTTGCCCCAGTGTCAATCCAAGTTTTGACTGCTGCTGACTCTGGTAAAAGGTCTTTATCCCCCACTACAAATGCTTCTTTTCTAGTTGACACCTCCTGTTTTTCAAAAATATTTGCAATTCTCTTCTCTTTAATCTGATCTGTTTGGAGGGGAATGCTATTCCAGATAGTTTTGAGCATTTGAGCCACTTGCATTGGATATTGGATATATATCCATGTCTTAACAAGTGCTGATGTCCAGGCCATTTGCCAAAGGTCAGCCCTGCAGTCACTCATCACAGAGTTTCTAGCTAGTAGATAATTAGGATGTCTTTTAATTAAATATTTTGATCTGTGCTCTTTTCAGAGTTACTTTGGACTTGTAGACATATGCAGTATTCAGGAAAGATGAAGGTCTTGCCAATCTTGTCAAACCTGATTAAAAGCTGGGAATCAAAATTTCATGGTATATTTTAAACAATTGCTTACATAGATAATTGTTTCATTACTTACATGATTGCATGTGTTTATATTAAACCAAGTGAAAACTGGAATTTCCATCTTCTAGGAAATATTTGCAATCCTTAGGAAAAAAAATCCCAGTTGAAAGCAAAAGGTTGGAAATATGCTTTCCCTTTCTTTATCCTCTTTTAGGAGCCTTAGAGAGAATGATTGCTTTTTGGAAAAGGGTGAAGAGAAGAGGTGAAGTTTATTTATTTTCTCTTATCAAGTCCCATCTTGGCAGCACACTGCTTTAGGTCTTGAGGGCCTAAGATATGAGGAAGTGAACAGTCCTTGCTCTCTGGAAAGATCTTGGGAATCTGTGCTGTGTAAAAATACTGATTAAGTCACAAGAGCATATTTGGTAAACTGCTAAAATGCAGGGGCGCTGCAGGGATTTTTTGTTTCATAAATTGAATTTCTGATGCAGGAGGAAAATGTCAGTGTTCATGTGTTTTCTTATTTGACTGAGTTTGAACCATGATCCTTACTATGTTTACCTCAGTTCAGTTATAAATTCTACTTTCTTGAAGGGAGTGGAGATAGAGACAATCAAGAGTAGTGCAAACACACAAATACTGATATTAGAAACTGAATTAGAATTCTTTTGTTATTGTTGTTAAAATCACCTTCTCTGCTCAAGTTTTCTAGACCTGGAGATGCATTTTCTTTCATTGCCTCTATAATACGATGTCTGTCTTTATGAGTAAGATTTTCAAGGTTGAATTTATCCAGCTCTTCCTTTCATTTATTCCCTTATGCCTTTTGTCAGCAAGGGACGAGTCCCTCTTTTTGTCACAGTTTTTTTTTTCTTTGAATGTAAAATACCTCTACAGAGTAATCACTTTCAACCTTTTCTTTTCTGATAACTCCTGAAACCCTCCCTTAGAGACCTTGTTTTTCAGTGCTTGACCCCTTCTGCATGACTGTCTTTTCTCTGAACTCTCTCCAGCTGATTGTACAGCTTTCTTGAAATGAGGATTCAAGGTTGAGCAAGAGAAATTTCTCCACTCTGTAATTTACTTTAAGAGTGTCAATTGTCATTCAGTTGGTTTTCTTCTTTCTTATCAGAACAGTGCTCTGGATGTTCGTGTTGAAGTTAAAAACAAGCTTTGACATGTATCAGTTCTAAAATTATATAATTTTTTCTCTCTTGAATTTGTTTTAACAGATGATCTTGAAATACTGTCACTTTCTATGGGATAGAAATCCTGTTTACTTTTTCAAGGCCATTGTTCTATTAGATGGACACCAATATCTCTCCCTATAAAAATGAAATCTCTTATCTGCTTTGTAAGAGAAAGCAGGAAAATGCCATTTCATCTTAATTAATAAAAACATAGAAACATTTTTAAAAAAAGAAAAAATATTCACTGAGTTGAAGAAGAAAGAGGAGGGTGAGGATTGGGACAGAGGATAAGAGAAATAGTGCTTGTGTTATGTAATATATGGCCATATCTGACCTCAGAGGTTTACTTCAGAGACTCACTTGTGTTTCAATAGAATTTGGTGATTCTCAGAGGAAAAAAATGATAAATGAGTCATTATTAAACTATTGTACATCCAACCTAACTTATTTTATTGTGACATTTCTGCTAAAACTTTTTTTGTGGTTTTTATAATGCATACTGAGGGATTCAACCATTTTAAATCTTAGCAATTCTGAGTGTTGTAGGTGGCTTAGGACAAAAGTAAATTGACAAATATAAGTGATGTAAGGCCATTGTGATCACTGCTTTCATTACATGTTCATTTATGTGATTATTTGGTATAGAATTAGGAAGGAGGCCATATGGATTTGCCCTTAAAAGAAAAAAAAATAAATTTACAATTCACAAAGGCTTCAGGTTTCAAGTTTCTTTTCTTTGCCTTTGCTATGAAAAGTTGGAAAGAAAAATGCTAAATATTCAGTTTGTTCACTGGTAGTTCTGTCAGGAGAATCAACAAAGAAAAATACAAACCTACAATCCAAGTTCCAGCTAGCGGGGCAGGGAGCAGAGTTGCACAGCTAGCAGGAGAGGCTTTCAGGGTAGGCAAGGAAAGGTCCAGCCAGTGGAAGCGGGACTAGGAACAACAAGATTCATGAGGAATAGGAGTGGCTGTTGAAGAAAGGCTCGCTGCAAGATCAATGGCAGCTTAAATCAGATCTTGCTACCCAGCAGGATTTACTAATTATGCTGAATGTGATCCTGCTACAGAAAAGGGAAAGTATCTGGTGTGTTTGCATCTGATGATTTCAAAGTAATGTAGCTGAACTTTAGGAATCAGTTATTGCATGCTGCCCTGTTGTTTGAAATACTTTCTTCCTTTCTTTAGTAAATCAACTGTTTTTAGGGCATGTTTTAAAACTGTTCCAAAGAAGAGGACAAGTCTAGCCTTTAAGACAGAAATCTACCCCTACCAGAAAAGTGCCAAAACAAAAGGTATGATCTATCTTTGTGTGTCTAAAGAGTCATATGGTTATAAAAACCAAAATTGGTCAGTCAAGCAGTCTCATTTTCTACCTGTCTGATTAATTAGTCCAGCAGGTAGAGGAAAACAAGAGATGAGCTATACTTTGGCATAAGTAGGACTGCTGACATGCCCTGCACATGTAAAATAGGAAGACATGGTTGGGTGAAATTAGTGTAGAGTAGATAAACAGCTGTTTAAAAACCTATGCAGCTGTCCTTACCTTGTGGCCTAATATGGGAGGAGAAATTTAATGAGGACTTTGATGGATCTATTACCTTTTGAATTTTACTTGATCATAACTGTTACATGAGTGGCATAATGGGAAATATCCTTTAAAATGCCAATACAATGCAAATTAGAATTAGCAGAGGGAGGAGCAGAGAGATACAAGCTAAGATTTTAAAATTTTGTGAAAATGTGGTAAAGGATTTCTAATAGATAAGATGAAATTCAATACAACAACGCAGAATGATTCTTTTGTAGGACAAACAAAATGTGCAAATACAAAATGGGCAATAACCAGCTAATGATCTTTGCTGCAGAAACTGAAGCCTTGAGCTCTGAACTCACAGGTGTTAGTTAATGCAGTGCTCTCTCAAAGAGGCAAATACCTTCCTGGGATGTCTCAGTAAAATATCCCGCATCCAGTTACACCTCATCCAGCAGATAATTCTATCATAAATAAGTAGTCTCAGTCTCATCTCCAGATGTGGGCTCCAGATTGGAGAGCAACAATAACAGAAATAAAATGACGTGTGTAGGAAGCTTAACATAGTGAGAACAGTGTAGGGGGATGGAATATGGGGTGCTTAAAAAACAAAAAACCCACCAAAATCTTCAGAGGGAAACAAGGAATTTGAATATTACCATAATTACTAATTAGTCAATTAACTAATCAACACCTTCATTGTCCTTTACATTCATTGGAGTGGGAAAAGTAATGGGCTTATTTATCAACACCAAAGGTAAAGGAGAGAAGAAAGTGAGTAAGAGCAGGAGCTGTGAAACAGTGAGGAGGCTGCTCTGGGCTGGTTGGCCCTGAGCCAAGGTCTAAGGTGATGTGACCCAACTGCAAACTGTCTGGATCACTCCCACCAATTCTGGGCTGGGAGCCATGGTCAGGGAGAAAAGGGGGTGATGATTGTGGTGGATACAGGAAACTGTCAGGGAAGCACAGCAACCAAGTGTCATATACAGTCAGGAACATATGACAGGAATGTCTAGGCCTGATATTCACAAAGGGGTTTGATCACCCACACCCAAAAAAATCTCTATGATCTGTTCAAGGTACAGTTGATGCCATAGGGCAATTTCAAAGGGATGCAAAGTACAGTTTTGCCTGATGCTGCAATGCTTGCTATGGCATTAACATGCTTTGCAGGGGAATCCTGGGTGTGGTGCATACTAGACAATCTACTTTCATCATTACCTCTAATAAGAGATTTATTTTTTTATAACAGATGGAGTGCAAATCAAATTGGGATGCCAGATCCTTTTCTGCCTCCTGGCCAGTAGGGCTGAAATTCCTCCTTATGTCTGGGAAAAGTGGGAAACCTGGCTGACTGCCAGCCTGCAGATTAGGACTGCTGAGATGCTGTCAGCAGCAGTCTTGATGGTAAATATTCATGAGCCAAATTGTGCCAATATGCATGTTTGGTGTATTGCATATTCAATGTTATTGTCTATACCACTTTGTAAAGGTCATCCTGGCATCTAAAGTCAACGGAAATGACTGATTCACTGTAAAAGATCACCATTCTCTTAGAAAGTGTGAAACCTGTGCATTTTTGAGTAGTCTATGTGGACCACTTGTAAACACTTCTGTTTCTATTATCAAGTGACAGTCTCAACATATAGAGTAGCTTTAATTTAGCAAGAACAGCTGTTAGTCCTGCCCAGCCTTTCTTGATTCTTGTTATGCCTTATTTGACTTTGAGATCACAAGAAACTGCATCTAGAATCTCACAATTTCACTCCCTTGTACAATGAGCTTTTATCTGCAATGCGATGCAGAAAAGCTGGCTTTCTGGTTTTTGAATTTTGAACACTTTTTATTAAAAAAAATTAGAAATCACTCTATTTAGCTTTAATTCATGAGCTTATTATTTTGGGATGGATCAGGGAAATCCCACATTAATTTTCAGCAACAGGAAGATATTGCTGTGGGTGAATTTCTGTCAGAGCCAAGGAAATGATTTTTTCAGCTGCAAGAATTCAGTGCTGCAATGTCATAAGAGCACGTAGTTATTATTCTGAATGCTACGCAGACTGTAACATAAGACACAAAAAAGTGCTCACGAGGAACATATTGAATTATAATAAATCTGTCTCGTCTGGAGACAATGATGATCTGGCACATTTTGTCAAGTGGCAGTCACATAGGATGCTGTGCCCTGCATACATATTACTGCATTAGCCATAGGCAGCGAGAGGATGGCACCAGCAGGGAAAGTGCTCGGACAGATAGGTTGATCATTTGTATTCCAGAGCTCAGCAAGTACTCAATTCACTGATCCAAACCAAACATGTTGAAGTCAAGGCCTGTTTCTCTAACATGTTTGATATACAGCTGAGCAGTAACTGAATCAAAACAGCATCTCACTATTGCTGTCTGGTGTCGTACTGGGTGGTGAAAGCAAGTGAAGCTTTTCCTGGCACTGGGGGTATGTTGTATGCAAATGGACCATCTCAGTGGTAAATCTTTAATGTGGCAGACAGAACATTAATTGCACAGCTCCCCAGGATCATGTTGCATGCCCAGTTTCCTTAAGTTAAATTATTCCAATGATTCTTCTCTTGATAGAGAATTCCAGGCGTTGCAGTCCTACTGTGTGCCATAAATTAACTCTTCTGCTGTTCAGCTTCAAGTCCTGCCTAAATCCTGGGGCAAATGCCATTCATATTCGCTGTGTGTATCTAACTGGAACAACCCAGTGTCTTTGCTACTGTCCATATTAATATTAATTTCTGAAATACAAACTAATCAGTAATGTGATACGATATAATATGTCTGCATTTGCACCTCCTTTTTGTAGGATACCAAGCCATCACCTTACGAAAATGAAAAACCTGCTTATTCAAATCTTTAAACAAGAGAATGCCTGAAGTGCTCCCCCTCTACATTTTATAAAACCTGTTCCTGACATGTACACCATAAGGATCAGCACTTTGCCCTTTGAGTCAGTACTATATTGAGGCCATACAAACATAGACAGATGTGTACACACAAGTACTCACATGCTTTGGTCTGGCAGCCTGCACTGAGACAACCTTCCCTTTTATTGTCTGCCCAAAATTTAGTACAAGCTTAGTTTTTGCCATGAGCAGGGTACAGCAATTCACCAGAGTCAGGGGTTAACAGCATGGCAGTGAAATCCTTTATTTTCTCTGAACATTTTCACATCTTTTAATCTCCACAGCAAGGTGAAGATCTCTCAGAGAGAAACTCCTTTTAAAAGCTGCTCAAATTTCTATGTATATGTAGCAAATGGTCACTTTTGCTCTTTTAGGGAGAGTTCTAATGTAGTCCTTCACACTGTGATGAAGATGCACTATTTTGGACAATTAGTTCCATTTGCAAAATTAAAAAGAAAGCTCAGTCTTTTTCAAAAAGAAAAGCTCAGCATCTCCTCGGATAGATTTTATTTGATAGTCTAATACCTTGGCCTTGTTCCCATCGTTCCTTATTACAGTATACTTTTATCCTTCAAGAGAATTGGTCCTCTTGAAAACACAGCAGGTGTTAAAAAAAGCAGACAAAACAAGGGACATTTTTAATAAAAAAATGGACAGAAAAATACATGGTTAAAAATGGGAAAAGATGAGGATTCTATAGAAAATAAACAAATCTTATTTACCAAACTAAGATTATTTTTAGGCTCCAGAGAATTGCCTCTTACACTCCTTCAACTATACAAGAGATGGACGTACAAGACTGTCCACAGTAACAAGTAAGCAAGGAAGACATGTCTTTCTGAGAAAAATGTCTGCTAGAAGGGATGCCCTCTGTGACTAGATTTATGTCCAAGACAAGCAGCAATAGGAACAGAAGTGATGAAAAAGCTTAGTTTAAGCATGGTTTAATTAAAAATTTACATGAACAAATCAACTAGACTATACATAATAGGGCAAGAAAGCCTAAATCAAAATGGAAAGTATTGCCTGACCCCATGGCTGTGGGCTGAGCACAACATAAAGAGAAAAATACATCAGTGAGTGTTCTTGTCAGCTTGACTTAGTTAATCTAGATGTTTGGAAACAGAAAGTGCCTTGAGCTATGCAATGAACTGTCTGCTAGATTTGGGCTTGCAATATTGAGCACAGGTTCAGTCTATGGTTAACTCGAACTTCTACAACAAAAGTAAGGGGCAAATAGTACTTTTTGTGCAAATCTACGTGCTTGTAACTTGTCTAATACCAGATCAGAATCTTTTAATTTGTTCTGATCATATAAAAGAGAATGTCTATTTGCTTGACCATATTAAGCTCCTTGTAGGAATAGGATGCTATTGTATGCATTCTTTGGAACTGTTAATCTCACACCCATTAAAGAAAATTTAAATTGCCCCCTGCATTTATGTCCTGCACTGCTAAATCTTTTCCAGACTTTCAGTTAATTTACAGTGGCAGTGGAAATGATTCTAAAGTATATAAAGATTGTGACCAATTGTTTTTTGAGATTGACTAGAAAAGGCATTCTGTTGAAGCAGGTCCAGACTAGGGCCATGGAGATTATAAAAACTGGGATTTTCCAATCTGGCGAAGTGAAGGTTTCCATGGGACGTTATAAGAAAGATGGGGACTTAGAAGAAAATGGAGGCAAACAGTTTAGCAGGGCCTGTTGTAAAAGAACAAGAGGCAATGGTTTTAAGCCAAAGATTTGTGGATTTAAGTTAGATATAAGGAAGAAGGTTTTTTTGTAATGAGGAAATTTTTATAATGGTAGATTGAAACAGAGATGTGTTAGATACCCCATCCCTGGAAACATTCAAGATTAGATGGGAATAGGCTCTGAGAAACCTCACTTGTAGGGGTTGGACTAGATGACCTTTAGAGGTCCTTTCCAATGCAAACTATTCTATGATTCTATGATTTGTGTGTTTCTATATCTCTGATTCATGTACTTGTGTTCTCAGGCAGGGGGAACCTCAGAAATGGCCTCTGAAGTGATACAAAAAGAGATGGTTTGAAGGCACTAATATTTAGATGTCAGCCAATTCCCACAGCTCCTAGGAATAAGAGGAAAGAGAGGGAAGTGTGTTAACTTCTAAAGCCATTTATTCATTCCCCAGGGTTCCCTTGTGGAGGTTCTGCTCCTTGGCCCTTCTAATGCAGACCTGTGCCTAAAGGTATCAGTTATAAAAAGCAACATAATGTGTGCAACACTGCAGTCATTTTTAAGACTGCACAACATCAGCTTGAAGAGGTTTCTTTATAACACATTTAATGGCTGATTATGTAAATAGAATAAAGTTTTTTTTTTTTGTTACATGAGTATGTAATCTTTAAATGTTTACAATCCAAACAACTTGAAAATGTTGGCTTTTTTCCACTTTTAAAGGTTATATACCCCAGTAATCTCCACAAATACCAAACTGCAATAACATGTATTTAAACTTCAAATGTCTCTGGCAAAAGTTCTGGTTTTAATCATACCCTGGTAAATGTAAATGCAATTTCAGGGGTGAAAAATGGCTTATGGCAAGACAGGTTCTCCCTCCTTTACTCCTACAAATTTGGGCTCAGAAAAAAAATTCTATTTAAGGAGTAAAACCCTTCATAAGTGAATAAAAGTGGTAGGAACACTTTCCCTGTTAGCAGATGGCATTTTGATAGCTCTATATATGGCTCTAGATATCCCTCTCCCTGGAGACAAGAGCTATAATTTCATTACAGTGTTCTGAAAAATGGCACAGAGACATTGCATGGTCTATAAAACCTCTAAATGCAGCAGTGATACTTATGCCAGCTCTTCCCTTTCCTCAGACTTTATGTGAAATATAGACATTTTTGGTTGGAAAAATTGACAGTCCCCATGAGTATCTGATCAAGCTGCTGAAATGACATGATTTGACCCTGGGTACCCGCTTGGACCCCATTCATCGATGTGTGTGATTTCTGAAACAGTTTATTCTGATCCCACATCTCTGTTTCTCTTAACTACAGGTACAGAAAGTGACTGGGGAGATGCGAAGGAGACACATTGACATGAATTATTTCCTGTGCCTCTGTAGGTCCCCTCAGTCCTTCCACATCTGTTCAAGTTTGCATGGTTTTTATTTACCAGTCTAGTGGTAAACATAAATTTGAAATAACAGGTAACAAACTGACCCTCACCCAATGGTTCTTGGACAGTGTCTTTCCCCCTCTAAATTAATCTCTTTTCGTTAAAGGCGAGATTAGTGTGAATGAGAAGTGAGAACAGAAGACATTGGTCACTCCACAAAACTTGATTCTTATTTTTTTGCATGGATGTAGAAGGAAATGATGAATGATCAAAATATTTGATTTTAAAACTTACTGAATTAAAATCATGTCTCATCTGTCTTCAATATGTATTGATCTGCTTATTGAGAGTGACTAGTTCTGTCCTTTTCACTAAATAATATCACAGGCTATTTGGTAGATGAGGAAGAAAATCAGATGCTTAGGAAAAAAAGATAAGGCATTTTAAATTCTAAGCTTTTCTTCATAATTATATTTTCCTTCAAATGCTGTTTCTAAAGCTTGAGTGTAATTCCTGATCAGTAAGCAAGTACAAATAGGAGTATGTCTATGTGAATTATATATTGGGGGAAACCAAGGCAACTCGTTATTTTATCACAGAGCAGGAGTTAATTTCAGAACTTTAAAAATAGGACAGAATAATATTGATCACCACTTTGTTTTTTTAATTAATATTATTTTTGAAAAATAAATCTGATGGCCCAGTCCTCCGTAAAGCAAGTGAAATAATTCAGCTTATTAGAAAAAGGTTAAAGATTTTTATCTCATATATTTACTATATTTATGAAATATGTATTTATATATTTAATAAATTGATTATGAGTTTCTAACACTGTGTCAAACATGTTTTCTGCTACAGAAAAACACACAGCAGTCTCAAAAATGTGTATGTACCATATACAATATTAATTTTTAAAACTGGGAGTGTAGTATTTGTACCTATTCTAATCTGCAAATATTTTTCATCAGGAAAGTTTATGAAGATGAACTAAATCTTGGCAGTTTATATATCCTGCCAATTTGCTTTAGGTGATGATAAAACCTCTATTTAAGGCTATCAGAAATTATTTGTAGATAATTGCTTGTGACTTAATGATGATCTCTGCAGACTGAGACTCCAGGCATCTGTTACTTTTTGCCACACTGTCAGCCATCTTGATCAACAGATTTGAAAACTCAGAAACTTGTACAGCTTTGAGAAAACAGTGATAGACCTAAATTTTGTGAGATGGTTTGTGTGAAAGTGGAACATTTAGCCTGAACACTTTGTCAAAACCCAACAAAAATAGAAAAAAATATTTGCAAAGTTTCTCCTCTCTTGCTGAACCCTATTAGCATTTCATTAAAAATTGACTTAGTGGAATCTTATTCAAACTGTCTGCAACAACTCCCATATCAATCAAATCAAGATGGAATCTTGACAGAAGAATCAGACCTGTGCCATGTATAATTCTGCTGGGTAGCAAGCAGCACCTTCAAGGCTGCTGTTTCTACCCACCAGTCCTGAAGCTGGGGCAAAGCACAGATTGCTCAACTGAAACTTTAGTTTCAGTGCAGTGCATAAGTGCAGCATAATGTATGCTAAAGGGCTCAAGGAAATAAACAGAGGATAATGGGTCCTTTGTTCTGCTGTAGCTGGGTACAATTTGCAAAGAGTTGTTTAATTCTGACTGATTTTCTTTTGATATCATGTTTGCATGTTTTTAACCTTGTCTATGCTAGTGAACTTTCAATTCAGTAGTGGAAAATATCCTGCTGAAGTTGAATGCTTATCCTGCAATTTTCAAGTTATTGCATGCAACTTGCAGAAGGATTTATTTTATTAACTCTGCCAAGTGCATAAATACTATTAATGACTAATGGCTCCCTCT
Source organism: Euphonia xanthogaster (assembly GCA_034509185.1). Lineage (NCBI taxonomy): Eukaryota > Metazoa > Chordata > Aves > Passeriformes > Fringillidae > Euphonia > Euphonia xanthogaster. The sequence goes on along the minus strand of JAYDZK010000056.1, from coordinate 18,604,423 downwards.
ACTAGACTACTGACTTAATACTGACCTACTGACCATCTTCTCTTCATCTTAAACAGTATGATGTTTTTGTGTATCTTCCTGCCACCCCAATGGAAAATATTTTCATAACCAAAACCTTTTTTGACCTGACTTCCAAAACACAGAATTACTTGAGGAGTCTGAAGATCACCATTTGCAGAGGTTTGTCACCTTCTACAAAATGTGCCCTGAGTAGTCATATCAACAGAAGTGTCTTTGTGATGCATGTATGATATAAAATACAAACAAAAACATAAAATAAAAATACAGAAATTAAAATACAATATAAAGCACTATCTATACATATACAAATATATATAGATAGTACATATGTATAGTATGTATATATGCTTTTTTTTCTGAAATGCTAAGCAGTTGTATATCTTTTTGCTTTAAAACGAAGATGATTCAAGCCAGACAACTTTTTCTTGTTTTCACATTACTCAATCAACTCCCTAAAGAAATGAGTGATCCTAAGAGTGATCCTATGTTAAGCTCTGGCCATTGGCCATGTGGTATCATTTGTTATGTGCTCCTTTCTGCACTCTCTTTAATTTCTAATCTTACCATCTTATAGATACCCATTACTTAACTTTTAATATACAAAGAATGTATTATCACTGCTCATATTTGAGGTTTAATGTCATTTTAGTCCTAGGAGGTGACCCAGGGATTCTCATTCCCTAATATTTTATTTGTTCCTATGAAGAACATTTCTATCATTGAAAACAGTGCTGTTTTAGTTGTGTTCAAATTTGTCTGTTGTTATGTTCAAATTGCTTTTTCTCAGACAGGACTCATAGTTCCCATGTGTTTTTTTCGAAGAAGAAAGAAATTGTTAAACTTCTAAATGGGTATATTCACTTTAGTGTTTTCTTATCTGTTGTGTCCGTTATTTCAACCATGGTTGCCCACTAAACATGTCCCACACAATATGCTCTCACATCAAATTAGGTGGAGACACACTCTTTATTGTTAATGGCAAAAACTAACTCCTTTGATGTTTTCAATTTTGAAATACACTTGGCTTCCTAATCTACTAGAATTCTACTTATTTTGTATACAGCATAAATTTCTTAAAACTATAGTTTTGATGTACACAAATAAACTTTTTGTATGGATGGGTCATGACATAGAGGAAGAATTTTTTATGGTGTATTTCTTAGGTCATTAAATTATGTGAAGGATTCAATAGCCTAACAAAAAAAAATGTGTAAAATGTCTTAAATTTAAATTCAGAGTTCAAAATGGAAATCAAATTTCCCTTTTTTTTTTTTTTTTTTTTTTTAAGTGAGAATAACAAGATATCAAGCATAACTCCCAGAGGGTAGGCTACATCTCAGGCAGGCAAAGCCTTTAAATTTGGGCAACAATCTAGGTAGATGCAAGAATCATTGTCTGAAAGCAATAAATAAGGTTAGGCTGAATGGCCATTGTGATTCCGTTTAAACTCACCTATCTGTGAAAAAGAAAATTACTGTCTCTGATTGTCCTGTGGCAATTTGTTCTGTCACATACTGTACATGATCTTGAGACAAATAAAACGACAGGAAGGAAAATAGGAAGCCAGTATTTGGACTAGAAAATGCAACAGATGTTAAAATGTTAATATCCAGTTCTATCCCTGCCTGCACAACATATGTCAAATCTTCAAGAATCCAGACACTTGAACTTGTAGTGATTGAACGCATAAATTTTTAGAAATAAACCTCAAAGTTGTTGTAGATAGTCCAATAAAAAGGACAAAGCAAGATCTGATGTTTGGTCCTCTCTTTGCCCTGGTGGGTGCAAAATGTTGTTCTGTGGATATCCACACTCTTTTGAAGTATCTGAAAAATTTTGCTGGTATTCCCCTTAGCTTAGAGTGGTACAAGTACTGCTATTGGTACTGTCATTATGATGCCACATAAATGGTCTAGTCATGGTTCAACACACAGTTTGATTTGTCATTGGCATGATCATGTAAAGCAGAGTTAGGTTGAATTTAACAAATCTATCAGCAATATGACTTTTTACACCTGCATAGATTTGGGAAATGAGTAAATGCTAGAAAAGCTTTAATCCTGTTATTACTTAAATTTTCAATTCAGTGATCAAAATTCGAAGTCATGCCTCAAAAACTGCATCTGTGAACTGTTTGAGAGCTTCTGAAGGATTACGAAAGTCCAAATCACCCTGAGTCCTATCCATAAGCAGAAGAACAGCATCTCTGCAACTTCTCTGCTTGTGAAGGTGATGACCTGATGTGAGCACATTTCTTTTTTATTCTGGACAACATGTATTAACAATTCTAAGAGTCTGAGGCAGTCACACTAATAAGGAATGAAATGGCAGTTTTGAGGTAGCTGACCATCCCTTTTATCTCCTTGCCTTATTCACATCTGCCCCAGAACAGCTAGATGTGAAACGTTGCATGAAGTAGATTAAGTGACTTGTCTCCTCTTACTGAACTCTGGAGCCGCAATTTGTCTTGGCAGCTACACCTGAGTGCTGCCAACATCTCAACTTTCAGAATCCCAGAGGGGCAGCTTGCCCTCTGTAGCAGTACTAATGGTCTAGACATTTTGTGGGAGGTGGTGTGTAAAGAGGGCAAAACTCTTTAGACTGCTCACCACCTACCACACATTGGCTGGTGACTGGTCACAAGATTAGTCACAACCAAGTTGCTACTGCAACTGCATCTTCTGCAACAAGAAACAGGTAAGCAATGTTGTGATATTTTTCAATGTCATCATTGCCCTTCCCGCAAGCTTCCCCACCACGCTGGAACATAAAATAGCTGGTGGATTTTTATTTCCAGGGTCGTTAGGCGGTCCTTTTAGTAAACAGTTGAGAAATACAATTTAGTGTATTTGGTACTACTCCTAGCAAACCTATTTGCTGGTAAAATGCACACCAATTGCTGGAAACAGTTAGGGTGACCAAGAGATAAAAAGTGAAAAAACCCACCTTCCTCAGAGAAGTAACTAAAGAAGTAGACCAGGAAAAAGAGAAAAGACTTGAATGAAATAAAGAATGGTGAAATGTATGCTTTAAACACATAACTGGCTGTGTTGCACTAGGAATTTTAAATGTTGCCTACCCTAGTCATGCTTAACAGTTGGCCCATCTTTTTCTATGAATGTTGTCTCAGTTATTTAATGATTTTTATTTTCTCCTTTTTTGTTTGTTGGCACTGACATTGACCCACTCATCCTCTCCCTGTTGTCTTAAATAGCTTCTCTAGGAGCCAGGTCTCATCAGACATTTGTGCAACACCTAGCACAATAGTGTAAGGATCCAACACAAATTGTGAATAAATAAAATATGGATGCTGTTCATGTCTCTAGTCATGTTCAGGGGTGATGGAAGTTCAACATAAAATCTAATTTCTACCTGAATTGCTCCTTTAAAAAAATGAATCTACTTTAATAGTACTAAAATTTCATGCTCAATTTTAAAGTTACAGCTGAAAGTATTCCAATTAAGTTCCATATTGAGCCTTAAATTCATGGTCTTTGTAAAAGAAAGGGATTTTAAAACTATGCTTTGGTCTTCCAGCGGTGGTTTTGAGATCTGAAACCATCCTTGCTGTCAATAGGTGTAATTAAAAAAGAAAAAGATTGTGGAAAGTGGAATCATCTAGATTTTTTTGATGAAGAAAGCAAAATAAGGACCCTGGATCTGATATACCATAATTAGCAGTTTTATTTGGAAGTGTGATTGTTTCTGTGGATTAAATTGTCAGCAGAATGTATTTGGCTATGGAGTAATTTGTTTTTTTAAATTTTTTTGTCTTTCAGGCTGAACTTGTTCAGGAAAGAAAACCCTTTGGAATGTCTATTTTCTGAATCTTCTGACAAAATGTAATTTAAATAAAATATGTAAAAATATGTAAAGACAACCCCACACAAACATACATACACATGTACAGACACGCACACACATGTACATGCGTACACTCTTGGATGTTTGGATTCATTACAGGCAAGGCGATTGTGTGGAGCATGATTTTTTTGGGGTGCTAATAAACCAGGAGCACTGAGGAGGTTTTGGCCCTAAGCCACTGCCCATTTCTCAGTGCATCAGTCTCACCCTTGTGAGGCACACCATGTCTGCAAATGCAGAACTGCAGGGCTCTCAGCTCCCCAAAAACAATAATCCTGACCTAACTGCATCTCCCAGGAGCTTTCCTGCAGCTTCAGCCCCATACTATGGTTAGCTTGGCTTTCTGTAATGCATCACCACCTGCTTAATGACAAATGGTGTGGCCCTCTTTTTGTACAGCAAGCTGTTTTTCACCTCTTTGAGGAGTGGTGGCCCTACTTTCTCCATCTTCTTCTTAACTGGGACATTTTTCAGCACAGTAGGGACAGTAGAGTACCAAGAGACTTGATTTTAAGAGGCGAGTGACCGAATTAAGCACAAAGACTTTAATGTTGAATGTCCTGATTTGTTCATGCTATAACAAGGGAATAGATTCCACTTCTTTCCACAGCTATTTTGAACAGTCAGACTAAAAAGAGGACTACTACTTTCCAAGACTACTTTTGCTCCTTCTGGCCTCTTCCCGACTGTGTTTCCTCACTACAGACTAAAACTATAACCTTAACTACACAGAGCTGTGCTGGCTTTATGAAGCCATTAGAGTGGACAGACAATATTTTTGTACTTGTAAACCCAACAATAATTGTTTAATCCCCATTAGTAATCTTTTCACTAGCATGACTGAATTCCACTCAGAACAGCATTGTGCATCAGGCCTTTATAAATGCACATGCACAGAGCTACAGTCCATTGTCAGACATTACTAGTCAATGTTTCCAACACTGCAGGACTGCAGGAACTACAGCAGTCTTGTACAGGAATTTCTTCAGCTAAGGTTATCTCAGAATTGAAGAGTGAGGAGAGTCTATATTTCATAGAATCCTAGAAACATTTGGGTCAGAAGAGAGCTTTAAATTTAAAGATTCCAGCTGCAAACCTAACATTGCTAAGTTGATCACCAAACCATGTCCCTGCGAGCCTCATCTACACATTTTTTACGTAACTCCGGGGATGGAGACTGCGAAAGATGTGGAAAAGTATCAGCCTAAAAATTGTAACCCAAGCTAATATAAAAATAATATTTCTAAAGGAAATGTCTATATAAGTTCAGTTTAATAATGTTTATATGATTTCGATCAACTCATGATTTGGGTTGACTGTTAGCTTTTTTTTTTTTTAACTAGCTGAATCTTTAGCAATAAATAGATAAATAAATCCATTTTTGGCAGTTATGTTTCAGAATTGCAAATCATGTAGAGTAGCAAAGTGACTCATTTACCTTTCAGTATGTTCTGCTTAAAATCCATAGCTGTTTGCATACAGTTTTGCAGACTTAGCTTTCTGTGTGTTTGCCATTATAGAATATTGCGTGGAAGCAAGCCTTTCAACTATAGGACAGCTCCAAGATGGAATTTACAACAGGCTAGGGTATATTTAGTATCATGCACTAGAACTGCTGAAGACTGAAAAAAGCTCTTAATGTTTATTATTAGCACCACACAGTATAAATCACTAAGATGTGTTATAATGATTAGATCTGTAAGGCTACAAAATGTTGCGATGATTACTATGAGGTAAAAAATCAATAATATCCAGCTGTAAAGATAACTTTTCTGTCTCTTGCATTAATTGCCATCATAGAACTCCACAGTCTATTTCATGAGAACTTCAGCAAACAAAAGCATCAGAAATTGCATCCATAAAAAGAAACAAAAGTTTATGCTTTATGTAGTCTCCTTGATGTAATTACATTTTGATATCCCTGATTCATGTCTTTGAGATCATTGTACTTCTAGCGGATTTTTTTTTGTTGTTGTTCATAAATTCCCAATGAACAGAAACTGAAGAAATACTGAAAATTATTATGTTGTGTGAAGATTTTGTAAAGGGATGTCTCTAATGGAAATACTGGGCTGTTTTTAACTGGGCAAAGGGCTAAACAGTATAATCAGCTTATATGCCCAAACCTGCTGGGGAATAAAGCAAGATCCCACAATAGATACAAAAGCGTTTTCATATTTTCAGTGTCTCAGCTGGAAACCCAGCCAAGTAGCACAGAAAAGCAATTATACCTTTTTTTATTAAAATGTTCAGACTGTTTCATGTTGTGTTGGTTTTTATTAAAAAACTCCTTATACTCATAGATCTTCAATGCTTATAGATCAATGGAGTTTTAAACCAGAAAGCTAATGTCTCTGCAGGTAACAATGGGTCCAGTGGCACACCAAGTATGGGCCCAGCTGCATGTAAAGACTGTGCATGTGACAGACACGTAGTTCACAACAGCAGTGCAGACAGAAACGTTCTTCATTTTACTATCAAGACACTGTCAATATCTTTTGTGAATTAGAACAAAAATAGCCAAGGACTAAAAATTTTCCAGCTACTGTCTCAGTAATGTAGAAGTTAAGTTGGTTTTGTTATACTTCAAAAAGTACTAACCCAGGGAACTGTCAGCAAATAACAACTGTTGATATAAACCTTCACCTGGGTGGAAGCAATTTCTGTTTTTTATAAAGTATTGCTGTTTGTTGCTATCACCTACTGAACCCAAATGCCAGACTGTACTCTCTTCCATGACGCTAAGTGTCATGAGGTGTCTAGTTCAGGATAACTCTCTGTACAGAGGACGTGAACTCCTGATCTGACACAGATTCCTTTGAGACTATACAGAAGTTATTATTCTGCACCAGCTCATGTCTTGGGAGCAGTCACCCATTCCGACTCTCCAGCCTCTAGGAGGCAGCTGTAGAGTTGACTCTTGGATTTTATAGGGAATTTCTTTAGCTTCTGGGATGTGGATCCTGAGTACTTTACAGATCAACAGCCCAACATCTTCTTTTGACTTTGCTTAAGCTGATCTGCCTAAATAAAGCAGGACAGTATTTGTTTTCTAGCTCTGAGTTCATGTCCTAGCTCACACAGAATTTCACCCTTCCTAAACACAATTGTCACGCACCTTTAGGAATAGTTTCTGACGTGTACGGCACATCCAAACAATATCCAAATGTAATCTGAAAGAGGAGTAGTCTGCATGAGTCAAGCTTGTGTTAGGGACCGTGCTGATATTTAGCTGGTGTGGATGTTTGTGAACTGTGGTCTGTTTACTAGTATATAGCCACAAAAGCCTCAATTCTGCTGCTGTTTAAATAGATCTCTGAATGGGCACCTATGTGGTCCTGCTCCCAAAATGCTTAAATAATGAGAATACAAGCATAGGCCCAGACACCTTAGCTGGACAAAGCCCCTATGTATTGGGCCCCATGCAACCTTTTTCTGTGCAAAGCATGTCTCACCACAGTTAGTCAAGAGGATTAGCTTGTCCTTCCATGGGTGGTGAAGCAAAGAGAAACTTTAGCCTCAAAAAAATTAATGATGAGAGAATCTTGTGTCAGCAAAACCTAGTGAAAACAAAACTGCATTATTCTAGATGGCATAAATGCAGATATTACAGTGAGGACAGAGCACTAAATTTCATATCAACTTTGCCCCTCTTAGTTAGCACAGACCCAAAAGTCAAAACAAGTTAACAGTCTCTCATTGCAAGCACCAGGGCAAAATAAAACAAGCTAAAAATGTAGACTTTCTATATTTGCTCTACAAAAAGTGCCAGTAAAGACACTGGAATTCTAAGAAGGTTTCCTCAGTCAAAAATATGCTAGCTCTGGTTCCTGTCCTCCAAGGGCATCCTGTCACCTGGCCAAATGGGGACAGGGAAACTGTTGAGAAAGTTTGCATAGCAGTGCTAGCTATGAGAGTGCAGAAGGCACAGAACGATTTCTTCAGGGTGGTGAACCAGGCAAGGTTCATCAAGGGTCCCCTGTGGATGCTTTCCTGTACCCCCTTGTGCTTCTTAACCATAGAGTAAATTAATCAGTGCTTCCATTGTCTAATTACTGGAAGATAATTAGAAGCAATTAAAATTATATATACAGGCATATGCTTCATTGGCTTGCTTATTTCAGTGATTAACATATTTTTAGGTATTTTTAAAGCAATTAAAAGAAACCAGTAAGGTAAGGAAAAGTGGCTCATTTTGGCCTCTACAATGAAACTCCTTAGTAGCATAAATGGAGAAAGATGGCAAATCTAATGTGGAGGCCTCTTTTTCTGCCCTTTTCCAATAGATAATTGGTCAGCCGGTCTTCTGTTTACTTTGCTTTTAAAGTGATATATACAAGAAATAAGTATATATTTTGGGTATGTCTACCCTAATAGAATCTTAAAAAAAAGAAGCTGTAGCTCACAGAAGCTTATAAACTAAAAAACAGTGCTGATGGGAACAGAACAGAGATAATGTGGACAACAGTAAAGCCAGAAATAAGGTGTGCAAACTTCAATTATAGACATCCCTATCTTGTGCTGTGTGTTCTTTAACCCTTGCTCAGTCTTCCTGGCACCAAAGGTGGTTGCCGGAGAGTATTAGAAGTAGACGTAGCAGCAGGTGGTGTGCTCCTCACAGCACGTGTTAGAAATTGCCTAAATGAAGCTCTGTGTGTTTTGTTGAATAGAGACAGCTCCCAGGTTCACAGTGAGATGGACAGCAAGTTGAAGAATGCGAGTCTAAAAAATCTTGTGCTCCTTATAAACAGTAAATTAGCCGTATGAAAAAAACCAAACCAGACCTAATAAAGACTATGTTTGGGAAGAATTTTCTTTGCCTTTCTTGATGCAACACTTTGGCATTTTGTACTAAATTGGAATGACAAAACAAGCAGTTTATTATATTTAAATAATTTTATTTGCCTATTCCTTGGGGTTTTTTGCTTTTTCTTTTTGTCTTTGGACTAGTTACTTACCTAACTGTTTCTATAAGGTAAGCTAGCAGATGTTAAATATGTAGGAAGAAAATTCGCCATCAGAACCTGCAGGTACTCCCTGCTTAGGAAATAATACAACACAGCATTGTTCTTGGAAGAGAACTACTCCTATGTAATATAGATTACAATTTAGTATGCAAAGCGTGCTTTTTTATCATTGATCCATAGTGAATTAAATACCAGACTCAAAGCAAAGCTTGGGGCCTGTTCTGAAAGTAGGCAGATTTTTCTTGTAAGTCAATGCTGTAGCTGGGAATCTTCTAGAGAAAGTCAGCTTTCACTTTAAATGCTTACATATGACATTTCCTTAGAAAATTAGGAGAATGTGCATTATCAAGAAAGAGCATTTCTATTTGCTGAATTTACAAGCACTCTACACACAGTAGGAATTTTAAAACTAAAGTCTATATTAACACATAATACAGACAAGTGGGAGAAGATGTGCAGAATGAAATAGTGACAAGGAACTATTCTGCAAATACCAATTTCATGTTTTCCTTAACTTCTGGCTCACTGCAGTATGCTCCATTGGACCAAATGCCTGCTGGTGACTAGAGGGCACGTGGTTCGATCCTGGGTCACATGTTGCAGATTAATGTCTTCCAGAAGGTTCAAGCTCAAGCTCACAGAGCTCTGATATATGGCCAGTATCCAGATGATTGTCAGAAATGCAGTCCTTGCCTGAAGTAAAACACTTCTGTTGGTGAGTGCTAAGCTTATTTTCAGGTTAGATTCACCTGCCCTGGGTTATCAGCTGCAAAACCTAAAACAGTTCAGAGTTCAGTACCAGAGCCTGCAATACTTTGTGTATTTGCTTTACAGAAGCAGTACTTGAGATAATAAAAGACACTAATTCTGTCATCCGTGACTTGATTTTTTTTCCCTCTTCCCCTTTAATGACTTTATGCGGCACATACTATTTACTTATGTGGAACGCCAAATGAAAAATATACTTTTCAGTGCTATACTGTGCTATACCGATTTTTGTGTAAATAAGGGTGTGATTAAAATTGTCTAGTCAAAGATATTTTAAATTTTACAAATAAAATTTAAAAGTAATTTCAACTTGGACTAGCATTAAAACAAATTTAGAAAAGGAAAATTCAGAGGCAAGGCCTTAGAATACCTTGAAAACCTTATTTCTTGTTTTGGGTTAGCAAGACTAAATAACAGCTTGTCTGCACTTGCAAATGACAGGGATGGTCCTTTAAATAGGGGAATTAAGAAAGTGATTTTTGCAGGTGTCTTCCAGCTCTACTTGCTTGGGTTTACCTGCACAGAGTTATTTTGAGAACTTTGCATAAATTATCATAATAAAATTAATGAGCTTTAAAGAAGTAGTATCAGTGAGGATTTTTATAGGGTCTTAAATATCCACTTCCAGTTTATATAGGGGTTCATGCTTGATCTTTAATTCCACTGGCAGATAGAGGCAATATAGGCTTTTGCAATACTTGTCAAAATCAAACAAACCAGAATGACACAGATGTAATAGGACAAATTATTCTGATTTTGGTAGAGATAAGTATTTTGCTATTGATATCTCCACCATTCCCAGACAGTGGACTTAGGTTCATGTGTATGTTAGCCATAATCACACAGACTTCACAAAGCATTATATGTGGTCCATATGGACACCATGTGAGTGCTTTTTGTCCCCACACAATGATCATCTACCGTAAGAAAACTTACATTTAGTTTCCTCTGGAGTACATGAAATGTTGACAAAGGGAACAGCATGTGCTGAACATTAATTGGCACCAGACAAACTCATTATTCTCTGAAAGATATTGTTCATCAATAGGGAACCATCTGCATTGTATTTACATAAGTAACTATTGGTTTCTCTTTTAATACCATGCTGGATCTTTGACAAAATAGCAAGGTGTTCCTAATGCGACCACTTTGATTATACATTCAATTGAACAAACCAGGCAGTAAAGATGTATGATTGTGAGTTAATTTTCCGATGGTCAAATGAATTTCTGTCAAAAACAGTGTGGAAAAAAATGTAGTAATACCTAAGAATGTTTGCTTTGGTGAATTGAGGAGTCCTTCTAGGTCAGAAACCTGTCCCTGGTTGTGACAACTATTATATATTTAAGAAAGAATATAAGAAAAAGGCAGTCCCTCTTCCAGCTTTTGATATTTGAATGCTTAAAGGTTTCCTTAAAAAAAGATGAGATCTATGATATTCTATATGATAGCCCATGATATTGTTTGTCTACATATGCTTTTTGACATAAATGAGAACATAGCCTTTAGGTTTTTTCAGTTTTCTAGAAAATTTATTTACTCTGTATAATTATCTCCAACTTCAACTATATCTACTGCTGTATTATTTATGAGCAAAATGCCCTTGTGCCCTTGTGCCTAGTCTTATGGATCTTATTGTGTGAACTTGAAAAATGCTCATTTAAATGTTGTTTAGTTGGATTCAGTCCTACCCTTCCCTCTATTGCTGGTATTCAAAAGTCACTCCCAACTCCTTATCTAGATAACTTATGAAGCATTCCACTCTTTCTTCATGCAAGTGAATTTTTGCCTGGTCTTTTCTGGCATCAGAAGCCCATCTACTTAACTCTACATCTACTCTCAGTTTGGAATTGTAGGTGAGGATATCTCAGCTACAATTAGTATAATTTGATAGTAGAGAATTCTTCCTAGTAAGTGTGCTTAATTTTGTTTTCATCTGAAAAGTAAAAAATCTTTTAATAGTAAAATTTAAAATGTAACCTACTATTTCCAAACCTTGATAATTGATTGAAACTGAGAAAAGAATTTATCACACCATTTTTAGAATAGGAAAGGCCTCTTTTTTACTGTGCTTATTATGTACAATTTCTACTTAAGGTCATGTCAGACATTATGCAAATCATATAGGTAGGTCATGTTGACATTTATTGACCTCCTAGTTCATTGGACAGTTGGAAGAAAATTCTTCTGAATGAAAAATTATTCCACAATTGGCTGGCACCTTTTGTTTTTCTCAAAGAAACTATGCCTGACATCTAATACTCAATTCTATTGATTAGTTAAAACTTTTTTAGAGTTCACTTTGCTGTTAAAAAAAGTGTAAACACTTCATTGGTTCCTGTTAATTTTTACAAAACATCCTGATGGTTCCTGAGGGGAAAAATGTCTGAAGACCCTTTCAAGTTCTTTACTTTTATTGTCCTGGTACTCCAAAAAACAACTCATAATTTTTACTTTTTTTTAAGAAAGAGCAATAGAGAAAAGTGAAAAATCCCTGTCAATCTGCATTACTTACTGTGGCTGTACAGTGCTAATGAAGCAAATTAGATACTGACAAGTATTACAGATCCAATGATGAGCTACATGGCAGAGTTCACACTGAAAAAACCATAACTTAATTAGCAGTGTGGATACACCAACTACACTTGATAGGCTTGGCATGCTTACATTTATAGGCTTGGCATGCTTACATTTGCCTACTATTAAAAGGCATGGTTTTTCATTTAGTACTAGTAAGTGACTTCTTTCCTCCTGGTTTGATGTGATCTGGATCAGACATCTTATGTGGTTCACACTGCAGCTGCACAATGGACTTTGCTGAACTAAAAGAGAGAAATAAGAATAGGAAGCAGAGGTTGGGTTGTTTACAGTGCCATATTACAAAGTTTTATTGTGGTGGTGGAACTACAGCTTTGCAGTAGCTCCTCATTTCACTGCTCATCTCTAATACCTGAGTTTCTAAGCAAAATAGCACCTATGCCACAGCATTTCCAGAGTTTAACAGGAAATGTAGCTTACTACTACTTCATTTACATTTGGTGTGCTGATAAAACATAACTAACACAACAGTTTTCCAAGTTCAGGTAAATCCTTCAGAAACCAAATAAATGCAAGGTGATCTTGGGGGCTGTGTTTTGGCCTCACACACACTCCTTAGAGTCACGACATGCTAATGCAATACTGTACCTTGTCTCCAGTCTTTGTACGGACATTATGGAAAGAAGTATTTTGTCCTAGACTTGCAGGAACAATGACAATGTGTAGGAGATGTTCTTTAATTAGGTCATAACTTTGTCAGTCTAACTCCCCCAGGGATCACCTCCCAGTGCTGCTTAGAGTATAGGTCTTTGTTTCTGTCTTGCACATTTCCATCTCCGAGCAGGTGGGGGGCGGGCAGCTGTCATTCTTCACCACTCCAAACCCAATTTCAGTTCTTTATTTTGACCCCTACAGTCTTCCCATCTATAAAGGTTAAGAGGTGAGAAAAAAAAGGGTCATTATTTCATTTTCCTGTGTGAAGTGAGAAGTGTTGCTGCATACTGTTACCTTTGCCTGAATATGAATGAGCAGTTGGAAAGAGTTGTTGCTTTAACCCGGACTTGCCTGTTTTAATGAATGTAATTAAATCATGAATATAGCCTGTTAATGGGAATCAAACTACTACAAAAATGCAGGGCTTTCTTACTCAGGGTGGATTATAGATGCTGATTTCTGCTGCTCTCCAGTACTTCTTTGATGCTGCTAAAATTACCTTTGACAGGAGTACTGATGATGAAAGTTTTTTGCAAAAATTTTAATGGAGTCTAAGAATCAGAGCATTCAAGACTTTAAATTATCCTTATAAATTTCTTCTCCCATACAACTGTTCTTCAGAAAATTTAATCCAAGTCAAAACGTCTAATCCTAGAGAAATTAAAGGGTCCTATTCCTTCTGAAATGAGACTAACATCTGGTTTAGAGTTTGAAGGGATTTTTCTTACTGCAAAATATTAGAGTGAGCAATCTTCAAAAAGCTCATTGTTGGAATAAAGATAGGAAAAATATTTTTGTGGCCATACCTACTCTCAATTTTGAATTTGTTTTTTTGCTAGTGCATGTATTTCTATGCATGAAACGGAAATGAGGGGTGGGCACTGAGAAACATTTATTTGTGGGAGAGTAGAAAAATAGATTTACTTATGCAATTTGAATCTGAGGGGCAGAAGTCTTGGAGATCTTTTGCAAACAAGGAGGATTGTATGATGGTGTCTGCTTCTGGTGGGGTTCATGAGAAGCTCTGTGGCTGATTTTTTAATTTATGTTACAAAGCATAACTGGATTGTATTAAAATATAATTTTAGTTTGACTGGTACAGGCTTCTGTATAAATGGTGAGTTTCAATAATGCCCATTTTTTCCTTGAAGCATGTAAAAAGAGTATAAAACCATAAAATAGAGAAATTGATCAAAATGTTACATTCTGATTCTGTTATGTCAAATTTTGTCCTGGATTCTTGTAAGCTCTTTATCAATCAACTGAGTTTGAAGAACATAACAGGCATTTTCAAAATGTGATTTTTTTTTCTACAGCCACTATAATTACTGAAGAATATAAATTCAGACTTGAATTCATTCCCCCATGTCCTGTCACTACATGTCTTTGTAAACAACCCCTCTCCATCCTTCTTGTAACTCAGAATCATCTTGACTATCAGTTGTGAAGGTGTTTTTATGAACGGAGTACAAGAGTAGGATGTGTATGTACAAGATGTTCACAGATTAATTTTATGAGTCATGGAGCAGTGTAGTAGGTGGGCAGCTGAGGCACTGCTAATTTTACATTGAAGCTCAAATTTTATGCTGGAGAACATCAATGGCCTGAGAATTTTTCACTGATAGCTTTCAAACATGCTTGAAGTTTATTTATCATCAGTGGTATTTGAATTAACAGCTCAGAAGAGTATGTGCTGCCCTTGCTGCTTGGATATGAAGTCCTGTGCTGGCTAAGCTGATTCTTTATCAGGAAGCAAGGGCATGCTGCTGTCTTCTAATCCTGCTGACACTTCATAGTGTCAGCACAGTGTCACACACCAGCCTGGTGTGTCCTTCCTGAGAGCAGAGAAACAGGAGAAGGAGTTTTGCCATATCACTTTCATTTCCAAGGATGTATATTTGTGTTAACTGCCTTCTTCTATCTTCTCCTAAGAGGAAGAATAAGAGTTTATTCTACATAGGGAGGAGGAACCTGCATACCTCACTCCAAATCTGTCCTGTATTTAAATAATAGTAAAAAATAAAAGTCAACAGAAATATGCTTTCATTTCATTAGCTTTTTCTCATTACTTGTAGTTCAGTAGAAAGCTCAGAAGAAAAGAGAAATCCCAGTGCCTCTACCTACTGATTACAGATCACAGTGAAGATTTCGATAGAGCAGAGCTCTGCTACCCTGGCAGAGCTCTTGTGGATTCTGCAGCATTAAAAATAAGGCCACTGACAATCTTTCAATCTGTTTAAGGGCCTCTGTCCTAAATTTTTCCATAGGTTATTTTCCTGTTGCTATCTGCAAGAGGCCAGTCTTTTATCACACACATATTGTCTTCTTCTTGGGAGAACCTTGGGAGCTGTAAAGTTCTGAAATAAGGGGTATTTCATCTGTGCAGCTCAAGTAGGATTGGAGATGAAAGATCTAAGTGCAGTTTAATCAGCATGTCTTCTACACCTGACATTTGAGGAGAGAAATGATAATGCAAGTTAGGCCTGAGGCCTCAAAACCTTTGGAAAACATTTTAAAATGTATTTTTTCTTTTGCAAAATGAAAAAGCAACAAAGTAAATCTGCTGCTTTCTATTTCTGGTGAGAGAGCCGACAACAAGCGTGGCTGGCGTATTCCTTTTCTGCAGTAGTATCTCTTCCCACAACACCTTATCCATGTCTATGTCCTTCCTTTCCATTAAAGTCCTGCTCCCCTTTTTCTCATAAAATTGTTGCCCTTCTTTATCCCTTTTCCCTTCAGGAAATTCAACATCCCTTTCTTCCACCTTTCCTGATACAATAGCACCCACTCAGTTTTACCTCCCTCCACATAATGTGTACCAGCTGAAACTCCCAGGAAGCCATGAATTTTGCCAGCTGTAATTAGATGGCTATATTATCTTATTTGAGGGTTTTCTGTTTGGGACGTAGGTCAGGGCAGGTCAAACAGTGTTCAGTGCCTCTCAGGTGCTGGGAGATAAATACATTGCTTTTGAGATCATGTGTAGAAAACTTACATAGGCCTCTGCTAGGCTGAAGGGTAACTGAGGTACAGAGACATACAGGGCTGAAAGGTGGATACCTATCCCTTTGTTGGGGAAAAAAGGGAAATTAGTAAGACAGATGGAACTGAGCATGGATGGAGACAGTCTTTATTCAGAGAAGCTGGAACAGAGAAGATCCTACTGAGATGTTGGAAATGCAAATTTGGGTAAGGTACAGGTTCTCAGGGCTGCCCAGTGCCAAAGGGTAAATGTTAAGCTTTGTAATTTTTTTTAATTCCTGTTCATCCTCACACACTTTTGGTTAAGGACAGCACTGCAGAACATTTACCGCTAACAGTGTTTTGCAAACAGCTTTATAAATTTGATAAATTTGCAAGCAGCTTACAACAAAGCAACCATGATGATTACCAGGCATGCTTTTGTGCTTACTGCAGCCTGTATTAGCAATAGAATATCCAGAACATATTACTGTGATCTCTTATAAATGAAATGTTTTGAAAGTTTTAATGATGTTTTAGCATGTAGATGTTTTAATGTGCATTGAAGCCTGATACTGAGATTGCATTGATGTCCTTTAAAGAAGATAAAATTTTATTACTAACATTAAAATTACTAACATTCCTGAATATCTCTAGGATTTTTTTGAGAGTGAATGAGTATTTTTCAATTTGACACCAGAGTCCTCTTACTTTTTAATGTAAAAATATTAATTCAAACAAAAGTAGTACTGAGTACACACTTTAGGAGTTGCACTAGTCCAAGCAAAAGAAATTGTGCACTTGCACACACAAACTAAGGACCTTGCTTTTTGTTGCCTGTCAAATATAAGGACATTGCAAGTTTTAAATATTGGGTCTGCTCCAGCTGCAGGAACATTTCTCTTCATCTGTTGCTGCATTTGCCACACTCTCATCAGAGATTCTTGGCAAATATATTTCTATTAAAAATTTGCAGAGAGCTAACTCTCCTCTAGATTGTTCCTGTTCCTCAGATATGCTGACTTTTCTGGGCCCTCTGCAAAAGACATCACTAGGGATTTTGATGTAGACTCAGAATATTCTTCCTTCCAATAAAAAAGAGTATGTGTCCAGCTATGTGTCTGGCTTCTTGAGCTTCAGGCTGATTCTTTAGCTTAAATTTAATGTGTGACTAAGTTCCTTATGGGGGTTAGAGACTTTCAGGGTTCATATTTCAGTCCAGCTAAACACAATTATTTGTTTGGGTTTTTTTCTTTTCTTTTCTTTTTTTTTTTTCAGGAGGAGCAGAAATCTAAT
Source organism: Euphonia xanthogaster (assembly GCA_034509185.1). Lineage (NCBI taxonomy): Eukaryota > Metazoa > Chordata > Aves > Passeriformes > Fringillidae > Euphonia > Euphonia xanthogaster. The sequence continues at coordinate 18,587,294 of JAYDZK010000056.1, read as the reverse complement.
TACCTTACCCTCTGCTCCCATTCTTGCACAATGGAACAGTTGGAATGGTAATTCTTTTCTTCCAAAAAAAAGAGCTGACCTGTCACTTACTGCACATTAAGGATTGCTTAGGACCTTTGCTCCAGTGATATTCGAATAATGTAATACTCGTTCTTCTTAGAAACCTAAAGGTATTTGAAGGCTGTTTTGCCAACCACTGGACACTGCAATGATCTCCATGGGGCTGATTATGAGATCCAGAAACAAACCTTACTCAGCATTTTTGCAATGCATTCAAGGAATAATGAAAGGGCTTTAATAGAAAAACTTACTTTCTTTTGTTAGATTGAAGAAAAGAGAGAATTCTTTTTAGACAGTGCATTCAGACAAGGACTGAGTGATTTCCAGCAATTTCCCATATATGTAAACTTATGAATATTTTCAGCCTAAAATGTGCTATACAAAACTATATACATTTACACAAAATAGCCTGTTACTTGAGCTCTGTAAAGCTGCTATTTTTAAAAAGAGCTATAATTTGTGAGGAAGATGGGATTGGCAGTTTAGCCACAGAAGGGCCTAGTCTGTGTCTGTCAGGCAGGTGAAATCTGATATATTGCTATGACTAAATATATACATCCATAATGTGAAGGGGCAGCTTAAAAAACTCAAGATGGAGGCTTTTCTAATATTTTCTTGAATTTATTTGCATAATCTGAATGAGTATCTTGCTTAAATGGAAGCTTCTTTGTCCAACAAAATTATTAAACTCCTGTTTATGGGCAAAAAGATAGTACACCAACATATAAAGGCAGGATTTATTGTTAGTAAAAATGAAATCTTAACAGTCTCATTAAAGAATAATTGCTAATCAAATTGTTACCCAAAGTTATTTGTAATTTTTGCAAAAAAATACAAGGGAAAAAGATCAATTAAAATTGTTATGCATATCAGTTTCTATCCCTCATCATGGTGTTATGCCCCATATTCACCTGCTGCTTTGGTCACTGAAAATAAAATGCTGTTCATGTTATCACTTTCCCCTTTCTCACTGTAGAGCCCAGTTGGAGTAATTTTAAATGCTGCTGGTGGGCTTCCACACCTTTGCTCTTTGTTCACTGCTGTGCAGCTACATGTTACACCTGAATTTACTATGAATGGCATGATGGTGCCATTTGTATTTGTTGGATATTATGTGTTCATTCTCCTTGTTAATTCTGAAAATAGGTTTGTCCAGCTCCAGGTTTATACTTCTGTTAATTCACCACTGGCGAATTGGTTATAGTAGTGAGGTTTCCAGTGCCAAGCCCATGTCCCACTTTTTACTGCCTTAATTCCATTTTGCTAGATAAATTGCTAGGTAAATGTCTCACCAGCCAAAAGCAATGTTTTTAAGTCAAGTAAGGTTGAAAAAAATGCTCATTTGAAATTCTTATATTTAGTTGCCATTTTGAACCTAATTTTTACTAACTGCCAGAACAGCTGGGTTTGTTTGAAGTCATATCTCTTTGAGCTGGTTTTTACTGCCCAGCAACACCAACAATTTTTATGGGATTTTTTACTATGCAAGGAAATATGAAAAAGAAACGACAACCAAACCTTTTGTTTTGACACTTTTTTTCCTATTCTTTTGTCTGTTGCATGAACAAAATACAGTTTCAGAGTAAGAAGCAATTTGGGCTTCTCTCTGGGGGACAGTTTGCTGAAATTATTTTGGCCTGAATTCTTTCATTTCTGGAATATACTTACTTATCTGGGCTTAGATGTCTGCAGAGATGCCTTTTCCTCATTTTTGCCTCCTCTTTTCTGCAGCCATTATTACGTGGCTTGGTTTTGAGATCTGTTCCTATTACAAAAAATAATTCAAAAGGCACCGTAATAACAGTAAAACATATCTGTTTAACTGTGATTTACAACTGATTGCTTTTGGTTGGTAACTTCTTAGAAGACAGTATAAAATAAGGTTTACCTATGACTAAGTAGGATCTTTATTTTTCTAAAAAACAAGGAGTCAAATAGCAGGAAAGAGTAAGAGATAAATAGGAAAAGATAGGAAGGGAGGAGCTGTTGTTTTTCTGTATGTGTAGAGGTGATGTTTAGTTTCCCTTTCTCTTTAGTTTTATCAGTGCCTTTTGACTTTAAAGAAAGTCATATGGTTTGTGTGCTAAAATCTCAAGTGTCATTTTAAACAGGAATATATTTCCACGCCATTCAAAATCTGAAGCTATTCTGATATGTTTAACTTGTTCTTTATAGAAAAACTATGGCAATTTTGTTAATTATGAGAAGAGTCTGATGATTGCCACAGACACATTTATCAGAAAAGTGTTTTCATATGCTATCAAAGCTCTCATCTCCTCAGCCTGAGAAAATCTTAAATCTCAACTCAGTTTTCAGCTGATATAACCTGTATAGACAATTTATCTCAAACATTTGTAATTTAAAACCATAGTTATAAGTAAAAAATGGCCCTGTTCTTTTGCTATCAGAAATCTGGGTATAACAGAGCAGCCCAGAGGCTCCTGTCTGCTGTAGGCCTTAGATTTTGATGCATTTTTTGTGGTGCTCTGATACTGTGTGTTACAGGACAGGCAACAATTGGAATGGAGGAAATAAGTTATAAATTCAATCTTTTCTAGTCCATTGGAAATTTAAAAAGAACTTTCTCTTAAGACAGGTAGACCTCACTCCAGAGGAAAAGTTTGAAAGAAATGCTATCAGACAGTTCTGTTGAATGAGGCATTTTGTTTCAGTTCTGCAGGAATGATGAAGTGGCAAGACAATTCTGTTCAATCCCACACCAGAAATGTACTTTCAGACCACACCTATATTCCTTGCTAGGCAAAATTTTCACCAAACATGCTCTTCCTTCAAAGTTTATCAGTGTGGCTTTTTTTTTCTTTTTTTTTTTTTGAGAATCATCTAGAGCTTCTGAAGAAAAAAATTCTTTGTCCATGACAGCAGTCAGGAAGATTAAAACCCAGTAGAAATGACAGCCTGGTTAATGGACATTTCTCAGTGGAGGAGGTATCAAATCATGGGAGGTGATGCTGAGTGAAATAACATGAATGTGATACATGCAATTACCCTTCTACATTTAATCTAGACTTACAGCCCACTGCAGTAAACCTTTTTCAGTAACTTTTATGCTCTTTTAAAAAGTCCTCTATGCTTCTTATTTTAGCATAAACTCCAGCTTGAGTATTTTAAAGGACTTTTTCAGTGTGTCAAGGGGAATCATTTAGAAAAAGTCTTTTTTTGCTGTGGTTTTATTTGCACTCTTAGTTTGGACTGTGACATACAAGAATAAAACACTCACCATAATCTTCTGTATATAAAAATTTTTGTAAAAAATCAATTAATCGTATTAGAGTAATAAACTGAAAGAATGTATTTATTTTATAATGATTTTATAGCACTGATTTTATATATTGGATCAGATGCTATCACTCCTCAACACAGTTTTCTCAACTCCTGATTAAGAGTCATATGGAAAAGCATTCATGTAGTTAATGATAAACAAATCTATTCAGGAGGACAGAATGTTTATAGCTAGTTTATCAGTGACCTGCAACACAGTGTGAAAATTAGTGATGTGCAATGTGCAATGCACAGGAAACAAGCACAAGTATTTTTAGATTCTTATTAATTTGCTGTGATTATAAACGTGTGCCTCTTCAGTAGCTACTGAAGACATATTTTATAGTGTGACTGAGCATTGTTTTTACACTCTCTACTCTGTTTTTAATTATAGTAGCCTCATGTGAGTGTATCTGGAATTAGAGCACTGTAGCTGTAGGCCAGCAATAGCTTAATTGTTCAAGATCCTACATAAATTAATTGTTGCTTGTGATGAGCTTTCTTTAGCAAAGATTGCATTTTCAGATTGAAGGAAGCAGGAAGCAAATGAGAGGATGCTAAAAATAATTATAATAAAGAGTCAGAAGCTTTCTAAATTAAGTTCCTGAAGGCTATTTCAAATCACTCATATGCTTTTCCATTTAACACTGCCCTTCTTGTAGCTTCCATTTGACTATATCAGTGCTAGGATATATCTTATGGTGCCTTAAGATTTTCAATATTCAGGACAGATATTTCAGACTACTGATTTTGGTCCTGAAAATGAACATATATTTTATTGTTTGGAATTACTCAAGATGTTAAATTTAGTTCTTAAAATAGCTGAAATCAGGAAAGCAATCAGTTATCGCAGAAATTTAAAATTTAACAGAAATATCTAAAAGCCTTTTCAAAATATTTAATTGTTAAACAGCAATAAAAATACTTATTTGCTAAACAGCTTGATCTCTACAATTTGCCTGTCCTGACAGAACCCATAATATTTACAAAACAATTTTTAAGGTAGGCATCATATTACACCTACTGAACATTTTGACACTTCAGGTAACACCTGGCATTACAAGATATTTATAAAGCATATTAAAAATGTTTTCCTATGAAAAAGTGATTAAAATTGCACTGAATAAATAGCAATAACTATTTATATTGTTTGGAAGTAATAAAAGATATTATTCATCACATACTGATCATGTAAATGAGATTTTCTCTTGATAATTGTGACTGAGAAATGTGTCAAGGGCATTTTTGTGAACAACATTACTGAATGCCAGTTTTTTGAAGATATCTTAATCTTTTCAGTTAAAGAATATAACTTTTAATAACTTTGATTATTTGCTGTGACCCTATTCTCTTCATTGCCTGAAAAGTTCATTGATTAAAATGACTAATCTTTGTAGCCTTGTGATCAACATACCTGGCCGTGGATGCACATGTTAAAGCATGTAGCAGAAGACACACTTGTATTTCTGGTTTTACCTAAAAGTAGCATGAACTCCTTTCCCTCTTCTTTCCTGAAAGCTGTGCATGAGTTAGAGGGAATGCAACACATACACTAACTAAATTCCACCAAAGAACTACTCAGTCATTTGGAGAATACAATTATTAGATACTGTTTACACAGAAATGTTTTGGAAGACCAAGGCAGTGGCTGTTTTGGGTTAGAGGAAAATTGCTGACTACAAATCTGATATTGGTTTTCCACTTGAGTGCTCAGGTTCTTCTGCACAAAAGTCCAAACAGAGCAGGAGGTGAACCCCCTTGCCATTGTAGCTGTGGAGTAAAGTGACAAGCCAAAACAGAATAATGGGAAGAAAAATATGAGAGTGTCAGTTTGAAGATATTGCATAAACTTCTTATTTTTTGTATGAAAAGTAGGAAATTAATATCTTTTTTACTATTTGGAAAAGGGAAAGAAATTATTTTCTAATTTGTTATTATATCTAATATAAAAGAAAGCAAAAGGAGGGGAGACATACATAGACAAAGGAGAAGACACTCGTTATTGCAGAAATCAAACATTCATCTCACATAAAGCCCTTGCTGAAACTCCTTATGCAACCATTTATGTGAGCACACTCAACTAAAGTAAAATTCAGGATCAGTGGCCTCTGCTTTTCTCACTGTGATCTATTAATCTTTCTTCTGTGAAGTGCTTTACTGCTTTATCTAAGGGAATGAATTTGTCACAGACACTTCCTCAAATGGCTGCCAGATCCTTTTTCACACAGACTGCTTCAACAGCAGTTGTCTTTTGGGTGAATGCTGTGTCCAGCTAGCTGAAGTGTCACCCATTGCTTCCTTCTCTACTCTGCATTCTGCTTCTCACAATTCTGAGTTCATTCCCCAGGCTTTCATTCTCTCAGCTATATTTATCATCAAGTTTTCTCTCCCATCACTACTTTCTGCAAGGCCAGGTTGACCCATTCAACTAAATATCAGGATTTCAATTTTTTTTTCCATTTTCCTTTATTTTTTTTCTCTCTCGCATATTTGACTGCAAATAAAATTTTATTCATATAATTCACATCACTGGAAAGGCCTATTCAGTAACTTTTGAGGATCCACAGTGGAGCTGTTCATGGACTGCAGCCTGTGGGAAGGACCCACGTTGTAGCAGGGGAAAAGTGAAAGCAGAAAGGAGCTCTTGTGGGCTGACTACCACCACCATTACCCACTTGGAGCTGAGAATGAAGGCATGAAATCCATCCTGGGAAAAAGAGGAGGACAGGAAGATATTTAGATTTTGTCTGTTTCTTGACTATCCAAATCTGTTGTAATGAGCAACAACGTAAATTAATTTTTCCGTGATCAAGTCTGTTTTGCCTTTGATGCTGCCCTCCAAGTCTTCATCTTGACCCATGGGCCTTTTCACGTTTTTTCTTCCTCTATTTTTTTGAAGATGGGAAATAAAAAAGTGGCTGTGGGAGTGTCTGGCTGCAAGTCAAGATTATCCATCCCATGTGCATAAGCCCTGTAATCTTCCAGATATGTCTGTTGCCTTTCAGCTTGGTTGAAAATGAATCACAAGTGTTGTTGAAATGGAAGCGTGGCTGGATTCGATTTCTCAGCACTTTATAGGTGGAAAGATTGTTGATTGAGTCCTAAGTCCAAGTCTGACATTGAGTCTTCCCTTCCTTAATCATGTCACTTGCCTTCAACAAAATTGCTAGTTTTCAGGGCTCGCACTGTGCCTCATGAAGCTTCGTTATATGTACCTGCAATACTTTGCTATGTAAAAATGAAAATCCATCACAAAATTCCCCTGACATTTGTTTGGCTTGCTATATACAACACACCTCCACTACTGCAAACATGGAAGGACCCTGATTTGCTAACACGGCTGAATGAAACACTACTCTTAAATTCGATGGAATTTTTTTTCTGCATAAGAAAAATGTTATGTTTGTCCTAGAGATGCATGACCTACAGAAATTTTCCTGTGCTTTTGTTCCTATTGATTTGGATTTCTGACCAAATGCAGCAAAGGCATTGGAAGAGCTTCTGTCAGCTGAAGAAACCTAAGATGAAGACCTTATTGGGGGATTTGGATTTCATAAGCGTATGAACGCTTGAGTGGGCATTGTTAATTATGGATTAAAGTGACTTGAAATTAGTTTCAGTATAGAGTCTTTTGCCAGCTAGAACCTCGTGATCTTGGAAACTGTGAGTGCTTATCCTTTTCAGATGATGGGAAAGGCCAGAAAAGTCTAGGTGCCAAACATGCAGGTTGTATATGACAAGCCCCTTATGTTAAATCTTATTTTAAAACCTGCAACGTTTATCACACTGCTTGAAAAGAATATTTTTTGTTGCTCTCCTCTGAGGAATAGCTCTCCACATTATACAGCTGCAAGGTCTTATGATTAACTTTAAGCACTATAAACTTGCAGCAGGACTAGCATTTATATAGCTAAATTTAGCTATCGTGCTGCTGTTGGTTGCTGATAAGCTAAAATTACACTCTTTTGATTTGTCTGCCATTTAAAAAATATTTTAGAGGCTTATTAAGTTCATAATCAGAATTATCACTGTCTCTCCATACTGAATTTAGGTCCTGTGGCTGACATGTGATTTTATACTTGTCTATCTTTGTTTTTACAGACAATATGCTTCATAAATTTAACTCAATGAATTAATGTTAAAAAGAATGACAAAATGGATTCTATTTTTTGAAGTTGTAAAAGGTTCTTCAGCATATTTTGTCAGAATAATGGAAAAATATGACAGAATATTATTAAATGTCCATCAGTCCCCACCATATGGAAAATAGTAGCAATAGTTCCTATGATATTTCCTGCATGGCTGCTTATCTTATCTGTATAAATTAATAATGTCTTTGATAAATACGTGCAAAGAGTTTTCTTGAGCAGAGAATTTCTGGAGCGTGAAACCTGCTTTTACATCTAAACAATTTGCCAATGATGGACTCATCTTTTGTTCTTACTCTCCCATTCCTATCTGTCCCTTTCAGACATTTTCATAAATGTAACTCCCTAAGAAATCTCTAGTAAATCATATGCCGTTCCATTATTTACTGAGCTAAAAGGAGTCCTGGAGGACCAGATGTCCTAGAGGTCAGCTATTTGGTGTTTCTTTTGTGACCTGTTTGTTTGCCACCTTTCTCAGACAGAGTGATAGCAGACCATGCTGCCGGGACGAGTGATGAACCTGTGAACTCCTTAAGCTTACTGGGCAGATGTTATAGTCCACTATAGAATTGCTGGGATATTGCAGTGTTTTCCATGTATTTTTTTCATTTCAGTGAACAGTCCCAGTTTGTGGAACTTTTGAAGTGGAAACACTTAGGAAGAAGGTGACAAATTTTTGTCTTCCTGCCACATAGTATGCTTAGGGTGGGATGGCAAAATAAGGAGGCTACAGGCCTGGCTATACACTCTTGCCTAAATATCCACCTCTTCAGCCTTGAATTAACACATGCTAATATTCTAGCATAGCAAAAGATGAAAAGATTGCATAAGATTTGCAAACCTTAAAGGAGAAGACTGAGGTCCGTTTACATGGGAGACTTCCAGGCTAGCTTTCATAGCAGACAGGATTTACTCCCAGCAGCTGCTGCTGCCTTTCAGCATAGTGCCATAGAATCTGTATTAATTCTTTTGAGGTGCAAGAATGGAAAATGTCCATGTTTAAGATATTTCTGAAAGCATCTGTGATTCTACTTAGCTTTGATTTGCAAGACTGTAAAATGACTTTTCAGTTTTAGAGAGTTCTGAACGGGTCGAAATTAAGAGGATGATTTATTTAACATATTTGTACTAGTAATAGTCCTTGGTTATAAGTAGATGATAGATTAAGTTACCACTAATAAAAGTTCTAGGCTGAAAAAGGACAAGTAAATTATGTCTGGTAAAGAAATAAATTCAGATTTAGCATTTTTAATCTCTGGAAAATAAAGCAGATTACTATTTGTCACAGCTAATGCGGAATTTCTCAAGATATTCCAACTCATAAAACAGTCTAGCACAAGAGTCACCTTACAATGCTCTGCTACCAAGTCCTGCCTTCAATGTGGGGATAGATTTCACTGGAAAACAATTCTCTCTTTTGTATTGTAGAAACGTTTAGGTAAGCAAATAAGTTTTTGGGTCTCATCTTCACTAAATAGAATCATGTTGATGCTGCCCTGGCATTAATCTGTCTGTGATTCTGCCTATGAATCTGAACAAAGAACTACCTTTGTATGAAAAACTATTGAAGGCTCAGAGGAAAGAATTCAGCTGAGCTTAAATATCAGAGACATTTTCCTGAAAATTAGTCTTCTGTGTTCTTTTGTAGTTTGGTTTCGTTTGATATTTAAGGGCCTTTTTTTAGTGCCAAAGTTTGCTAGTCAAATCATTGCCTTAACACTGAGGCTATAACTACTCAGATTAAAAAAAAAAAATTATATACTTTTGAACTTTAAAGAGTAGGTGGGATAAAAATAAAATTAAGGTTGGGAATTGTCATGTATGTTTTAAGGCTGAAACAGAAATTTACAGAAATAAGGAGTTTTCTTCCTAATCTGTGAATTTATGCCATAAATTCTTTAGCACAGACTTTAAAAGTAGCAGAGCCATATGTTTTCAATCCTAATTTGAGGATCTTTGGTATGATTTGTAATAAATGCAGGTATCTTGAAAATTTTCTCATCTTAGAAAAATCTTTTTTGAAAGCCAGTTGTAGATATGATAATGACCAGTAAATATTACCTGGACACTGTAAAGAGTTTAAAATATCACAACCATCTTTTCTCATTGTCTTTGCTTGGTTTGTATTATAGTAGAATTTGTAAGTGTATTGGCCGTTACAGGGAGCGATACATATTTTTAATATATGCTGAATACCAGCTGTTTGCTGCTGCTGCTTTTTATCTCCAAGCTGTCTTTCTCTATCCTTAACTCAGCTGACTAGAGAAAGGTGAGCTCTGAATATTTTATAGCCACATCTTTTTAGAAAACATAAGAAGGCTCCACATATTATTTGGCTACAATTTCTGTCAAGGTATCTATGTCTTTCAGTTATTTTGGTCATCTATCTTAGTTTTGTCACACTGGAAAATAGGAAAACATGTATCTCAGTATGTAGGCAACTTCTTTATTTTTTTTGTAAAGTCTTGATAAATAAGAGTCCTTTTCCCTCTCATATGGTGTAATGGAACAGATCCTAATTAGGTGAGGTGAAAGATGTTTGTCTTGTTCTATAAAGGCACTCATAGCCACAGTCAAGAGGCAGTGCTTATCAGTGTGAGGAACATGTACAAAACATGAATGAATTTTGGATCAAAATATAGCTGAAGTGTGCTATCTCTGATTTGACTTCACATACATCAGAAACTTAAAACCATCTGGATTTGAAGCAAGACCTTCAGTCTTTCTGTGCTTATTCAATAAAAAGCCTAAGGAGCACCAAGCCTACAGTGCTGTGGTTGGTGGTTAGCCTGAGGCCCAGTTGCTGCTCCTGATGCCTTGGGGATTATGTCCTTTTGGAAAGTTTTCAAAAAGGTTTTTTGATTGTCCTTATGGTTTTCTGTTCTTTTGGAAGAGAAAACTGGACCATGTGAAGTACATTTAATGCATATTCTATACTAGCAAGTTCAATATGTCCAGGTATATTCCAGAATAAAGGAAATGTCCTGCACCTATGGTAGTATTTGTATCAACCACCAAACTGGACAGGCTTCTGATGAGCTGCTCAGGCGCTGAACCATGACCCTCTGGACGAGTGTGAGCTGGGCCAAGCCAAAAGCTTACCAGGGGCTTTGACTGGCAGTCAGTTCAGCTCAGCCAGTGTAGAGCATGTGCAGGTGCACAGTGTCTGCTCTTGCATCCAGTTCTACCTCCTTCCTGTCCAAAATATTCAGCTCACTCACCAGCTTGTGGCACAGCTGTAGGAACTGCTTGCTGTGGCCATGTAGCAGCTACTTCCTTCTGCCTGCCCCCTGGTCTCCAATTTACTGCACTGAACCACAGAAGTCATTTGTAATTTATGCATTTTTGCTGTCAGTGGGTTCTCAGCTCTAACATCTTCATTGACCATGTAAAATGGATATGCACAGCTATTTTTCTAACGATGTAGGGTCAAAAGGCAACTCAGAGCCATGAACTGAATTGTCATTGATGTTTCTCAGATACCATTTGTTGCTCGTTTCCTCTATACCTGGATTCAGACATAAGTTATTTTTGCAAGAGTTTTCTTTTTATTCTTTTTTTTTTTTTTTGAAGAGTACAGTAGATCAGTCAGACAACATTATACCCCACCACTGTAGGCCATACAGAGTTATGGTCGAGTAAATCCCTGCAGGTGAGCGGAATTGACCTCTGGTACTCTGAGCTTTGGACCAGTGTTCTGTCCTTGTGTATCCTCTTCAGGCTTAAATTTGTTATTAAATTTAAAAAAACTTAATCTGACTGGTGTGTGACCAACCTTTGTAAATGAGGCCTTTCATTCAGCCGGAAGTTACTCTTTCACCACTACTAAAAGTTTGAAGTTTTATTTCTCTGCAGTGAAACACCTCATATTGAATCATTGATTTGGTCAGATAAAGTTCCATCTCAGCTTCCTCCCTCTATTTGTGATTTTACCTTGCTTGTTCTTTCATCCCCTTTGATTCCTCTGCGTATCTTCTTAATTAGTTGTGATTCAGGTGAATGCAAGCTGAAGATGCTTCCCCTCTGGGAGTGCTATTCTGTCACTGGATCAGGTGCAGATGGCAGAGCCCTTGTTAACTTAATTGATTATTAAAATGCTGGCATATGGAAGGAATTGCTTTCTTTCACTTTTCAGCTTGGGGAAATTGTCATGCTCTGTGAATAAACAACTTAGGAAGTTCCTGAAAATAAGAATTATCAATTTGTTAAAGGGGTGTTAGTACTCCCCTCTCTAAAAATTGGAAGCTGGCACTTGTCATTACCACGTGGAGTTGAATTTCTTTTAAGCTATGTATGAAAGAAGTTTGTCTGCAGAATTAAAGATATGTCTTCAATGCAGTTGGGTCCTATGAAGAAAACAAAACAAAACAAAAATAGATGTAGCAGTAGTCCAGGGAACACAAGAAAGTTGGAGAGGAGATATTGTAGACAGAACATGTTTATTTTGTCCCATATTAAATTGAAGTTTGTACTTCCTTGTTGCTATTGAAGCGTTCTGATTTTCCTCCTGTGTTTATAACCAAACTGACTAAAGCTGTCATAAAGAGGTTCATTGGAACTTGAATGTGTTGAGATTGTATTATTCCAGCTTTCATTTCTGGTTATGTACCTCTGCTCACATTACAGATATTTGAAGTGTTATCATCATTAGGACTATCCTCACACATACACCAGGACAAATTGCAGGCAGCATCTCTCTCTGATGTCAGCTTGGATCACTTGTATGTTAAATTTTCTATTAGCTTCACACTTTTTCTCGTGTTGCCTCTCATACTTGGGAAGAACTTTCTGTAATACTGAAAAAACCACACCTTCTTTAAATTATCAGTGAAAGTTTTCCTGTGAGAAATCTAATAGCCACTAACCTCTCAGATAACTGATGTTGGGGTTATTATGCTGAGATTTGTTTTGTTTTTATCACAAATTTGATATTGGAAAAAAAGACCGCAAACTCTTTGGGATGGAAAATAAACTCTTTCATCTGTAGGTTTTACAAGAGCTGGTATAGGAGGATCCTGGTCACATGGATCGTCTTTAATCTTGTCCTGTGAATAAATGAATAAGAAAATCTGCTCCTAGTGTCTTTCTTTTTAATAGTACCTATTAATTAAACAAAACTGATAAATTTAAATTGAAAATTTCTGTCCATTTCTTACTTTGCTGCTTAAGGCAGCTGCCCCTGTATGACTGTGTAGTGATTTTAAACTGAGTTGATACTGGGTGAATGAGTACCTGGGCAGTTGTAGAGGGAATCTAACAGTGCCATGCTTTCCTTATTCTGGCTGGAGGCCACAATATAGACTTCCCAAAGACTTCTCTAGTCCAAACTGAACACTCCCAGCTCTCTCAGACTGTCTTCATAGGGGACATGCTCCAGCTTGCTGGTCATCTTCATGAAAGTTTCCCGTAACTGCTCATTGGAAAGTTCCTGTTTGAAGGTGAATATCATCACACACAATAAATACTGTTATAAATGAGTAACAGTGTTGACTATTGCTCAGGTAGTTATGGAGCTGTCATATATTCTCTGAGAATTGTAAACCCTGCTGATTTCTCTTTATCTACTGGTGCTAGTCAAATGCAAAATATAAAATTTCAGATACGTATTTTCCTTCACTAATTCCTGAGAAGAATATGAAGTAGTGAAGAGGACAGAGAACAATTTCAAAAATGAATTCTGGAAAGCTACCCAGACTGTCCAGCTCTCCTGGGCCAATGGAGAGGAGCTGTTGTTAGAGGTTCCAATAGAGGCTGGCCAGGGAAATTGAGGCCCACTGATATACTTGTGACCCTAACCCATGCAAAGAATTATTAGTTTCATTCTAAAAAATGTTTCTATGAAAGAATTTAGTGTACACGTTCCATGATATCAGAATATTTGAACTAAAAGCACACTTACACAGTGCTGTAGGTGCACTGCAGGTATCCTCAGGGGGTGAGGCCAGTCCATATCCCTGAAGGATGTAGCAGTATACATGCAAACAGTTGGTTTGCAAACAAAGCTAGACCAGTTTTGTTCTCTAATGATACAGCACAATCTGAAATGTGGCATAATTAGATATTTGAGGAATCTTGCATTCTGTTTAAAGTCAATGGACTCTTTATCATTGAGTTTAGTGTGATTAGTGTAAGACTTATGCTCAGCTGGAACTAAGCCTTGCTTTTTTAGCAAAGGAAACTCAGTCTCTGTGACGTATTTTAAAATAATTAAGTTTTTTTGGTGCTGAAATTTGAAAATAAATTATATATATATATATATAATAGATGATTTTTTAATGCAGTTTGGTTTAATATTTAGGCAGTTTGAAGACGATTGTATTTTTGACATATAGATCTTTTCAATGTGGTTACAGATTGAACTGTGCATGTTTTGCTATCATTTACAAGAAGTTCTGGTTGTCTATTCTTTCTGAAGAAGAAGAATTACATCTGTTTTGAGCAGGAGAGGAAAGGAAGTATCCTACCCAGAATCATGCAGCCAATCAATTATGAGCAGGGAATTGACCAAGCTCATAACTGAAAAGAATGCTCACACTACATATTTAATAACTGATCTTTTTTTTCAATGAATGGATTAGATCTGGTACTTATGGATGTTGGAATAAATCTGTATAAATTATTCCTGATAGTAAGAGGATATGAGTGTGGCCAAAGTCAAAAAAACCTCCAAAACTCAAAACCCTCCAAGGGAAGCAAAGAAGTGTGGGAAAGGCTTCCTCAAGCTGGAAAAACTTGTCACACATAGCATGTATGTAGTGAGGAAAGTGGCAAAAATATTTAGTGCTGCATATGATTCGCTATGGAGTATATTCATGGTTTTCACAGGAGGCAGATGAACATTAAGCAAAATAGACATGCATGATAGTTACTTAAAAAATAAAAAATTGCTGATAAGTATTCTCTATATTCTGTGGAAATGCACTGCTGTGGAAGTGCACTGCTGTCATTGTTCTTGTATCCCAGTTCTCTTTCCAGGTTCACTTAAATAACTGTCTTGTATGAAATGTATGCTTCCATTTATGTGGAAGTTAGTGAATAATTCAATTTACTTGACACATCTAGCCTCTACCACTTTAGCTTTCCAGCAGCATAACATGACACCTATGAATTTACTTATTAAAATTTAAATGGCTTTCTCTATGCTTGAATATATGGAAATAATATTCTAACTTCACAAAAAAAGCTGTTTTTCTCTTTTCTTCAAGGGTTAACTATGTATTGTTAGAAGTTCAAATATGTATTATGCTTCTTTTTCTAATCAGAATTAAAGTAAGAGGTGCCAGTGAGCTTCATTTCTGATGACTGGCTAGATTTCAGGAAAAAATAAAACCCATACAATTTAGTAATATTAAAATAATATCACATTTTATATAATGAATATATAATAAGTAAAATCAGTAAAAATTTTTTGATCTTTCATATATCATATCATATCATATCATATCAATCATATCTATCTATCTATCTATCTATCTATCTATCATCTATCTATGCACATAATTGTTTCTTTCCCTTTACTGTTAAAACTCTAGTAACTTTTGAATCTGTCTTTTTATTTCTGGGGTCATGTGCTACATTCCTCTTCATACAAACTATAAATTCTGAAAGAGAGGGTCCATTTCCCTCTCAGTTTAAAGTAGTGTGTATATCTTCACTTCCATGTTCATCACAATGATCTGATATTTAATACTTGAAATCACTTTTCAAAGAAGCTTATTTATGTATATTTATTCAGATTAAAGGCATTTATCCTCAAATTAAAAGCATTTCTTGAAATCATCAGTTTCTGGGCTACCTTTACCAAGAGAACAGGATTTTCCTGAAAACCTGGCAACAGGACCAGAAGGCAACACAAAAGAGATGGAGGAATGTGAGAATGACGGACAGAAGGAAGTGCCAAGGGAAAACAGCTGTTAGACGAGACTTCAAGGGAAACCTGAAAAGACTGACAGATGTGCTGCACTTGTCAGAATTCAGAAAGCCCTCCATGGACTGAAATACAGCACTCACCTGCTTAATAAGGTCAGACTCAACTCTGCATGCTTTATTTCCTTTTTGATAAGACTCAGGGTACCTGAATCTACCCCTCTGCCATATCCATCCTCTTCTTTTTCATTATGTTTGAACATGTCACAGTCTCAGACCATAGTTTCACCTGAAAACAAAAGTAAGGTCTGACACTCAAGTCATGTTCCAAAATACAAGTACTTTTTTTGCTTTTTTTTTTGCTTGTTTTCTTTGTTTCTGGTGTGGTAGGGTTTGAATGACAACCTCTGTTACTAGTCACCATTTTTTGGTTATATTTTAATAAAGTTGTCTCTCTTTGTCCATAATAGAATTTACTTTTACATTACTGTCCTGTTTTCAGCTAGGGTAGAGATAATTTCTTCTCTGTAGCTATTACAGTGTTGTATTTTGTATATTGTATTGAGGATGGTGTTGATAACACACTGATGTTTTGTTTTTTTGCTAAGTCATGTTTATCCCAAGTCAAGAGCTGCAGGTATCCTAGTTTGTATAAATATTGAATGCTTGTACACTTCTGTGAAATAGGAGATGCTTTTATTTTGGAGATGGTTTCTAAACTATAGAATTAAAATATTGTCCTAAGGTTCTCATCAATCTAATCCACTAGTCCATTAGTTAAAAAAGATGTCTGTTATTGTCCACCTGTGTAGTGTGAGCATTCTTTTCAGTTATGAGCTCAGTCAATTCCCTGCTCATAATTGATTTGCTGCATGATTCTGGGTAGGATACTTTCTTATTCTCCTCTTCAAAACAGAGGTGGTTCTATCTATTTTTTTTTTACGCAAAGCACTTTAGCTCTGTCAAATAGAGAAGTGTTGAGAAGTAATATTTTTATTCATTTTTCATGTTGGACTTTTTATTTAAGACAGAATTTAATTCCAAACATACTCTTCTGAGTATATTAATATTCAAAAACTGACCAATAGATATAGATTATTACCAGCTGAAATATTGGAATAGCTAATCCACTGTTCAAAGGAGTTTACAGAACAAGAAATTTAATATATTTAAGTAGGGAAGTTTCAGTGTATCAGATTCTCAAAATGAAATAAGGAAGTGGTGGTGAGGGAAAGAGGAGTAGTTAACTCCTTTTCTGAAGAAAGTTTGGGAAAGTTCTTCCTCTTCATTTGGAATACATGTAATTCATTTGGAATTCCTGTAATTTCAGGCAGATTTTAAAACCATTCTTACTGCAGCTATTTCAGTAAAAACTCTGAATCTCCAAAGTTTACTTGCTGAGGGATAATGGCATTTATTCCATCTCTGAAAACTTTCTCATGAATTAACTTCATATTCTGAAGCCTTTTAGCCCTTTGTGTACCATGTCTTACCATTTTCTCCAGTTCATGCTCTCCCATTTGTGATGGTGTTCCCACAAAACAGTCACTTGCCCCAGTGAGACAAATTGACTTCAGCTTGGTGTACAGTATCCAGAGCCAGATTTGTGCCTTGCATAGTCTCTTCTCATTCGTGGGAAAACAGTTTTTGATAAGGAATTTATGGAATTATTTTAATATCTCTGTATAAAAGTGCAGATCTGTCTGTTATAAAAAAAAATCTTTTGTAAGGAGCTATGTAAATTGAAGTT
Organism: Euphonia xanthogaster; assembly: GCA_034509185.1. NCBI lineage: Eukaryota > Metazoa > Chordata > Aves > Passeriformes > Fringillidae > Euphonia > Euphonia xanthogaster. Next base: position 18,570,191 of record JAYDZK010000056.1, on the reverse strand, counting down.
TTAAGGATAGGTTTTATGTTTCATAATATGCTCATTTAGAAAAAATATTGATTGATAAAAATAACTACTTACCACAATAGTTCAAGGATTGTCGTGCATGCAGAGAAGAAAATGTGATAAGGTTCTGGCAAAGAGTGACTTTGGGATGCTGTTTATTTTTTTCAGTCAAGAAAAAATGCTTTTTATCTCTCAGAAATGAACCCTTTCCTAAGTTTTTAGACATTATATGCTGGCTTTTGTGCATTTTTAAAGATGCGTTTGAGCTTGTTGAGGTATCTTTCAAAGAAGAGGTATACTCAGGGGTAGTTTACAGACAGACTCTCTGGATTTTCTCTGGATTGAAATGGATGTGTTAAATTTAGAATAAAGACTACCATTTTTACACCTTTTGTAAATGCTACTCATATTTATTACAGGACATAAAATTGTTGCAAGCTTGTGGAAATTATAAGTATGTGCCTGAACAATATTATTTTTATGTAAAGTAGTATTCACACCAGAGTATAATATGTACAGTGTGTATTTACACTTTTATAATAGTTTGAAATGAAGGTAGGCTGAGTATTAAGATGCAATGGCTTATTTCCAGACTACCAACCAACAAAACACCAATTTATTTGGTGAGAATCAATGTCTCACTTGGCCAACATGTATGTGTATATGTGGGGGTGAGTGGGTGCTGTTTTGTTCTGATGGCTTATCATTTTCTCTCTGATTAACACCAATCAGCTAAGTTCTGTCTTTGCACCTAGATGCCTCTAGACAAAGAATGCAAGGGTTTTTTTTTTGCTTTTAGTCTTACTGATGTAAAGCAAGAAGCTGCATGGATTTCACCTGGCATGTAGAGGAAATGCACACGGTGTGCAGCTTTGGACACATCATGCATAGCTGCGGCTCTCCTGTACATCCCGCCGGCTCCAGCAGTTGCTTTGTCATGTGTCATGTCTGATTTGCAGTGTGGGCTTGTAGGGTTTTTGTAGTCCTTCATTTTTCTTTCAAAGAGGAACTGACGTGGGGTAGAGAAAGGTGCCAAAGGCCGGTGGCATTTCAGGAAAAGGGAAAGCCATAAAGCGGCAGTGCCCGTGCCAGGTGGGCAGCACAGCTCCTCCAGGGTCCCTCTGCAGGACTGCCTGTCAAACCGCAGCCTCTCCAGGGTGCCCCAGGCCTGGGTCACAGAAAAAGGCAAAGGCATAGATTATGTCTTATGGAGGAGATCTCCATATGTCTTATGGAGGAGGTTGATAAAGCTGGTCATTGCACAAATATTAGTTACCATACAATGCTAGTATTTCAAATTCTTATGAGTTCCACCAGAGACTGCTTTTTACAAATTACGTATGATTTATTTCCTCGCATTTTTCAGTAATTTCCAACTACAGCTTATTGACATCAGAACATATGTATTGATATATTTTAATGTTCAAAATTAGCTTATAAGATAGGTGGCTTCTTTTTCTTTGCTAGACAAAAATAAAAAAATAAGGTAAGAAATTAATTCTTCAATTTTAAGTATTACTAGGGGGCAGAGAGGAAGCTTTTTGAACCTCTAACTAAAGCTATTTTTAGGAACTGGAATTCTTTTTCGTAGTATATAATAATACTTAGTGTGAACTTGTACTTAGTAAGAGATGCTTCAGAAGAAAACTCTTGACATACTTTTATATGAAGACTGTTTCCTATGAGAAAAAGCTGTAAGAAATTTTCAAAGCTATCCTCAGCTAAATAAGGGCTAACATGTACCACCTGAAAGAGGAGAGAAAAAAGTCTGTTTATCCAGCACATCCTACTGCAAACTGAGGGTCAGAGAAACTGAGAATGAGAGGAGAAACCTTCACTCTAACCCTCCCAGTTCCAAGGTGTGGAAAAGAATGGCTACACCTCAGATGGCAGGAGTTGACTTGTTGCTGCTTCTTTCTCAGAACACAGGTGAAGGAAAGGTGTCAGTTCTCTTTACAGCTCCTCTTTGGGGGCCTAAATTACATTCAGCTCAATTCCAGCTCCCCGAGACAGGAAGCTATTCACTACCAGAAAAGTCATACTCTTTTAGAAAATTATAGAACATTTTTCCCCTTGTTTCTATTTGTTTAAGGAAGAAATAAAGTGAATGAAAGGCTGGAGGGAAAACAGTGATAGAGGGGGGGGAACCTTAGGAAGAGAGACATATACTTGAATGAAAAAAACACACTCTCCATTTACAGGAGTACATGAGAAACATAAACATGCAACAACTTTTTAATTTGACTTCAAACCTTTTTAAGTGCTCAGTTATGAAGAAATTGGAGATTGTGAAAGGGATTAATCATCAGGTGTCCTTGCTGAAACCTCTTCAATTTGCACAAGTTGACTTTAAAATTGTTTTCCTTACTCTTTTGGAGGAAGTAAAATCTATTCCTTTAAGCTGCCACAGTGTGAAGACTGGCTGTTCCACATCAGATCTACATGTACCTAAGCCATCTTCATGTGGATGGAGTAGTACACATCCTGAGAAATTGTGATTATTTTTCTTTGAGTTGGCACGTGGCTACACCAGTTCTAATGTGCTATTGGTTAATTTTCTTGCTTTTAGCATTGTATGCTAGGCTGGAGTTTTTGCATCATCTCTTCTAAATCAATTTTAATTGCAAAAAATAAAATTATGCACAATTTTAATTATGCAGCGATGTAACATATCTTTCTTGCCTGCCTGAACTCTACATTTATTCAGGTACATTATCTGTAATTACTGTACTGACTTCTCATACCAAAATATCACAAAACTATGGTTAGGATTTAATCATGTATAAATAATCCTTTCAGCAGACACATCATATGAAAACAGAATTCCATGTGATACTCTAGTACTCCTTGCAGCCAAAATAAGTGTTTCCATTCAAGAGTCTTACTTTTGGTTTCCATAGAAACCTTTTGCTACTGGATGTAATTTCATTATTAATAGACTCTTCATGTGTTTTGTTTTGCAGTTTTGGGTCAGTTTTACAAATACCAGCCAGACCTGAATTTCGCAGTTTAATTTCCCTTATGTATTGCCTTTCTACATCTGCTGCCTTAAAAAGGAGAAGGAGATCTAAAATACTAACTCAATAGTCCTCTTGAAGCTGGATAGGCTGCCTTATCAGTCAAATTTGATGTACTTTCAGGGTAAAGTAGCTTCATGAAAGGTCTGACTTATTGTTCTCTTATTCTACTTGGTCTCCTTTTCTGTCATCCGAATACATAGATTTTTGTGTGTGTTTGTGTGTTTATATAGACATATCTGACCTTCAGCTGGAGATTCACTGAGGAGAAAATCCAGCATGCAAGATTGTAAGTGTTTGGTTTCAATTTTCTGTGGATAATTCCAATTGTCACTTTTGTTGAGTATGGAATTGTTTCTTATTTGAATTCATAAATTAAAGTTCAGTTCTTGGGAACATTTGGTCCTTCCAACAGCTAATCTGAGCTAATAAGATTTGTCAAAACAAAGTGTCATTTCTCAGTCTAAATGTAATCTCTTCTCAGTTTCTAAGAGAAATGTGTTTGTTGCATCCACTGGCTATGCATTAGTACTACCTGGCATTGACTATAACTGGACAAAAGGAGTGGTGGAGTGGAGCAGACTGTGACCCAGCTCCACACAGCTGGCCTTGTAGGGGGTAAACAGCTGTAGCTCAATGAAACATGCTTCCTGCCTAAAACTGAGCTAAACTACTCTTGATTTCAAAGCTCAAGAAAAATTGCTCATGCATTGATACTGGGCCTTCTGGAACAACTGCAGAGGAGATCAGTCGGTCTGTTGGACACATCAGCAAATAAAGCAGAAAACAGAGGTGCCATGGAATGCAAAATTTATTTTTTTCATGCCTTTCAAAAAAGAAGTTTATAGAGCAAAGCAGACTGTCTCAAGTTTTATTTTTTCCTTATAGTATAGTATAGTTAGAATTAGATTTTAGATTACTGATAAGTAGAAATTAGAATTCTTTAGTGTTCTTGCTCAAATAAAATGCAGTTACATCTTTTTGACAGATGTAGTGAAACAGGGTTGAGAAGCAATCATGCTCAGTGCCTAGCTGCTCCTCCAGAATGTGGATCTGCTTGTTGACCACTGAGGCTCCCCTTGTTGGCTTTAGAGACACAGTATGGCATATATGGTTTGGATCTTAACATGGTCTGATATCGCAGGAAAAAAAAAATCTTTCAGAGTCTATTTATAATCTTATAAATAGACTTATTTTGGATTCAATATAAGTCTGAGTTCTATTTTAATTGGCTTCTTTTCTCCCTTCCCACAGTTGTTAAAATTTGATAAGGCACTAAGTGAATTTAACATGTATGTCTCCCTTTTGAAATTTACAGGTGCTGCTTTGTCATCCATTCAAAACAATGCTTGCCATGGCCTTGTTTTACTAAAAACAATTTGTGTATTTACAGTAGAGAAATGACACGACCTTGAAAGACGATCACCCTTCTACTGCAAAGGAGAATATTCTCTTATCACTCACTGACCAATTCATCCACACACTTTCACATACTGTATTAAAAGCTTCTAGCAGCATTTA
>JAYDZK010000056.1:18549457-18565556 GCA_034509185.1 Euphonia xanthogaster | reverse complement strand
CATACTGTATTAAAAGATTCTAGCAGCATTTAACGTATTCAACCTCTCTCTTTTAATAAATGTGTTACAGAGAGGATTTTTTGTTTGGCTGGAATGAAGCTTGTCTGGATAAAATGCAGGAAAAGTTTCAGCTCATTTATCTTCAGCCACCTAAAATTTTGATGTTTAATCTGCACAATTTGTCTAGGTTTCCTCAATAGCTAAGAGCTAAAAAAAGAAATTTCAAATAATGATTTTTCTCAGATAAAATGTGTCTCAGGTGAGATTGATTTCAGGTCATACAGATGTATTTTTTTCCTTTTCTGTTTATAAGAGGGAGTCTACATGAACAACTTAAACTAGGCAGAACTTTTGTCAAACTGAAATAAGATGATGCTAATTTTAGGCATGCATTTTGAATTAATTTTGGTATATAAACTAGACAGAGTTTCTACTCTGTAAATTCTACTCTGTGTGTTGCTGTGTAGGAAAATATTTCTTAAAGGATAGACCATTTGCAAGAAAGGCAGAAGTGAGGAAAAGGGGGAGGGGAGAGGATGACTTTAAAAAAACCAGAGAATTAGGTAAGCCATTCTATTTCCCCTTGTTCTCTCCATTTCCTGAGACAGTGCTCTGTACTTCAGCTGCACTTTGCCCAAGAGGAATTCTGTGATTTCCCACAGGAGAGCTATGGTCAGCAGAAGAGCCAAAGTGATGTGAAGCAAGCGGCCCAAGAGCAGTTGAAAGGTCACGGTCACACACATTTGAACACTTTGTACCACTCTGTCTGCTTTAAGTGATTTGGAATACATCAGAGACCCATGAAAATGTCTGGTTCTCTCTCTGGAACAGTTTGGTGCAAAACAGGCTCATTCTCTTATCAGTTTGCTTCACTTTTAAAGACTTTGAAATTCTGTCAGAAGTTTCTTTTTAACCTCTTAAACTTCTAGCTGCTTAAAAATGTACCTCAAGCTGCTTTAGGACACTTAAAGCTTCATTTATGTCAGTGATTTGAACAACTTCTTCCAAATATTAGCATAAGAGACAGTAAGGGGAGCTGTGGTAGCATTACTTTTTTATTTTCTAGGAGAAATGTCAAAGTTTTCAGACAAGGTTTCAGACTGAAACATCAAGGAAAAGAAAACTAAAGTGGAAACTGCTAGTATAATCAGTAGGCTTTAATAATGTGTAGAAATGAATAAGCATTAGTAAATTTAAGGGACAAGCTTTTATACAATGAATGTATAACAGAAAATCTCATCAGAGTCAGCGATAATTGCCTAATTTTTAACCAAGTTGTGTGTTAAATCCAGACTATATGTTCCTTGCAAGCTTTTATTCTGCAGAGAATGAATCAATACTTAGGAAACTTGGACAAGGATCCTGATTTTCTCTATTTTAATGCAAGGTAAGCCTTTTTAGTTTTATCAAATATGAGAAAATTCATATGTGATCCTTAGGCATCTAAATCAGGGTTTTACAACTTTATTACATGTAATGAATTTATTCAGGAGGGTTTCTATACACCTAATGTTCTCGGCAAAGAATAGCTTTAATAAACTAAATTTGAAAAGAAGACACAGCTTTTCTTTGCTATATCTCTTATAGCAACCTAACCTGGACACTAGCAAAATGCCAGTAAACTTGAAGTGGTAATGAAATCTGGCTGCTTGCCAGTGCCACTGACTCAATTCAGTGCAATGCTAAATCTTATGTAGGAGCCTATGACACAGTGACAGAATTACTTTCAGCTTGGCAAGAAGAGTATAAACAGACCTATGGACTGAGACTACAGGTGCACAAGAGAAGTGTAAACAACTTGACTTCAAGAATCCCAGCTGAATAACATATCATGTTCTACTACAGTTACATTGAATGTAACCTTCACAAAGGATAAAAGCCACAGAGAAGGTGGCATGTTTCTCATTTCTTTGTGCATCAAACACAGAGAAGGAAAAAAAAAAGATGTTGCTTTGAAAAGAACCCGAACTCCTCTACTCTCTTCCACTCTTGCACACATACACACACACACCAATAACAACAATGACAGGAAAAAAAAGCTTATACAAATTGTCCTAATTAGCATTAGTAATTCAAATATTCTTCTATTTTAATAAATTTCTAGATAAATTCTTGCTTTATGTCTTTGCTATCTGACCCCAGTGACAAAAAATGTTAGTTGCCTTCTCAAGCATACTAGGTAGGAAAGGGCAGCTAATGATGTACATTTGCTGTCTAATGATGACTGTGGTATTCTCAGAGAATAAACAGCCAATTGTACAGTGATACCAGAACTTTTTTTTTTTTTTTTGTAAGATTAACATCAATATGATGCATCACTGTTTGGTATTGATAGCACACCCTTGAAACCATTTCTTTGGCTGTATTGGAATGTGTCAGCTTTTGTTTTGCCTAAACATTATGAAGCACTTTTGCAAACGTATGATCAGTTAATGATTCAGTTGGTATAGAAGGAATGACCAATAAAGTTCTTATCATTTAAGAAAACATCTCTGTTTTTGAGTACCAAACTGTAACTGTTACAGCTGCTAGTGTTTCCTGCTGAAACTATTGAGACTGAAAACTATTTCATGTGACCTGCCTGCAGATTTAACTATCTAATAGTGCATGCCTGCAGATAGAGACAGCACCTGATAGAAGCCACTCAGGTGTGCTGAGGCAGGCTGCCCTGATATACATCCTTCAAAACAGAATATATTGACTTCATGCCTGTGTTCTACCATACACCATAAGCAGTCTGTAGGCAGGAGGCTGAGAAACACTGTTGTACTGTATCTTATTTGAAATATAGTTAGCATTTTCAGATTTGAGGCTAAGAAATTATTGACCCACTGGAGAGATCCTTTAGGCTTCTAAGAGTGAGTTGTATATTATAAACTGCAATTTGCTGGGGTTTATTTTATCCCTTAAGTGGCATTGATATAATTTGAGTTATATATTTTTCAGATTGATTATTTTTCAGAGTTTTCCTTGCCAATTAGCTCTAGAAGCAACCCATATAACTCATTTAGTCTGAAATCATAAAATTATAGAATGGTTTGAGTTAGAATGGACCTTTAAAGATCATCTAGTCCAGCTCCTGTGCTATGGGCAGGGAAATCTCCAACTTGAGCACATTTCTTAGAGGCCCATCCAGCCTGACCTTGAGTGTTTCCAGGGATGAGACACCTACAATTTCTCTGGCCAGAACTAGACCCAGTGCCAACCAACAGTTTGCATTTTCTTCTGAAGTGATCATGATAAACTGAAAAATAAGCTATAGCTTTTCATAAGAAAATTGATTGTTAAAGATGATTTGGGGGTATTATAAATGTCACTAACTTATGCAGCAAATTTTTATCACTATGAATTGAGCAGCACAAAAAGATGACTCGTGAGTCCTTGATGACTCTCATAATTTATGAAGGCCTTACTGGAAATTCCGTTTAATAACTAGAAAATTAATGATCTACTGTGAAATCAATAATTAAAATATTGCACATAATTGCAAATACATTGCTAGGCAAAATGCAGAAACCATAGAGGAAATTCAAGTGGTGATTGTTCTGCTATTAATTTGTAAATTATCTTTGCTAAATAAAGGCCATGCATACATACAGCATTTTAAGGATGCCTTTGTAGATTGGTTTTTAAATTATCACACATATTTTAAGTCGCTTGTGATGACCTGTTTATTTGGAGGACTGTTGTTCTTCTCCTTCCCTTCTCTTTATTGTCTTTTGACCACTACTGATACTGTAAGCAGTAGTGAGGGCACTAAAACATGGGAGTAGGAAAGAGAGCTGATGGTGGTATTGGGATATTTTTCCAAGTTTGGTCTCTCTTCATTCAAGGGCAATAGCTGGGGCCCCTTAAGATTTTTAGGACATTAAATTTAATATGGAATAAATACTATTTTTACAGCAGAAAGTAGGTAATTTTGATTTTTAATTTGTAAGCAACACAAAAACTTGAGGAACACTCTTGAAGAGAGAGTAAAATTAAGGGGCATGAGGACATTCAGCTGTCATTGGACCTGGTGTTTCTTAACTCTTTAGATACTAACAGATTTCTGCTTCATTGTGCAATACTGACTATTTGTGCCCCCTTAAAAATGAAGTGCCATTAATTATATTAAAACGTTCCGTTAAAATAGGCACTTTCACATTATCTTCTAAGATTTGAACTGCAAAAAGTTCCGTGCTTCCGTTTGCCAGAAGTAATGTGAGTTTTGATGGACAGAACAAATATATTTTCCTTCTGAAATTTTATATATAGAGAGAGAGAGAAAAAGAGAGAGAGAGAAAACATAGCAGTGGAGTAGTGGAGAAAAAGAGAGAGAGAAAACATAGCAGTGGAGCAGTGGAGAAAAAGAGAGAGAGAGAAAACATAGCAGTGGAGTAGTACATTAGATATTAATCTAATGTGATAGTCAAGATTAATATCTAATGTACTACTCCACTGCTATGATTTTTAAGCTAACACTTGAGATATTTCTGTGTCTCTAGAATCATCTATGAGATAAGAGGACTTTTCAAAATAGGTAAAGTCTTGGAGAACTTACTTTGTTGGACTATCTACTCATTGATAGGACTATGGAGGATCTCAGGGAAGTTCCCCAACCTCCTTTCCAACTCTTGGCACCAAAACAGGTCCTAGAAATTGAAGGAAAATATTTTCAGTTCTCTAATTGATGTTCAAGGGAGGATGGATGTGTGGAAAAATGAAATTTTTTTCCTTCACTTAAAGAGTACTTAAACAGGGATTTTCCAGGAACTTTCACATAGCTTATTAAGAAGATGGAAAATACCTTTGTCCCAAATTTTTCATATCACTAGTTTTCCCTTCCCTCATCCAGAACTACAAAAAATGCTAGAACTAAAAAAAGGTAAAAACTTTCTTATTAACTTTGGCAAGATAATATGTGTTTCTGTGTCTTAATCCTTTAAAAAAACAGTCTTTCTTTTTTCTAAACTTTGTGTAAGAGGTAAAACTTGAGAAAGAGTTTTAGTAATGAAAATTTCATCCCTGGTGATCAGGCAAAGTAATAAAAACTGAAGAAATTGCATGTAATAAAAAGTATTGGTAAAGTCATTTCAGCCTAGCAGAATCTTTAGTTCTGCCTGTTATAAATGCACACAACTGAAACACCTTGTTCCTTTTTTTTTTTCTTCAAGTTTGTTTTATAAATCAAAATTGAAAATAAGTGTCTGACACCTATTTATGTGGCCTTCCTTACATTCTACGTATACAAGATATAGCTGCATGTTGATTTTGTGAAAAATTGGAGATGTCTCATGGTTTGAGAAAAGATCAAACTGAAGAAAAATATACTTGGGGACTCCAGTAGGGTAGGAGTGGGTTAAAACAAAATTTCCCATACTGAAACTCACTCTCCTGGTTGTATGTTGAAGTCAAATTAGTGTCTGAAGCTCATGGAGCTGATTCCAAGAGTTTCATTGTGTCAGATATCTCTTGAGACAAACTGTTTTCATAAACTTTTGCCTGACACAAAGTACCAATGTCAAGATTCACTTTCACAAGTTTTTGTCCTTTCCTGTGTAGGAAAAATCTTTCAAAACTGGGCAATTTCAAGGTGTATTCTGCTTGGGACCTATATCAGGGAGGCATGATAGCTCTAATAAACTTAATTCACAATATGTTCCATTCAAAAAATGTCCACTTCCACCAAGGATATATGTTGGTCTTTATTATATATGTAAAATTATCTTATAAAATACCTCTTTCTAAAAATGGTAATATTTAATTTAATTACAAAGCAGCACTGTGCTTGCTATTGCATGGAATTTTATTTGCATATTTAAAAGCAGTTTTGGAGTAGTGTTTTGGAAAAAACAGATTTGTTTTTTGTTGTTGTGCTTTATTTCTCATGTACACTATTGTAGGATTTGAAGCTGGTAATTATTAGGGTCAGGGTACTGGAGTGGAAATTTTTTTACCCAGTCTCTCAGCTGTATGGCAGAAATGTGATCTCAGATCATTCATTTTGCACTTGGGTGAAATACAAAGTAGAAAACCAGCAAAATCATATCGGATTAGTTTCACTTTTATTTTAAATTCCTCACATCTCTTTATGTGAAAGCAGAAACAGATGTAAAGGCATTATGTACTATCAGTCAATCATGGTATAAATAGTCTAAAATTCATTATTGAAACCATGCAGACATAAATAATTCCCCCTCCTTTTTTTTTTCTTTTTTTTTTCCTTCTTAAGTGCAATCCCCCGAATATATTTTAGAAATATATTGTAAGGTTTGCTGTTAGAGAAGACTACATATTTTTCTCTTAAACTCTTGCTTTGGTCTGACCACCCATCTTACTGTATTACATGTACTATATGTGAAGTTACTTTACAGATCAGTTAGCAATATCCTTTAAAGTGAATTGAATTAATTAGTTGCATAAGTTTGATTGGTTTTCAGAAATGTGATTGTTAATGCACCATGTGATATAAATTCAATTCTAATAGTAGTGCTTTTCATGTAATGCTAATATAACAGTTATTGTAAATAAAAATTTTCCCACCACATATGTAAAATTCAGAAATGAAACCAAAGCAGTGTTGTCAGATAACCTTCAGTGGTCTAGAATATAATTTTCAAATACACATATCATAACTGAGATTTCTGAAATGGCTTTAAAGTAGCTTAAAGTTTTCCCTCAGGCTTCCATTCAGCTTGCAGGCTGAAAATCAAAGCTATGTAAGGCAAGATGCTCTTGCCTGTAGGATCTTGTGTCATTTCTTACAAAACTTGATGGATATGAAACAGGTGTGGTCAGGGACTGCACAAAGCCAGCCCTGTGAGTACTATGATTAAATCCTGTCTCAAACACTAGGACAAAATCTTTCTTGGTTATGCCTTAGGGTTGTTTTGTATTGCTTAAAAGTTGTCTTAAACTTTTTGTTCTGAATGAGTTCTCTGCAAAATTGTTTGTAAATTATCTTTGAATACATGTAGCCCTCCCTGAGCAGGGCTGCATAGTTCTAAACATCCAGGATTTTCAAGCACAATTAATGAGCATTTTGGTCTCTATCTTAGTTCCTTATCTGCAATAATAATCCTTATTGTTTAGCTCACAATATTGGGATGAAAGTGCATAAATATTAACAAACTTTCAAATATGACAGTGGTGCTCATGGTAGAAAAGGCTGTGAGCAAAGGGATGCCTTTCACTGTGGAGAATTTTAATGACATGCAGTAGACAAAGCACAGAATGCCATGAGGAAAAATAAAGAAAGGCAAAATATTAAAGAGCTGCTTGTTAAGTGAACAATTCATCCTGTGGATTGAGCTTCCAGTCTTATGGAAAAATATTGCACTAACCAAGAATAAGGCTTTTCTATACTAGATACATAATGGAGAACTGCATTATGAATACTTGCAATTGCTGTGTTTTTTTTTTTAGCATCAGCTTTGCAGGTGTTACATGCTTATGGACATGTATGTAGAACTTCTGTATTTTTTGTGTTGTAAATGTCATCTGTTATAGGGAGGAGACAAACAGTTTTACAGTAGTCTAAATAAAAAGACAAAAAATTTTGGGTTGGGAGGTATATAAAAATTTGAGAAACAGGTAGATCCTTCCAGTTGTTGATTCTTTCAAAAAAATATGATCAATATATTTCCTGGCATAGATTGTGATAAATAGAAAGATATTAGACTGTTTTTTCCTGGTTTAAACTCATAAAGAATTTCATTGCAGAGGTCTGGACCCTATTTACAGTTGGTAAGATTTTGGCGTTTTATCATTGCTTCAGTTTGTAAAAATTTAATCTTACTTACTTTAAATAGAAGGAATTGATTATTCTTAAATAGTTGCTTTGCAAATAAAGCAAGTATGTGCTGACTGTGTTTTGAAACAGTCAGGGAAAACAGATGCTCATCCCAAATAAATATTATAGAAAGAGTTCTATGTAATTGCAGCACAACCTTCTAGTAGTACATTGTGACTTCAGTTGAAGGCATTTCACTTCCAGTGCAAGTGCTATGTATTAATCAATTAGTATGCCTGAAGGATTTCGAAGAGCTACTTAAGTGATCATTAATAGTAATTTACCCTATATAATGTTTTACGATATGCCAGACAGAAGCATGGTTGCATAGTTGTGTCAAAAACTTGCCAAAACTGTAATTGCAGTGAAAGAAAGGAACTGGCCAGGCACCCAGCAGGTAGATGTTGAAGACCTTGTTTAATATGTCACTCTTGCAAGAATGAAGACTTATTCAGGACTGGCAAAAAACGGCCAATTAAATAAACAACCAAATAAACCTCAAAAAGTACATTTCCATATGTGTTGCTTGATGAAATTCAAGTTCTGCTAAAATTCAAAGACTTAGAATACTGTTAAAAATATTTTAAAAATAGTGATACTGGAAGTTGTCAGATACCTTTTTTCCAATCCTGTCAGTGCAAGAAGAATGACTACTAATTAAAAGAAGGAAGATTTGAGACCCTGAGGCATGATGGAGGCCAAGAATTTGATGACATTTTGAAAAGTTTATTTATATCTATCACAGCTACAAGAATACCCATTTTTAAAAAGAAGACACGAAGTGTAAAGGAGAATAATCTTTGAATTATAGACACTTTTTTTAAAAAAAAATCCATTGTAAATTTTACACAGTACAAATTTATAATAATTGTTGAAGGTTTCTTCTGGTTTCCCTTTCATAATTTATTCCAAATGATTTTTTTCAATTCTCCTTCAGATGACAGCAGACACCACTGGAGTCACAACAGTGAGCTTGTGATGATGCATTTGAATCCTATAAACCTCATTCTGCAAAGAATATCTGCCAATATATTGGACTTATTGTATTTATTGACAGGAATACCGTCATGATTGATTCTGTCAGAACAAGCAGAAACCTTTGATTTAGACATAGAATGCTCACTCACTCACTATGGTTATTTAATCTAATAATTATGTTCTTTTCATGTTTTCCTGTTGACTTAATTGAGGTCATTATCTGTCAGTATAACTTACATAAAAATGTGATGACATTGATAATGTTGGCAATATTGCAAAAAAATAGAATTAAATACTGGATGAAGATATGGAGGGGAAATGACAATGCATTTAGTGTAGCTATACTGGACAAGGTTAACAGCTTCCATAATCAAAGAAAAAGCATGTGAACACAAACAATGTTACTTGTTTTGCTAATATCACAATAAAATTGTTAATTTTCTTTAAAATTAACAGAATTTATTAATTTTTCTTATTGTTAAATATTAGTGGAATGTCTTATAGAACTCTTAGCACATTTTAGATTGTCATTTGAAGGATAATGGCTGGCATATACAAAGTATTCTTAAAATATACATTGTGCTACACTACTTCCAATGCCTTCAAGCCTGAACTATTAAACCATTATGAAAAAAGAAGATGAACAACAGAAAGGAGGAATTTTATTTTCCAGAACTCCACAGCTGTAAATACTTTGCTAATGAGAGCATTCAAGCTATTGAACACGCAACATATTGAAAACTCAGTGGCATGACCAAGAAAGTAATTCAAGAAAATATACAGTGCAAATCTGGAATATTTTGGCTGGATTTTATAAATTACAAACTTTTTTCTTTTTTTTTTTTGTTGTTTAGACAGAGATATCATTAAACTATTCCCTAGACCATGGCACGGTTAAAACAATGCACATAAAAGCAGCTGTTTATAAACTGCTTTCTTTACCAAATGAAACAACTTTTACTATATTCTTTTGGAGGAAAGAAACCAAATGTGACCATGCCAATGATTGGTAATACCTCTGAAAGTGGCATGCCAAAATCTCTCTGGGTACATGGATCGTTCGGTTGAATATTACCTGATGTAACACAAAAGCTAAAGAGAGGTCAAAGTACTGAGGGAATATAAAAACATTAATACTCCATAAAATCAAAACAGATCAGATTGTTACAAATCTAAGAAATAGAATTGCAGAGGAACTAGAAGTGACTAAAGAAAAAAATATGCAGTGCAAGATACTTCAGAAGGCTGGATAAGGAATAACTGGAATAATTTTGAAAGCGTGTTTACTATTCAGCTGTGGAGAAAAAGTGTTTGATTATGTCTGTTCTTCTTTTTTATCTTTGCTAATGTCCATCACTTGAGGAACACAAGGGAGCTAACAGTTCTCCTTGCTGTTTTAATTATTTTAATTCTACCAGCATTAAAGAAATTATTTATTGATTTTGTTGACAATTATAGCTAATCAATTTTTTTCAGTGTTTCAGAATAAAGTATCTGTTGCAATGCACTTTGCAAAGTGAAATTCTTCAAACAACCTAAAATAATGTGGGCCCATTACTAGAGCGGGCCAAGATTGTTTCTGTTTGGAAAATGTCAATTCAGGTAAATCAAATTTTGCAATGGAAATTTATTGATTCCAGCAATATATCTGAAAAATTATCTTGAAGGTCTTGTGGTTTAACCCCAACCGGCAACCAAGCCTCACACAGCCACTTGCCCCCTTCCCCACTAGCAGGGTTGGGGAGGGAGCTGCGAGGGTAACTGTGAGAAAATCCATAGGCTTAAATACAGTTTCCTAAGTAAAGAAAGAGCTGCAAAAGCAAGCAAAGCAAAACAAGGAATCATTCACTGCTTCCCATGGGCAGGCAGCTGCTCAGCCATTCCCAGGAGAGCAGACCCTCATCACCACCAGTCCATGTTCCTCCCTTCCTCCTTCTCCCTCGCACTTTCTAAAATGAGCATGATGTTATATGGTCTGGAATATCCCTTGGGTCACCTGTGGTCACTTGTCTAGGTGTATCTCCTCCCACCCTGCCATGCAACCCCAGAGTCCTTGCCAGTGTGGCAAGACAAAGAGTAGAAAAGGCCTTGGCTCTGTGTAAGCCCTGCTCGGTGATAACAGAAACATCTCTATATCATCAACATTGGGTTCAGCACAAATTCAAAACCAGCCACTGTGAAGAAAATTGACCCTACCCCAATCAAAACTGGCACACATATTTTGCCAAATGTGAGGGAAAGAAGGGTAACACGTTTTTGGCCAAATGTGAGAAAAAAAAATCTAATTAAAAATCAGTCTGGTGGTCAGATCATAAGCCTGAGGTATGATAAGCAAGATGAAACTCCTCTCAGATTCATAGCATGAAATTCCTCTTCTCTCAGATTCATAGCATGTACTTAGATGTCTCACAGGGCGAATGCCCTAGTCCTTAGCTCTTCTATACATTGGCTTCCTCCTCACTAAGGCTTTGTAAGCTGTTCCGTACTTTCTTCAGTCTTGAACCAAGAGACCCATAGCAGTGTTTTACAGACTTCAAAACTTGTTTCCCATCCATATTCATCTGTAATCAAATATTTTATTTCTCCTTAGGTTGAAGGTCTTCCTTTAAGTTCTTGAAACATGATGAAACAGAGAAAAATCTGCAGGTACTATTCCATCCTCTCAACTACCAGTAAGTAGACTCACAGCCACTTGTTTTTCGCATATGTTATGGGTGTAAAGAGGATTACTCTAAAAACGTCTAAGAGCCCTTCCCTAAGTCTCATGGAAAACAAAAAAAAGTTCTTTGATGCAGCTGACTTCACAGACTAGTGACCTATCATGACTGGCAGCTCATGGATATATAAATTCTGGGCAAAGGAGTTGGTTGGAGGAGTGGTTATGAGGGAGACAAGAGCAGAGGGTTTGGTGCACCAAACCTCTGCTCTTCTCTCCCTCATAAACACCATTTTTTTGCAGTTCAGTTGGTGGTTGACAATTTATTCTCTATTAGCAAACCTGCCATCCCACTATCTTCTTGACTGTGTCTCAAGCTGAACTGCTCTCTGAAGTTAGGTTCTTCATAATTTAAGGGAGAATTAGGAGAAAATATACACTTTGGGATCAAGGAATACATCTTTGCAAGTACCACTTGTAGGTTTTTTTACAATTTATAAATAATTTCTGAGAGAATGAAGTATTTATTTTTTATTTTGGGAGACTCTAAAGATATCAAAGTGTTTATTGAGTCCTTTTTAAACACAATCACTAAGTTTGTGCTGGGAAGCTAAATAGTCCAGGAATGGGTTCAACAGAACTGTGTTTAACAGAACTGTTAATTGTTAGCATGATCCCTAGCATGGTTTTGTTCTGTGCCAGCTGTGCCTTGGTACACTTAGGGAGTCACTAGGGACAGGAGATCATTCCTAATAGGCCATTTGGCCCAATAGGACTTGGCTACTGTGTTCTGGGAGGGAAGAGTGCTTAGCTCTATGAACCAATAACAGCTGTGCCCTGCCAGCTGGCTTCAGGTCCACAGAATGATCCGTGGCCCATTTAATTTACTGGTGTAGATGTAGCCAGTAGAACTGTGGCCAGCACATGAATAGATGAAGCAGGAAAGTTTCAGTAGTCAAGATTTTTTCACCTCAGCATGAGCAGCACTTCAAATTGCCTTTTCCTAGACCTGCCTAAATGCTTCTATTCTTGAAAATATAATTTTTAGGTTATAAAGAATTATCTTAACCCTTTTAATTTAAACTGCCCAAGCTAGGGAGTGCTCTAGGGAAGCATTTATATGGTGCACTGAGTGATTTCATACTTATCTATTTAATTATCTTCATAATAAACTCTGCCTTGTAACAGTAGGTAGTGCTCTACCTTGTTCTAATTAATGAATCAGTTATGGACAGTTAATGGACAACCTGCAGAGTCAGGATATGCTAATTTAGAGAGCATCTAGTTAATTCGTTGAAGCATACTGATGCTGTTCAAGCTGCCCAACAATTGGACCATAAAGTAGTCCTTCCAGACAGAAACTGATGGTCACTGTCAGAAAAGCTGGAGTTAAAGACTAAGTGCTGTTTCTTTAAATCTATCACAGGGCTGAGACATATCACCCTTCAAAATGATGCTTCTTTAAAGAAATTTCATGAATAATACATCAGAGACATGAAGACTGTGAATCACTTGTGATTGTGTATTAAGGTATAGTTCTGAGGCATATGGCTCTTGGTGCTGAACCCATTCTTGAGTATTGACATCAGACAGTTCTGGGGTCCTGAGGCCACAGTGGATAAACTACAGATAATAGACTGGGAGCAGAGTACAGCGCTGGCTCCTCAAAAGCTGGTGTGCCTGTGTTTTGGAAGGGAGGGTGTCATGGGTACCAGACAAAGCTCTCAAAATTACTCCAGACAAGCAGATGTCTTCCAAGATATGGAACTCAAGTGATGTGACACATAAAACAGGCAATGAAAATGTGTAGTGGTAAAATGGAGTTTGAATAGCAAATGGCTCAATAGAAAAAAAAAATAAGTAACATTAAGTGCTACACTGTATACAGAAAAGCTTCTAGGGATTTGATTTGTTGGTTTGCATGAACATCAGGGAGAGCAATTAAAGAGAACATTACAGGGAAGATAAATTATTTCGACCCCTTGCAGAGGATAACCTCTTGGAAAATAATTAGGATCAGTCATTATCAGAAATAAAGACACTCAGACAAATTGATTGACTGATGAGCAGCAGGTCCTGAGCACAGGACTGTACATATGTCTGAGTGCTGGAGTTTAAGAGTGAGGCTGCTGAGAGTATAAGAGAGGTTTGTAACTTCTAATTAAAGATGTATGTAGTTCTTAATTCTCGAGTTTGTGTGAGTGTTTGAGTGGATGATGTGTATGTCTCCAAAATTGCTTAGAGAAAGATCTTGAACACTGAATACTGACAAGTTTTCTTTGAATTACTTGTACAATGTAAATAGTAAATATATTTTCTAAAACATCCTGGTGAAAGGAAAATAAACAAGCGTGACTTCACACAAGAGTACAATGAGGGTTTGGCTCTAAAGATTTTCCAGTGTATGTAAAAAAATGGTAGATAAAATAGGATTGGAAACCTTGAATGGGGTTTTCAAAATGCTTTCTAAATCCCACATGGAAAGTCCTTGGGGCTGCTAAGTAACAATTGGCTTACAGCTTTGCACTAGTGTCATGGAGCAATAACCCGGTAAAGGATACAAAAGGCATTCAAATTTCATCCAAAAATAAAAAGAGAGTGAGGTTGCCTGATATTTCATTTTGTTAATATACAGTTAAAAATATTCATTTTTAACTGAAGGAAAGAGAAAAAGGGGGCAAAATCTGTATATGACACAGCTATTAATATTAACTAACTCAGGAAACTTCAGAAAGACCTAAGAACATTAGAATAGCTATACTGGGTCAGATTATAAAACAACTTTCTCCTGGTCTCTATTTCTAATAGCAAACATGTAGGAAAAGAACACACCAAGAAGAAAGGCAAAGGTTAATATTTCTCCTGGTATACCTTCTTAGCTTCTAGCTATCTGCAGCATAGAGACTTACCAAGAGAGAATATCCATCTGAGACTTTGTATTTAATAGGTTCAGGGAATCTAATGAGCTGTTCAGCTTGATGGCAAATGAAATTCAATAAAGATAAATGCTAAGTAATGTATATTCCAGTAAATAATTTAATTTATACATATTACTGGGTTTTAAATTAGCTAAAGTCACTCTGGGAAAAATAAAAAAAAAATCTAAGGCACCAGTGTGAACTCTTTATTCTTTGTCATTTGTATGTTAACTATTTGTATTGCAACAAAATCTCCAGACACTGTTCAGGCCTCTACTGTGCACATCCATTACATACAGAGAGTAAAAAGCCTGTAGCCTAAAAGACCTTGCAATCTGAGTGTACCAACAGACAGGCAGATGTGAGAGAACAAGGAAACAATGAGCCAGTATTGATCAGAAGGATAAGCAGTGGTGTCAGATTAATTGACCTTTGCTCATTCTGCATTGGTGGCCAAAAAGGAAACAACATGTTAGCATGTATAATGCCATTACATGAATCAATGAGTTCTAATCTTACCATCTCAAAAGGCTACAGTAAGGCCAGAAAGAGCCAGAGGACAGAAATTCTGAAAACATAAATGTGGGATTCAAAGGTTGGGAATAATTAATTTAGGTGGGAAAACATGGTTTCAAGATGTGAAATGATAAAGGAATGAGAAAAAATGACATGCAAAGACTGTGTCAAGTGGATGTCCCTAATTAGCTACTTACTCATGTAGGGCATAGCAGACAAAAATTCAAAAACACAGCAGTTGAAATGTAATTTTTCCTCTCATACTGCTTACTTAATACATGGAATGAGCTGTTATTGTCTAATGTCACTGTGACTGATGTCACTTGAGCTCTATTCAGACTGGAGCTGCAGGTTAATCTGGATAATGCCATGTGTAATTGTGATTCTCTTCTTTTAGTGGTGCACATCTCTATGCATCTGGGCATTGTCCAATCACCATCTCCTTCCATGAAAGACAGGAAAATATTTTCCTCGTGGGCAGTTTAGCCAATACTTGTTCAGCACGGGGTTTCTTGCTGCTCTCTCTGAAGCTCTTAATGCTAGATACTCAACATGAAAATAGTGGTCTGATGTGGACCCACAAATGCCATGACCTTTAATGAGAAATTTAGTTAAATCTCAGAATTGAGACTGTAATGTACGCCTGTAGATAACTGGCGACATTCAGAGCATTTAACTAAGCTGCATTTTGTTTTCAGTTCTGGCTCACTGCTGGACTGCAGAGAGCATTTCAGGAATGTCTTTCCTTCTCCCTCCTTTCTGTAGTACTGTGGAAGGAGGGAGAGGAGGGAAAAATGGCAATGTTGAAGTGATTTACCTACAAATGGTACCACTAACTTCAAGAACAATTAGAAACTGCACAATGAATAATTCAGCATTTTGTCACTTCAGGGGTTTCCCATTCTGCCTTTATAATTCAGAACACTTCCTCCCCTCCCCCTTCTCATTAAGGAGAAACTGTAGCTGGAGAAGCAGCCTCCAGGGACTGCCTGCTGCTTACCATGCAGGTGGCATTCCCTGGTGGCTTTCGGGCAGCCCCAGCTGGGGACATGAACCGGGTGCATGTGGGCCTCTATGGAACACACAGCCTGGCCATGCTCACAAAGCTACCAAACTTGAGAAAGCATTTTCTGTTAAAATGTTTTTACTCTCTTATTCCGTACACTGGGGAACAGGATGTAAAATGTAATTAAAGGGAAATTGCACTATCTGAGAATCCTGGACTGCAAAAAATTTACAAGGCATATATATGTGTGT
>JAYDZK010000056.1:18533414-18549444 GCA_034509185.1 Euphonia xanthogaster | reverse complement strand
TATATATATATATAAATTTATTCTTTTGTTTTTAATTATTTTTTTCTCTCGCAGAAAAAACTGTTACTCTGTAACAACAAGGTCTGATTAAAGACCGGAAAAGTAAGAAATGAGTGGGCAGACAGGCACATACTATAAGTGCAACAATTTTCTAGCACTTATTTTATCTGAGAAGCTGAAGACCTCTTGTCGTCCTTCAAATGAAATTGCAGGCATTCAATGATGTTTATATGTACAAAACACCCAAATAAACAAACAATAACCTTCTCTGCAAAACATTCTATTCTGCTCTTGCTACTACTCTCAATAGCAGCATTGCATTGCTGTGACAAAACACTGAACAAAGAAAACCTGCACTTAAAGTAAAGCTTTAAAATAGGCTTCCAAGGACAACATATTGTTCCAGCTCAGAATAGAACTCTGCTTTTTAAAAGTCAGGGCTTGCAAGTCAGTCTATTTATAGTGCCAAGGTTTATTATTGTGGTGCTCAAATTTATACACAGAACAGTAAATATTATGTTATAAGGGGATAGTTGGTGCCACCAGATGAGTGCTTATATTTTGTGATTTGTTTATGTATTTTTTAAAAAATTGTACAGGCATGAAGCATGGTTTCTAGGACATGTTTTAAGGAATTATTCAAGCCACATTGTGGTCCATAATGAAAATGGGGCCAAAATCACTGCACCTGATTGCTGCAACTAAGATATAAGTGAATCTTTATTAGCTTTGTTATTCTTCTGTCTACATATATATTCTCATGCAAGCATCCTTCTCACATACTAATAAAATGGTTCACCTTGCTAAACATCTCTTCAGAGCTCATGGGCCACTTCAGTCCTTTCAGAGTACAGGAAGTGTGATGCAGATTCTAGGCTTGAAGATTAGGGCAGACATATTTCTTAGCACCCCTTCTGCAGCGCTGTCTTCCTAATGTGTCCCTTTGGCAAAGCACTCAGGTGAAATACAGGTTTGTTGAATTATCTTAGAGCTATGGTTTCATAATCTAAGGCTGCCCTGTTGGTGAAAGGAGCAAACTCCTCCTTTGCTGCCAGTGAGGACTCTTGAACCACTCACTGTGGTCATCCAGACCATGAAGTTCATCCTATTAAAAGGCAAACCCAGTGGAAAATAAGTGGTTTTTAGCAGAATAGTCCCTGAAGTGTCTGACTGCTTGGTGGCACAGTGCTGTCATGGGGTGGGGGTGGACAGGAACACCACGTGGGTTGGAGTCAAACTTGCATTTCAGATCAGCTGTAGGCAGCTGTGCCTTTAGTTACTTCCTTTGATACATCTCCCTTCCAGGACTCCACAGTGTTCCTAACAACCAACTAAAGGTACAAGATGATTGTTTGTACTCTTCAGTGATGCCAAGCCTTAGTTTATAAGATGTTAAAACTTGTGAATATTGAAGACTAAATATACCCCTGTGGCATTTCATCAATGCATTTGGTAGGATGTTATGCTAGAGAAAATGGCTTTCAGGAGCTATTATATACTCATAAGGCAATTTGTAATGTGAAGTTGACTTGTCTAGATAGTAGAGAATAACATATGTCTTCAGCATTACTGACAGTTTTGCCAACTTTTAGTATTGCAACACTTCTGCAGATAAGGCTATAAGAGTAGGTTGTTTCAAGAGCCACAGAACAGATGAAATTAGTCATTAGCTGTGACTACCCAAAGCTGTGCACATTTGTGTTTGCCAGTCAGTACACTTGGCTGACTGGCCAGTAGGTACATGTGTTCTGCTGCCAAAACAAGACATGTAACAGATGAATTCTGCCTGTCTTTCCCTTTCTGGTGTTCTCCTTTAACCAAGCAATATTCTTCATGAAACTTGCAGGAATTTCATTACCTTTGACACCTCGACTTCTGTTTCCAATTCACTGAAAATTAATCAATAACGCAAAATGTTGTGAGTGTGGTCTGACAAGGAAATGTACTATCAGTTAAGCTGTATATGCTTTATAGAAACCAATGTCAAAATATACATTTAAAATAAAATATTGCAGCAATGTCTCAGAGATTGAAACATACTGTTCATATAAATTGTTATGCACTTGAGCAGAAAACAGTCCAGCTTTGGAAGGATATCCAATAGCTTTTGTTTCAGTGGCTTATCTCCATGTCTCTTTTGTCTATGCATTCCTATTGATGTTTAACCACTCTCCTGTATATCTCCAGTTGCTGTTTTTTTTACTGCAGATCACATAACTTTAGGCAATGACAATATTATTGTGCTAATATTGTTATAATATACTATTAATCAACATTATATAAATATTTCATAAGTTAATTGCCTGGAATTCCAAGCACCATAAAAATCTTCTAAGAGGAACTCCACAAAAGTACAGAGAATGCAGTCAGTTTTCCTGCTCTGAAAGATTTTATCCTTAGAAGCCTATCTATTGCTTCCCATTATGTCAGGTAACCTGATAAAAGATAATTCTTTCTACAATGTCCATTCTTCTCATGTGCCAACAACTATTTTTTCTACAACACTGCTGTGTGATGAGTAACAGTGCAGTCAGCCCCTGAGCTATGCTGCCTTATGTAGGGAAAAAGTTAGCTGATTTTGGGACTTCTGAGGCCAAGATACAGCTTAGGATAACATTTGTACCACTTTAAATTATTTAAAGAGGCAAATTTCACAAGAAAGCAGGTCTTAAACTTTTTTCTGTGGTCCTACAATCACTTCCCTCACTTTTGTCTCAAATATGTTCCTCCCCATGTACATATTTTCAAAAGGCCAGCTTCATTCTCTTACATATTGCATCTCACTCTGTGGATAGGTTCTTCCTAATGAAGAGCTAAGCTCTCTTGCATTTCTGATTGACAGCTAGTATGTCAATCTATAAACCATTTTTAAAATTTATTAATATTTTCTCATTGTCCACCTTAATTTTCATGTGTATTTTCATATTTATATTTTTTTCTTGACAGACCATCATTTTTTATCATGCTTGAATAAAGACCATTACTGTAGGCTGGGTCCTGCATGTGAAAGGGAGCTCTTGTATATTAGTACAACCCTGGGACAATGGATACAGGAGGGTAGAATAAACCCTCTGTTCTAGTGGTGTTCAAGAGTAGAAGCAGAAATGGAACATTCTCACCAGTTTTGTATGTTTTTAAATAATAAAATAGAATATCTCTAGTTGGAAGAGACGCATAAGCATCACCTAGTCAAAGACCCAGCTATATAAATACGTACATGAATGTATGTGTGTAAGAGAGAAAATAATATTCAGTATCTCTCCCCTTATCTTGAATTTTGTTGTGGTGATTCTGATTTTTAATTCCAAAGCCCTGTGAACTGTGTCAGTACCACTGACAGATGGCTGGGGGAAAGACACTGAGATCTGCTCAGTAAAAACCATTTAGATGGAATGGCTGAATTAAGCATGCGCTTTGTGAAGTTGGGAAGAAGATAACAGAATGTTATGACTAGCACATTTCAACAATCCATTTTTAGAAATGTCAATTGCTCTGAGTTAGTCAGAAAACAACAGCCCCTGGCTATGCCCAAACCCTAACCCTGAGTTTGAAGGACAGACATGGCTAGCAGTTGCCAGCAAGCAGTAGGTGTGAAGCTGAACACCTCAGAACTGTTCCTCACTCTATGTGTGGCTGGTGGGAAGCACCACTGCAGGTTATACACCGTGTGCACAGCGAACTCAGATTGCACACAAAGTGCAGACTGATGCCTTAGATTGCACAATATCTGGAATAACTTTAATACAGACCTGACATCCAGTGTCTCAGCTCCTTCAGATACTTTAAATGGTCCTGTCTTTCCAATTTTGGTTCCTTCCTTGTCCCAAAACTATCCTCACTCAACTAGTCCTATTAGTACCACACTTTGTTGATCTTGTGACTAATATATATTTTTTAAAGTAATTTGAACAAAAAAATCATTAGATAAATAATTCTGCCCATCTTGTAAATTTGACAGATCCCCATCTGCAGAAAGTGGGCAGGGGAAAATATGGGGAAAATGCAGTTATTTCCCTGTTCTTGCCCTCTTCTTCCATTCTCCTGGTGTAGGCTTATGGTTACTGGGTTAGGTGAACTCTTGGTTTGAAGCAGGTAACCTGTTCTTGCCTGCTTTAAGTGCTTAGTCCCCTGACCCCTGAGTTCTGTAGGTAGCTCGTAGTCTGGTGTGGAAGTTCATTAAGTGTTGTGTGTTTTTCTCCAGTGCAAGTGCAGAACCCGACGAAGCTCCAGTTCCTCCAGGAAATCCATTCTCCTTCAAGATTTCCAAACAAGCCAACTAATCAACACTTATAGTGAGTGAGAACATTTGCTTGGGCATTGGGTGACCCTACTGCCCAGGAGACTTGTAGTCTGACGTTCTTGAATGCTTGCATATTCTCAGTCTCCTAATATGGCCCCAAAGCTGCAGCTTTCCTTTAGTGAACAGAAAAGCTTATTTAGATGCCAAAAATATTGCTGCCGGGACTGTAAAAAATCCCTGATTTTTAGCCCTTCACTAAGTAATAGAACTGTCCTGGTTTGTTAAGGCTTTTCTCCTTGAGGCACTTAGCATATATCACAGAAACCTGAAACTTTATCTTCCACTTTTCTCCAAATTTACAAGTAAGCCTACCCTGATAGACTGTATCACAACTACCAACCTTGCAGCTTTGGAAGATTAACTGAGAAACCCCACAGAGCCTGCTAACATCATATAATTGACTGAGGAAGCACTTCTAAGGAGTAGTATAAGGAACTCCCTCCCCTCTAGACTCTCAGTATTGGCTGTTTGCTTTTGAAAAGCTTTTTTTTTTCGGGAAGGGAAGCACGCAGGGGGTGGAGAGGAGAATGAAGCCTTGACTGCACTTTTCACTGCTTTCAGAAGGAAAATCTCAGCCGTATTCATGCAGGCTGTTCCTGTTTTGTCACTTGTCTGGATTGTTTGCCTCTGCTTGGAAGAATTAAAGCATTTTCAGAAAAGTAATCTTATCGCATGAGAGGGCAATTAAACATTTTGTAATCCTATCACCCCTGTGCTGAAATTACCATGCCCAGTTAGCAATAATTCTTCTCCTAAGAACAGAGTGAGCAGCAGCACAGCATGAATTATTTAACTCGATGCTGCGCTTCCTGTTTTCGAGTCACTGGAATAATACTGGCACCACAGACAGTAATTATCCCCAGCATAGAGTAGAAACAGTTAATGGAACCTGCCTTTTAAATCAATATTACTAATTCAAGGAAAGAAACAGCATGTACTATCTGACGCCTATGGAGTTTTGATCTAGGCTTGATGTCACGCTGAAGTAAGTGGTTACCATGGAGATTGGAGCTTGTGTCTGCGTATCCCTCCCTGCCAGGGAGCTGTGAGGAGTGTTTTTGGAGAGGAAGTGCCCATCTGTAGTCAATCACAATTGTTCTGGCAGAGCCACATGCCAGCCTTGCTGCAGCCCTCTGAACTGCGTCAGGACACAGCAGTGTCAGTCCCTCTGAATAAAGACTCCCTGTTGAACCAGATTTATCCACCCTGCCATTTTCACTGTCAGTTGATTATCTGCTTGTATTTTCTGGCTGTGTTAATGTACTCTCTTAGCACTGTTATCATAGGATCCCTACAGCTTGATACCTTGCAGTTCTGGATGGATCTTCTTGTGTTTCCTTGCTTTCTTTGTCACCTTCTTCACTTAATCAAGGGAAAGAACCCATACTACATCAGCCACTTTGCTTGTTTTCTTTACTCTTAGATGCAGAAGACCTTGAAAGCCTGAATGTGCTTTCTCTCCTGTACAAATTCATAGCAACCAAAACCTGCTTGTAATAGATCCTTTTATTAAATTATCATTATTGATTGCCAGCATATGTTTCTGAAGCAAAAACTGGCAGTTTGGCACAGTCCACCATGATTATTGAATATACCTGTTTATTAACCAATTAAGTAATGGGCTAATATGCCAGTGGTATATGAAATCAGGGCATTATTACTAGCTGGAAGATGTCAGACAAAATTACTTCTGTTACCTGAAGACAATGCAATGAGACATCTTCCTGAATATCTGGTGGAGTTTCTGTTCTTATTTTATTTTTCTCCTTAAGTACAATACTCAAAGTAACGTCTGATAAATTTCTGCCAGAAATTCCATGAAGTGGCTCTCTCGAATACTATGCACAGCATAAATCAATTATGATGTAAAAAGATTTATTTAACTATTTTCCCCTTTATTTTACTTCTCTTCACCCTCATTTTTCTCTTCTCTATCTCTATTTTGTTTATCTCTTATGTCAAGTAAAGATGCATTCAAGCTATCTAGGGTTCTGACTGAAAGTGATGCAAGAGGTTTTCAGAACAGCCATTGTATGCATCCTCTTCTGCTATCATTCTTGGAAATGACTGAACATTTTTATCAGAAACATCAAAATAAATCAGCTTTAAGCAGATACCTGGTATGAAAGACTGCAGGAAAAACAATCAAAGTTTAATAAAGTCCAATAATGATAAATATTTTGATTGTGAGGAATGTGCCTGCCAGGGCTGCTGGGTTCTTACCTAGCCACAGAATATTGTCTACATACACTGCTACCAGTGGTAGGTCGATTAGCACTTGAGTACTCCCAGCCTGGGTACAGGTGTAGCTTCAAACCTCAGCTTGCATTGTATGCTAACTTTCCTAATTACATGAAGAATGCAGTTTCATATTTGCAATCTGCCCTACTGCTATAAACAACACAAACATTCCTTTGTGGTGCTTCAGGAAGGACTGCTGTGGATTGCCAACTGCAGGGATGCTGAACAGGAAAAGAACAACTTTCCCTCATTACCAGCCCTTCCAAAATGTTTTATTTATATCACTTCCATTCCAGCTGGCATGCACCCTGGCAACTCTGGGATCTCTGACCCTGAACTAAGCTGCTGCAGTGCTGATCAGGAGACTTGACAGGTACTTGGTGAAGTTGAACTGCTCAGCAAATGCTCTAACTTTACTGACTGTATGAATTTTAGGAGAAGTTTGAAAGGGATGTTTCTGAACACTTATCAGTTCTATAAGCAAAATATTTTTAGATTTCCAAAAGAACTGTCATATCATGTGATTTTTCGTTGTGGGGTTTACTGTGTTTTGAGGGTTGACCAGTGATTTTTGAGCTTTTTATAGCCAGTTGGGATGAAGAGTCCAGCCACATCTACACAAATAAAGCTAATTTGAAAACTGACCAGCAGTATATCTAAGCTAAGCAAGGAAACATCAGCTTTCACTTCTGAAAGTGAGTGGTAAGTTCAATACCTAGTTATGGAGGGAAAAAAAGAAAGCATTACTCTTCAGGTGAAAACCCCTGGTGCTTGGAAAGCCCATAAGGTTAACAGGGAAATAAACAATATTTGGAGAGATGGATGAATGTGTTTTAAATTATATTTAAACTATCCACCAGAAATGCATAGAAATTGGCATATTCTCACAGAACATGTAAATGTTACTGAATTTTCATTTTGATAAGGCCTTCAAGTAGAAAGCAACTACACAGGTTTATTTTCTTCTATACAAGGTTGGGAATTTTTCACCTGGTTGACTGAAAATCCCAGCATATCAGCTACAAGAGACCTTGGACTATTTGTTTTGTTTTTTTTTTTTTTTTTTTTTTTTTTTGTTTGTTTTTTTGTTTTTTTGTTTTAATAATTGCTCAGAGTGACCACATGACATCTGAGCTACCTGGGGTTTATTGGATCTCCAGATTTAATGCAACCTGCCAAGGGGGGAATCCAACTATCTCTGGGCAATTAAAAATAATTTTGGGAACCAATGTGACATTTTTGATAAAGTAGGACATATGCAGGTAGAAGTCACATAGGACTCTAGACAAGGGTACTTCATCCTCTAAATCAGGTGTGGTCACCGGATACTTGTCACATTTGAACCGCATTCATGGATTTAAATTAAATATGTTCTTTGGGCAATGTTCATCTCTTGTACAAGAGATGATAAATTCCACATGGAGGAAACTCTTTTGTTTCTCCAGCCTGAATTGTTTGAGTTTTTGCTGTTCTATTCTACAAAATACCACCAGGAAAGAGATACAACTGCTGAATATAATTGTAATATTTTTGTCTGTTATACAGCAGGGAACTAAGATTTTTCATCAACTGAAGGAGTCTCTATGAAGGGTACAAAGCATATATGTTGGTATTGGTCAACAACTTTGAGACACTGAGGTGTGAAGCAACTTTCTGATTGCTTTTTCAGAAATTTGACTTCAGAACTCTTCAAGAGTAATACAACATTACCAGTTTGTTTATTCATTTTATTTTTAGGAAGTTAATATTTTTAAAGACATGGACAACTCTTTTATTTTATATTATAAATATAGCAAAGACTTGAAGCTTTGCTCCAAACTTAAAATGAATGAAGAATATAAATATATGATTTTTTCTTTGTTTTTACTATTTTTTTCAGTCCATTTGTATTCTTTAGCATCTTTTCAATGCACTCAAAAGGACACGTTCAACCTCTGTCAGCAGTCATGGTCTATTTTATGTTCTGAAAAGTCTTGCCAGAATGACCCCCTCAAGCAACACATGGCCCAATTTATTTATGACAGTGCCAAAAAAACTATTTCCAGGATGTTCGTAGGTCAAGAGCACCTCTGAAATAGAGACTGCCTTAAAGACCTATTGCACTGTGTATTATTTAGTGTGTGTGTGTGTCACACTCATGCCCAAGGCCACAATCAAAATCAAGAAAGTTGAGGAAGAATGAAAGAATGATGATCTTTCTTGCATTTTGAGACTCCCCTCATAGCTTTATCCATCTATGTACTGTCATCTCCTCTAAGTCGTCAGTTTACCCTTCAAACAATTTTCTTTTTAAAAATCTCCTTTCATTAGCCTCCTATTTCTGGTTTTTACCTGACAGCTGTCTTGAGACACCTATTTTACCATAGTGGTTACATCCAGTAAAAGAATGCTTAAAATGGATGACTCATGACTTGTCTTTTTATATTCCTTCTTCTTTTACATGCACACAAAATTGTATATGATGTGAATTAAGTATCTCAGCAACTTCTCAGGGTTTAAAAAAGATTTGAAGATGACATTTTTTAGGAGGTTTTTGGGAAGGGAGGTGCTGCCCTGTGTACAGAGCTGCAAGGCACTTAGGGAAGTAGAGCAGTGTTCAACAGTCCTAGTGAGCAAACCCAGCAGATTAACTGCTTGTAATAAGATCCACCTAATTCTGTTTCTTTGTTTAGCCATCTCCTTCCAAGTTGTCCTGAACATTCCTTCTGGTTTGAACTTTCCTTCAGTCATGCCGTGAAATCATTCTGGGTGACTAAGACCTGCCTTCCTGCACCGAGACATTTTACAGGGAAAGTGGAGAATTTGTAAGCAAGGCACTGAGAGTGTAAGAAGGATCTAGCAGTAGTTAATTTTTCAGGTAGTATTTTTTGTAGGAAATATAGTTTTCCCCCTTTTTAAACAAATCCATAGAAATCATAGTACATATACTGCAAAAATTCAAAATTAAGAAAAAAGCCTATTTACAAGTATGTAATACTTGCCAGTGTTTGTGAGATATGATGGCATTTCTACTTGCTTAGCCCAAATTTTAAAAAGATGACAGCATCTAATAATGAATACAGGATTAATTTGTCATACTTATTCTTATTGATAAACATGTTGCAAGGAATAACGTAACAAAACCAAACTTTTAGGTTCTATAGAGGAACAAAACATAGGTGAAACTTTTCAGGCCTCCAGAATTCACATTACTGTTTCCTGCTTTTGAAGAGGAAAGATAGGTCTGAAGGGACAACAGGATGAAGGGGAATATTTTATGTAATTTTGGGGAGTTAGAAGAGCAATCGGGATTAATCTGTATTTGTTCTGGTTTAGGGATAATTTTTGCAGTTTAACACATTAACTAACATCATGCTCTATTCATTTCTTCTTTGTGCATCTTGTAGAAATGACTGCTATCCTTTAATTTATTTTTTCCTAGTGTAAAATTTTGTCCACTTGGTGGGACTGGGGTCCAATGACTCATTGTGGCTGGTATTTGTATTTCTGAAGTTTGACTCCCTTGAAGTCTTATGCTTACATTTGGAGTCGGCATAAGCAGGATGAAAAATGAGGCTGCAGAGCACTGAGACCAGCAGAATTTTCAGCATCTGCATGCAATAATGTGATTTGACTGACTTGTATGGACCTGAGCCCAAAAACTACAGAAAGGAATCATTTAGGCCATATTAGCTGACATGTGGAAGATGTTCCTACTATAAAAGTTATGCTGATTACAACAGGCAATGATTTTTAGAAATGCAGATAGGCTAGTCTTGGTTTTGTGCCTCAGTTTATGTTCCTCTATCCAGTTTCCATCCTACTGTATGTAAAACAGCTTGTACATCTTTAATAATCACATAAAATTGATTAAGAAAAATATCCAAAATTCTATTCATCTGTACTGCACGGAGGTTTGGTTCATGAGCCTCTGAAGAGAGACAGAGAGAGAGAAAGCATACAAAGTGTACTGTATCTTCAGTACAATTCAGGTTACTACACAGAACCTCCTACTCACCACATTTTAATGACTCATGCATGCTAAGCATAATGATTCCTCTATTTTTTTAATGTGCTCTCATGCAAGTTTTCTCATTTACAATTATAAATGTTACATTCATTTCAAAAAATTTGACAAAATCAAATTTCCAAAAATATATAATGGAATAATTTTCACTCATTGTCAAATCATTTTTTAAAATTTTTGTACCTTATTGTAGCTATCTTACATTAACTTTGTACAGTATGTGCCATGATAAAATATTGGGAAAGATGCTATTAACTATATTTTTCAATGCTCTTTCTGTGTGATTAAGTTTCATATTACTGAATTTGAATAAAACATTGATCATAGAACTGTCAAAGGAGACTTCTACTAAAATCTTGGCTGAAAAAGATTCCTCTTGGATCGCACCTTATTATTCTTCTTTTCCCCCTGCTTTGGAGTTATATAACAGATTTCTTCCTGCCCTTTTTGATGTACTGTTCTTTCTTAATATTCCAGGAAAATGAGATTATGATTTCACTTGTATCCAAAACTGATTTCCATGTTAAAATGAAACTAGAGAGCTATAGAACATATATCAGCTTCAATAATTTGCAGTGATGGTACAGAGATATAGGTCTATAGTTAAAAACTCCCCTCAACTCTATCTGCCAGGAGGAGCTTTTAGCTAATTTTTATGATGTGGATAAATTTCCACCTACAAAACCAGGTAAGGTGCTGAGAAAGGTAGTAGTGTGCAAGCAGAGGGCAAAGTATTTTCTTGAGTGTCTTTGAAGGATGATAAAATTCTGTCTGGGTAAATGGAAGTTTTGCACTGTTGTGTCTGAACAGTCCTCCTAAATATTACAGAATTCAAAGTCAAAACATTACAGCAGTGTAACAGAACATAACAGTTTTTCAAACTTTAGGATACAATATTTTTTCAAGTTCAAATTTTCGAAAAGCCCATGGGTTTTGCTATGACATACCATGAAATGGTGTTCAAAGGTGCCCATGGTTCCTGTGGCAGGTTGGTAGCACTGAAGTCAGAGTATTCTGTCCGCATGGCATGAAGCATCACAGAGAAATAGACATTCTGAGATGTTTAAAGTTATACAGCAAGTGATGCTTAGTTGCAGACTTGACTAAAATTAATGAGAAAGTTTATTTTCTTTTTGGTGAAGATGTGAACTTGCTTTACCTGTGTCCAAATTCAAGATGGTACAAGCAAGTTCTGGTCTGAAGGGCCTGTGCTTGATCTGTGGTGATAAGCTCTGGTGGGTGCATGGCAGTGTTTGCGTTGGAGTTTGTAAACCCCCTGCTGTGATGAAGTGCAAGCAAAGCAAGCACGGGTCCAGGCACCAGACTGAAGATTTACAGTGCATTATTTAAAGGCTCAAATACACAGTAGTCCCTTGACCTTGAGGTAAGATTTTTGGAGATAAGGGGTTTCCCTTTTTCAAACAGATATGGGAGACAAATAATACAAGCTAAATTAGAGAAAATGAAACACCATGATATATCCTTAGGAGCATTTTGCAATAACCACTTTTTTCAGAGATCATTTGCACTCAGAAAAGACTTGAATGAGCCCACATAATTCATAAATCAAGCATTATGTGTTCTGGTGCCTTTTTTAGAGCCTTCATGGTAATAGCACCCAATGTGTTCTGCAGCTTGTTTTCTCTAAGTCTTTCTGCTGTTTCTGGACAGTAAATTATTTGTACTGAGGTTCTCGGATGCTTGACAACAGAGGCCAAGTCAATACTGGTGATGATTCATTGTGAAATAATGCTAGGTCTCTTGGACTCTCTCACTACTTTTGTCTACCTGAAAATTGCTTCTTTTACTCTCAGAAAGTTGTGTTATTATCCACTGTACTTAGTAGAGAAACAGTTTTTAAAATATGTTAAACCATTAAAGTAATGTTAATAGACCCAAGGAAGTATCTATACCTTTCTGTTGTCTGGAGAGGAAATTAAGCAATTAGCTTAGATTAGAAGCTGAAGGCAGGCTTCAAAAGACTAAACATATGTATTTGTGCAATTTCTTGCCTAGAGTATTTCAGATGTCTGCAAAGCTGGTGAATATGATTGGTGGTGTAAATAGAATACAGAAGTAGCTATAAATTGCTTGAACAACTCAAAAAGCTTTAGATATCCATGTTGAGACAGACTGAGACACTAAATTTACATGAATACAGCTAGGTAACTGCTTGTGAGCCAGCTGTTTAAGTTTCTGCTATAGTCAGTGAGAGTGCAACTCAGCTGCCTAACACACGTTACCTGAGGTGCCCCGGGGTACACAGCATAGCCTCCAATGCTGTAACCAAAGGGTGTGGGCAGCCCTATAGGCACCATGCCATACCTGACAGCCTTCAGCTGGCATCCTGGACTTCTGGGGAATCTCAGATGATGCTAAACACCAAAGATTATACAGAGGTGAATGTTAGATCTAGTCCATAGAGTAAGCAGAAGTTAGAAAGTTATTCATCTCACCCTGAAATAGTCATCCACTTTTGACCACCTCAGTAGCTTTCTGTACTGCCCTGAATCAGCTGACTAGATTAGGAAAGACTATGACTCAGCTAAGACACTGAATGTGCACCTAGTTGCATGTCTGGCTCTGGAGCTGAAATCCATCCATAGTTGATGGAGTTCTGAAGTTAGGTGAGATGAGTCCCTTTCCCATCAGCCATGACAAGAATACATGACAGACAATTCTCCCACCCTCGTGTTACCACTGTCATCCTCAGTTGGAAGAGGCTTGTCAGGCTGTTAGAAACAAGCTGTTTACTTCAAATGTCAGTTATGTAACTTAAGACTCTTTAAATAGTTTTTTCTTTATATTACAGTAAATTAACATAATTTAAGAATTACTCTCACTTCCCTTTTTATTCACTCTGAAGTTTACGGAGTTCTGATTTTTCCTAAGACATCAGTAAATACAATAATTTAAGCAGTCTGAAATTTCAGCAGCTGCCTTTTCCTCCAGTTTCCCTTTTTCTGGGCTTGTTTTTTTTTTTTTTTTCCATGGGGCAAATACAATGTTTGGCAAAAACAGATCACTTGTAATAATGCTATTGGCTATGCAACTTTGGGGAGAATTTTTTCTGCAATGTTCTCGATGTGAAAGAGCCTGGTCACCCACATTATTTCATAGATGAAAACCCAGCAGACTAGATGACAACACCCTCCCCCCAGTCTGTCAGGTATTGAACTTTACATTGGATTAATTCCAAAGAGTGCAATCATGTGAAGTATAGCACTGGCACAAATCAATGGTACAATTCAGTTCATCTAAACACTAGTTAGTTCATATAGCCATACTCAGAAAACATTACTTTCATTAGAGTTGCTGGCATAGGGATTGTCACTGCTATCAGCCTAGATGTAAATTCAATGAGTTAATTCAGAATTTTATAAACATAAGTGGAGAGAATATATGCTCTTGATACATGGGCACTTCACTTAGAGCAATGATAAAGGTGAAGTAGAGCAGTTATATGATCAAGCAAATGAATTCTCTTTAAGGCTAAAACTCTTTTCCTTAGTTATGCCCCCATTCTTGCTCAGAAGTGTACCTTTAAAAGTCTCTTCTGATTTAATCTGTTGAAATTCAACATATATGCACACAGAACCAGAGTGCAGGTAAAAACTACAGAACAGATTTAGCTACACAGGGGCACAGAAAGAAATCTGACCTTTTAAATTTATATGTCTATTTACATGATGTGGAAATGTATTTTTCTCTTCTGTGAAGAAAGGATGTGTAAGATGCAAGCAGCTCTCTTGGTTCTTTGATCTACACAACTGTGGTAGGATTGATGTATGTGATTGGCAGCAGCAAATGAGACCCAAAAGCAAGGGGGAAGTGGGTTAAATTGTGGCTTCTTAATTCCTTTCCTAAGGCACTGATGGCCAAATGCAGCCACATGATACTCTGTGCTGTACTACTCTGAAAAAACCAGCTCCTAAAGCATAACAGATTTATTTTTACAAACACCTGTATTTTGCTCTTTCCTAAGCATATTGGTCTGCAAAATCCACTGTGGTATGTGCAATAGTATTTGGTAAGAAGGCGATATTCTACAAAAAGTCCTTTAATGTATGTATAAAATAGAGATATGGGAATATTTGTTGTAATCATGCTAAACCTGTCAAAAGGCTTGAATGATACCAGGATGTCAAAGGCAGTACAGGGCCCACACTGTTTATGGATGTAAACTGTGCTGCAATTATCTCTGTATACAAACACCTTTCAATAAATTTCCTATCATTTGTACATACAGACATAAGCTGGACTCTCCCATTGTAACAGCTGTGAAGAAAAGTTCTTTTATATTTCATTCTGAAATTTCTTGATCATTATGCTCTATTAGAGCAGTCTATGAAAGCTTACTCTGCTCGTAATAGTTGTGTTCTACTTCTGCTATACACTGTAAATACACAATAAGGAACATTTAAACTTTTAGACAAAACAGGCAAAGAGCTGATAGAGCAAAACCCAGTTGTGAAAAACAACACACTGACCCCTAATATCTAAGTAAAAAAAAAATAAATTACATTTTATCTTCAAATTGCATGTTGAGAAAGGATGAGGTGGAAGGAAAGAGACAAGGTGTTTTGAAGGGTTTTGTTCTGCAAAAATCAGAACTAACTGCAGCATTGTATGTCTCTGTATATCAGATACCTTGGCCAAAGGTTGTTATAGAAAGAGTCTGGGCTTCACAAACTCTTTCTCTGTGCTCTGAAGTACATTAGCTTGTACTAATCGTATTTGAGCTCTAGTTCAGATATACAGCCAGCTTAAGTCAAGTGCCCCAAAAAATCTGTTTTCAAATTGCTAAGGTAACCCATTTCTAAATAACCACAGAGCATAATTTACACTAATTTTATTCATTTTCGAAATTACTGTGGTATTCCATGGTTGCTTTGTATGTGGAAAAAAACCTGAAAACTGTACAGGTAAAAAAGGATTAATTAATTAATTTTTGCCTAATACTACTGCAGAATTTGAAATTTTACTCTCTTTCTTGCCCTCACAATACAAACTTGTCAGTTTTTAAGGATAATTATTATAGTGCTCAAAAAACAAGAAATGTGGGACAAGTAGAATGATTTAATTTAGGAAAGCTGAGATAACAATGGAACGATTGTCAGTCAAAGATGAAGAAGGAATATGAGTTACAGGTCAAAGAATGAAAGAGGTCTTAACTAATAAATAGAAAATCATCAGTGAAATCACATTTACTTGGAGCTCTTAAAACTCAGTTTGCTCAAGAAGTGTCCAGGAGACAAATGTGTATATAATTGCTCTTTCCATCCATGTTTGACTCCTCTATATATGAGAGATTGTATTTCTACTACAATATTTACCTTTTCATGTTTTACCATTCCTGACCCATTTGAATAAAAAAACAACCTCAAAAATGTAAAGGGGAAGGAAGGAAGGGAGGGAGGGAGGGAGGGAGGAAGGAAGGAAGGAAGGAAGGAAGGAAGGAAGGAAGGAAGGAAGGAAGGAAG
>JAYDZK010000056.1:18449904-18533221 GCA_034509185.1 Euphonia xanthogaster | reverse complement strand
GAAGGAAGGAAGGAAGGAAGGAAGGAAGGAAGGAAGGAAGGAAGGAAGGAAGGAAGGAAGGAAGGAAGGAAGATTGGTTTTCTCTTGTCCATTAAGGGATCAATATTCTAAAAACCCTCTTCAGATACTTACAAGCCATTATTCTTACTTATTGGATGTTGTGCTGCTGCCTCTTCTGCTTTCTTTGACATTTTAAGGTCTTAATATGCTCTCTATTGTCTATGAAACTTACTTGTAACAGGTGATCAGATTCAAAACCTGTTTGGTGCTATGACTGAAGGCAGTGTGTGTGTTTGTGTGTGTGTGTTTGTGTGTGTGTGAAGACATGCATTGAGAATATTTCTTGTGAATGTTAATGCCTGCTATAATCACAGAAAAAAAGTCTCTTTGGCAATCCCAGCCTCTGCCAATCTCTGTGCACTGACTGGTTCTGGCAGAGTCCTAGCCCATTGCCTTTTCATTACTCTCCTAATCATACAGTGATGAACATCAGTTTTAAAGAATTGAAACATGGGTTTAGAGAGCAGCAAACCCCAGGAAATAGTGTGCCACCTTTT
The DNA here is from genome assembly GCA_034509185.1 of Euphonia xanthogaster. Lineage (NCBI taxonomy): Eukaryota > Metazoa > Chordata > Aves > Passeriformes > Fringillidae > Euphonia > Euphonia xanthogaster. Next base: position 18,532,664 of record JAYDZK010000056.1, on the reverse strand, counting down.
TCAATATTTCCATATAAATTTTTTCTTTCAGCTGACAGTTTATGTTATGACATTCTGTAAATCTTACAAAGACTCAACACACACCTGAATGGTGTGTGTGGCTGCAGAGACACAGAGCAGTTATAAAATCAACCCAGTAATCTGAAGTCATTGCATTCATGCCTGTTAGCTGAAACAAAGCATTACTTATTGATCACTGAGGACAGAGGATGTCTGCTTGCAGGCCCTTATTTCCTGTGACATCCAGAGATAAACATGAAGGTTTTTAATCAAATTGATTTCTACATAAATGCAAACTTTGTCTTTCTCCTCCCTGTCTCCCAGTACTGCTGAAGTACTCTTTTGCACACTCAGTGATTTCAGGAATTACTTTTCTCTATGCCCAATTTAGGTTCCTGTTTTTAAAAAACTTGGCAAAGGAATGGCTTGTTGGTTTGAGTTCTGACCTGGATTTGCTAGAAGCATACTTGCTGCTGCCATCACATCTTTCCAATACACACGAACTTGCTGTTAATGTGAAGAAGAAAGACAAATTACTCATCACAGTAGAAATAAGCACAAGTGGACCCTAGAAACACTGGCTGCTATATTTAGCTTATAATACTAATATTGGAACATCATAGTCATGCCCTCTTCCCTAATGGCAGCCCTGTGAGATTCTATCTAGATTTTATGATCTTATATGGAAAGTAATTCAGCTATGTGGGGAACTATGGTCTGTGCATCCAAACAGTGAGACCGCTTACGTCTGTTCTCTGTGTTATCAGTACCATTAAAAAGTCACATCAGTTGGGAGGATATGCTGCTTTATAGTTTCTGCTTTTATTGTCTCTAAGGAAACCACTTTACTAACCCCCACTTCACCGTGCTTGCCACATCCACAATTTACACACAGGCAGGGCAAGGAGAAATAGTACATCAGAAATTCTGTTCTTTATGAAAATATGCCAGTAAATATATCAGTATTGATCATCTTTATCGTGTTTTTTAAGTTGGAGACTCTGGTTTAGCAGAAGTCCTGCATTTATGTGTGTTTCCACAGGAGTGAGCTGGTATGGAGATACTGTGCCACAGGTCTGGTCAGCACTTTGAGGGGAATTTTTCTGTCACTGAAGGCCATAAGGACTAGAAAGAACTGTGTTTTGGTAAGATAGACAATGAATGTAGGGGGAAATGATGAAATAGTCTAAGGTTAAAGTATGCATTAAAACCATTTGAGTTTTCTCCTTCTTCATTTCATAGAAAGACTCCTTGTGTTTATGAAATTTAAGGGGAAACATTTTTTTAGAGTAGAAATTCATACCCATGACAAGAAAAGAGAAATATTACTTTCACCTGAGTCTACTTCTCCATGATTTATTAAGTGTCTTGAGGGACTACTTTTCAAAATGACAGTTTTTGTCCCACACTGATAATTTTACATCTTTCAAAATTTTTTTAAGCTCAAAAAAATTTCAGGCCCAGCAGAATATGACCACACTGAAACTGCCATGGGCATTTTTAGAATAGTATAGCAATTTGGACAACACTGTTGGGAGTTGGAGGAGTGGGAAGGGAGCTGGAACTTCCTTAGTGCTTCTGACCTCCATGGTGCATTTCATTTTAGCTGCCCAAATTTAAGAAAGGCTAAGGAATCACTATTGTGCTGAAGAGAAGAGGATTTACTAACCTGTGATTCTGTCCTCAGGAGTCCTGAGAGGTCTTGCTTGAGAGAGAGGGTATTATGTCCCTTCACAATGGGACATAAACTATGCCAGTTAAAACTTCTGGGTTTATGACCTATTGGTCAGAGACATACTGGTCTTGAATTATGGTAAGTTTTCGATAAATATGTTTACCCAAAACACTGTCTGTCTAAATATTTCAAGCTGCCAGATGGAAGATGTAGAACTATATTGTACTCATGGAAGATGTCATTTCAACACAACCCAAGCAGAAAAGAATCTACAGAGATTTTATGACAATTTTTAATGGAAGTTCAATTTATTTAAACAAATGTATAAGAAAATATTTAAAAAACAATATTTTATTTCAATATTTTAAAAATTTTGAAGAACAATGCATCATTTATTAGTGTAGCCAAAGACGGATTGACATAAAATTTTCCTATGTAGGAAGAAAAGGCTAGCATACAGTAGAAGTAGTGACAATAAGTACCCATTGAAAGCAATCTATCCTTTGAGCAAAAATTTCAAACTGATGACAGAGAAAAGGTAATACAACAGTCTAGGTAGATTTCTTGGGTAGGGTTAACATGAAGCTTCCATAGAAATATAACAGTAACATATGAAAGGATATTGTACAGGTAGAGATTACATCATAAGGGTTTACAGCTGCAACCTAGCTTGAGTGTGCATTTATAGGTACAATAAAACCCTTAAAATTGCCTTTGTAGCATTTCATAGTTCCTGTATTTAAAAGCATAAAGCTGACATAATATTAAAAATATGACTCACAAACACATTTCTGAAAAAGAGTTAAATTGATCTCATTTGTGAAATATTATGTACTATAGGTATTCAGTCCCCATATAGTATATTTTAATATGCTTATGAAAGCCTACAGCTGAATGTAATTTAGTATGAATGATTATCTGTTTGAAATTTCACTCGTTATTAGCCGTTTCTCATTTTTTATTCCAGTCATACTGTCATGGAACCAAAAAATGCTGCAGTTCTTAGGTAAGCAGTCACAGCAAGATTCATTTTCAGCATGTGGGGGGAAAGTATGTCCTATGGGACAATCACGGATTATCAGGGTGATGAATCCCATGCTTGCAAACAATTCTAATGCTTGCAGAAATAGGGAAAGTTTTTCTGATAACCTGAGAACAAAAATGCTTGTAACCATGCCAGTTGTTAGCTGTGCTATAGCTATTGTTTTAACCAGTTTCATGTTTTAACATGATTTTTAGACTTTTTCTACACTTTGGCTGTACAAAGGCAATTTGGAAAGTTCAAGGTCCTTGAGGATGGAGACTGCATTAGCTGGAATCTCCAGGTCCTTCTTCTACTATCCTAGGCATAAGACAGGACAATTTCAGTGCTCCAAAGTGAGATATTGTGCAAACTTGTTTATTTAGGGCTTAAAACAGATGTAAGCAGATAGAGGTTAGCATGTTTTGCCTGAGACATGACATAGCCAATATGATTGTGTAATGGAGACACTTTTTACAAGCAATAATATCATGGAAAATATGACACCATAAATTTTTAATTGAGCCCCATATCATTAAGCAGTAGAGTGAAAAAGTACATGCCGTATCCCTGCACAGCTACTTGATGTTATCTGTCTGCCCTTTCACATAAGCCAGGAGGAGAACAAGAACATTAACAAATAGCTTCTATTCTCACAACTCAAAGCAGGGGAAGAATAACAAGTTGTACAAATGGAAGAAGAAATATTAGACTTTGTGTTACTCCTTTCCTTTTCCCTCTCCTCTGAAGTGTTATTAGTAACTGAGGTAAGTAAAAATGTTGTAAAGGTTTAGTGTCCTGTTACCTGCTAATTCCTATATCTTCCTCGGTTCCTGAGATTTTACAACAAGCTATAAGGAGATTACTTTAAATCCTTTTCTGTCGCTCTGAAGAATATTCTTAAAGAGACCCCGATAGGAGTTGCAGATTCATATTTTGATTTGGAATTTTGGAATCTGGTAGAGAGTTAGAGTTTGCAGAGTCTTTTCAAAAATAATTACTTTTTTCAGGTATTGAAAATAAAACCCAAACCCCTGATGTTGTGTGTTGTTACTTTATGTTTCTTGCTCAGCAGAGAGAGGATTATTAAAATACATGTCCTTCTTTTTGTCCATACCACACTAACTTTCTTTATGTTAAAGGCTTGTGACCTAGGACTAAAAAACCCCAAAATGTTGCAGTAGGGCATTCAATTATTTCTCCAAAATAAGTAAGAATTGTCCTGCATTTACCAGCAGGATCTGCAGGACTCATCCTGCATCCCACCAGCTCTAGTGTCAGTCACAAGCAAATAAGAAACTCCATTGTCTCAGAGACTCCTGCTCACCATTAAAACCTGATGGAACCAGCTGAAGAATTGTGTTTTCTGATACTTATTTAACAACTGGATTCACATAGTCATTATCACTCACTATGATGACTACTATATATACAAATGAATATAAACAGATAAACACATGCAAAAATCATTTAACAGAGTTTTTAATAAAGAAATAAGCAATCATTATAGAGATGGCCATCCTGTCTCCTGTCAAATAGATGCAGTGGATCTGACTTCTGACCTCACAAGACATATTACATAGATCCATGGCAACACATTGATCTTTTCTCCTTTTATAAATAATTTTTAAATGTCCACTAATAAAGGTGTACTTTTACTTTTATGTCTGTAAGACAGAACTATTGTGTGCAAAGTCTGATTTTACCAGCCCTTGCCTCTGGCCCAAAATTGAATGCAATATGGCTCCTGCTGAAATTTCAGGCATGTCCATCTTTTAATTGTTTTTTAATGCCATATGGCCAGAAGTACTGAAACGTAATACATTGTCATTTACTGACTTTAGGGAGCTCTTTCTCAATTTAATTAAACAGGATAACTTGCTAATGCAAGTGCTGCCTATCACACATGAGGAGTCTAATGATAAATGAGTTACAAATGAAGCCCTTTGTGAAAGTTAAGACAAATTCTTTTGACTGAAGAGATGGGCTCTCATCTGCAAATATTTTGTATTTCTACTTTTCTGACAGCCAGGGGTGAGCTTATATAGATAAACACAACCTTTTAGCTGCAGAAAAACCTGCTGGTAGCTTGCATTGGATTAAGGTGGATTAATGTCTCTTTACTTAAATTCCTACTGTCATTTTTTCAGTCGTGTACTTCACACTGGGAAAGAACGATAGTCATAGTTTGCATTTATTTGACTGAGGTTTTGTATTTTAAAGAATCCAAGTGCAGGATATTAGTGTCCTTGTCACAATTTTTCTCTGACTGGTTGAATGGGATCTTAGTGAATCATTGCACGTGGATTCAGAAACAGCATAGATTTAAGCTGGTATCTTTCCTTTTCTTGCCCTGGTATCTTTAGTGCTCTTGATCACTCTCCTCGAATCCTAAACTATATAGTGTCAGAGGGCACATTAGAGTCTACCTGTCCAGTACCAGAAGAGAACTATGAACTAAACCTAAAGATCAAAAGGATCTAATTTAATAATTGGCATTATAGTTCAAACCTCTTTTGCAAAATAATGTGAAGGACTTCATTTTCAGGCCAGTATCAGAATAAAATATCAGAAGTCTAAACCTTAAAAAATGTAGTTAAATAGGATCCTTGTCCTAGTTTGGGTATCTCTACAAGTATCTGAAATCCTGAATACAAATCCCTGGAATGTCCCCAAAGTGGTCTGTGAATATGTAATTAAGAATCCCAGACCACTTTGGGGATATTGCAGCAGTTTTTATTTGGCATTTCAGAAAGATGCAAGCTTTCTTAATTTACCAGAAACAATGCCAATGGAACTGGATTGTCAAGAAGAAGTAACAAGGCATGTGAACTGCATTACCTGGTGATGCCAAATATGTTTGTGTTGTTTTATGTGGCTTCATATTTTCTAACATTTTTGTCCAGCTTTATTGTCCAGCTTATGTATGAAATAAATTGCTAATATTTTAGCTATGTTCACCATGAAATTTGTCATTAAGATGTATGCCTCTTCAATGAAAATTGCACTTCACACTTATTTTAAGGGGTCTGTATCGGAAATTGTCAGCATGGCCCTTGCAATGCTCTTCTGAGAGTCGACAGTCTGTGCCAAAAAAAAAAACAAACAACAAGCCCTCAGAGAAATGGCAGTCAGATTTCCAGCACTGGAGCCCCATAAACTAGGATTACTCATTTAGGGACTTAAACAGGAGAAATTGTTGCTACATATGTCTTAGAATGAGGGCTGCCCCCACTCGCCTCACAGTGTCTCTCACAGCATGAGAGCATTATTTCCCAGTGCCACCATCTAGCATTGCCTTATGAAGAATTTATATATTTTGAGTTTTCCTTCATGGCAGGCATCCAGCAGTGCTGTACTATAAACCTGCCACAAAGAGTGAAAAAAACCCAGTTTTCAGTTCAGCTGAGGCCCCAGACTGATTAGCTCAGACAGGCCGAACTTCTAAAGGTTAGTGAGTCTGAACCTCAGCTGATTCACTGGGCACCATCAAATTATGTACAACTAAGGAAGTAGCAAACATTTTAAAAGACTAATTGCTTGAGAAGGTTGTGGAGGGTGATTAATACACTCAAATCCTTTATTAGAGTTCTCTTGAGGAACCCTAATGAAATAACAAATTCAGAGAGACGACAAATTATTTTCCTTTTTCGGCAAGTAGTTATTTGAGCAGAACAATGCTGCCAGCTGAAGGCATCATTAAAGGGATGGCTTACTGTTGCACACCAAAACCCCTACTGTGATAAATGGCAAATAAAACTTGTCTTTCATCCACACATCAAGGCAGTTGAGGACGAGCAGAGCAGGGCTACCAGGACCAGGCTCTTGGCGTTACCAGGCAAAAATGGCCTGTAGAGGGCTCTCAAGGTCCTCTGCTAAGCCTCCTAACCCAGTTTCACGGGCCGCAGCTGGAGGTTTTCTAAGGTCACCGAGGTCCGTCTCTAAAGAGCTAAACAAAAGGATCCTTCAGCATAAGCACGCATTTTTTTCCCTTTTCTGTGGCCTTGCTGTTTCTATGTACTATCTCTAGCCACAACTTTGCCTGCATTATTTGCTTTAGCAAACAGATGTTAGAAAGTCACTGCTAAATATAAGTCTCCCCTGTAACAGTCATTGTGAAAAAAAAAAAGGAAAAAATGCAGCAAGCTTGGAATAGGAATGAACGCTTTCAGTATTTTTTGCTTACTGTCATCTTTGAGGCAACGGTACTATAGACACACAGAACACAGATTACTTGTTTATATTTAGTTAGCTCATTTTGTTCAGTTCCTAGAATGATCTGGGATGTGCAGGAACACAAACATTGCATTGAATATCATTCTTTAAAGCTGACTTTACTGCAGAATACAAGTAATTTTTTACACATAAAGTGAATAGCAGAACCAGCTGCACAGATTACTTATTAGCACCCTTGTATTAAAACCCAAAACCAACCAACTACAAGCAAGTGCTATACATGTACAAGAACATGAAGCCTGCAGCAAATTAAATTTACATATATATTTCATGGCAATGAAACCCTTGTCTTGTGAGTTAATAACATGTCTTAATTGCTTGCTGCTATGGTTTTCTTTTGTAAGAATATGACCTGTACTGGAGGAAGAAAAATGCTCTTTCCCCTTTGAAAATTGCTGTGTTTTAAATCCAAAATTCTTGCTGTGATTATCTCTCCATGTAGATCTGGAAAATTCAGAAGGAACAGACTATTACAGCAACCTTAGTTCCTGACTTTCCTTGTCTGGTTATACTGAAAGGAAGAACCCTCTAAAATTAGGATAATTAGGCTGTTTTTTGTTTGTAGTAGCTTTCCTTTATGGAAGGGGACATCCTGTAGCAGTCCTTGATGGCACCTTCTGGCATTACTTGTTTGTTTGCCTTTTCAGGAAAAAAGGGTTTTTTTTCTATTTTATTACCTTTACTTCATGTTCCTATTTCCTTTCCTTGTAGTACCAGGGTGGCTTTAGCTAGGACAAAAGTTATATATGAAAAACCTACATCCTGTTTTTGTCCCAGTATGCAGAAACACAGCTGTAGAAGTAGTCTTTAGTTTTTCTTTCTTACAGGATCTCTGAATAAGCCATTCAACATACTAGTTGGTTCTATTCTTCTTAACTGTACTGGCAGCTGCCACTGAATTTCTGAAGCTGAATTTGCTGGGACTGTGCAGTAACCACTGGAAAGGAAATACACGATATTAAGAGAGAGAATTGTAGGTAACAACAGGAAGCTATAACCATGTCACCAGGTGTTAGAGACTCACAAAGCACATCTCAAGGCACTGAAGGACATGCACAAAAACCCCACAACTCTTCAGGTGCTCCTGTTCCCAGCTTTATAGACTTTTACTACTTTTTCTTGTCTTTAGATCAGCTAAGGGTAGAGAACCATTGCTCTCTGTGGTAAATGGCTGTGGGCAGCGAGATCTGTATGTGATAAGACTGTCAGGCTCACATACAGTTTCTTTGGACTGCTATATAAGCATCTGTAAGTACCTACTGACTGGTACTGTTGAGAAGCTTTTCAGTCCTAAGTCTGCAATATTGTCAAATTTTATGCAAAATCTCTAATCTCCTGAAGTGTGGGAAACTAAATTCCTTTAAGCAGTCAGGTACTGTACATGTGAGGGGAAATAGTAGACCTTTGTTATCTGCCATTGCTCCTTTGCTCAGAAGTCATACAGCATATGCCACTGCTGGATGCTGGGAGACCGAGTAAGGCAGTGGCTAAAGTTTTCTGAAAGTGTTACAGTATATTTAAGTTTTCCTGGATATGTTCTGGTTATTTCCTGGATATGTTCTGGGCAGAGAGTTTCTACACAAGGATTTTGAAGACTTAATGTATTTTTCCGGGCTCCAGTGGGTTGGCAGATTATGATCTGCCAACCAAGAAGCACACATCTGGAATTCTTCAATATACTTCAAACCGGCTTCATGTGGATCAAACTATCTGCAGATGTGCAATGTGGTTTGTTCTGTGCATGTCCAGGAGGTTCAAAATGTCCTAAAAATCCTGGGTTTACTGTGTATGTGAAGATATATATATATGCTGATGGATTTCCTAGCCAGATGTACTGAGATGCTGTGCACTGACAGTGACAAAGGTTATATTGGAAATTTTGACTCTGCAGTGCTTTGATCTGAAGGATATTCTTGCCTTCTGTGTTTCAAGCCCTAGTTCTCCATGTCATTTTCTCTAGGCATTACATGAAATGTCAGTAGTCACCAGTGATACCCTAATACCAGTGGAGCTGACTAACATCCATAGTGTCAGCTGGATACTCTCACAGGCACAAAGGTTCAGATTCATGGTGTTTCTTCCATTCAATGCCCATTACCAAATACCTTCCTGAGCATTATTCCCTACTCTCCTTGCTAGATCACAGAGAAATGAGCATTGCTTCCTGGAGGCATGTTCTCTTGGGACAACAAGACCAGGCATGTTAGAAGAGGCTTTAGAAGGTGTCAGTCCAACCTGCTGCTCAAAGCATGGTCATCCTGGCCAAACTACTCAGTTTCGTCTTCAAAATGTCTGAAGAATGAAAAGTTTCTGAAACCATTGCTGCTCCAGATTGTAAATCCCAGCTCTTGGCCTCTCCTCATGGGGCATCAAGTGCTCCATCTCAATGCCATCCTGGTCTCCCACCACTAAATTCATTCCAGTTCACTGATCAGTTGTGTACTCTGGGGTTTCAGACTGTACACAGACTTTCAGAGCTGTTAAATGTCACGAGTAAGAGGTACAATCCCTTCCCTGATGGGCGTGCTCCTTGCTGGTACAGTCCAGGAGGTTCCTGTTTTTCCTTGCTGCCAGGACACACACAGTGGTCTGTGCTCAGCTGTCTGTGTCAGGGCACAATGAGGGCTGGCTGTTCCCTGAGGAATAGGAGCTGGAATTTGAGCTCAGTGCCCGGACCCGCAGGGCAGGGCCTCTCCAGCCAGCGCCCATCCCGCACCACAGGCGGGGGGTGAGTGGGGCAGGCCTGGAGGTGGTGCCCAGCCTCCAGCGCAGCCTGGTGGTGGCCAGACAGCTCCGTGGTGACAAGCAGGTCCTAGGTCAAGCCGGGAAAGCAGTCAGGCTTAGCTGGTTTGTCCATCAGGTGAAGTTCAGAGGGCCATGGACAGGCGCAGGCACAGGCCTGGATGGTCAGTCCATGACTGAGACAGAGAGCCTCGACTGAGAGCGGCTCCCGACAGTCAGAGCGTGGGAAGTCCTGCTGTGTCTTCCTACAGCTCCTTTTCCACCAAAGCTCTGTTCAGGCAGCTGGTCTCAAACACAGCCCCTCTGGCACCCAAACCCTGGGAGGGCTGGGGAGTGCATCCAGGATACTGACAGCTGTCTGTGGAGCTCCCAGATCCTTTGCAGAAGAGCTGCTCCCCAGTCAGTCTCAGCCTGTACAGCTGAATCCATATTTCTAACCCATGTACAGGATTATGGATTTGTTACTGTTGAATTTCATTGACTTCCTGCTGTTGCATTACTCCAGTTTGGATAGGTGCTTCCACACCTAGATGGTGACCCAATATCTATGCAGCACTTGGCTGTCATCCACAGACTGCATGAGTGTGAATTCCATCTCTTCCAGACCAATGATGAAGATATTACAGTCAGGCAATAGCAGCATAAACCTTAAAGAACATCATTTGGAGCCAGCCTTGAAGAGTGAACCATCAGCTCCATGATCTTGCTGAAGTTCAGTGCACTGGCTGTCCATCCAGACCATAGCATCACAACCTGTATAAAACAGTACTGTTGGGGAGCATATCTAGAGTCCTTTTGAAGTTCAGTGAGAGACATCTACCAGTTTCTCATCAGCTGCAGAGTTATTTATCACAGCAGACAATCACACGAAGTCTCTCATGACCACACAACTCCGCTTCATTCCTTACTTGCTGTATTTTTGAACTTGATAAAAGATTAACTAATGACTCTAGCCATTGTTAGCTATGTTACGTGTATTTTATTCTCCTAATATTATCTTCATAAAAATACATGAGGGAAAAAGGATAGGAACAGATAACAAGGGAACATCTTGTGATAAGCTTGTTAAACTTCTAGACTTAATAAAGAATACAACAACATGGCTTTATGGATCAGATGTTCTTGCATTCATAATTCAGGGATTAAATGGGAACATTCTTCTTATTTCAAAAGGATAGGATAATCACTGCTATTTTATATACTCAAGCTTTGAATTTCATTTTAGAGACTTTGAAGAATATTCCTCCTTCAACCTGAATGGCTTTTAACTTCCCTTTTCAAACTTTGAATTCTAAAAAATGCATAACAACATCTCCATTTCTTGTAGATCTTCTGTACTAACTTCACTAGAATAACAGTGATCTAAAGGCCATTGAAGTGAGCACAATTCTTTCTTTAACATAAGTCATTTCTGGATCAAGCAGTAACTGACAAAGCATGCTAAATTTATTTTTAATTCTTTTACCTGTGGCTTTCTGATGAGGATGTACAAAGCCATATATAGGATGTAAAAGAAAAATCTGTGGTGAATAGCAGCTTCCCTTCATGTCCCAGATGCTTGGGCATAGACTATTGTTCTTGAATTACTTGTTATAGAAATTTAATTTTAATGTTTGTAAAACAGGCTTATTGTCTAAAAGTTCTTTTGAATGTTTGATTCCTGACTGCAGGCAGAAATCTGCTGCCTAGTTGTGAGCGACTATGTTTGCCATATGCTGATTCTTTGGTTAAAGTAGTAAAGTTCAGACTACTAATGTCATGAGTGAGTCTGGAACATAATCAGGAAGACTGTAGATATCTTACAAGCAGCAGACAGAAAAACAGGACAAGGCATTTTGAAAGTGCTAAGCTGCTCAGGGTAATCAGATGCAGTTAGCTCTATAATGCTGTGCCTGAGCTAACAAGCCCTGTGTAGAAGAGGGACTTAATTGTTTAAACAACACTAATGCCACTAATTGCACTAATAGCAGGTGATTCTTGTCTGGTGAAACAGCAATAAGTGAATAGTATCTGCACATGGCCAAGAGGATGACCGCTGTGTATTGACTACATAAACACATGATAAATTCCCAAAGTAGTGTCCTGAAGAATATTATATTACTTTTACCTTCAGTGGTTTGGGAGGTACTATAGAGAAATATACATTGCCACACATATATGGCAAAAAGGTTGGATTTCTGCTTTGCTGGGTTATCTTCAGAACTTGAAACACTATCAGCACTGGGTCCTCATTCCCTAGGCTGGCACCCTTCCAGAAATTCAGCCAGGAATCCAGTGAGATCTTGTCAACAGAAGATGTATTGGGTTAAGTGTTTGGGTTCAACAAATCATCACATACCAATGAGATTTTTTTTAATTGGAAATTCTCATCAGCGCTACTGGTGAAGTCGTCCAGCTCACAAAGGTAATTCCAACACACAGTCAATATTGCTAACATGTTCTTCATAAGGAATTTCAGGAAACTGCCAGTTTTTGTGATTTTTTTTTCCCTAAAGCAATGTCCAATAATACTTTTGATACAAATATATGGAAGTATAAATTTATATTTACCTTTCACAATTATTTCTATGGACAAAAATCAAAGCATGTCTGAAACTAACTCATTTTGGTTAGAGTGCAGAACATATTTTTTTGATGCTAATACAACTATAGCACAAAAACCCTGGGTTATTTTACTATAGGACAAGTCACTTGAAAGCAAAACCAACAAAAACCACCAGGCATTCCTATCTGGGTTTAGATTAATGTTTCAAATATATATCATGGGATTATTGTTTCTGGAATTTATTATGCATAGTTGCTACCAAAAAGTAGTGACTGTCTGAACCCCAAAACTCTGTGCCATTTCTAAATTTTGTTTGAGCTATGAGTTCATCACACTTTCCTAATGCTGCTATAGTTTGGCAGTGGCCTTGAATAGTCCCTTTACTTTTCTTTTGTCTTATAGAGGCAACTGTGTAGCACTCTTTTGATGTAAATTCAAGTGGCAGGCTTTCTGTGACAGCTGTATGTAATGTGAATGCTGTTAGTGCTGTCAATCCCAGTGCCACAAAGTTTTCTTCTTGTAGGAAAGCACCGGATAAAAATTTCCTGATGGAGCCACTCCAAGTTGCTGTGTATGTGTCAGACCATATTAGGAGCCTTGGGAAATTCTTAAATTTCCCTTAAGCGCAACAAATTGCTATATCATCTCTCCTTTAGGACTTGATAGAATATCACAGATTTGTAGAATGGTTTGTTCGGTGGAGGTTATTTGTTAATCTTGCAATGAAGTCAGGGAAAAAAAAATAGGGGTAGGACACAACACCAGTGGATTTTACAAAGGCTAATCAAAGCATGTTTTTACCTCGCAGTGAAGTGCGGAGTTGAGTCTCAGGCTAACCATTATACAAACCAGTGTTTCCACACCTGGTGACATGTTTGCTCCAGTCTTGAAAACTATTGTTTACTCCTGAGGCTATTTGGCTCTTTTGGCCTTGGGCTGCTACAATTCCTGATTTCTGTCCCGGGCCAGTGCTACCTTAGACACTACATACCATATGAATATGTTCCTAGAGAAGTGTTTTTTGTGTTATTGGTACAAGGGACAAAAAATTAAGGGATATCGTACTTTCCTTATTTTTCTGACACATTATGATATTTTGACATACCTATGCAACTGAATATCTTCTTTTTAATTTTTTTAAGCTTCTGCTGGAAATATTTAAGGGCACCTGTGAAATGAAAAATGAAGGATTTAGATCTAGGAAAAGTCCTAGAAATTCTCTCAGAAGTTCCTGGCTATAGGGTGTACAGAAAATTTCCCCTTTGCTGTATTGTTTTTTGCCTCCAAATCACAGTGCTTAAGGTTCCCTTTAATCTTGTTTCATGTGAAGTTAAAATGCAAAATAATCTTTCTGCAAACAAGCCTTTAATGACTCCTCTCCAAGCTTCAATTTTTTAAAAAGCTGCTATTTGTATCCTTCTTTCCCCAGCCTCATTGCTTCAAGCCCAAATCTGTTTCCTGTTAAGTCCTCCTGTATGAACAGTCTCCAGTGGTCCTCTTGTTTTGAGGAGACTCTAATACCATCCTTGCTGATGTGTGGCTTATTACACAGCTAAATGGTTGGTTATTAACATAAGAGTTCCATGCTAACTCTGGGATTTATAACTTCTATGGATGGATTTCTAAAATCATCATGGTTTTATGAACAAAGACAGGAGAACACAGAAAGACAGGAACACTTCATAGGCTCAAAATGACTAGCTAATATGTAGTAGCCATACATGTCAGAGCACATATTTTTACAACCAGCTTGAAATTATCAAACACTTTTAATAAAAACTGTTGATATAAAACATCCTAATGGACAGAGATTTTTTTCTTCCTTGCTTTCAGCAAATTGAAATGAACAAAAGAGAAATTTTATATCTGAGCAAGAATAGGAGAACACTTCTTAGATGATTTTAAAATGCTGGAGAAGGTCTTGTGACTAATCTAATTTCTATCAAAAACATTAGGACAAACCCTATTAGAGCTAATACCTTAACCTCCCTCTGCCTTCATTCTTTATGGTCTGAGAGTGCTTTAGATTGTGCTTCGAGGGAGCAGCCCAACTGCTGATTCATAGAGTGAGCTTTGGCATCAGCCTCTTGACTGCTCTTAGGACTCGCACATGAGCACGGGAAGGGACTAAAAGGCTGTGTTTGGCAACCGACACTCCTTTAAGTCATGCAATTCAAATCAATGGCCAGTACATTTGAGGAGAGCGTGTGAGTAGTGGAATGGGGGAGGATTGGAGTGGCAACCCTGAGCTCAGGTGTTCCAGTAAGAAAAGCATGGCATTGAAGAATGACCCCTTCATACTTTTGCTTGATTTCATCTCAGGCTTGCTTGAGGTTTGAGAGAAAATTGAAATTCCTTTTAAAGAAGCTTATTTGGATCTACCTTACAACTCTCAAGTATTGACAATGGCTCCAAAACCTACGTGATTTTCATGTCCACTGGAAATATATTTCTTTATTTAGCCTTTATTATTTCTAGAAGCTATATTAATTTTTTTATAATTGATAGAAATTCTCTATATTGTTTATAATTAATTTATTACTGAGACTGCTGTTCTTGCTCAAAGTTACGGGAAAGTAAATCCATATTTGGTATTTAAGACTGAGCTTCTACATGACTCCTTACCACTATTTTGAAGGAGGTGTGAACAAATCTTGAATTAGAAATTTCAGCTTGCCAAAAAAAACCCCCAAAAAACAAAGAAACGAAAGCAATAACTAAACAAGTGCTTAGTTATTAGGTAGTATGACTTCAGGGTGCAGCTCACAGCATAATTGCTGTGTTAAGATCCTGGCTGGTTGGAATAGCTGTCTAACCCAGGACAAAACTCACTTGTGCCCACAGTTTAGCTTTAAACTAAAAAAAAAATTAGTCTTGCTTGTCTACTTGGGTTAATTAGCCCAAATTAGAGATAATTAGTGAGCTAGCTTAGTGGAACAATATCCTGCTGCAACCATCCAGTTTCTGGTTCTGAACCTGGTTTCCCCTGAGGCAACTCAATGCTCTCTGCTGAGCTGTGTGGTGAGAGCTTGCCCTAAATAACTCGTCCAGGTTCAGCTGAGTGCAGTTTAGAGCCAGGAATAGAACTACCATCAGTTGACTTCATGACCTGCCTGAAACCATGCTATTGTTGGTTTCCTCAGAGTTCTTGATTTTATTTTTAAAAAGCCTTCAATTTTTCAGCTGAGCAGCTTGAGGCATAAAAAGGTCAGTTAATGCCACTACTGGGAGTAGCACCTGGTATCCTTTGGAGAGAATATCCCCAGCTCTTTGGCTCTAAGCAGCAGAACATGCATCCTTCTTCAGACTTACTGCAGAAATTATCTATAAATAAAACAGTGCCAGGTTTGTTTTGAGCCCACACATAAGGAGTTTATTTGAAGGCACCCTTAGGCAGCCTTTTCAGTTATGAAATACGTTCTGAAACTGCTCTGCTGTGGCTGAGACTTTTTAGATAGTCTCCGGGTTATACAATAAGTAGTACATCATTTCAGTTGCCGTTAAGGTTCCAGAACGTGGCAGTTGCCAAGATCTGTAAGATAACAAGGTGGCATTCTTCTTCCCACGTATTTGTGCTTTCTGCCAATTGCAACTCCTCCTTCCCCCTTTTTTTTTTAAATTTCTCCTCTTTCCTCCCTGCACCCTGTTGGGAAAAGGAGAGCTGACAGAAGGCAAGAAAGGTTGATGCGAGCTCCATTACAACCAGTGCTTGTTGATGCTTGCTGTTAAATGAAGTGTGAAGTGGATTGTTAATGGCCCTTTTCCCCCCTTTTCTTGTGAAGGATTAGCTTTTTCTTTTTATGAAAAAAGAGTGATTCATATACGCATCACTGTTCAGATCCAGACACTCAGCTCTATATATTCTGTGTCTGATCTCAATTGGACAAGTGAGGTTTGTTTACATGTAGGACTGCATCGCAAACATGATTTCATAACTGTTTTCTGTTTTTTGCTGGGTCCAAGGTAGCTGAAGGCTAAAGCTGTATGTTTATCTACATTACCTGATGCAGTGGCTTAGTAATCTTTTCACTGGTGCACTCAAGAAACATGCGGCCTTATTCATCTTGAAAAATAATAGGAAAGAAGCTACGCAATGACCAAATATGTCACGCACTAAGTAGGAGGTAAGTTGTCAAATTGTGGTGTCTACATTGTGGATGAGATGTTGTAATAGAAATCTGGATAGAAATTTGTGCAGTTTAAGGATCTATTCAGTTTAAGGATTTTTTGGATTTAGGCCTACCACAAATCAGTTAAAGAAGTCATGTAGTTCCCTGTTTTTTGCTAAACAGAGATGGACTATAAGCCTATGTTTCCTAAACTCCATATTTTATACTGAAGTTCTGCTTCTGGACATCCTAGAACGTTGGAAGAGCAGATGATATAATGACTCAAGTGAATCTTACTGGAAGATAACATACAGAGTTTGCATAATTAATGGAGGAGGAAGAAATAGTTTGGACAAATATAAAAGAATTTATCCAACCTCACTTTTGAGCAAACCTATAAAGTATTTAAGTGGAAGAATAATGAAAAGTGTGAAGTTTTATGGATAAGAAAGCAAATATTAAATGAGTTTGTTGTAGGTAGATGGTACTAATTTAGCTAGGTGTTTTTCATTTACAAAAGAGCTGTTACTTTTAGACAAGGGAAACAACAGGCTTTGTCTACCTATAAAAAGGTAAAGTCAGGGCTGTGGTACCAGCCAACAAAAGGGATTGCTACTAAGATTGCAAAGTAAATCTGAGACGAGTTGTAAAGAATGACACCAAGTTATCATTATGAAAAAATCTGAAGAAAGTTATGACTGAAATTTCTCAAGGCTCAATCTTGGAGCCATTACTTAATACTTTCACTAATTTTCTTTCTGTGTGGAAGTCATTAATTCTTATAAATAGTGTTGAACACACAAAGTTAGTAATCATCATCAAATCAGAGGTGTGCTGGGATATCTTTAAGAAAGAAATATAAAGAATTGAGATAATTGAAATAAGATAAAATATTAAAATACAGAAAGCAGTCTCTGTACTGAAGAAGTAAAATTAATTTCTGTTCAGGGTGATCAGTGGACTAGAGGGCACATTTTACAATAGCAAATAAAAAGATCTTGGCTTAAACCACAGAATGGAGACTGAGAAGGAACAATTGCTCTCTAAATGCATCAGAGGGAAATAAACAGCAGGGAGGGAGGAGATCTAATTAATCTAAAGGACACTGCTGGCACAAAACCAAAAGTTCATTATAAAATTTAAGTCAGAAATTAAAGGAATTATCAGAGGAATGAGGAATGTCCTTCTGATAGAAATAATGGAATCAACTTCATTGAAGAAGAATCTACTTATTTTATAACAGTAATTCTATGATATGATTGTCTGTAATAGGAAACAGCTAGACCATGTGAGTCAGAAGCCCTCAGAGAGTCTTATGCCCAACCTCATCTTCAGCAAGTGTTGATATTTTTGTCTAAAAGTTCACAGAGGGGAGAATACAA
Source organism: Euphonia xanthogaster (assembly GCA_034509185.1). Taxonomy (NCBI): domain Eukaryota; kingdom Metazoa; phylum Chordata; class Aves; order Passeriformes; family Fringillidae; genus Euphonia; species Euphonia xanthogaster. The sequence continues at coordinate 18,514,954 of JAYDZK010000056.1, read as the reverse complement.
TGATCAGCTATCACCAGGTATAACCTGTATACAAAAGAAGTATGCAGCCTTTTTCATGTGGTGATAAATTTCACATTAATTGACTTCTCTAGGGGCAGGATGGGATCAAGGCAGAATATTACCTTGAAATAAATAATAAAAAAAGATCTGAATTTTAATATGATTCAAAAAACCCTCATGAAGTCAGTCAGTTATGAGCGTAATGTCCATATTTGAGAATAGACACAAATTATGTCAGAGGACATATAATAGTCTAAGTCAATATTGCACTCTATATAATTACTTTTTCCTACTGAGAAAAAATGTACCAGGTCTAGGATTCTGTCCATTATGTTCTATTTATGCTTCATTCTTTTTCTTATTTGCCTGCTTCCCCCTCCCAACCTCAAATGCTGTTAAAAAAGTTGGCTCTGATCTTCTATGGATGGGCTCAGGACATTAAAATATTTTGCTTTTTTAATTTTTTCTTAGTGCATTGAAAAGTGAGAATAAATAGAAATCACAAAAATAACTGTGATTTTATGTTTCTTTGCCTATTTGGTAGCTAGACTCTTGGTGTATCAGGTTGCATGCATTCTAAAAGGATAGAAAATAATCTCTTTTTTTCAGCTTGGATGAAGCAGTTGTCAATCTGGCAATTTCTGCGAGTCATACATTGACCTTTTCTGTAGAAGTTTAATAATTTGTTTCCTCTTTTAAATGTAAAAATGTCCAGCCTTTGTCCTCAGTTTGATTCAATGAATAAAAAAGAAAAGCAAAGAAAAATATGCCTTTCAGTACATATGTCTTGATCCTTTGGTGCTGGCTTGATCTTTATGAGCTGGCAAAATAAAAAATCAGAACTATGGTACTACACAAACACTGGTAAATGCAAGACAGTTAAGATTTTTTTTTTTTACCAATACCCTTCTACTTTTGCTTCTCTACTCTTAATGTAGTTTTGAGTGATGCTTTTTTATGACTACCATTACCTTATTTTTTTGGGATACATGGTTTACTGAAAGTAGTGACCTCAATTGTCCAAATGCACCAAAACATTCTATATTTCATGGCAAACATACTAAAACTATCTGTTTACATACACTTTTTTAAGATACACATATGTAAAAGTCATAACTAAAAATAATTTAAGGGATTTACAAAATATTTCAGGTTTTTTATATGTTTTAAGAAATCTTAGCTTGGGGATGCCAAGGAATTCATTAATCTTCTCTCCTCCTCAGACTTAAAAGAGAAATGATGATGGGAGAAGAAGAATCTGAAACTTTTGTTTCCATGCAGAACAAACTCTTAATTAACAATACAGTATTAACTGAGTTATGTGTCTCGTCTTTCAGGGATTTATGTTAGTATCTTCAAAGGAAAACCAAAAATTCACTGTTCTGCCTAGTTTTTATTCTTACTTACACTCCATACTTTCCCAACTATGTGCAGTAATTTTCACAGAGACAACATTCTGATCTCAGAGGTTTCACTGTGAACAGGAAATGCAGGCATTAACTTCAAATGGCGTTAACATATAACTTGAAAGGCCATGAACTAAAAAAGACAAAGACAGCTGCTAGCTAGAGGATTACAAACCCAAAATTTTGAATTTTTCACAAAAGCTGAATAGAAGGAAAAAAAATCCCAAATTGTTTTACAAGATTTGATTTATGATAAATCATATAAAGTGAAACCTTTTTTTTTTTTTAAATATCCTACTGCTATTTTTCATATTTATTCTCAGTACCCTTACAAAATAATTTTTGAAGGAGACAGGGCTTTAGTAAAGCCCCGTCCTAACACTGGCCAAAATGTGCACTCTGAATGATATTTATACATTCTCCGCAGAAAAACAAAATGTAACAGCTGAGAATTTTCAGTGCTAAATTTCATTAACCTTGTAGAATAGGTAATTAACTGTTCTTTCCTATACAAGCTCACTGTCTAAATTTCAGCAGATTGTGTTAATAATTGAAATATAAAAAAATATAGTACACAGTGTAAGAGGTTATTAATTTTTAGAGATATCCAACCAATAGTGTAATTGAAATATATTTGATAAATGAATGCAATGCACCATCTTATGAAATGAAAGAGTTGTTCATTATGGGACTTTTTGAGTAAATAAGTTTGTGAAAAACTAAACACAAGCTAAAGAGCAAATTCTCACCTTGAGCTGTGTAGGTGTGTAGTGACACTTGTACTCTGCACTATTAAGCCTAATAGTTACACTGGCAGAAACATTGCCCTTATATAAACTGGGAATACTCCTGAATTCAGTCAGGATAAAGACTGAGCAGAATGCTTCTTGCTGGAACGTGAGAAGAATCATCAGCTCTAGGAAAGGATTTGGAACAATGCTTAAAAACACTTAGTGATCTAGCGTACTAGCAGTATATACATGAAAGTTTTAATTGTACTGTCATATAAAACATGTGATACATAAATATTGAGAACACTGTTCAGGGACACTTGAGAATGTTGTCTGCTGATTTTTTAATAAAAGATGGATAACGTGAGAGAATGCTGCTTTCAAAACTGTTTATTAATGCAGCTGTTAAAGATGATCAACTCCATAGTAAGGCCTAGTAAAAGCTGGGGGTTTGTTGTTGCTATAGCTGTTCCAAAGTATTAGGAATCAACAAAACTGACTTTTGGAGGCAAATTTTGTTTGGTTGTATTTTGGATGAGTTTTTTGTTTGTTTTGTTTTTCATTGACACAACAGAGATCTGACTTGTGGTGAGCTTCCAGGTACTGAACCCTAAAAGAAATAACTGTTTTGGGCAGAATGGTTGTCAGGTATTTGGGATACCCCAGATTATTCTCAGAAAGAGGAGAATACACTCCTAGTGCCAAAATTTTTTAAATGCACATCAGTGTATTATGTAGGAATGTCAAAAAGTCCAGTTCCTTACACACAAGAAGACTCAAACATTAAGATATTGGTCCTCATTTTTTCCTCATTCCAAGCCACTTACTGAATGATCTCTGAATATATAAATGGATGGAAACTTTTAGCTGAGGAATGTGCTAGAACAGTGAAGTCTAGAACCTCATGCTTGTTTCAATTAATGAAAGTGTAAGTTTCCCTAACCTTTTAACAGGGCAGAGTAAGTGCATAATTGCCTCTTAGGCTTTGCAAATGTGTCACAGAAAACCATGGGGGTAAGACAAATGTTTTGGTGTATTGGTTTTGCATGGCCTGGTTTTTGGTAGCAGGGGGCCACAGAGGTGGCTTCCGTGAGAAGCTGCTGGAAGCTTCCACCACGTCTGGCAGAGCCAATCCCAGATGGGTCTGAGGATGGACATGCTGCTGGCCAAAACTGGGCCAATTAGAGATGATGGTAACGCCTCTGTGATAACAGATTCAGGAAGAAATCAAAGGAAAACTTGTGGTGGAGTTTTAATTGTGCCTAGACAAGAGGGGAATGTGAACATATGAGGAGAGCAACTCTGCATACACCAAGGTCAGTGAACAAGGAGGGGGCAGGAGGTGCTCCAGGCATTGGAATCGAGGCTCCCCTGCAGGTCTTGGTGGTGACCATGGTGCCTCTGCAGCCCACGGGGATCCATGGGTGACTCAGAGATCGACCCACAGCCCATGGAGGAGCTCAATGTTGGAGTGGGTGGATGCAAGGAGGAGACTGTGATCCAGTGGGAGACCCATGGAGAGAGGTGCCCTGCTCCCAGACTGGAGCAGCCTGTCTTTGAGAGACTGCACCCTATGAAGTGACCCACGCCGCAGCAGTTGGAGGGGTGCTGTTTCCTGTGGGATGGACTCACATTGCAGCCATTTGCAGAAAGGTATTGCACATGAGATGGACTCGTTGGAGAAGTTAATGGAAAACTGTCTCCCATAGGAGGGACCCCACGGTGCAGCAGGTGAATGATAACTCCTCTCCCTGAGCAGCAGGAGAAACAAAGAGTGATGAACTGACTTCAATCCCCATTCCCATCTCCCTGTGTTGCTGAGGTAGGCATTAGAGCTGGGAAGGAGGGAGGGGTGGGGGAAAGGTGTTTTTAAGTGCTTGTTTTACTTCTGATTATCCTGCTCTGATTTTGTTAGGAATAAATTATTTTATATCTCTAAGTTGAGCCTGATTTGCCCTTGATGGTAATTGATGAGTGTTTTCACCCTAGTCTTTAGCTCAGGAACACTTTGTTAAATTTTCTCTCCTCTGTCCAGCTGCAGCAGGGGAGTGAGCAAGGGGCTTTTGTGGGTACCTGGTGTCCAGCCAGGGTCAACTCACGACAAGAAGGTTTTATTTTTTGATTAAGTCAGTAATAATCCTTATGAATTATAGAGTTAATGATTTTGAGCTTGATTTTATGACTATTTAGCCACATGTTTAAAATGCAAATACAATTGCATGCATATTTTCTACATGTAGGCAATTATCTTAACAGATATAGAGACAGCATAATTGTATCTGCAAGTGTGCATAATTCACTGTGTCTATGTATATAGTTATCTGATTTGTTAATGTAACTGCAATAATTGCACATGCATATACTGAAATGCCTGAATTACCTGAGAAATCTTGCCTGATGTGGGTTTTTTGACTTCCTTTGATTTTATTATCTAAAGAAAACAAGTAGTGTTTAAAACAATGAATATGTGATAAAAGTATCTTACATTGTTTAATACTAATCCTTTCCATATGATTGTATTTTCTATGTTCTAAACATAATACTGAAGTTGAGACCATTTTTAGTGTTAGGTATAAACAATTGCAGACTTTGCTTGTTCTGTAAACTGGACAATCTATTGGGCAAAGCAATCTATTATCCTGGGCAATTGTTTGCTAAGGCACTCCCACACAATATGTAGGCTCATAAACTATGAAAACTGAATTTCCTAAACCTTGTTTCCCTACTAAAAAAACAGAAAATACAGTTTTTACTAATATTTTTTGTTATTGATTTTAATTCAGAAAAATTCAAAAATGAGGAAGAAAGCATAAGCAATTTTCATATGATTTGTGGTGGTATGATGTCAGGTGGAAGTTTTTTGAGATTACTTTTTTTTTCCTCATGCGTGCATCCCATGATTGTAAATAAGAATCTGGTGAATCTTTTATTCTGGTAGACAAAAAAAAATTGAAATCATATCTATCATCTCTATGAGGCTCATTGTTTCTTTGCACATTTGTAGAGACACTAAATCCATTTCTAGCATGATTCATTGTGCTAAAATTGCTATTTTTTCTAGGGGTTCCTCTTCTTTTAGATAAATCTGATGTTTACCTCAAACACTGTAAACTCATTCAAGTGTAAACTGGATCAAGTGTATTACTCTGTAAAACTCTGCATGTTTTATATTGCTTAGAAAGCATGGTTAAAGAATTACTAGATACTTTGCTGAGTAGTCAATCCACTGGTTTGTGTTCAGGAAATATAATTATTCTTACCTTTATTCCTGTATGTATTACTCATTTGCTTCTTCTAAATAGTTTTTAAAATAAAATTCCCAGTACTGGGTGTGAGAAAGCACTTGTCTACCAAGTCCCGATACATTTATTTTAAATTCTTTCCATTCTTCCTCCTTATTTTGAAATTACTAGTAATATAAGGGCACAAATAGAAAAAACCTTCTGGAAAATAGCTTTTTTATGAAACCTCAGAATATACTTAATGTGGGAAAAACCTAAATGAATGGAAAACTAATACTAAAGATAGAGAAAACAAAGCTATATTTGATTCTGTTGGTGTATGAACATATGGAAGAAATTATTTAATAGTTCTTTTCAGAGCCTAATTTCATCTGTCATGCAGAAGATAAAAATGTACTATCAGGCAGAGACTAGTGAAAATATATTGGTGGGTTGTGACTATGCATTTTTCTTGATGAATATTTTCTGTCTGTTCTTTCCACTGAACACTATAAGGGCAGCACAGAAATTCCTTGCATTACATATCCTGGATGAATTCCATGAAGTATTTAAGTCAGATGAAAGCATCTATTGTAAACCTTTCCACCCATTAAGACCAGTAAGGAAGTTATCCAAAACATTTCTGAAATTATTAGCATTCCCTTATTGCATTAAACCTAACCTACAGACAGAGATATTAATTACATCAATTAAGCATTTGGGTATTTAATGAGATTGATATTAGAGGAAAAATTAAAAAGAATCTTGAAATCATGCTTGTGTATTTTTACTACTAAAACAATCTTTATCTACATCTACTCTGCTGGTCTGTAGAAGCTTCATTATGGTTGTCTTCGAGATCCATATTCAGTTCACAATTTTGGTTTGGTTGCTATTCAGTTGCCTCTGTGTTTTATATGCATAAAGTTTCATGCCTATTTGGCAAAAACAAGCATATGCTTGACTAATTTCCCATGTAAAGATGAAAATTTGAAAGAAACAAACTCCGTGTCTGTATGTGCAGCTGTAAAACTATGCAGCTAAGGGATTGAGTTTGTAGCGTCACCTTAGACTAATTTAAGGTATCACCAAGGAAGGCATGTGCTAGATTTTGATGTGTACCTGCAACTGAGAATCTGAAGTGCTATGCAATTTTGCACACCCATAGGGTGAAGGTGGTCTGTCTGACAAACTAGTTTATCAGTTATCAGTGTTCATTTTAAAATATCTACAGCAAAGTGAAGCCAATTCCCCAAGTCTGACTAGATGTGCAAGTGGTTTTAATTGAAGTATACTCTCCATATATATTTACTGAGTTTCTGCTTTGCAAAAATGAATTTTTCCCATTTTCATCTAACAAACATTTTCATAGCCACTTACCCTTCAGATTTTAAAAATTAGTTACTCTTTCAGTAACTATTTAATCTGTACAGTTTGTTTTCAAGTATTTAAAATATTCTAAATATCTATAAATTTACTGGTTTCAAGGTAAGAAGTTGCAAGTATTTCAAAGCAAATTGGAAAACAAAAAAGAAATGAAATAACATCCCTAGTTCTTCTGCTTAAGACTTGACACCTCTTTGAAAGATAAGAGTTAGGTAGAACAGAAATTGTTGAAAACAGTACAAGAATAAGGAGTTGTAATTCAAAGATGTGTGTCATCCAAGGCTTCTAATGGGGCCTTCTGGCCTTGAAAATATGAATCCATGAGTATAAATCTCTGAAACATAAAATGAAATGTTATCAAGATTTTTTCAGGCAAAATATTTTGTCACTTTTCACAATGTCAGCTGCAGCATTTTCCTAGAATATAATTCTCAAGAAGATGCCACTTTATTTGCAGAAAGAAGTTTTCATTTTAGCTGGTTAATGAAGCATTGTGTTTAGAAGTGCTTCTTTTTCAGTAACCTGTCAATCTGTTTTGCTTAAAGGGTTATAAAAGCACTTATTCATTGTGTGAATTCACGCTTCCAGGTATTTTCAAAATCTGTTTTCCTCATCACCATCTAGGAGAAAAAAGAAGGGAAGGGAAGGGAAGGCCTTAGGGACATTGCAGACGCTCTGTGATATGCTCATTTGAAGTGTCAATGGACCTTGGCATGCCCTGGACCTTCTTCTGTATCTTATTCTCCTTTTTGACAGTATGAAGGAGACAAGGATGCCAGAAATCTTGTCTGTCAGTGCAAATTACCCAGTCTGAATTCTCACTGGAACAATGTGGGTGTCACTAGATTTTGGAAAGAGCTCAGGCTTAGACTACAGCTGAAACTAAGTAGTACACCTAAAAAAGAGAATGTGGTGAGTTGGGACACAACTATAATAACAATACATAAATGCAAGATGTATGAGGTCTCAAATTTAACACCATAAGGGCTTTGAAGTCTAAGAATCATCAAGTAAGAGTTTGCCGTAATGCCTGTCCAAAATATCTTATACTTCATGCCAAGATTTATATTTCTAGACATATGTTCCTCTATTTCAGCCCTTTTGATCAAGGTCTTTTCCCATCTGGTGGAATCTGCATTAGGAGGTGTCAGTCATCTCCTTTTGTGCTCCTGAATCCTATCTGAAATCTTGCATTTTTTCCTGCAGTGTAATCAGTGGTGGATGGCATTGAACCTTTTCAGTTCAAGAGGCAAGCAGAGCCACTTCCCCCAGCTCCTCCTTGGACACCCGATGGTGAGAAGGGTGCTGGTCATCCCTGCCTGAGGAAGGGCTTGGAAAATCATGTTCAAAAAAGTCTATCAGACAGCCCAGTCTAGTATGTGAGCAAAACTCCAGGGAAAAGCAGAATTTCATTGTTCATACTCTTTAATAATTTTTTCTGACCAATTTGACCCTCTGCTCTTTGTGTTAGCTGTGATGGTCCCGTTCCCAGCTCAAGTCCCACCCCAGCCTTCATGGTGTGTGTTGTACAGTCTCTGCTGGGTGGATTCCAGGACTAGAGCCACAAACCCAAATCCAAACACGGCAAAACTTCAGGCCTTGAGTCACTGTGCAGCCCAAAATCTTTCTGAGGCTAATTTGAGCACCAATTGACTGGTATTTTAGTGACAGCTGGTTTCTAGAGTACAAGTGTTAAAGGCCTTGGCTGTACAATATAGCTGTTTTAAACCACAGATTTGTGTACTGGTACTGTATAAAGTATACTAAAGTATACCATGCTTAAATTGTTAAATATACACACACATTGCTTTCTAGAACTACTGTCCTTTTAAGAAAATCTTAAACATTAGGAAAAAATAGTACTGGGAATGGCATGACAGAGTGGAGATAGATACTTATGTGTGCAAAATCCTTCCCCCCCACTAAGGCAAGAGGAGTCTGTTCCAGAAAACTATATGGGAAAACCATGCTAATATTGGAATCTCTAGAGTTTTATTAATGAAAAAAGGAGGTTATAATGTCATTCCTTTCAAGAATAATATGCAAAGTCTTCTAAATCAGAGAATAGAGTGAAAATATAAGCCTGATAACAAACCTTTCTTTTGTCTACCAACAACCTCTGATCTCCATTGTAAGAGGCTACAGATGTTTCTTTTTACTGAAAATTGATCTAAGACCTGTACCTTGTTAAGAATAACACTGAAAACAATGTTAAAAATACAGTTCAGTTAACACAGGACAATAGCTTTTTTGTGGTTGGGTGTGGCATGTAAAAGCCCCCAGGCACTGAGAGCAGGCATTTTAACAGCTTAAAGCAAAAAGGAAACACTAGATCATGCATTTCACCTTGATATGTCAGATGGAGAGATTTCACCCAGTAGGGCATGCTCTGGACTGAATCAGGGATGATGCTGATCTATAACTTTGTTTTATTGAGTGGAACTTTCCATCCAGACATATCAACAGTTATGAAACAAACCTTTCCCTCAATAGTTTTCTTCATTAACTTATTCCTGCCAATATTAGAAGAGTGCTTATAATTTCTCATTTGAATTTTTCTGGTTTCAGTTTTTTGCCACTGGATTGGACACTCTTCAAAGAATTTCTTCACAAGAAGGCTATATGCAATGCATTCAAATTCCCTTTCTGTCTGCATATTTATAAAGCAAACAGAAGGAACTTCTTACAATCTCTCACAGAAAGATATTTTCTCCACCTTTAAATATGTTTATGGGTTGTTTTCTGAACATTTTGATAATGCCATTTTTAAAAAATAGCTAGCTAGAAAATGCTAGCCTTAACTGATTCTGCAGTGTTACAAGTATGCTTTTTTTTTTTTTTTTGCCATTGCAGAAGACTGTTATGCAAACCACTGAAAATGAATGTCAAATTGCTCATCCAGCACTTCCCAGCTGAATCTCAGCTTTCCAGGATATAGTCCATCGTTCTGTAAGTAGTCACATCTTTGTAGATTTTTTACTTTGTATTTAGTGGTGTTTAAATTAATTCTGTGAATTTTCTAAGCAATACAGAAATGCTTTATGTTATTGTCTTGGCCCACTAATTATCCATTCTTACCGAATGACTTTGCAAAACAGACTAGAATCAATACTGTGTTTAATTCTTGATCAATGACACAGGTGCCAAATAACATAGAGCACTGATCACCATTAAATAGAATTCCCACACTGAAACATACCTATAGCCAATTAATAATCTGTTCAATGTACATCTTGCTTATTTTGTACAGAACTTTCTTTTAAAGAAAAAGTGTGTCATGCAGTACAAAGTTAAACCCCAATGCTCCTGACAGCTTATGTTATGCAATTCAGAGGCAGATGGAAATAAAAAGACTGAATGGAGAAAATCTTTGTCAGGCACATTGTTTCACAATGAACAGCTGAGAAATCATGCTGGTTTGACACGATATACTTTTGACTGGCCTTAAGTAAATCCTTATCTTTTCTGACTTTTTAGTTGATTCCCAGGCCAGATTTTTCCATTAGCCTATTAGAATATAATAAAATACCTAAAAATAGGATTAGATTAATATTTACTTTCTGGAATGCTTGGTACACTTTTTGATCTCCACCAGTATAAAGAAATATAGGATAATTGACATATTTCAATTTTCAGTCATATGCCAATGACTTGAAATAGGAGATTTTAAAAGAAACACTGGGAAAACATTTATTAACTTAAAATTTATATTAAACATTTTATTTTCCTTGTAAGAAAAGATCTTCAATGTATTTCACGTAACTTTTTAAAATTAGGAGTTTTTTGTTGTTTTACAGATTATTACCATTAACAAATGTTTGCTATGGGCAGTGAAAATCTGGTTCCCATTGGCTGCAGTGGTCAAAAACGTAGTTTTGTTGGAGATACAGAATATTTATTGTGGTATGATATCAGCTTCATATGGGAAAACACTGTATACTGCTCCCCTCAAATTGTCGTCTCATATTATGTCAGTTTCCATGATGACAGCAGTGACAACCTCTTGATCTCCTCTGCTGGGCTAAATAAGCTTTCATGAGATTGGATTCTTGGCTGAAACAGTGAACCAATGCAGGTCAAAAACATCCCAAGGGAAAACCCTTTTACTTTCAGGCCAGGTGAGTTCAGTGATCTTGGTGGCAGTGCAGCCCCGCAGAGAATTGCGCCAGCTCAGCTGTGCTGGGATGTGGGGTGGGGGCACACACAAAGGCAGCTGGGACAGAGATGCACACAGGGAACTTCTTGCTCTTCCAGTCTGGTTACACAAAACTGGCAATGTTGAAGCAATGTGAGTTTTAGTTAAAGTTAGCATGCCAATGCCAAGTACAAACATTTCAGATCAAGATTTGCCTCAGTTTCTGGGAGGGGAATTTTTCTTTAAATTACTTTCTTAGATGAGCTGGCATGCCTGAATGCAAAACATGGAGATTTGTGCTCAGTTGTGATAAAGAAAAGTAGCAGCACATTCTTCCATTCAGGTGTTATTTAAATCATTCAGGTCATACAAAGGATCCTGAGACCTGTTCTGCTAATGTAAAGGAAACTTCCCCGCCCCATCATGTACTCTGGTAGTTACTCTTGCACCGCCTCTGGGCGGTGATATGGGATCAAACCCCATTTACACCAGCACACCTCACACTCAGTCAGACCTGGTCTCCTTACTGCCTTCACCCCTGGTTTCCCAGGGCACAGTCTTAGATGTTCAGATACTTAAAACACTTTAGTCATGGTGCAATAACTAAATAACAAAATAACAGCTTGAGCTGGGTGACTTTGACAAGGGGCCCTGAACAAAGGAATCCCTATGGGCTTTTATACCCTTACAGGGCAAGGGTGACAAAGTCTGGGCTCAGGTTTAGGCTGCTGCTCCCAAAGCTCAGTCTGCAGCTCTCACTGCAGCTGCACACAGAAGTTCCTGTGGGGTGTATTCCTCCACGCTAAACAGCATAATGCAGTGTTAGTTGTAAGTGAAGTGAATGTGGCAGCATTGAATAAATGTGGCTTAAAATGCTTACATAAACAACTCAAGATCTGATATAATCTTTTTAAATTTCAGTATAGCTGTAAAAAGAAAAATTTCTTAGCTTAACTGAAGTTATTAGTGTTTCTCTAAAAACTACCCCAAGATATATAACTTGTATGGCCAATGGACATATATATGTATCATTTCTGCTGTTTTCTGTCTATTACTGCAAGCTCAAAATGTAAAACCCCAGGACCAGATTTTTTTTTGGTCATATTCAAGTTATCCATCCCAATTTCAAAGCATCCAAATTTTCTATAACATATTGTCCAATTAGACAGTTTTTAAAATTTTCTTCAGATTTCAATAATGTAATCTTTTCCAGAGGATGCCGTCCTAATTACATGTAATCAGATTACACATGCGTGTCTGGCAAAATAGGTTCTTATTACCTTCTGTTACCTAACCATAGAGATAAGGAATTCATCTAGTAGGTGGTTGAACTTAAAAACCCACTTTCTTGCCACCAGTTTATAATACTCTAATTACTCTGTTAATTGCTGGGATTTTTTTACTTTTCATTTGCTCAAAACACTTTTGTGTGAATGAACATAAATATATATTTTCCTTTATTTTGCCAGGCTTAATCACATAATTCTTCAGAGTGATGTTAACTAAGGTCAGAATGATTTATTATAACTAGTCATCCACCTCTCTCTTGATTTTTGTGTATTACTATTATGATACTCTTTTCCATAAAAGGGTATCATAATAGTAACACAAAAAAATTCTTCTTTCTTACATCTTACCTAAATAACTTGTGTCACCTTACATGAATTTAGCTACCCATCCTTCTCGCAGTCTCTCTGTAAATATTGAAAATAAAACTGGATGTTTGAAACAATTGTTAAACTATGCATATTGCATAATTGAAAATAGAGTGACTTCAGTAATAACTGGCAGAGACACCTGTATTATGAGCAAATTTTAGTGGCATAATTTTCCACTTCATTACACATTTGTTTTTTCTCTTCAGTTGAAGTAATTTAGTGTCCATTTTCTTCCTATTGTTTGTCAACCTGTTTGTTTATGTGAAACACTATAAATACTGTCTCAGCATGTTGCCATCACAATTGTTTTATTTTCATGCATGTAGTAGAAGCCTGATGAGATTGTGAAACTACCATATAAATAGTTTGAAGGACAAGTGTCTGAGACGTATGATCACAAATAAGTAAGGGTCCATGTTTTCTATATTTTCTCTGCTGTTTTATTACAAGACTGGGCTTAATATGAACCATCTTTAAGCTTACTAATAACTTCACTATAATGCTGTTCACTATAGTGAAGAAACAGAAAGAAGACTAAATCTCATAGTGGGCCCTATGGAGACCAGGATGGTTAAATTTCTCTCCCCACCCCTCTTTAAACCTGTGATGAAAGTATGACATCTGTGGGTCCAAAAGTGCCATATGTAAATGACCAAATTCTTCTGCAGAAGTAGGTAGATGTGGTGGTTGCTGTTTAAAGGTCTGGCTGACACTGTGATGACTTATGTATGTGACAGCTCCATTGATTTCAAGGCCATTTGAAGTCAATGGGAATACTCACAATGTGTAAAGACAAAATGCAAATTTTTCCTCCATCACAAAGCAGTTTCACATGACGAAAGAGCTGCACTGTCAAATGGCAAACACAAACTCTTAAATGGTAGTGTTCTAGAAAGAGAGCATCTGAAACTAAAAATTATTCATTCAGTGCAGCTCATCATTGCTTGATTAATTTTTCTAAGTGAAAAAAAATTTCTGCCAATGGTCAGTATGGAAATCTCAAGCAGAAATGTTAAACAGTATGCATATTTATCATGAGAATTATGTGATTGAATTTACTTTTCTGCTTTTGTGCATTTTCTACTTAGATATTTGTAGGGCAATATGATAATCTTCCTAGACAAAGGGAGACATTGGGTCAGTTTTGGCTATTGACCTAGGAAAGGTCTACACCTATCTAGAGAAACAGTGCTGCAGGGTGTCCCTGTGCCTGAACTGAAATCAATTAGGCATTAATATATTTTGAGAAAATATTAAAGACAAGAGCACCTGCTGGAAAGTCAAACTTGCTGAAAGAGAGTGATAACAGTGAACATTAATCCAGCAGTTTACTGGCCACTTGAGCATGAATTTTTGTCTTTGTGTTGGTGCTATGGATTGGAGAAGAGATTTGCAGATTTTGCCATTCACACAATAATAATCACTTTCTTGGGCTTTTACATCAGAAGAGACCATTTCATGTAGTCAGTGCTGCCCACACAAACCCACAGTATTTCCTCTGAACCTGCCTTCAAGAATAATAGAGATGCATTATCTAGCAAACACCTTTTGGAATTGCAGGCAATCTAGATACTTAAAATTCTAGTAGAAAAAAAATGCACACATCTACTGGTGAGTTCTTAATTCCAAGTATTTTTTATCTTCTTTCTTACGTCTTACCTAAGCTTCCCTTCACCAAGGTCTTGTTCTGTTGCTATTCAGTCCTACAGTGGACTTCACTAGGACTAGAGGCTTCTGCTGCACCTCCATACCAGCTCGCTGTATGTCATATTTTTGTGTCACTACTTTATTTCTTCCTCTTGATCAGCAATGCTTCAGGCAGCATATCCACTGTATCTGTCTAACACTGAAATTCCTTGAAATAATGTGGTTTTTTTTTTCATTTTACATGCGCTTCGTATAAGCATCTACAGGTGTAGTCATTCTTGTGTAAATGAACAGACAAAATCAGCACTAAATCTGAGCCCATTTAATGTTGTACCTATTTGAACATGACCTGTAAGCACTGCTTATGAGTTGTTGGTGACAACTAATACCTCTTCATTTTCCTTCCTCCTTTTGTTATCTGATCCCTTCTAAATGGTTGAAGCAGTGGTTTCTAAATATTTAATCACACAAAACTTCCCAGAAGGATTAAGTAGAATTTACAGCAATGAGTGAGCAATTCTGCCTTCTGTCCTGTTTATTGTATTGGTGGATAGGAGCTAGAACTGCTGGGGGATTTTGTTTGCTTGCTTTCATGTTTTTGGTGTTCCTCTCAATGAAATCAACATTTGGGTAACATGATTACTGATTTCTTAATCTAAGAAACTGACTGTGCAGTCAAGTGGGGACCTGATGGATAACAGTGAGGGCACAGCAGCTAACATGCTATATTTTGGTGTCACTAATCTTCCAGGGAGGCTGGACATATGCCAGGGATGCTACTGGAGTTGTTACTGAAACTCAATAATGCAAGCCATTAAACACCCAGTATCACCTGTTTCAGTTCTTTGCCTTGCAGACACATCTAAAATCAGCCATGGGAGGGACAAGTTAGCTTAATATACAGTATTTGGGCCAATTCATTGAAATGTAATAGCTGTGAAATTGGGAAATAGGAAAACCAAGAGCAAATGGATGAACAGCAGTATAGGAGCATAAATGCCTAATTAACTGCAGGCATTTTGGTGATCATGTTCAGGACAAATTTCAGGAATCGTCCCTCAGCAGCAAAAGAAGTCTTGAAGAAATAGTTCTCAAATGGTAGTTTCATAATGGTAAAGCATTTTACAGCAGGAGAACTTTCTGAATGTAGGAATCCCCCTGAAAAATACATAATTGTGAATTGGAAAAGGATGCTTAGGACTTTTTATTATCTTTCACTCACTAATATGACATACCTGTGTAAGACATTTACGAAATAAAATATATTAAAAATCAGAAAATAGGAAATTATCCTCATTCTGCCACTACTTTAAACTGTTCTAAATCAGGAAATAAACCTGAAAAAAAAGAAAAAAAAAAGATTCTTCTTAAAACTGTTTACCTATTTAATCTCCAACCTCACTTTGAGGTCAACATTTATAAATGTTTGAGAAGTCAGATTTAATACCTGTTTGATGAAAAAGTAAAATTTATATAAAGATCATGCAACAAGAGAGGGTTTCAACTGTTACTTAGCTCTTTACACAGTTATTGAAAGGGTTAAGTAGCATACTATCAGTCATGCATATGAAATTTGGAGTGAGAGGAGGCAAGCGGATTTGAGGTTGTTCTCCTTCAGTTCATTCAAGGTTCACTGAATAGGAAAGTGAATTTTTATTATCACTTCCTGTGAATGAGCAGTTGACAGGACCCATCAGGGAACTGCCAGAAACCTCAAGAGTTTCAAGTATGAAGCCCAGAGTCCACTGCAAAGTTTCCATGACAACACACTCATTAAAATAAAAGGAAATTGTGCCTGATATTTACAGCTTTCAGCATACAGTTGAAAGCCTTGTAGCTCAGATTTCCAAAGTATTTACACCTGGGACCCAAGAATGCAGGCTGTCAAGAAATAAAGGGTAGTTGTAACACTTAGCTGTGAAAGTGGAAAGGTTGTTTGCAGGTTAGATTTCAGCATTCTTCAATTTCTTGAATTGTAGTAAACACCTTTTCTGTCTCTTTTTGTGGTGTGCTAAAGGGTGAAATGGACTTAATACTAGCTTGAAAACAGACTTGAGGGAAGGTTTTAGTGAGAGCAGTTTTACTGAAGATAGGGATATTCTTTCAAGACAAGGGACTTCATTCTGAAAATAATAAATTTATTTAGCTAAAAATATCTAAATTGTGAAAGATAAATCATCACTGATATTTCCTCAGGCTTGGGAGCAATCACTTACATTATAGTAAAGAACTACAGGGATGAAGTGTGACAATGATAACATAGGGTGTTTATTTGAGGTACTGAAGTCCTACTGAGTTCTTTTCTTTATAAAGACACTGCTCTTTTCCACCCTCTCCCTTAACAATCATTTTAGCTCTCTTTGTGTGGCTTTATGCCAAGTTATTTTGTTTTTAGATAGGCGAGAAATCTCACAATGGGGATAAAATAATTAAGTGGTAAAGAACAGGGATGCCAAGACAGTAACAGAGCTAGAAAGTATTGTCTGACCTGGGCCAAGCACAGGTCTCATTGTCCCTGATTCTTCAATTCCTGCAATCATAAAATAGGTCAGTCTATAAAGTTAGTGTTGCTTATTTTGACCTTTGAATGGATGAATCTCACATTTATCAGTTAACAGTAGTCCAGTACATTACTCTTAATAGATATCATAACAGAATTAAAGAAAAGCAAAAGACCTTACCAATAGACAGAGGCACATGTAAATACACCTCAAATTACATAATTGCCCAGCATACCCCTTGATCATACATTAGAGTGAGTCTTCTTCTTCCCTGACTGTACAAGTACCTTTATGCCGGCGGCTTGCCCAAGCAGGTATCAAATTGTAGTGTGTGAATAATGTCTTAGGTGAACAAAAACATCACCGAGGGATGTGTGTCAGCTGCTCGGGATGTTATGTTTATGGATGTGATTATATCAGAATTAGCCTATTCATAGCTTCTGATTTGGTAAATGGCCTGCAAGGTCAGACAGTTTGGACTCCTCTCTTTCCCTTGGTCCCAGTGTTTGGGCTTTGATGTCCTTTGGGACTTTTTTGATGCAACAGCATTTGTTGCTTTCTGTTTTGCATCTGGTCAGGCGGAGTAGAGGCAGACCTCAGCAAGAAATTGCTGTCCCTGACAGAGAAGAGTCAACAAATCTGTGCTTTCAAAGGAAAGGAACACATTTTTCTGTCTCCCCAGTTCATCAAATTTAGCCATTTTCCCAAGCAATTTTTGAAGGAATCTTGCAGTTTCTCTCTTTTCTATCCTAAGTTTGTAGTCTCCTCTTGTTTCTGATAGCTGCGTTTGTTCATTTATAGCTGGCTGCTTTAGTTTCTATGCTTTTTATATTTAGTTGTCTTTCCCTTGTACACTAAGACAACACTCTCTCCCCTCTGGCTTCCTAGAAATCCTTGCTCCAGTACTCTGGTCAGTGGTTGGTTGCAGATAGAGTAGGAGCACTGCTTTGCCTACTGGAGGAAGGTAAAAGTCCTTCTAATCTCGGCATGGTCTTTTTCTCACCTGAAAACTCTCTCTGAATGAGATCCCCCTTCCAGGACCTCCTTAGAGGTACAGACCCTGCTAATAAGCCCGTGAACTCTTCAGCTCTCTTTGTCAAAGTGCACTCCAGCATCATCTACTAATTTTACCTCTTTCATACTGTTAGACCACAAACCATAGCCACTGCATCAACCAGACATCTAGCATTTATGTGTAACTGTTTCTTCCTGACATATAACTGTGACCCTCTGGTTGATCAGACAGGAAATATGAGACAAGAATACACTAAACTAGCTGGTTGTGTATTAGAAGAGTCAGCCAGTTCATAAAGCCCAAGTGTAATCTCAAAGTGAGCACAAATCAATTCTCAAAAATAAGTAAATAACTTTTTCTCAGAGTAGAGATTCTTGGCAATGTCCTTCTATTTCTTGGCCCTACACAGAATAGGTTGTATCTCAAGACTTTCTGCTTCATTTCAAGGCTTGTCTGATCTCTAACAGAGCTTCTGACAATAAATCTTATAGGAGCTTAATGACCTGTAGAAAAAAGTGCTGGCTTTTTTCTCCCCTGTACATGAAAAGTGGCATCAATCTTTCCATCCTTCAGTCATAGGAAATATATCCTTGACATAGTCTAGAAAAGAACAGGAATGAGCTTGGAAAGACAAAAGAAGTGATGAAAGTTACAGTGGGAAATGAGCTGGGAGGGTGATCTGGAGAGCAAGGGGACCTCGATAATAAATATCCTTTTTATGATTCTGATTTTTTAGGACTCAGAAGGATACTTAGAATAAATTAGCTGAAATATTTGGTAGGTTGTTTCAAGTATTGTAATGGCTTTGAAAATATCACAAATACCGAGAGTGTTTCTTCAAATGTTCTTTACATGCTTTTCAATGCAGAAGCCACTGACTGTGCAGAGGTAAGTGTAAAACATACAAGAGGTGTCTTAGTGAGAGAAAGAAAACTTTGGTACATGAGCTCTTTTAATACAGTTCAGGATTTTTTAAAATTTCTGTTGTCAGATGAAACCATTAGAAAATATTTTTACAAGTAACATCCAGCAGAGCTAGTACTAAAAAAACACTACTCAGTTTTTACAGTGATTTCATTGTCTTGATGGTGTAAATCAGTGCAGACTGAGTTTCTGTTTTCCCAAGATCATACATCAGTTTTATGGAAGCACTTCACAGACTGGAAAAAAAAATTTAGAAAGCTTTAAAATATGACACAACAGTGAAGGGATTCACTAGCAGTTCCACTGTACTACAGATGTCAATAGCTCCTTGAGCTCTAGTGTCATGTTGACTGCTTGCTGTGTGCTGTAGACTAGCATCACCCACTCCATGGTGCTAGGGGGAAATTCAGGGATGTACACAGAGTGGCTCAATAAGTTTTCTTATGGACTTGAAAAATTAAGAGATTGTAAAGATCCTGGATAAACTCTATTCCAAGGACTCTCATGGTGCTGGGGAAGGTCAGTAAGTGCTGCAAATATTAGCAAGTTTGTGGTGATGGACTTGCTATACTTGCTGCAAGCATACTTACAGGATGAATGCAGTAGGTGTCTGCAAGGTCAGGTGCCCCTTAGTCAGCATCCTTGGAAAATTCCCCATTTTCTGAACTAAGAGTCATCTCACTTCTCTGGCATTTGAGCTTTCTTTTCTTCACAAGCATCATCTGACAACACTCAGCCAGTTACAGCTTAGAGTAATTAGTCTCTTCCCATACTAAAGGCACCTAGATCTTAGAGAGCAACCACAGGCCCCACAGGTACTGTTTTTCTGTCTGTGTATAGCAGATTCTAATAAAAAACATTCGCTCTTATTCCTTTTTCCCTTCTCTATCAGAAAGCTGTCCACAGAAGTCTGTGAAGTGATTTGGGTTTGGGATCTGAAATTTTTGGACCACAGACAGAATAAAAGCATATGGCTGATGAGGATCAGAGGGCCCTCACCACGACTGAAGAGACATACACTTCATGCCCAGAAATCCATGCATGCTGTCTTCAGCACTCTTCCAGGATGTGGTGGATAGGCACCAGCATATTTTGCTAGGATTTATTTTATGGAGTAGTGATTGGGCTGATGTAAAAATTTGCCCATTTTAAGCTGTAAATAGGTTGGAAATGCCATTTTGATGTGCTTTGGATAATGCATGATTATAAGACATAAAATCCTGATGTCACAGGGATATTAGTAAGGAAGGTTTCTGCTAGAATTCCTAGAGACTCAGCCCCTCCCCAGGGTTGTGCATATCAGGAGTAGGAGGCTGTGAACTTAGGAAGTTGTGTTAAGTTCTAGGAAGACCAGAAGAGCTTCTCTTTGATGTCCTGTACCTGCTCTCTGCTCCCGAAATCTTCACACTGTCCCAGCTACAGAACAGTAATTGTCATTTGATTCAGTTTAGTGGCTGAGTGGATGATCTATCTCCTCCTTGCTGGATCTGAAATGGAAAATGATGGTCGCAGGAAGGAGTGTGCTTAGGGCTACAGGGCTTTTTCATCACCCTAGAAAACAAATTTTTGGGGTAATATGTCTAACTCTCCAACTTGAACTTTAAAGACTCTTTTTTTGCATGATCTTATTTTCAAGTGTGAATTGTTTTGGATGTGTTTTCAAAAAGACATTTTTTGAAAGTTTTGATGAAAAATTGCTGTGTAGAAGAACTTCACAGCACCAGCCATCCAGTTCTGGCTCACACTAACCATATGTCAGTACAGCTTGGAAAGAATACTGTTCAGAGGAATCAAAGAGATTGGCAACTGGATGCCAAAACATGAATACAAAACTCTGTCATTAATATTTAGTTGAAAAATACTAAAACTATCCGTATTGCCTCCTGCTTTTGAATAAACCCATAGAGACCTGAGTTTTGTTTACTATGATTTTTTTTCTTTCACAATTTAAGTTTTTTTGCTCTTTGCTCATGAACTTAACATCTAACTAAACCTTTATTCACAGATGGGGACTTGTGTATGTCATCTTCAACACATATCATTGTGCAGGTGCTGTAAAGAAAAGTAGTCCCTCTCCTTACATTATTTATGGCTTTTTCATACAGAGAAGTGAGACACATTAAATGGTTCAATAACTGTCTTCTATTTAATTGTGTCAGCAAGAAGAGTCTATTCTTTACTGTACTTTCCATTCTCCAGTTCTCTGATTTTTTCTGGCTGTCTTTGATCTGTAAAGACACAATCCTGTCTTCCTGAAATTGTATCTTCAGAAAGGATAGTGGGTGAATTGGATCAGATAAAATAAAACCTGATCTAAACACAAATCTAAAACTCAAGCTGAATCACAATAGCTCCAACTGGCACCAGTGGCTCTTTGACCTTCAAAATCAATGCAGCAAAGAAGTTACTACATTCCTAAATTACATGGAAGTCATTGTTAGTTAGGCACATTTCAAAGTATAAACATACACAAAGCACTTTATTAAATTTCCTGCAGACCTGGGAGCTCAGAGTAAAACCAGCCATGAAAATATACTGCAGGCACATCAGAATTCTCATGGCTTGGGGGAAGATGAACAGACACAGAACAAGCATTAAAAATCTTCTGTGGTGCTTTTGCTACTGGGGCCACAGTCCTTAAAATGCATATACAAAATAATATTTTTTTAGTTTCTTACAAATGAAAGAATCTGTTTCCTGGTCAGTGTCATGCTACCGTAAGTAAACTACTCTTAACCCTTTCCCTCACCTATAAGGATAGTACCGTTATCACTAATTAGTATCTTTCCTTTGGGATAAAATTATATTTTCCAAAGTCTATTAGATGAGAAAACCAGCAGTGAGAAGTGTGTAACTGCACTGATTCTTCCCTTCATCATGAGAAAGCCCCTGGAAGAGGGTCTGACAGGTGATGTGACCCCAGCAATGGGGTTTCTTCAGCATCATAGATGTCCTCATAATTCATCAGTGTGCAGGATCCTTTTATATGTCTTTTTTAAAATGAAATAAACTGGTGAGAGTGCAACAAATAAAACATAAGAATAGTTTGAATAGAAAAAAGTGTGATTTTGTGTTGCCTCATTGGAAAAAAAAATTAAATTGTGTTTATAGAACCTGTTAACCAATTTGACACTCACAACAATAATTGTAGGAGTGATAGTAACTGTAATCATTGCACTATGAAATGAACATTGGGGGAAAAGGCTGTGCTAACCATAGACACTGGAATAGACAGCCACTGGAGCACATAATCTAACAAATCACTGAAGAAATCACCATAGCACTTCTTGGATCAATAATACAAATGGTTTGGTACTTACATAAGTGAAAAGAATGAGAGCAATTAATTCCATTGTTGCAAATCATTGATCAGCTGCCTTAAAAAAAGTGTGACTTTTAAAACCTAAAATATTCCTTTGCGTCATGAGTCCTTGCGATGAGCCATTGAAATTTGAAGAATATTTTCAGCTGGTGCAAAGACATATAACTTCATTGAAATCAGTGGTATCAAAGCATCTTAGATCAAGGACTAAATACCTTCAGTTTTGATAGAGAAGCCTAGAAGAACACCACTAAGTGGGTACTTAACTTCATCTTTGATGGCAATGGCTGTCTGGATATTGTTTGGCTCCTTAGGTAACAGGATGAGTTGGTAGATTCAAAAAGGCCTCAGAAATAAGGGAAATAAAATTGACAAATGGCTGCAACACAGGGGAAAAAAGTAGAAAATAATTATATAATAACTGAGAGGGAGAGGAGGGGGAGAGAGTGAACTCACAGGACAGGGCTTTCAAAGGCTCCTTGGTACTTACCATGAAGAGCATTGTGATTTTCAAAAATTTACATATTTTGGGGTGGTCACATTAACAAGAACACCCCAGTTTCTAAATTCCACACTTGGGCACGATGTAACAGAGGTTAAGGCTGTCTGAACTCTTGTCAGGTCACTGCCAGTCCACTGGCAGCTCAGCTTGGAAAGATGCTAATTCTCTTTGATCACTGTTTTGTGTGGACAGGAAGAAGTTTGGCAGAAATTGGCCTGTGCCTAGGCCCAGGCAGAATGGGAATGAGATAGCACCTGGCATTTAAACAGCTGTGAAAATTAAATGCCTTCCAAGTTTAACAGCACCTGACCAGTGATCTGTGGATTTAAAATCTGGGGTTATGCTCTAAGTCCTAGCAGGGTGCACAATTGGTAGATCATATCTCAAAGCAAAAGTGTCTAACTCATGTCAGCAACATTTTACTCAAGTTTAGTTTGGATCTTTGAAACCCACATAATAAAACAAGCAATCAAGCAAGCAAGCAAGCAAACAAACAAACAAACAAAAACCTTAGTTGAAGATTATTCACTAACCAGTTCAATATGCTTATCTACATTCTTTATGCAACAGTGATATTAATCCAAAAGTATAAACTATTTTGCTTTAAAGGAACATTTGTGTTTAAAGGAACATTTCTGTTTAAATGTCTTAGTTTCGATATACTCAGCTAATGAGCATAATTATATCTTTAATAAATATATTGATTGGGCCAAATTGCTAAAAAAATTACAATTAAATGGCAAGGGATTCAAGACCAGTGATTAGGACAACTGAGTTTTAACAAATTTTTACAATTAGTTGTTTTGAAATTCAAAACAAAATATAATTAATAACTAAATGTAATTAGTTATATCAGCTACAAATCAAAACATACATATTTCAATAGTCTTTATGATTTTTAGAGTTACTTAGATCCTATATAAGCCTAATAATGGGTATTCAATCTTGGATGGCTTTGTCAAGAAGAGCAAGTTTCCCCTGCTATAAAAAGAATCTAAAATGAAAGGGTCTTTCATGTATATAAAAAGACCCCAAACGTTGTCACTGTGTTTCTGTAATATGAAAGATAGTAGAGGTAGAAGTCAACGGTAATTTTTCATCAGAAGGGTTTTACCTGTATACACATTGCCAAGGCAGTAAAATAGAGCTGTGGGAGATTCTTTACAGTAATTGCATTAGTTGTGTAATAATAGCAACAAAGATACCATAAACAGCATTATAACAGAAACAAAAGCCTTATTCTTTCAGTTATATTGGATCCAAATGTTTAGTGGAACATTTCTGTTTTTAACAGCTTTCATAAGAAAACAAGATTGATGAGGACTAGAGTGGGAAACAAAGGTAAAACAAGTTGTTCATGATTTCAAAACAAATCAGCATCACCAGCCAGGAATAAGATAGCCAGTCTTCTTTCTTACAGAGTTCTTTTCATATTGTCCATCATAAGAATAGCATAAAATTATTAAAATGAACTAGAAGAATGAAAATTAAATTTACATCTGTAGGATTACTGTTAGCAAATCATGCATGAATTTTTGCTACTTATTCTAAATGTAAAAAAGATCTACTCATCTGCTTAGTGTTCAAGCCTTGATTCTGTATTATTTGAAACACTGAAAATAAAAAATAAAACCATGCTATGGGCAGTTATCAGCTGGCTAGATCAAAGACCATATTTGTAGAGGTTTTAGGTATTTATTAAGTAGCTTTCTGGACCCTGATGTCCACCTCTCACTGCTTTATTAGTGGAATGCATTGGAAATGAAAGAGAAAAGAAGCAGAAGCAACACAAGATTGACTTGCTGATTCACGGAAAAATAATTTTTTCTGTAAGAAGTCAACCTAAAGACCTGTGGTTTCCTATTGATCTGCGTGCTTTAAATTACTGTACTGGTACTGAACTACTCAAAATCCTATTATGTTCCTATATTATCCTCTCTAAGCTCCTCTTCTGTCCAAGCTCATCTAAGCTGTGCATTAGCTGATTAAACGGTTGTTGGCAAACAAAATGTGCGATAAGAAAGCTTATTTTACCTTTCCTCACTGAGGGCTGAAATTGGCCTTTATTTCTCATACTTAGTTAATTTCCACAAAATTTGTTGAAGTGTGATTTTGTTGCCTTTACCCCACTGTCAGACTGGACTAAAATTGTCCAGTGGGTTGAAAAGTCACTGCAGTCAATTGGACATATATCTGCACAAAGAACAAAAATCACATCAAGATTGCTCCTTTAGGAAAAAAATAGCAGAAAATAGATGTAGCAGATCTTGCTTTATTTTTGCATTCTCACAATTTACTTTTTAGTTTATAGTTTTAGTTTTGCAAATATGAATCATAAATGGGTGGTAATTATTGTTCTCATGGAAGACTTTTGTTTCATCTTATTCATGCACTGGGAAATCAATGTGGCTTTTGTTTTCAAACAAACATCCAGGGTAATTAAAATACAACTCCTAGTTTATATAAAACACTGAAGTCTAATTAATTCACGGTTATTGAAAAAAAAAGAGAACTAAATAATATTATTTTTAGAGCCAATGTCCTAACTGCATCATGAACATTAAGTAACCAAGAACTATCATCCCAGTTTTCTGATTATTAATTTAAAAATGAATGTGAAATTTTGCCAAAATATGGATCAAATATTTTCTTCAGTTCTTTTATTTTCATTCTTTCTTGAGTGTCTGGAATTTGTCTCAGGTCCAAATGTGCTGAAATAATGAGGGACGATATTTGACATAATGAGGGGATGGTATTCAAACCTGAGCCTTTACAAGAACATTACATGACAATTGCAGCCCAAATTTGTGAAACCAAGTATTTGTCTAAAGTTCTAAAAAACATGCAAAATACTGATGGTTTCCTGAGGAGGAAGGAACATTTAATAAAGGTGGCATTGAGAAATATAAATGGCTTAAATATAGGTGGCTTTTGAACAAAAATGGGATTCCACAGAACACAAGGAAATGCGGACTGAGTAAGTGCTGCTTTTACAAACAATAGTCCTACTTGGTAATGAAATATTCTGTCCAGAAGAGTGGCAAAATTAGACTGGATGAAACACTCAGGAAAATATCAGAGGAAAAATTAATGTATTAGCAAAAAGGACAAGATGATCTACCCAGTGGACACTTGTAATTGTTGTGATTCAAATAAGAATCTGCTGTATCTGAGAATGTCTGTAGTCATTGTGTTCCTTTAAAAGAGGCAGAGATGCTGCCAATTATGAAATTGTCGTGAAGTACTACATTCACTGAAAATCTTGGACTTTTTTGATGTTTCTGGAGGGTAATGCAGATGTTTTTCCATTCAAGGCTTCATTTATTTTCATGTAAAAGGGAGCAAAGAAGATTGGAAGAGAGACATTTCTGTTCATGTGCACCATATCCTCCAAAGGTGGAGACAGGGCAGGAAGACTCAAAAGAATAAATTCAGGAATAAGTAGTGGAATCTGACATGTGTAATCAGCAGCTCATCCTGAACCTGAGGAGGAGAGTTTCATTATTGACAGATTTGTCTTTGTAATTTAAATGGTTTCACCACTGAAGAACTGAGCTGCCCAGGCTCTCCAATGGGAAGTGTTTAATAGTGCTATAAGAGCTCTATGCCATCTAAAGCCATGTTCAGCTGTCGTTTGTTCATCCTCTGTAATGCAACAAACCTGCTAGAATGCTTCTGTACCCAGCTCCCTAAGGCTCCTGTGCTTATGTCCTCACCTGCAGAGCAGATCCTGGCAGGGACTGCAAAGCTTGCACAGGCTCACAAAAGCTGCTTTTCTACACAACAGGAAATTAACCCCAGTATCTTTGCTCTGTAACAACGGTTCACATCCAGGATCTTGTGATACCTGTCACCCAACTTTCTCTGTCCCTATATTAGACAACTAAAACAAATAATTCTGTCTGACACTATGATCCATAAAGCTACAAATGCCAGCAGGGAATCATTCATCACGTTTGAAAGGAAATGTTTGAATACAGTGAAATGTTCTCAGGATGTGAACAACTCTGCTTCACTGACTGTAAAAGATCTATATCTCTACAGATATCTGTCTATCTCTATTCATCTACATCTTTCTCTCCCTCCTTCCATCCCAATCCTCCACCTTGTATCTTTATCATCTCTATAGGTGAATTAGATGATGCAAAAAGTTTTCCAAAAGTTAAAGGTACCCGAGGTAAATTTGAGCTTCATTTCCATATTCTGCTTTCCATGTAGAACAATTTGAGATCATTTTAACAACAAATGTGTCAAAATGGTAATTCAGAAATTCTGGTACAGCAGTTTGGAAGCCTTGGTTTACCTTTTCTCTCTGACATGTGGGAAATGGGTCACATATTCCTTCAGGCATACAATAGCACAGGGAGTGGCATACTGAATAAACAGGACCATTTCCACTGCTTTATGCAACACTTGGTTTCTAGGAACTGCATTGAAAATACTTTCTAACGGGCAAAATGGTGGTGAAAAGCAGGTTTGCTTTCCCATAATATTATATGCACTAGCTCCTCTCCAAGAATATCTGTGCAGGAGGACATGGAACAGTCAACTGGGAAATGAAAAATGGGAGTACAGAATTAGATTAGGAAGGTAAAGATATTCTGATCACAAAGGGATCTTTTACTTATAAAGTAAGGGCACTACTGAGACATGAATCAAGGCTAAAGTAAATTTGGCCAGTCTTTTGGCCACAGACATCCTAATAAAAACCTGAAAGTCTCATGTCAGCAATCAAGAGACTGTAATTTGCAGTACAAAATAAATTCATGAAATCATTATGAAACTTCAAAACAAGATCTCATTCAGAGTCTCCAAACTGCCTTCAGTAACTTTATTTCCTTTACAAGGGATAGAAAACTGTAAGGCATTGAAACAGAATAAAAATGATGAAGGTTTTTCAATAGGCTCATTGTAGGAATAAAGAAAATAAACTATCAAACTGGCCTTTATTGTCAAGGTAAAGAGGCATTTTTGTGCTGAACGTTTCTACACTGATTTGTGAGACACACTGTCTCCATGTAAAGTTTACATCTATATCCTATTCACATTTTGGTCCTGAATACAGTAAAAAAAAATAGGTTAAAATAACTGTGAATTATTCTCCAAAAAATTATGTCACCATTACCTCAGAGTAAATGTGTCTTTAGTTTTTTGTTGCTCCTTAAATAGCTTTTTTGTGCTGCTAGAGTTTAAGCACTGCTGGAACTCTGTCAATTCTTGACCTTATTTATTTTCTTGCCTAAGTAAGGAAAACTCCCAGCTGATTGTAAGAGTGCTCTGTTGCTATCACAAAAGACCCTCTTCTTTGAGGAAAAAAAAAGCTGAATTTCCGGTGTGAGATCATCAGGTTCAAGAAAAGGAGAAAAAATGCTCTTAAAAAAATAACTGAAGCAGACAGCAGAGCAGGAATTGGTGATTATCTGGCAGACAGTCAGATCAACACTCATGGCAAGGAACGAGGAACACTGGCTCTGCAGCTGCAGGCTAAAAAAAAATTGGTGAGTCGAAACAGTGAGCATTTATCAACAACTGGAAGCATTTAGACAAAGCAACTAATTTTTCATTGTTCTCCTTTATAATAATTTTTTTTTCCTGCATTCTTCTCCAGTCAGAAAGGCAATTAGCATACAGAGTTCTCATCAGTCCTTCTGAGAGCTTTCTCTCCTTTCCAGGACTGACAGGACTGACACAGTAGAGCTGGTTGCACACAAGCAGTTTTTGGCATGACTAAAGGATCTGGGGGCAAGGCAGATAGTCTGCCTAATTTATTTATTTTTAAAGGGATAACAGAGGCATTGTTCCAAACAAGCTGAATTCTGGTGGGAATGAGTTTGTTCTTCCCCAGTTACGCTCTGTGTTCGAAGTACTCTTTAGAAGTTTAGGGCCTTGGCCAAATAACACTTGGTCCCTTTCAGATGCCTTGGGCTATACTGCTGAGACAGGGAGAAGCACAGTTCACAGATCTCTTCACAGACTTTCAGTTTGGAGACCTCACAAAGTTGAGAGAGGCATCACAGGCTTGCTCACTTCTCTTACTACTGCGGCTTCTCAGAAGGAGGTGTGCACTGGAGTTGTTAAAAATCGGGGTAGGAAGAAACATATGAGTATTAAAAGTAAGTTATGAGTGGTGGGATGAGTTTTACTTCTACCCTAATCAAGAGGATAAAGTCACAGAGCAACAACACTTATCATGAGATATTCTTACCTCCTATGATTTCCTTTGGCATGTGGGCCATGAAGGTACAATCTGTCCCTATCCTCAGCATTTAACAGAGGGCTTTTTTCCTTTCTTTTCTTCATGAATTCAGAGACTGTACCCATAACATGGAGGCAAAATGCTTTGGAAAGTGCTGTATTACAGAGGGAAAGCTCAGCACACATGTGAGTGTATCCCAGGCACCGGGGCCTGTAAAAGCATATTAGATAAACACAAAAAGATATGTAGGTCAGAAAGCAATTTTTTCAAATGGGAAAAGTGACTGGATGTTCTAACAATTTCTTATTATCTTCTGTCAGATACATCAGCTGAGGGCTTGGTCCTTCATTTATACTAATTGTGTGTAATTCATTGCATTGAGAATTAACTAGGTGGCAGTAATCACTCAATGATCTCAGATATATATCATAAAACTTATGAGTTTTCTTGTCAGATTAAAATTGGGGGGGGGAGTATGGACAAGTTTCAGGTCTTAAAAGAATATTTTGTCTTAATTGAGCTTTGCAGTTTATGTAGCAGATTTATTACTAGCACAAAGAAAGCATTCATGGGTCCTAGTTCATCACTGACATTGCAGATGCACAGAGCCTTTAACTCTATGCGCTAAAAAGAGCTGCTGCATTTAGAGAACTTTGTGTTTACTTCTCAAACTGTTCACAGAAAACACATAAATGCATACTGTGCAGAATTATCCACTGTTGCTTCATCCTCACAGGTACATCAGTGTTCCACAATTCTTTACGCTAAATGTGTGCCTCGTAGGAATGCATGGGGAGAGCAAGAAAGGTGGCATTCTGATGGAACTGGCAAAATAGTTAAAAAAAGAATACAAGATATGGTGTAAACCTTGATACAAGCCTTTGTCTCCTAAAAAGCATTTATTATGAAATTGTTATAGACAAAAAATTCTTTTCTTCAGTCTGTGTCAGTAGCAGGAACTGGGAGGACAAGAACAAAAGTAAATTGTAGGCTATAGGAGCCTTCTCATTGTACAGCTTCCAGGATAGAGGCTGCACTAGAAATACAACTCTGTGAAGTTCTTTCTTCAAAATCTTTTGGTGGGAAGGTAGTCAGCTTCTGCCTGTGAAAACTCTAGGGTTTATTTGTCCTGCAGTCCACAGTTTCCCCGTAAATGTTGGGAGATTAACTGATTTGTAGACAGATTTGAGAAGGTTGCTTGATTTTAAATGTAAGGGCTTTTTAAAGTTTTCTCAATTTTGAACTAATTTGATTCAGTCAATATCTGTCTAGTCTGGGACTAGATGTTTTCAAGTGATGGCTGTGAGTTCATGTTACAAAGCTCTTACTAGTTCTGTGGTGACACTTTAGAATATGCTACTTGACAGGTATGAGAAAAGAAAATAGAAATACAGTACACCAGACAGAAATTCTTCTGAAGGAATGTGGAAAAACAATAATACTACACTGATATAAGGGCAATGCTTGTTATTCATGACAACATGTATGAATGGAAGGAAGCACAACATGTGCATCTCAGTAGTTCATTAAGCATAAAAATTCTCAAGTTATGATCCTATTTTGGAATTGACTGTACTCTTTCTGTAATATAAATCCTTGAAATACATTATTATTTTTTGAAATAAGTGTACATTTGCTCCAAGTAAAATGGTAAAATTAATGATTGGTTGCATCTGTACTAATGGGTAGGAAG
Source organism: Euphonia xanthogaster (assembly GCA_034509185.1). Taxonomy (NCBI): domain Eukaryota; kingdom Metazoa; phylum Chordata; class Aves; order Passeriformes; family Fringillidae; genus Euphonia; species Euphonia xanthogaster. Next base: position 18,484,617 of record JAYDZK010000056.1, on the reverse strand, counting down.
TTGTGCCCAGTCTTGTTGGAAGTGATTTGACAAACAACTGTGAATAAACTTCCTCAGAATTTTGAATCAGAAATGGGGAAACAAGATGAGGGAATATGTGTTCACTCTTTGAGCAGGGGAATAAACCACTGGCATGCATTTTTGTGGATGAGGTGTTATAACAACAGCAGTAGCAAAATATTCACACAAGTTGCAGCATGGAAGTGTTTTGGACTGATGATCTTAACGAATCAAACATAGTATCTTAGTAAATATATATTAAAATAATTACTATTTCTGACTAAGGATCCCCTGTGAAATTTACAATAAAACTTCAGAGTAAAAAGAAAAATTATCAGAAGACATTTATGAAACTCCTAAAAACTGAAAAGAAATGATACTGTTAATGTAGCAGATTCTTAAAATAGTGTGTGACTGAGTAGAAATACTTCTATACAATGAGTGCAACGTAACAGACACCCACATCACTGTAGTGCAACTTTCCCCCTCTCACATTTTCCTTGGTTGTATACAATTTTTTTTTCTTTTTTTCATAATAAAATCATCAATAATATGGGAGTTATTTTTCTTCTTTATTCATACACATTAGTAACCTTTTTTCTCGCTGATTATAAATGAAACATCATTTGTGTTTCACTGATTCTGCATGGTGATTGAAAGGAGGTTTTTTATATAATTACCAATACATAAATAAAAAGCCAAACAAATAAAAAATAACTGTATGCCAAAGTCTGTTCCACATATTTATTCAAGGCTCTGAATTATGAGAGGATTTACAAGGATCAGTACAGCACCCAATAGCTGTGCAGAGCTGACAGGGAAGAAGTGAGACTCGGTGTTAAAGGGAAAGGGAAGTAGGAGATGAGGGAAACACAAGCTCTGCACCATTTTTTGGCATTGTTTTCTACTTACTACACACTGACTTATTTACTCCACTGCATATCTGAAAAGTGTTGGGTACCTTTGTTTGTACCCACAGTGGATACCACTGTACTTTACTGCGTACTGTGTGAAGCATAGGAGAAGGTTGCAATTGTCTTTTATCATACCCCAAATACATGTTGATGTGCTACAAGATGACATTTTAGTCATTAGTTTTACAACAGTGAAGACAAAACATATATTTGGAGGAACATGCATAAGCACATATGTATGTATACAGACATATTTGTGGGACTGGTGACTGATTTTTTTCAGGCGTGAGAAGGTGTTGAAGTTTGAAAATATGTTTTTCTCATTTTGTCTTTGACATTTGTGGTTCTCTCTTTACAGCACTAGATTCAGTGTTTATATTTTGAGTTTTCTACTCTTCTTAAATATCGCTGTTTAAATAATATATTTGCCCACCAGATTAGTATTTTTTTACCACACAAAAGTTTTATTCAAAAGAGAAGCATTTTCTAAACTATGTTGCTGAGTAAAAGCTGACATGTTACCTCCAACATTAGGAAAAAAAGCAGCCCCCCCTTTTTGTTTTTACTTTTTGTCCTAAGTCTGCTATGAATATTATGTATGACTTTTAGTATTGTTTTCATCTTCCTTTATTTCTTAAAGTATCTCTGTAACAACCTTTTCTCTCGTTTTACAATTTACCAAGATAACAGAAATCAACTGGGTCATTTCTTGAAGGATTTTTTAATCAATCTATCCGATCTTTATCATTTATGAAAGAGAGAGATACATTTCTTTACTCATGGGATGCTGTGTTGCTCAATTATATTTGAAGTATTTTGGAATTCATCAATTGTCCATGCTGGGGAATAGTTAAGAATGTTAAACTTGATAAAAATATTAGCGGGCTTTATCAACGATTATCTAGTGAATACAAAAGATCTGTGTTACTTTGATAAAACTTTGGGAACATATTTTGAGTACCCCCAAAAGTATCAATTCCTGTTTATATGAGGGCAGGTATGTAATAGTTATAATGTTATGCATAATTTTATGTCAGCATTATTAGCCTGATGATGTCTATTTGAGAAACCCAGTAATGAGGATTGTTAAAAGCATATTGTAACCAGTCCCTTACCAGAGAGGGAATTCAAATAGTCCAACTGATCAGCATAATAACTGAGAGAATGGAAATATATGAAGGTACCTTATGATTTGCTTTCTCTCTTTTTCACTGTGGATCATGGATTAATTAACCTCTGATCATGTTTGGTTCCCTCATTCAGTTCTCTCCAACTAGTTCTCATCTTTTTAAGTGGAGCCAAGCCAATGCTAATATAGAAGAAATTTCTCCTCTGGATAAAATCACAATATATATTTCAACTGGCTAATTATATTCAGTCTCTCCCTGGCCAGTGAGTCAGTGAGGCTGCTTCTGAACACATCCTTCTGTTTCTATGAGCATCTCAAGGACTCTTCAAATTATATGGTCTCTTTCACGATGAAAGAAGAATTTTTATAACACAGATAAAAGAAATAAATTAAACCACATGATAGTGCTTCTGCAAGATATATTATTCCAAACAAAAACTTTAATATAATGATAGGATTATCATATTAATGTGTTATGCTTTAAGTATTCAAAAATGTCTCTCATGTTACTCTATTATAGTGATGACACAAAAGTATTGCAATAAAAATCTTAATTATAGTCCTTCTACTAATTGCTATAATATATTTTAAGAGCATTAGTCAGTTTAGGTTTTTTTTCTTTTTTTAATTCCTGAGACTACCTGCAAAAAAGGAGAGAAAACTGAACTACATTTTAGAGTGATCTCTATTAGACCCTATTGTTTTCTGGATCTACTTTTTATTGTTTTGTTGCTACATCATTCAGAGATCACTAGAGGATCATCCATTTTATATTACAATCTTCAGAAGATCTGCAGGATTTTGAAGTCAATTTTATTATCAGGAAATCCTTCCAGGAGAGAGAAACACAACTAATGGAAACACAACTTTTATTCTTGCTCTTTCCGTAATATAAAATAGATTATGTGAGAAGGGGAATTTGCTGAGTCTTGAAGTCATGCTTGCAACTCATATTATGCCTACATTTCTCTTCATAAAAGTTATTGCTTGCTCAACCCTTAAGCAAAGTTTCCAAGCTGAAAAACGCAAACTGATGGAAACCAAGACGTCACTCAAATATTCCAACCTTAAACATAAAGTCTTACATTTTATGTTTATATCGGGTTTTTGGGGCTTGCTTTATATATTAATTCTTTAATTTTTGGAGACCTTATATGTTTCTTCATCTTGGAAATAAAATGTCTTTGCTATGCCTTTGGACATCTTTGGACCTGCATAGAATAAAATGTACCAGGAAGACACCAGGATATACTGGATTGTTTTCTTTGATAATATTTCCAGATGAAATTTCCAGGTTCACATACTCACACTAAAAATTATTAATATATAAAATGATAAATTATTTGAAGTTGCAGCTTATCATGAACGGATCTGAAAATCCAGAACTGTAAACTCAGCTGTCCAAGATCCAGACTCATACTCTGTTAAAATTTCACCTGGCTGAATAACAATTGCAGATATATTTACATCAAATTTTAAAGCATTTCATGACTGCATATTGCCATTTGCAAGGCGAAGAACAGTCGCGTCATGAAGCACTCATTCTACTAGAGGTACCCAAGTCATTCTCTGAGAGAAGGAGATAAGTTAGAATATATAATTTTATGTGAGAAATGATGTTTGAGGAGGGATTTGGAAAAATAATGGATGAATGCCAGTGGCGCAGGTTTGGAAATTATTTTCATTTTATTATTCTGATCTCTCTGCACCAAGATTATAAATTTATAAGTTACTGACATTCATATAAATTATATACAAAATCTCCAAAGAAATCCTGCTACATTAAAAAAACATGAAAATTAAAAAAATGTAATTCTTGAAAGAGAAGAATGTCACTACTTGAATTCCATCCCTGTACATTTGTGTATTAAAAAGCAGCCTTAAATTTGCATGACCATTCACAAGTATAGTCACAATACTTTGTGATTCTTCCATCCACTGGGTCAGACTGCTAATTTATATTCTTTATTTTCTCTCTATGCAGTCTGTTTCAGATTTTGCTCCATCTACTTTATTTATCTGGCTCCATACCCTGCTCATCCTCTGATTAACTGATTGCTTTCACATCTCAAGTCACCATCAGTTAGGTTCTATTTCCTTTTGTATTTACTCTTCTGATTTTAGAACCATCTGCAGAAGTATTGACTGTTTACAAGTATGCATGAACAAATCAGCTCTAGAGGTGATGGCAGGTAAGAAGCCAATCTTATCTTAATGAGTGAAGAAAAGCTAATTTTGTTCCTTCCTCTGTCTAAAATGTAGGCTGTAAAATTTTTTTCTGTCTTATTATTAATAGATATTGCAGCTCTGTGACCAGAGCCAGTCTGGGAACCAGAACAGACAACATGAATGCACTGGAATTGGAGCATCATTATCTGGAACTCTTTGGACCAAAAAGTCCCAATCCTGTGCTGAACAGATCCTTTATTGAGGAAAAGTCAGGAACCAGCATCCTCCTTTCCCTAAGCAGCAGGGCACTCTGTTCAGAAGAGTGCTTGCAAGAGTGATCTTTTATTGCAGACATCCACACACCGTAGGTGCAGGTCTCTGCTGCCTGTCCTTGAGCAGTGTAGTTTCTCTCTGGCTGGTTAGCATTTATGCAGCAATCAGCAGGAAGAACTAAGTGGAGCTGCAGTGTTCCTGTGTAGCTCAGCAGAAAAATGTTGTGTGCTCTGCACTGCTTTGGACTGCTCAGATAAATTCTAATCGACAGGCTTCAGCAGCACAGCCATTACACGTGCGCTCACCATTGCATCAGCCAGGGAAAGACTGAGCTGCATGGAGTGCTAACAATGAGCAGACCAAAATTATCTTGTGGAGATGCAGCAGTGAGGTTTTAGAATTATACACTTTCATGGATTTCCACAAAGTATTTAAACTATTATTTTTTCTAATAACCAGGAATGATCATAATGTGGGATTTTCTTTTGGTTGGTTGGTTTGTTTATTTGGAAGGGGGAAAAGCATAAATGGTATGGAAGCAGGTCTCTTAATTATTGAATATAACATTACTGAATTCATAAAGGACAAGATACTTTTTTCCCCCTTGAAATAATTTAGGGCAACTACACTTCATCCACTGCAATGGCAGATGGAAGTGGGAGGGAGTTGATGCTCTCTGACCTTGCTCTGAGAGACGGCTACATGAACCTACCTGCCTGCCCTTCAACAGAAAGGAGCAAATTTGTAAACAGTATGAGGGATCCACCCAAGAAGAATCCTTTGAGTCATCAGCAGCACTACATTATCTTGTACTTCAACTTGATCATTATGAGACCTTTTACCCAGTTTTTCCAGAATGCGAAAAGCATTTCTCTCTGGCCTACTTGTAACTGCTTAAAATAAATTCTTCAATGAACCTCAAATTATCCACGGTATTTTCTATCCAGTGCAATGAATACATTTACTTAACCTGGATAACATGTGGTTTCATGTAATCCCCAGATGATAATTTGACTGAAATATCCTAGGGAGTCATTATGAGTGTCTTATGCAGAGAATCAAAGAGGAAAATAATTGTATGCACTTGACAGAATGAAATGCTTGTAAAAACCAGCGATTTTATCTGGTACCCTTGAATACAAGACAGACCCCATTTACTTCATCTAAATGGAAAAGAAATCTCAATAAAAAATCTTGTCTTGGTGTTAATTTGGTCTAGTTGCTTAAAGGCTGGGTACCTACACTCCCCACTTATTATCTTCTTCTCTGCCAAAATACTGTAAATTCTGCAGAAACAGCTAGTATCCTGGCACAATGCCCTATAAAATTCTTGTGTCCCAGTTTCACTTGGTTAATATATTTTTTTTTGCCTAAGCACCTAGAAAATAACAGTTTTACTCTCAACTTCACCAATATTATTCAAACTGACAATTTTCCTTTCTTTCACTTATATATTGGTATCATTTATTCTTGCTGTCAATCTTTATTAACTACAGGAAGAAGCACTTATTATTATTGGCATTTAAACCATTAGAGTTTACTGGGCAAAATTTTATCGCTTGCTCTTTTAGAATTTGCAAGTATTGGATGCCCTGTTCTCTACAAACATTTCATGTTTTCTGTCTCTCATAACATGTAATTATGTATAAAGTGGGTTCTGTGGTGGCACAAAGAAGCTTTGTGGGTATACTTACCATCACCATAAGACAGTTTCTTTGTAGATTAACAATGTAAGAGTGCACAGGAGTTCAGAGTTCATAGATCTAATGCCCATAAGTGGCTTTCAGTTAGAAGTTTAAGTGCTAGCTACTGACATTTTTATAATGAGTCTGCAGCTCTGAAAAGGAAAGCAAATAATGATTAACCACACTGTATCAGAAAGGAAAGAAAATTCCCTCTGTGAGAAGAATGTTATTGTGGAAGCGAAAAAGAAAAAAATTAAATGTTTAATAATATTCCTTGTTGAATGACTATTTTGGGAGGCCTGCAATCTGGAATGTGAAAAAAGGCTGCTATAAATATTATGATGTATAATCTCAAAAAATGTATAAAAGGGAAACACTTTTATCTTGTTGTGTGGCAATTAGGCACGCCTCTCCAATGCACTTAGAAATCATTCTTCTTCACTGCCTTCTCTGCTTATTCTTATTTTTTTGTATCCTGGTAATGCTCTGGAGTTTTCCCCTTTAGTCTTTCAAGAACACATATAAACTTATGTTTGTAAACAATCTGAAACAAATAATGCTCGCAATCCTTTTTATGATATGAAAATATTGTACTGGTATTTTGCCTGAGTAGCAAAATTTTCCTAGATAGGCAAAATTCCCCTAGATTTTTAGGAAAACAAAATCAGAAGGGATAGAGTAGGGGCTCTTTTCCTATCCTCTGATTTGTTTGTTTCTAGATTTTAAGCTACCTAAACAGAGATTGCTTTGCATTTAATTCCTAATAGTGTTGCTGGCTACAATTTTTACGATCGTGACACTGTTCAGAACCCCAGGCACATTATGACCCTGTGGTGCTTGTCAGTGCAGAAATACAGAGCAGATAAATGGTCTCTATAGCACGGTCAGGGTCCCTACCTGTAACAGCGTATTACCTATAGCAGAAAAATGGAAATACAGGTTAACAGAGAAGCAGAAAAAACAGTGATCTGGTCTTGTCCTTGGCATATTTGGAATTTAGCAACTACAGGTTTTTTTATATGTATTGCCATTATAGAAGTACTAAAGATGGAAAACAAAACCAAAATGTTTTTGAAGGCTTACAGGGAGTGTGGAAGAAAGATCATACAAGAAAAATGATTGTGGACTCCCACAAAATGAATGAGTAGTAACAACAAGTGGTGACATTACAAAAAGTGGAAGCGAGTACCCTTTCTTCAATGCAGCAGAGAAGTTGTGAAGAATTTGCACCAGATGTGCAGTTTAAACTGATGGCTGTAAGAATGTTTTTGATAGATGCTTCATGGATGGCTGTGCTCATGGTAAGATTGCATGCATCAGTGACAGAGAAATCAAGCCACAAAATATGGAACAGAGTTTGACATGTTTAGTTGCCCAAAAGAATTGCAAAGAGCCTCCAGAGTTTAGCTGTAATGAGGACATGAAGACTACAAAAAGGTTTTAATGTAAATTTTTATTTAGCTTATTATCTTCCGTGGCAGTCTCTAAAATGACATTATTGCCTCTGATTAACAATATTATAATAATTAGGCCTAGCCTTATTTTCTGTCGAAATTTTTTTTCTATATTTTGTAACATTTTTTGAAGTAAAAATATTGGAAATTTATGCTGTTTCCTTCTTGCTGAATTACCAAGCTAATGAGAACAGCACTTCAAGAGGTAGCTACGTCTTCCAAAACTACTTTCTGAGTATGTTTCACTGCATGAGCAAATGTTGTCATTAAAGAAATGGTAACTCAGATAGGAATGCTGTGAGATATTTAAAAGGGTTGATATGAAGTTCATATGGCTCCCTCAAGACTTCAGGTAGTATAATCTGCAGTGATAATAGACTGTCTTCCACTGTGTGTTTGGTGTCATAGCTGAAGCATTTTGTTCTCAGAAAAATATGCATGTCCAAGTTGGGCCTTGCCAGTTCAGTAGGAAGAAATAACCCAGAAAGTACTGAAGATTAGATTTGTGTCATTTTTCTGTTATATATTGAGCTTCTCATTGAAGAAAAGTGGTTATTTTGGGTCAGCATTGATAAAGAGAGATAAACAGCTTTCTTTTTGCAAGGTCTGCCTCAGATATATTCCCCATGGTTACTACCAGTGCCTGGCAATTGCTTTGTGCTGGCAGGTTCTTCATTCTTGATTTCCACTCTGTTAGACAGATGTGCAACATACTTCTCCTCAAATGTTTTATCAAAAGCTCAATGCAATATAACATATTAAATCTGCAAAGTAGTATTCATATAGATATTAGGCCTGGCATGCTTATGTTTTGCTATTATGCCCCTGTGCACTGAAAGAATTGGCCTACATGTACAGAAGTTATATTTATGCATCTTGAGTTTTGTTCATGAAAAGGTAATGGGCTTAATTCTTTAAGGTAACAGTAGCTTTACTTCTGGCTGAAACCAAAATCAAAGCAACATACGAATGAAACACTCTGAAAAAATGTGGAAATCCTAAGAGAAAGCATCAAAAGGGGATAAGTTTTAAAGCAAAGTTCAAGATATAAACAAAACCTTAGCGGTTTCCAACAGTTTTCACAGAAGGTTGTGAGTTCAGAAATCAGTATATAGATTTCACTGATCTTTATATGACAGTAATATTGATACCATTCTCCCTGTTACATGAACATTGCAGAAGATTTATATGAAGTCAGCAACTTTTTTCTACCGTGTTTCTTAGCTGGTAAGTCCTTTTTAACAAAATAAGCAATTAATCTAAACCAGCATCATCTAGGAGACCTTGGGAAGGACAAACATTTATTTTGATCAAAGAGTTGCTAACAGGGATATTTATAAAAATTAATAATGAAACAGAGTATCTTAATTACTCTGTGGAAACTTCAGATGAACATACCATACGCACTGGGGAAAGAGAGTGTGTTGGTAACTTGTCATTATAACAGGCAGATAAATATACAACAATTATGAATATGGTTCACTTTATTTGTGTTCCCACTTCTGTATCTTAACTGCTACAACCAATTTATTAAATTTCAAGCTTTAAATTTTGTTTATTGCAATTAACAACCAACTTATAAAATTTCAAACTTTAAATTCTATTTATTGCAATTAAATTATTGCTCTCTGCCATGGCTTGGGCCTTTTATACACACAATGTGCACATATAGATCATGAGCAAGGGATAGACTGTTGGGATCATCTATCAGGAATATCTGGGTTGTACAGGAAATGGGAAAGTAGATTAATCTGTCCTAATTCAGGCATTTAAAGAACTCACTCTGTGGTTCATGGAGAAAAATAAGGGTATAGAGCCAGTGATTAATTTCTTCCTAAGCCTGAAACAAATCAAATTTACCATTCTCTAGTGAAACCTATTTCTTTCCATTGATTATCACAGGAGTCCAGGATGCCTGGCTGCTCCTTAAACACCTAGTATGAGGTGAGAGAAGCTCATACCTTGGCACTCTTTCCTACTCAAGCACATTACCTTAGCAGTAAGGTTGTCTTTCCATTTCAGCTCTGAAATTGGAATTAGCTCTAATCCCTAGACCCATCATTATTTAAAGTATTTCTTAGAAATCTCAAGAAGCTACAAATTATCAGAATGGAACAAGAGAATTGAAATGAGGACTAGGAAGTTAGAGCCACAAAACGAGTCAGGACATTATATCGAGTGCAGTTACAGTATTGATGTGTGGACAACCATACGTGTAAAAAACTCTTTCATGATTGGGTTCAGAGGATAGAGGTTAATGTCTGATTAACTAGATGGAGTTTGGTAACAAGTGGGAGATCTCAAGAGTCCACTGTAGTCTTTATCAATGACCTGGAGGAAACATCAGTGCGCACTTTTATTACGACTGTAGATGACACCAAACTGTGGAGGACCAACCAAGATGCTCAAGTGCAGGGGCACTCTCCGAGGGACCTAGATAGGCTGGAGAAATAGACTAACAGGAATCTTATGAAATTCATGGAGGACACATACAAATTCCTGCACCTGGGGAGGAAGATGCTACAGGCTAAGGACAGAGAGCTGGGAAGCAGCTCTATGGAAAGGGAACTTAGGGTCTGCTGGACAGCAAGGCGAGCATGAGCCAGTGGTGTCCTGGCACAACAGCCTCTTGGACTGCATTAATGGGATAAAACCCATTACATAAAAAGGAGGGGTTAGCCCCTCTGCTTAGCTCTCATCAGTTTTATTCCCCCCAGCACAAGATAGTCATCAATATCTGGAGTCAGTTCAGCTCATGGCCACTGTGATGGCTCAGGGCTAGAGAACTTGCCCTGTGAAGAGAGGCTAAGGGAGAGGTATTGTCTACCCTGAAAAACAGATGACTTTGAAGGAATTGAACCACATTACTAAATGCCTATGGGGAGGCTATTAAAAAGGTGGAGCCAAGCTTTTCCAGAACTGTATAGAATCAGAATCTGACAAATCATTAAAATTGGAAGAGACACACATCAATTATATAGTCCAACTTGTCTGCTGAAGGAGAGTCAGCTAATGAAGCCTGTCCAAAATTATATAGTGAGAGGATGACACATAAATTGAAATAAGGGAGATCCAGCTGGATGTAAGGAGAAATGTTTTTCCCAAGAGTACAGTCAAACATTGTAAGAAGTTACTCAGAAAGATGATGCAGTCTCTTTTCCTCTTTAAGGGTCTTCAAGATGCAACTAGGTGTTGGATCTCCTGAGGTTCTTTATAATCGGAATAATTCCATAAGAATCATCCTTTTCTGAGGATGGTCAGAAAAAGAGCTATAGCTAGTGGTCAAATTTTTGGTTTATTAATCTCTACTTGGGCATATCATGAATTTGTTAGGGTATATAAGTTTATCAGGTTCTACTTGAAAAGGTGCTAAAGCTCTTATTAAAAGACTGTTAATGCTGAGCATCTGTGCTTCAATTTTTAGAAATCTCTAATTTGTCACCTAAATTTATTAATGGTTTTTGAGTTCTGTTTTTGTGCCAATTTAGTTTTTAAACTTAAGTGACTTTTGTTCTTCCAGGCATTTACCTGCTTGGTGCATTTATAGGCAGCAGTGATGTTGCTTTCAGTTTTTATTTTGTTAGGCTGGATAAAGCAGACTCTTACATACCTGTCTCAGGGGAAATGTTCTCCATTCCCTTCTTCACGCTAGCTGCTTATTTCAGTACCTGCCCCATTCATTTTGCCTGAACTTGTGGCCAGGATTTGGTGCTGGTCTGTGCTCCCTGAAAGATTCCAGTAGTACAGCATGACACATGCTACCTTCTCAGACAATCTCTTCCTCCTTGAACAGTGTCTTACAGTTTCATACAGACATTGCATAATGCTAGGTGAAACGAATCAGATTTTGGCTCCCCTGTCCTGCCTCCTTGCTTAGCCTTGTGTGCTGCATTAACAAGGGAATGCTTGAGTATGTGGAGCCTTAGGGCTGGTCCCAGACTGCAAATTTGGATGCACCAATATTTACATGTTCAGTATATGAGCTCACAAAAGAAATAAGCCATCTTCTAAAGGTGTCATCTCACGACAGAGCGGTCAGTGTTTGGATCATTTTCATCTGTATTGAAATATTAGACTTTCTCCAAAGCCAGCAGTAGCTGGGAAAGAAAATTACTGAAGACACTCACAAATCAACAGGTATCCAGGTTTTCTGGCCTCCTCAGTGAATTTTCACAATCTGGAATACTTTGAATAATGAAACACCTATTGTGCAAGCATGGCAAACCCAGTGACCAAAACATTATGACACATGTCCCAGTTAGCAATGTTTTTTATTGCATTGGCAAAATGCTAACACATAGAGTCCCTTCTCCTCTTAAAAGTGTGTAAGAACTAGGTAAATTATTTATGTTGAACTTTTGTGAATTGCTTCTGATTCAATTTTTTTTAAGTCTGAAAAGCACATCTGGACAGGCATCAGTAAATAAACAGGCTAGGCTTCCCTTGAAACAGCTTGTATTTTGGAAATAACCACATAATTTGATATCAGGAGGACCCTGGTGTTTAGTTGAATATCTTTAAAGTATTCCATCAACAAGAATTAAAAGATCCAAGCCAAGATCAATTTCCTGACCTGATGAAAACTGGGATTTGCAATGCTGATTTGCTGTGATGGCAACAGCCTTATCCAGTTAAGGATAAGGCTGTTGCCATCATAGCAAATCAGCATTGCATAAATAAAATTATCAGTTTTCTCCTTCAATATTACAGTTGTCCCTAAAAATTCTCAAAATTAGGGCATTTGCAAGCTATTCTGGAGAAAATAATATCTTACTGTATGCAAGTGTGTCAGCACATCTAGACTCATGTTAGTATGTCCAAAAATGAAGGATAAAATTGTAATCATTACAATCCTACAGCAGTCACATTAGATATGCTTCCTATACGTAAAGTTTAAATATTTTGCACAATTTTTTATTTTATTAAGATGAACTAGAACATGGGTTTAAAAACAAAAATAATTACCTGAGATGACACTAAAAATAACACGGACTTGCAACTACTTATACATTTATTGACATTTTCACCATTAACTCACCTATATTCGTTTTTATATGCAAAAGGGGGAAATTAAGAAGTCACTTAAGAATGATGTTGTAGGACATACAAAACACACATGTAGAATAATGTGCAGATGCTGCATTTTGTTCAGATCTTATGGGTGATTTGCAGTCTCTGAATCATTGGATGAAAGCCAGATAGGACACCTCAAATTAGCTAACATGGAGCTGGAACCTTATGTTTAAACAAATGAATACTGCCTTGATTTCCTAAAAGATGGGCATCTAATGCTATTTACTGTGCCATAGGATATTCTACCAGGTCTCTATCTACCACCTGAGTAGGGCATGGGTTTTTCCTGAGTCCCATGTCACAGTGTGAGAGCAATGAGTCTGTTTTGGACAGCCTTTATCTCAAATGGCATTGGCTGCTTTTGTTCAGGTGGCTCGGTCAAGCCCAAAATGAGAATATCCTGGTTAGTGTACCAGTTAACATTGAACTGAATCTATAGGTTAGTGTCAGCCTGCGAGCTGGGTATCTGGTTTCAGTCTATAATTACTGTCAAAGGAAGTCTATGAGTCAATGAGGAAATCTAAAGCATAGGGAATTATTTGGCTGACCACAAGTAAAGACCACTGAGCTTCTCAAGTAACTGGCTAGTGACTTTTGAAATATCCTAGGATGTAAGAGACATCTACATGGGTTTATAGATTTGACACAGGATGTATGGGAGGTCCATGCCTTTATGGAACAAGACAAATGCCCCATGGGATGGCTTAATGTATTTAGTGTTTCAGTTAAGAGCCAATTCCTGTGCTTGAGGACAATATCCAGGTTGGTGATTTTAAGATTTCTCACAGTCAGTGGTGAAAAGGGCATACTTTCAGGCCCTGACTTGACTGTTTTAGGTATCTCATAAGGAGGGATAAATTACTTTGTAAAAGTGACAGATGGTATGAAAGGACTTCAGACAGCGACCTTACTCGTACATGTGCTTATCATAGCCATGTACTTTTTGCTGCATTGGGGAATACCCCCAGTGCAGGTAGTTGGTATCCAAGCTGCTCCTTGTGCCCTGAGTGGTGAGAAATGGCTGAAGACCCTGAAATCAGCTGTGGATGGGCACTGACTTTTGGCCTAACAAAGGGCAAGCAGAGCTGCATCACTGGCCAGACAGGGGGCTGGTCACCAGAGACCCTGCAGGACCCAACTGGAAATGAGAAGAGCCCAGACCAAAATATACAATTGGACCAAGGGGCTAATGCAGGGTACATGAGGCGTGTGTGCATAGACTGTAAGGGTATGAAAGCCTAGAGATCAATTTGCTTGGTTTCCTCCCTGGAGGCACCAGCTTGAGTTATGTTGCTGCACCACAATTCCATTGCTTACGAGAACCAAATGAGTGACTCTGAGACTGTGCTGTGGGGAACCTGGGGTTGAACTTGTAGGGAACCCTGGCCTGACTGTGTGGGGGTGGGTTGTGTAGGGACTCAGGTGAGACCCATTTACTCACTGGAGCCTCCCACTATAAAGGGGCTTTGGACACACAGTTAAAGCCTTGGATGGAGTGACTGTAAATCAGAGAGTGGCTCCTGAACTGACAGTAAAGTTCCTTAAAAAACAGATTAATCTTGCAGATGTTTGAAAATCTTCAACAGCTTTGGAGCTCCTCTGTGAACTTTTAAGATATCTCTGTCACTCACAGAGCTCCCTTGTCTTCCTCCAAAAGCATTCCAGTCTGTCATAAAGCACAAAGTTCTTAGCCAAACTTTGCCTGAGACAATTTGCCCCCATAACTTCTACACCTGAGCAGATGGCTAACCTAGCTGATGTGACATGAGCAATGTAGGTTGGCAAGCAGGACTTCTAAACCCAGCAGAAAAATATATCAAAACCACAAATTGTATTTAGCTATGGTTCCAAGCACTGCAGACTTGATGGCTCAGAGATTTTCCATAGGATTTTTTGTTTGATTTGGTTTCCTTTGGTGTTTTTTTTTTTTGTTGTTGTTGTTGTTTTTTAATTTTTTTAATAAAACCAGGTGGAGTAGTCAGTAAATTGAGGTTATTTCTGTTTGTTAGAATGAGCTGATATATTCATAATGCTATTTCGATACATTTTCTTTCAAACCAGTGAGACTAAAAGACATTCTCAAACACATATATCATGAGCAAGGCAAATTAGTTCAGCACTGATTTAGAATCATTGAGTTGTGTTTGTGCAAGCTAAAGTGCAATTTGCTTTCTTGTCTATATTCAGCAATTTATGAGACTGCTTCAGGACACTAATCAATAGTGCAATAGGCACTCTTCAGGACCAGCCATTCAATGTAGCTCATGGAACTGTGGTCCAGCATATATGTTAAACATATATATAACTGTAGATGTTTTTTTAAATGAAGGAAGACATTTTGAGAGCCTTGTAAAATAAACAAAATTATAGACATCTGTTGATAGACAAATGAATCAATGTTTGCAGCTGCTCTAAATTATTTTCTTTCCATTAAATCTTTTATTTTCTGAATAACCGGCACAGTATAGCTAAAGGCAATACAAGTTTTCACCACTCATAAAATAATTCTAATGTACATTTTTGTGCTATAATCCTACCATACAACTCTCCCTCTTCCTAAATATTTTAGATTTAGGCTTTAGAAGACCAGTAGTAAACTAGCTTTCCTGTTGGAGATGGGAGGGATTTTTTTTGTATCCACTCAGGTAGCTTTCTTTCATTTCCATTAGACATAAACAGGAACTATAGTGTTGAAAATTACATTTTTGAAATGTTGAGAGTTTTCAAGCATTTATAATCAGTTGCAATGGATTGAGGGATTTACTGACAAGTAGAGTAGCATTAGAACACCTGTTTTTGTAATATGACATTGCTAGCACAACACAATACTTAACACCCTGTTTACCTTTTACATTTATTTGCATTTCCCCCTTTTTTCCAGAAAAAAACAAAAAAAAGAGTAAATCATAACCAATTGTATATATCTAAGAATAGAACAGAGTTATGTAAAATGTAACACAGAGACTTCCCTCTGAGGTTTAAAGATTTGCCCTCATCAGTCAGCATGAGGCAGACCATCCCTGAGAATAACCATTGCCAGTACCTGTACTTCCATTTTTGCTGGAATCCATCCCTAACATGTTGCTATAACTAAACAATGTTTACCCTCTAATTAGCAAAGCTGAATTATGATAAAATTGTTGGGAAGACAGTTGCAAGATCTAGGACTTAGCTTGAGTGTTTGTGGTTCAATGTACATTGTGGTGGGCTGACCTTGCCTGGCTGCCGGCTGCCCCCCTCAGCCATGCTCTTACCCTCCTCATTAAGAGGACAGGGGAGGAAATAAGATCAAAAGCTCATGGGGTGGAATAAGCACAGGGAGTTCACTTACCATGACCACAACAGGCTCAAGCTGGGGAAAATAAATTTAATTTATTGCAATTAAACCAGATTTGCATAATGATAAGCAAAATAAAAAATGAAAACACCTCCCTCACCCTGCTTCCCAGGTCCATCTTGACTCCTCCACCTCCTCTCACCTGCATGTCTGCAGGTCTGTTGATCACACTTTTTTCCTCACTCCTCTTTCAAAACTTCCATGCAGCATTTTTTTACCCTTTCTTAAGTACACTTTCTCAATGTTGTCATTTTGGCTGGGGACCTCAGTCATGTCCCACTGTAGGTCTGTTCTGAAACTGCCTGGAGCCACGAGGGGCTGGGTGTGTTTGGCTGGGTCAGCCCTGGTCCCTTGTCACAGAGCCCCACGGCAGCGCCTGGGCACCAGCCCCCAGTGCATACGCAGGGAAGCATGAACAAGAAAAGTGAACAAAAAGGTGCTGAAAAAACAACAGCTGCAGCTTCATGTAACTTGCAGCAGCCAAGGTTGATCTGATTTATGCTAGTTTAATGCACCCTCAAGAGATTAATGGGACCTGTTTTGTTCTAAGAACCTTTAGTGATGTCTGTGTCGGGTCTCTGAAGGAAAGTTTCTCTGGGCTCCTCACTGTGTGGCTTTACAAATGGAACGTGTCCTCAGCATGGCTTTAGACGTGTGTGCAGTATCTATCTCAGCTTCTTACATCCTTCCCCATGGTCACACTGAGGTTCTGAAACCTTCCCAAAACAAAGCAAGCAGAAGTGGGTGATAAACATTTAACAGATTCTGTTTCCTGCAGAGTGGAAATCAGGGCTGCTGTGCTCAACACACATTTTAAAATGTTTCTCTAAAAACCCTCATAATTTCAGTTCTAGTCATAGGTGAAGATTGATACTTTGGTTTCATTCGCATATCTTAGCCTTTTATCTCAGCAGTTTTATTTTATCCTAATGTCAAAAAGTTATAATATCTCTGAGGTGTTTGGACAGAAATTAGAAGTATCAGCATTCTGGGGAGTCTAAATATTTTCTCCCTTCAGTTTCTAAGGGTTGAGATATATAATAATTTATTCAAAATCAATGAATAGTATACTTTGGAAAGGATTTGTGGAGAACAAAACAAGAGATGTCCAAACATTGAATTTGTATCAATATTGCAATATATTCATGCAACATTTTGTTAAATTGTGTGCCAGACCCTTGAAAAATGTAATAAACTTTTGGATGAGTAAAAAAAAGAAGTTCCTGAGTTGAATGCAATTTCTCATTACTTTAACATGTCATTAAGACTTAGACATACATTTAGAACAGTGACATCTGCAGTTTGAAATAATTGGAAATGTGGCATTCATAATACAATAATGATTTTTTTTTTTATAAGTGGATTTAATTTGATGAGCAAATGCAGTGTCACACAAATGTAAGTTTTGGGGCTGGATCAAACAGCAGCTGTAAACCTTTCCAAGTAGATGCAGCTCTATTCAGAGTTTAATGGAACATGATTCACAGCCTGCCATTCGAGCCTCTCTCACAGCAGAGATGCAAAAAGCAGCATGGCACTGGAGTCTGGGATAAAAAAGACATTAGGATAGCTGAAGAGAGCAATTACACGTCAGTGAAATTATCCTTTGTGCTTTGGGTATGAGGGTTCAAAGGTTACAGACATAATCACCTCA
This sequence comes from Euphonia xanthogaster, assembly GCA_034509185.1. Taxonomy (NCBI): domain Eukaryota; kingdom Metazoa; phylum Chordata; class Aves; order Passeriformes; family Fringillidae; genus Euphonia; species Euphonia xanthogaster. The sequence continues at coordinate 18,466,929 of JAYDZK010000056.1, read as the reverse complement.
TTCTTCCAAACCACTGCCAAATCTGTGTAAAATTATCATATTTTTCTATATGCAAGTCTACCAGCACCCTGCATAAAGGCAGTGGCAGGCTGTCATTGACACTAATACGGTTCAAGACTAACATGCACTGAAGGTATTTCTCAGAATACCCATGAACTACACCTATTTCTTTAGCTCTCAAAGCTTTTTTTTCCACGTGTGCCTGTTACATTCATTATTGTTTTTGGCTTTTTAGCAAAACTGATAAAAATTACACAGAAATCTATCAGATAGGAAAATGTCTCACAATAAACATTTCTAAAAAAATATTAGCAAGGTCTAGCAAAAAAATGTCATGGTAGTAATCTCCTAAAAATTTATAATCTACAAAGTATCACACAGTATCACATTCAAGTCAGTATAGTCAGACTTGATTTCAGGTTTGTTTGTCTCTAAGACTTTCCAGCAATTTTTCTAAATGCCTAAGTTTAGGTGCTTAAGAATGCACAGAAATATTATCCCTATCTCTATTATACCTTTAACATGATACAGTTTGAAGTACAACATTGTCTGTAGTCTGCCTAATTACCTTGAGAAAAATGTTTTATCATATACTTGCTGCCTATATTTTCAAGAATGTCCTTGATTAGGCCACATACAGAATATGGTCAAAAACTAGATTATGCAATCTTCACAGCTTGTTTATCTCTGTTAGTGTATTTGAGGTCAAAGCAGATTCAGTTCTTTTGAAGGTTTCTTAATGCTTTAGTTAAATCCATTTAAAGACCCCTCTGTGTCTACTGATTGTCAGAGAAATAGAAATGAGAAATGATGGCTGGACAGCAGTCAGATTACTCATCCTCAGAAGCCAGGACAATTTGTAGAGCATGGGGACCTTGAGAGGAAATGGACACTCTCTAGGAGTGTTATAGATGAACATATATACAATCCAGTATATGAGCTGGATTTTTTTTTTTTTTTATATTAAGAGTCTGTTCTGCTCAGGGCTCTTTGGTACTGACTGCCAGGAGGATGGTTTCAGTAGCTGAGATGGAGAACCTCTCTTCTCCTGGAAATGCTTGCATCTCCTTGACAGAAACAGCTTCAGCTGATACGAAGGAGGTTTACTGTTGCTACACAGTCACTGAAAACAGGTTGTACATTGATTATATCTACTTCAGCAAACAGTATAATTAAAAAAAAATTGCATCTGCTCAGGGAAACAGGTGGTGATAAGGTCCCAACATCCAGTTTTATGTGTTTCAGGATTTCTTGCTTAGGCTAAGCTGTACTCTGATTCCATTTCAGACTGGATTCTCATTAGCAGCTGGGTTGCATTGGGCTGCACTCCATGAGCGTGTCATTTGTCTTAATTTCCTCCACACAGGATCCAGGTAGCAGTCTCAAAATCTGCTCTGCCATGCAGTCAGTGTACAGTCAGTGCAGATGACTGAGAGATTTTCTCTGAACACAGTAACTCCAGCTCTAAAATTTGAGCTAATGTAATACCTTAATCCGTTGTGAAGAACTGGGGTAGGTGACAAATTTTCTCCAAAGGTTTTCAGGTTATTAGCCTGGTGTGATTCAGTTGCCTAGGGAGAGGCATCTAATGCCATTTAATTTGCCCTGAGATGTCTTCTTTGTTCTCCAAATGCCTGTCCTTTATGGCACAGATATCCCATAAAAGCTGCATCTCAATGGTCAGCTCCACCTGGGTGTTTCCAGGACTGTGGGACTTTTCAGATGCCAATAGATACCTGCCTTTAGACAACTGAATGAAATACTTACTTTAAGGTGCTTTGACTGCCTTTCCCTTCCTGTTTTACAGACGTGGGTGGCACAGTTATGGGCTGTGTGTCAGTCATGTTGTGTCTCAGACCTTATTTAGAAAGATCGCCCAAGTGCTGGAGGCATAGCTCAGCATCTTCCCCTTGCTGTTATAGATCCTGTTCAGGGATGTGGAGTTCCCATTATTCTGAGAGTTCTCCATTAAATAGGCTATAGAGTCTGCTGTACTCAGGTGCATATATATGATTAAAAAGATTGTAGGAGCGGCTGAAAATTCTTCCATCTGCATATGGAAAAGCTAAGTATTTTGAACAGAAATAGCAATTTACTATATATCTCCCAGCCTGACAGGAACTCTAATTAGTTCTGTGGATGAGCAGTAAATGTTTTGAAATTTTGCTTTCACTTTGTATAACATAAAAAAAAATTAAATAAGTTAATCTTTGTATTTGTCTTTTTGTTATGATGATATCAGCCCTCCTTATGGAAAGGAGTTTCCCACAGCCAAATTAACATAGCCAATCTATGCTACAAAGCAAAAACAAAACAAAACAAAACAAAAAAAACCAAAAAACCAAAACCAACCAAAAAAGTGCATCAATATCTGTGTCTGCATATAAAGGAAAGACATGCAACTTCAATATGTAGTTTTCCCTCAGATATCTAGATCTTGGAGGTTTGAAATGATAGACAATCATTTCCATTCTTCAGGCCAGAAAAATGAAAGGTAAGAGCTACTTAATGCAGAAATTAAGACCATAAAATGTGAACATTTTTTCATTTTTCCTAGCAGTAGTCATGTGCCGTCGTGCTTGCAGCTGCTTTATGGAATTTACATTCTTTTCAGAGATAATTCAGCTAGTGCCAGACTAAGCCATGGAGGGACAGAGGGATTTGAGAGCATCCACATAAAATACAAAAGCAGCATTGGAGCACACCGTGCAGTACAAAATCATAAATGTATGACTTTTCCTTTATTGTTAGATTAGAGCAAAAGCTTGAACTCTTAGGTCAGATTATTTCAAACCTGTAAGAGTGAGTGACATAATCCTCTAGAGTTATTTGGAAAACACTATTTTTCTTGTGGCAGTGGGCTGTTGTGTTGTTTTGTTTTGGGGTGTTTTAACAGAATGTACAATATTCTTTTCATAACTCAGTGACATAACTCCATGAGAAAAAGAATTTGTGAAAATATTTTTTTAGATTTGGCTGACATTTTGATTTGTTAGATGATTTTTCCTACTCAGCAGTTTATCTTTGAGGAGACATGTAGAATCAGTGTACACAGAGTATATATGGTGTACAACTTTCTATGCATAAAGCGCAAGAATCCTTGGTACTTTCTGAGTTTTACTTTACCTTGAACCATCATATTCAGTTTGCCCTAAAAAGCACAAAGGATTTCTTTCCCTACTTTTGAACTGTGGTGGTCACAACACACATAAGTTCATTAATTCAGTGAGGATTGAGACAAGATAACACAATTGCTCAGAGCTCTGCAACCCCGTATGATTCCTATTGTTAATATCTAATGATGGTTTTCTCTGTCAAAAGGTGAGTAAATACCAACTTTAATTAAATAATTTTTTTCACAGATGTATTTCATATATTATGAAACATTTACTGGTGTTAAATTTCAAGTATGAAACACTTTATGATCCTCTAGGAACTAGGTATAGATATCTATTATATTAAAGTTTCCTCTTTTGTGTAAAATGACACCTAAAACATATAAAAGGTGGGGAAAGAAGGATCTGTTCTACATTTGCCATGGAAAAATGAGACGTAGTGAAGACTTAGAAATTCTTGTAAAAAAATCCAAACAAAAAAACAACCATTTCATGTAGTGACAGTACACTATTTACAAACACATTTGCTGTGCCATTTGGAAATACCTTGCCCCTGTGCTCTAGATTGTTTGATTTTTAACTTTCAGGGAAGTTACAGAGCTAAAAGAAACAGGCTGAAAACCTTTGTGATCATTCCTCATGTTATGTTTCATTGTAGGGGTCTCTGATTTGATTTCATGAAGACCCATAAATTAGGTGTATACCTAAAATTGATATGTCATTTTTATCTTGTGTCTTTGGTTTTGTCTATTGCTACTTTATTTATTTAGGCCATTTTTATGTCCTCAGAGTTTAGTAAAAACCTTAAAGAGTTTTCCTTTTACAACCTGAAGAAGCAAAATCATTGTTAAAATAATATGTTATTTTAAATTTAAAGAGTTCATTGTTTGTGGATTTTTACTGCCTGTTACTTGTAATGGATGGAAAATTGTTTCCAGTAGCATTATTTGAGACCAGAGAGCCCTTTGAAGGCTCACATTTCTTTGGAACTCTTCTAAAAAAAATTGAAATATTGAAAACACAAAATTATGTTTACCAGATGCTTTGAAAAGTGTTTGGGTTTTTTTAAATGATGTTGCCGAATAGAGCAGTAAAAATGTTTTTGTTTAATTTTTGGGGAGATTATCTGTCCAATTTTTCAACAAATGAATAGAATATTTAAAGAAAGACTTTTCTGTTCTATAAAAACAATATGACTCAGAAACTTTTAGATTAAATATTTACAGCTGAGCCAAAGTATTACGGACATTTTCACTTGAATTTACCACAATCTTTAGAATTGGGAGAATTGGGGTTCTAATCAGTCATTAGAATCACCAACAGGAAATAAAGCAACCAAAGAGGAAATCCTCCTAAATGAAAAGCTTGGCTTTAGATTGCCATGCATCATTACTCAAATCCTAAGAATTCTAAGACCTGTATAGCTCTTTTGTGAGGAATCAAATGGATCTCTGCGACACTAATGGTGCTCAGGCACAGAACCTCTGCCAAGGGATGGAGTGCACACACTAGTAACCTGTTTTGCAGTCTCTAATATACAAAGAGGAGAATGAAGAACAGTTCAAGCAATTACGAATGTCTCCTTACTCTTGCAAAACATAGCACAGCTCTAAAACTGAGAAAGAAGGAAATTCAAAGACAAATAGCCGATTAGCAAACCAAACAAGATCAAACCCTTAAATAGCATGCACATTTAGTTGCAAAAGAGATCCCTTGCTGCTCTCACTCACATGCAGCCTGGAAATGATCATGTAAGCATGTAAGCCAACCTCTACTGCCATTTAGTTCTCTACTATGACAAACAGAAACCTGTGTCCAGGAGAAAGATCATAGATACACTTGGATTTTGAAAAAAGGATAAATGAAAGACCTTCTACAAGGCTCCCACATACATTATGGAATAACTTACCATTTAAAATATAGCCCACTTCTAAAACCGTTTAAAAAAGGATAAGTTTGGTTTTATTATTTTAATTTTCTTAAGTTTTGCCTATCAAAACCGCAGGCAAATCTTTTACTGAGGTTTGCATAATGTATGAGGGCAGACGTTGCACAGAAGCCTCAGTGACAGACATTCTGGAGAACTGTAGTCTCATTAGAAAACCTTGTTAAACATAGCAGGCTCAAAATGAAAGATGTAGTATTACCAAAATCTTGGTTTATATCATACATCAAATGTGAGAAGATTCAGCATTTACAAATGCTATGCTATTTACCTTAAACAACAACACTGAAATAGCAGGTGAGATCTGTATTCTGAATAAATCCCATCTTGAATGTGTTTAGTTTGCCAATTGCTTTTCTCCCCTAATGCTAGTTCCCTGATAATGGACATTCTGCAGGATAGAGCAAACCTTTGCCCTTCTATCATGCTCAGATTATTCCTCAAGGAAAAAATCCATTAACTAGAAAGATGGATCCAGATGTTACTTTCAGATTCTCCTGTGCTGGTGACATCCATGTGGAGGAAAAAACCGCAGATGTTCTGTCAGCATTTTAGCTGGATCTTTGGAATTTGTAGGTGAGGGAAGCTGAAGCATGATAGAATTTCATTTTAAGAAGCTGGTTAGTTCCCATTTCTGCTGTATTTTAATGTTCTACAGATACACAAACACAAAGAAGGAAAGAAGCACAGATTTCTCTGGAAACTTGAGATTTTTCTCAGTGTATTACAGATTTGAAATAATTGCAAAACATCAATGTAATTCACCATAAAATGTTTTTGTTTTTTTTTTTTTTTTCTTTAATTGAAAGGGTTTTTTTCTCACTGCTTATGCATTTTAATACAACCATTTCTGGAGTAACACATTACTCTGAGTTTTCAGTGACGCTACTCAAAGAATATTTGCTTTAGAAATGTCATTATTTTCCTTTTTGGTAAAGGCAAGTAAAAACAACTATTCAAATTTCAAGTCTGCACTGACATTCTGGTTCATTAGATATTACATTGCAGTGGTTTCTCATCAAAGTGAGTTCCACCATATTAATTTTAATGTGTTCTAAATTGGTTGTTAAAATCTTGATGTTGCAATTATTTTGCCCTGAATGAGGAGGGTGTGATTTTAACTAATTGTTGTGAATTAGAAAACAAACTGGATATTATTCCAAGAAAAAAATGGAGATTGAAAGACTCTTTATTATATTTCAGATAATTAGCATTTATTATAGAGGAGAACTAATGATCTAGAGGAAGAAAATTTTTGTGATGTACAGCTGTAACTTTGTGTAGAAGTAACAACATTAGCTGTAATGTGAATGCCTGACAACTTTGTGTCATATAATAGGATTTTATTAGAAAGAGGAATATATAAGGAATATTTGTGGCATGTTCTTGATTTGAAGAAATATGTATTAGTCAGAGATATAGGGGTATGAGTTTAAAAAAATAAAAACCTGCTTGAAATGCAAATAGAATGCTTAAATACAATGCTTTATTGTATTTAAAAATCTCAGTAGCCCACCAATTCAATAAAATTGATTATTCTAATTTTTTTTTTTAGGACTGCCAGTATACAAAGTGTTTTTTTTTCAATTAAAACCTATCTATTAGGTAACTTTTTACACAGCCCAAATTTAAGGCCTTGAAAAAACCAGAGGTGGTCAGCAAAATCAAATTCAAAGGTGAGAATTGGTGTCGGAGACCTAACTCAACCTCAGAGTGAACAGGCAGAATAACCCATTTTGCTTGTGTAACCATGATGTGCCATGTGAGAGCTTTTTGTGCCTTCAGAATATAACTGTATTTCTGCGGGGAAAAAAAAAGCACAATGGCATTTTTAAGTGAGCAAAAGCAAACAATTTGTGATAGCTGAATGATTTTGTGAACTAAATCCTATTATAGAGTCAATTTAGGATAGCAGGACTAGAAGAAAAATCTATAAATGTACTAGATGAATCAATAAAAATCAAAATTATTGCAACTACAGTAGATTTCTTTATCAGACCAACAGGCTTGCTAAAACAACAGCTTCAAAAGGCCCCCACAAAAAAATATTAGTGGTGCCTACAGTTTTCCAAAACCAAGGCCTAGATGCTACTGTTCTCCTTACGAGTGCATTTGACTTGCTCACATGGCAAGAACAAAGCTAAAATCTTCAGACTCCATGAATTAATCACTCTTGGCAGCTCCAGAGCTCTCCAACCTCCTGGCTCTCTCTTGATGGACCATTGCTCCTCTCTGCTAAGCTGCTGATGTGCCTACAGCTGTTTCTCTTCTGTGTGGGTACCCCAGGCAGGCGTGCCTGACTCTGGGCTGGCCAGCAGTAATCCACACCAGCTGCTAACAGCCACACTGTCAAAGAAACAGTTCAATAAGCCTATGATGGAGGAACTCCTTTTCAAAGTACCTAAGAGCTTTAATGGTACAAATTCTATTTCCCACCCGTAATTTTTGTCTTGTGACAATCTTGAAGTCAGAGCTTGCAATACTGTCATGAAACAGAGGAAAGACAAAATCACTCTGTCTGGGCGAAAGACTATTAAGGACGTGCTTGCATTGCCTGCAGTAAAGAGTAAAATTGTGTTGATTGAACTGCAAAAAAGTAATTGACACATAAAGGAATTTTTTTCTAGAGACAAAGATCATTCTTTCACTGGAGTAGGTGTGTATACACCCATATTGCATGAACCAGCTTGTGACTCTGACCTCACTAAAATAAATATCCTGTGGTCAAATGTCCCTTAGAGTGACAGAGATATTGTACCAAAAAAAAAAAAAAAATCAATTTTTTACCTCAGTTCCCTAATTAAACAATATATTTACAGGAATATTATAACAGAAAGCTATAGACACTCTAGGAAGATGATACTGTGCCCTCATGGTAAAGTCACTGACATGTTTTAAAGTCCAGTTTAAAACTGAATTCTCTCTGTGCTCTTCTAGCTATAACAATGCAAGGGATTCTGATTCTTAAGTGACTGCTGGCAAAGTAAAGCATAAATTATGTATATTTGTTCAGTGCTTCATACCAAGAAGGCAGTGTTCTTTGTTTATAGTCTGGTTTTTTATTGTTTGTGAACAAGCAAAGATGATGAAGAGGGAGTACCAATCTGGAAATAGCAATTGAGAAAGACTTTGAGCTGTCTTCAATGGAAGAAACTATTTCACTGACAGGAAAGCACAAAATGAAACAAAACTAGGGAAAAGAAATAATTTTCTGTCATGTGCTTTGTCTGCTTACACTGTAGAATTCATGGTTCTTAATGCTTGCACTTTGGGAAGCAGCAAGCAGGAAGATATTTGTGTAAAAAAGAGTACTATTTAAAAGCCAGAACTATTAACAATTACATATTTTGGAGAATTTTTAAAAAACAAGTAAACTATTAGCAGCAACTCTTAGGATTCCAGCGGAAATATTTTTTTTCTGTTAAGAAATCTTTTTCATAAAAACAAAATTTTTTGTTTCTGATAAGGTAAGAATTTTAACCTACAAACACACCTTGTTATACCTTTTCTATATCTTCAAAATCTAACATTTAAATGAAATGTGGTGAAAATATGTTTGTTCCTTTTGTAAACAGATCTAGGATACCAAGTTTCATCCTATAGCAAATTTTTATGTCAGAGCTAAAAAACAATGAAAAGGTAGTTCTACACAGGAACATTGACAAAACACTAACTCCAGTGAAGTGGCAAAATAGCATTCTAATAGTGGCTAGCAGAGCATTAAAAACCACAAAATAATCAGCTTGTGCACCATAATATTTAAGATTAATATTTCTCAATTTTATTATGAATGAATCTTATCATCTTATCATGAATATTCATGTTTTTATGACTGAAAATTACTTTCCTTGCTAATTTTCAAGCTTTGATTTTGAACATATTACATTTATATCCATCCATTATTCATTACATGTCTATTAATAAATGTAATTAATATGTATTTTATATATTGTTAAGCATCCAGCCAAAGAAGAAAATATTTGCCTACTGTATCAGTCTGAAATTTTTTTTAACATTAAATTAGAGCAATTTTTCTTTTTTTTGAATGAGTGAGAAAATGAAGATTAGGGAAGGGAATATTTCTGGTTGCTAAAATAAATTTATTCTTTATTGTTCAATACCACATGTGAAATAGCAGAAAAAAATTTTCATTGCATTACATTCACAGAAATATTAAGGACTTATATGCTTTCTCAAAAGCCTAGTTTAGCTCTTCTTTTTCTTAATAACATGAAGTGTATTAATGTTGAAAGGCCACCAAGTATTCAGAAATAATGAGCTCTGAAGCTTCCAAAGTCATCGAACCAATACTCAGATGAGTTTTAATGACGAATAACTAGGCCAATCTTTTTTTGGTAACATAGAGCTCGGGATAAAACTTGGCCATGCCAGAAGAAAAATGAAAGAGAAGCTTTGTGAGCCCGTTTACACTCCCTCTGCACACCATCCACTAGATTGCTGTGCTGCTTCCAAGTCTGCTGAGCCAGGTACTCTGAGCCATCCCTCCCTCCCTGTTCTGTGCCCATCCAATAAATTTCCTGGCCTCGGGTTGTCCGTTTACGATTTCTTCCCAGAAACAAGACGTCACAGCCCAGCTGCTCTAGACTTCATAATTAAGGCTGTCTGCTCCATTTTCCTGCCACCTTAAATGTACCTTTCCCCAAAACCTCACACTCAGTTCTTCAGGGGCTTGAGTTTAATGCAAGATGCTTCCATCTGAGCGCACCACTGCATATGAAACAAATAAACATAGCCTGATGAAACGCTAAGCTGAAGTGCATGTGTTTGTGTTCTTCAGGTAGACTCTCTGCTCTGGAGCACTTTGTTGCTGGATAAAGGTAATTTGCAGATGTTTACAAAGTCTGCTCATTTTCCTTTTTTTTTTTTTTTTTTGCAGCACTCAGTAGTAATATCCAGCTCTGTAATACTCTTTTTTTTTTTCTTTTTCCAAATGTCTTTGCATCACAGATATGAATTTAAAGACGTGCTCTTCACAGATTTATTTCAGTGCCTAAGCTGCAGCCTACCAGAACCTGCCTACCAACTGCCTTTGCCAGAATATTTTACTCTGTGCAGAAATGATTTTAGTACATTTTAAGGTCTCCAAACCCCATCCAAAGTAGAGCTTGACAGATAACAAACCAAAGGACTGGAGAGTCACTGGGTAAATGAGATGTCATAAACCCCTTTGCTACCTCAAGTCAGCATGATGCGTGTTGATACATTTCTTTGTTTAGACAAACATTTGTTGCATTTCAAATTACAACAAATAAACTCCTCCCCACTTTTCATTGTGAAAAAGGAATTTGATTTTCTTACAGTGATTTCAGGCTTCTCTACTCAAATATGAAAAAAATATCATATGAAGGGTCTTCATAAGTTCTTTGGGAAATTCTAGGAGGTTTTAATGCTGTTTGTTATTACACCTTTTTGCCACCATTGTGAATGCAGTGTATAGGTTTCCTTAAATAGAAGAAAATCTGGGATACATATTTAAAATACAACGTATGAATTGAACTGCATTAGCCCTGCTTAAGTCAGCAAAACGTTTAAATCCTCACAAATCTATTTGAAAAGGTAACTGATTTTGTTAGAATACAGTGGTAGCTTGACTGTTTCGAAGCCTTGAAAGGGAGAATTATATGGACAGAAGATTTTTTGAGTTTTGAATAACTTGATGTTTGCTGTGTGGAGAAAGAGATATCTGTTAAGCATATTTGACCAATTACAAATCAAATTATATACATGTTATTAATAGAAATGTAATATGTGAAGTCAGACAACCATGAAAGTACATTGGTCTAATTTTTAGCTCATCTGTTTGAAATCAAACAAAATGAATTTTAACTGGAAATTTTTAACTATTAATTGTCCCTCTAATATGGACTCCTGTGAATATGTAAATCAGCCTCTAGGGTGTATGTTGTAGGACTGTGAGCTGGAAAAGAAATTTGGCAACTTCCAACGGGTGTGATTTTAACAATTTAAGTTAGTTTACTTTCTACTGAAATTAAAAAGAATCAAAGGTCGCTGTGCTTTGGGTTAGGAAGTTAACCTAACCTGAAATTCCTCTGTAATATAAAAACAGATACTGCGATGTCTTGGACTCTACTGTAAGAGATGAAGATAGTTCAGAACTTGTGGAAAATTTCAAAAAAGTCAGAGATTTTTCTGGCCACTACTGAAACACAGATATACTGGTCATGCATAAACCAGATTTTAGGTAGATCATCAGTGATGTAAGGATCACCAGAGAGTTAGCCTAGATTTATTTTCTTGCAATATATTGCATAAAGGATATTATACCCAACTTTCCCAAACAGATTTTCTCCCAAGCAGGAGAGATTCAGCTCATTCCTCTCCACAGTGAATACAAATTCAACACTTTCAGCGTGGCATGCTGAGTTTGTCTTAGAATTCTGTACCGTGATCCATAGTTTTAAAAGCAGTGATTAGTCTGTCTCACTTTATAAAAATACAAATAATATTGTGAGGGTGTATTTTCCATTATATGGTCATTCTCAGAGTCCCAAAGCAAGATTTCATGGCATAAACACAGAGGTTTGTTTAAGAATCAGTTCTAGACTAGTCTTATTGAGCAATAAGTAATAATAGATTCAGTATAAGGAGCAGAGACCTCAGATTTGGAATGTCAGCACATAAAACCTTGTCTAGACCTGTATCACCAGTCAGACATGCAATTGATAGCCAAGTGTGACTTACAGAGGACCTTAAGCTGCCAAATAATTTCCAGGTCCTCTTACCAGTCCTGCCAGGCTGTCTTTGCTGAGGTGAATCAGCACAAGTCAATGCCAAAGCAAAAAAAGAGCGTCCCGGGAATTCTATTTTTAGGACAACTGAGTCAGGAAGAACTGACTAGCAAAGACATGTTCTAGTTGGAAGATAGATTTGAGTTTAAACCGAAGAGAAAGAAAAACAGAAGCAATCAAACAAAACAAAATCCTACAATTTCTCTCAATGCTTAGAATGCAGCGGAGGTCTGTTAATTTGCTTAGCCATACTACATGATCTTACATCACAGTTGAAAGTTAATTCGATTTTCTAACCAAGTAGCAAATCTGGAAACAATTTCTTGGTTTCAGGCAATCTTTAAACATATATTCTGGACATGATGTTGGCTATTATTACCTTCCTTTTCTTTTTAAACTTCCCAATATCTATTTTTACTGTTCCATTTAAAGAAGATTAACATAGAACTAGTGCAGCAAAAATTTATTTTTCATAAATTATCTTTTGCTAAATCACTTCAGGGAAGCATTCTGGATGGGAAAATCCATTCCAGCCAACTAAATATCATGCTTTGAAAGATAAAGTACTGGAATGGTCTGCCCAGGGAGAGTTGGTGGAGTCACCAACTCTGGATGTGTTTAAAAAAAGACTGGATGTGGCACTCAGTGCCATGGTTTAGTTGAGGTGTTAGGGCATGGGTTGGACTCGAGGGTATTGAAGGTCTCTTCCAACCTAGTGATGCTGTGATTCTATGATTGTCCCTAGGAATGACATTTTCAGGGACCGGCACATTTGGTTTTGGTGCTGTGCTGGCATGGGAGACTGATGGGCAGTCACCGGCCTTGACTGTGAAGGAGCAGCTGGACAAGGCAAGGCCAGCTCACCACCCTTTCTGGGGACCATTTGCATACCCAGGTGGATACTGTTCCCAGTGGTCAAATCTCTGAACTCCCAAGGCTCAAGAAGACCTACAAAATCACGTCATGGCCTTTTACTTTCTACAGAGATAATGCTGCTCTTAGTTATAGAATGGATCCTACTATGTCTATGATGAAGACATTAATTAGTATTGGTCCCACTTGAACCAATACGATGAACTCTCGAGGGACACCACCCATTATTGGGTTCCATTTGAATCTGAGCCATTGACTCTAACTCTGTGGATGTGCTATCCAGCCAATTCCTAACCCATCTAACAATTTCAACTAATGGAAAACCTATTGTTTTGCAATTTAGAGGTAGGAACATTGAGGAGGGCTGCATTAAAGGCCTTAAAAAGTTTTGATAGATGACATCCATAAATCTTCCCTTGTCCACTGATATAGATGCTTCACCATAAAAGGCTGCTAAGTCAAACAGGTGATGAAGCCATGTGTTCAGCTCCCTGTCATCCATATATTTTGACCCATCTTCCAGGAAATTCTACTTCATGGACTTATCAAGCACAGAGGTGAGGCTGACTGATTGGGAAAACTGCTGCTTATTGGTGAAACCTGCCACAACCCAGGTGTTCAGTCTGTTTGCCAGCTGGTTCTTAAATAAGGCAAGTCCAGTGTGAATAAATAACTGACTAGGATTAAACTGATGCTTCAAAACACAAATATAAAACCATGCTATTTTCTGAGTTAAAGGATGAATTAAATTACCTCAACATGTACTTAATACAAATGGGCTAAGCTAGTGCTATGTGAGATTTTACCAGACTAAGATTCACTGTGGAGTAGCCTGGAACCTGATTGTTTCACAAGCCCCAGTGCCTTGCAAGAGTGTGCTTTGGCCAGGACCACAAGGTTGTTTCTGTTGGTTCCTCCCTACTCTCAGGTCTTACTCAATATAGACTATTATGTTCCACCTCTGCTATGCAAAATTAATTTCTTCCATCCAGTAGGAACTTTATAGTATCTTCTATGAACAGTTGATCCCTACTTTTTATTTTCTTCTAGCTGTTAAAGCCTCAACTGAGAATACCTCAGTTTTGTCTCTTGGCATCATTTGAAAGTAAAGCAGCCCTTGTTCCAAGTCAGCTTTTTTTTGTCTCTTGGCTAGTAACTTCCTGGCAAGGTTGTTTTGGTCTAAGAACATTTTCAGCATAACAATGGCTCTCACTAATTATATGAAGTGTGTTGCAGCTTTCAATGTGCTACAGAAAACATTTATGGGTATCTAGTTATACTGCATCCCCTAGTGACAATCTTAAACTTTTATCAAAACCTAACCTGAACAATCATATTTTCTCTCCTTTCTTTAAGCTTCTTTCATCTCTGGAAATTCAGAAACCTACACTCTGCATATCCTCTCTGTAGAAAATTATACATAAAATTGAAGAACATGCTCCATAACAACCCCAAAAAAATACTCAGAAAAATCTTTAAACTAGGAAGCTGTGCTTTGGAATTTTTTATTTGCTTGGGGTTTTATAATACAAATTTGCTGGGAACTTATTAGGGAAGGGAGATTGTTTTATTATTTTTGCTTTTAAAATTGAGCCAATTTAGATTCACAAAACAAACTGCAGAGTAGAAGAAATAATTGAAACTCACAGGATGTCTGCCTGCCTTTCCACCTGGTCCCTCAGTGACTATATTCCATTCTATTTCCCTAGATAATCTCTTTTGTCCATTTGAAGCTCTTAGCTTCTGGGAATTTGCCATGTCAGGTATTTGGAAAATATCAGGAAAATTTGAGCACTTTTGTGTTATCAGATATAATTAATGATGCATCTGCATGCTTCTGAACTGTATGAGTGCTACAAAAGCAATAAAAAAAATTACAAATGGGCAATATTTTAGCAAGGAATTACACTCAGCATTTGTATAGTTTTGGTATGACAATATAAAATGCTTCTGAAAAAAGGGTTATTAACTATCCACTTAGATGCTGGGAATAAATATTTCTCTCCCCATTATCAATCTCCTTCCTTCTAGTTCATTAAATGTCTCTCTCACTGCTCTTTGTTTGTGATCCACTGAAGCAATTTATTGTGTGATAATGAGCAATATTCGTGCTGGGGCTTTAAACAGATTGCTGTGGTAGCCCTCTGAAAGACAAACAGATGATTGCAATCATAAAAAAATCTATAAGGTCATCAGCCACCTGTATAGTTGGAGCATGTTACTCAGCTCCTGATTGACTATATTTGCATTGTATTGATATATATGTGGTGCTGATAATATTAAAGCTGTGTTCTTAGGAGATATAAAATAACCAACAGTCTGTTCTCTGCCATGTCTTCTAATAGCTTCCTAAGTGACTGTTACATATTCGACTCCCTTACTTTGCTTACTGGTTTATTAATTGAGGTACCTCCACATGATAGTGTTATCCCTTGAGATTTTCTTCGAAGTTGGGTTTATAGCTTTGGTTTCTATAAGCCTTTTTTGCTTCTAAGAGCCCTGAGCTTTAATTTTTTTTACAAGAGAAGGTAAAGAATAGTCACAGAAAGCTGTTCACACATATTACTTTACTGTCCATTTCCTATATTTGTTAAAAATGGTCCTTTCATTTATACAGGCTTTTTCTTGTAAGCAGTCAGAGCCTCTCCTGGTTCAGTTGGTGTCTGTTCCTTCTTGTTCTCCCACAATACATGTTTGTGATGAGTTTGACTCTGCCTTGGTGTCTCCTTCCAGATGCAAGGGGCCTCTGCTTTTCCTTCCCGAGGCCATCTCTGCTTCAGGCTGGACCAGCATTTTTCCCTCAATGTCTCCTCACAGTGTGTGTACTCCAGCCTCCAGTCACCACAGTGGCTCTGAACTGAACTTCTTCAAGTTCATCAATGTTTGTTTTAGGTTGGGGGAACCAAAACTGGGGGCAGTGTTTTAGCTATAGCCTAAGGAGTGCTGAGCAGAGGGGGATAATCCCTTTCCTCAGTGTGCTTGCTCCTTTTCTGCTCCTGCAGCCCAGGAGGCTGTTGGCCATCTTTGCTGCCAGGGCACTGCTGGCTCATCTCATTGTCCACTAGGCCCCCAGGTTCTTTTTGGCAGAGCTTTTTCCCAGCAGGTCAATCTTCACCTCGTACCATCGCAAGACACTTTCCTCCATTTGCAGAGATTTTCTTTGGCTTTTCTGAATTTCATAAGGTGCCTCTTGGCCCATTTCTCCACAAGGTCCAGGTCCCTCTGGGTGACAGTCCTGTCCTTGAGCATATTAACTGCTCCTACCAAGTTTTCATCATCTGCAAACTTGCAAGAGTGAACACCAGTGTCTCTTCCAGGTCATGGGTAAATATGTTAAACAGGACAGGTCTGAAAAGAGACCCCTGGGATCCTCGACCCTGGAGTATCCCAGCTGGTTTAAACTGGTCGCCAGCTGGATTAAATGACCCATGACCATCTTCTTGATCTGATTAGCCAAGTGGTTTTTTTACCAACTTGTTTTTTCACCTATCCCAATGGGTAACACCCTAACTGGGATAAAGAATATTGCAGGATACAGCATGAAAGTCCTTCTAAAGAACAGCCCTCCTCTCATCCACAAATCCTGTTGATTCATTGTACAAGGCATACAGTGGGAAAAAAAATTGTTGTGATTTAGTGATAAAGCCAAAACTGGATATGGAAGATTTTTTGGAAGATTTTTTCTGGGCCTTTAAGTACACTTGTGGTTGGCAAAAAACTGGGGCTGTTTCAACACACAAGAATAACTGTTAAGTCCCTAATTCTGTGACACGTTTCTTTGGACAACTTTGTGAGTATATTAAACCCACACATTTGTGTGGAATTACCTTATTGAACAGGGCCTAAATCTCCCACAATTCTGTGTTGCTTTATGGGCAATTATTGCAATCTCCTTTCCTTTTGTTGTGACATTGATGTATGTGTAGATTTGAGACACCTACCCCTTGCTGTTAAAGACAATTTGCTTGTGCTTGGAATAACTTATATAGCATAAGTAGTATGACAGGAAGGGCAGTACCCTTTTAAAATATAATCAAATAAACCAGCTGCAACTTGTTACTCTCAAAGCTGCTGGTGACACCACATTTCTTAACTTGGAAAATGTACACCTTACTGCAACCAGTCACTGCTCAATATGAACATATATTTTTATAAAGCCAGGAAAGCTACTACTTCTTTTTTCATCATCAACTACTTTTGTCCAGGCTAAGAGAGCTGTTTAAAGTACTTCTACTTTCTGAGGTTTGAGGTTTTTTTTTTTTTGTTGTTTTTTTTTCTTTTTTTTTTTTTTCATTCTGCCACATTATGGAGAGACTAGTAA
>JAYDZK010000056.1:18431333-18449804 GCA_034509185.1 Euphonia xanthogaster | reverse complement strand
AAAAAAGAAACTGAGTCCTTTTTTTGGTGGGGGATGAGTTGTTTTGGTGGGGGGTTTTTTTGCTTTTTTTTTTTTTTGTTTTTTGTTTTTCTTTTTTTTTTTTTTTCATTCTGCCACATTATGGAGAGACTAGTAACTCCATTTCTCCAGCTCACCTTTCAAGTTCAGCCTAGCTTGTCACTAAGGTATTGTTTTCTTTTTTCCCTCTTAACTCTCTTTCTTTAGCTCATGATTTCCAGCTCAAAATTTCCATTCATATGCTTTTTTCATACTGTTTTTCTGTGTGTTTTTTCTTTTTTCCCACTTGTGCCCATGCTCAAAGCAATAGCATCTCATATCCTCAACAATTTGTTCTTCTGGCATAATGCACCCAAACTCAGCAACTTATAAGCCTTAGTCTCAAGTACTACAGTGTTACTGTATGTTTTGCAAATAAGCTGTATTGAAAGGAGTCAGCTAAGCCCAAGAATTTTTTAATTCAATGGCATTAATACCTGTAGAAAAAGAAACAAACAATGGAAAAATGAAAGAAATAATAAGAAAACTATTAATTGTTTACAATTGTCAAAGTAGCTATATTTTAAAAGATGAATAGGAAACCCCATGTTGCCTTAGATTAATCAATATTTCTGAAATCCACAAAGATTGACAGAAAATAAGCCTCCCATATGGGGGATTTCCTAAATCTCTTTTTTCTTAAGTTTGGTCTGCGAATTGAAGCCATGATCCAGAGAAACCATGAAATTAAATAATAATTTATATGTACAGTAGAAACAAGTAAAAAGGGATGAAAAGAGCAAAAAACCTTTAGATAATTTTGGCCTCTTTGAAACCAGTACATGAACCCATATATCATCACCTGAGCTAGGGTGACAGGATTTGTACACTGTTATACCACCCTGCTATGAGCAAGAGACACAACTTCATGCTGTAAGAACAATTATGTTGTGTAACTAATACACTAATACTTGATGCACCCCTGCACACCATTTCCAGTCCTATTTTTGAAATGTTGTAATTAAATCCTTTCCATTTCGAGGAAAGCTGGATGCTGTCATTGTCATTCTTCAATATATTGACAATTGTCATTCTTCAATATATTATTTTTCTGTCCATTTTGAATTTGGATGGAAAGTAGTACTTTCAGATGCCTTATCTCTTTTCACCACTTCTTTTAACTTTATCTAAAACTTTGACTTCGTACCTTTTTTCCTAAGTCTTAATTATGATTAATCAAATGTGTATGCACTCATATCAGGTATGATATTTGTCAGTGCAAGTGTGCATGCAAACACCAGACAAGCTTCAGGATTTCTCTGTCACAGAATAATGTTTAAAATAGAATTATATTTGAAATAGCATTCCTTTGAGTTTGCACATCTTTACAGCTGCCCCTTTGCCCCCAACCCTAACCCTTTGATAGTACTTGCAAGTTACCTCTTTTCCTCTCTTTTTGCTTCAGCTAAATTCAAGATGATTTTTTTGTCATAGAATAAGTAACAAAGACATGCTTCTGTCACAGAGTCAGAAAACCCCGAGTCAAATATGTACCACATGCTGCCTTGGCCAAAAGTACATCTTACTGTAATGACAGCACCAGTGATCTGGCAGCTTGTCTCCTGGGCCCTTGCAAGGCCACCTTGTCTCTGAGTGCACATATAAAGATATCTTGTGCTTTCACTTTGAAAGTTCCCTGGAGAATTTTTGGTAGGATTTTTCTTGCCAGGGATTGCTTTTGAAATGTACAAAGGGACATACAAAAAAAGAAATTATTACTGCAGAAGTATATGAAATATGTATTCTGTTCAAAGCTGTTGCATTTCCTGTGCTTGCCAAACACTGTCCTTTGCAGCATGGAGTATAAATGAGCAAAAATCCAAGGGAAGCAAAACAAGGGTACAAGCATTTAGGTTATATAAAAGAGCTCCTTTGGAGATAACTCACCTCCTGAACTTGATGTCAAAGCAATTCAAACTTGGATACCTAATAAGATACACTAAAATATCATGTGCTACTGAAAAATCATGTGTATTCACAAAAGAACTTCAAAATTTGAATTAAAAAACTTCATTAAGTTGTAGCTCATATATTATAATTTCCTTGAGGATTTTTCCTCCCTTGGTATTTGGAAAAATATTTTAGAAGAAAAATCTTTCAAAGTATTTAAAAGAAGGAATATCATATCTTCATATTTCCATTGTATACTTCAACATTCAGTGCTCAGTGTTCAGCATTCTTCAAATGTCCTGGGTACTAAACATTGCAGAGTTTTTTTGTTTCATTAACATATTCCAATAGCTTTAGGCTCTGAAATCTGAAAATACTAGTCTTAGCAAGTTATTTCTCATTTTTGTGGAATGCTTAATTGTATTGTCTAAACCTCTTCAGGCATCTGCCTGCCTGAACCTGTGAGGAATTAGTAAAATGTGGGATACAATTAGGTAAGGTCTGCATGCCATCATCCACTTCAAATTTCATAGACTCTTAACAGTTGGTATTAAAGAAATATTTTCCTCATTGATTTTTTTTATTTTAATTTTAATTAGTGCTGCATTAACAAAAACAAAGGAAGAAATTGAGGGAACATTTAAAATTTAAAAAACCCAACTTAATTGCAAATATATGTGAGTCAATTCAGTTTTCTTTAAAAAGTGCAAATATTATTATTAGAGGAACAAATTTTTCATTCATACCCAACATGTCACATTTTCCATGTAGCCCATGCATACACAAATTAACTACATTTATTAATTCTATAAATTTTGGTTTAATAGTGGATTCCCCAACAGGTCTGAGGTCAAGACCTGATCACATGAATGAACTGAAAATTCCTGGAGTCCTTTATAGTTGTACTCCCACTTATAACACTGGATTTTTCTCTACATTTCAGCTAAATAAAAGGTAAAATTCTGCCAAGACTAGAAGCGTAAGGACAATGCAGTTCTTCAGCAGACTCCTTGGTTAAATCCAGTTGAGGTCATTTGATTTAATTGGAACATCTGTTCTATGAGGAAAGATCAAGAGAGTTAGAGCAGCTCAGTCTGGAGAAGAGAAGGTGGCTCTGGGGAAACCATACTGCAGCCTTTCAATGTATAAGAAGGATGGAGAGAGACTTTTCACCTCAGGTCTGCAGTGCATTCCATGTAATGCAGTAGTTGCATTCCATCTACAAAAGCTTTAAAGGTCCTAATATTACAATGAACATCATTTGCATAGTTACTTGTAAATTGTTCAACTTTCAAGGGTTTTTGTGAGTGTGTACACATATGTGGAAAAGATCTTTCTTTTCCATGCATGTGCACACTCACAAAAAACATCCAACTGTAAAGTAACTGAGTCATCACAAGAAATTGAGAAGTATTTTATGACAAGCTATGTATAATGCAGTGTTTACATAATTTCTCTATATGTCTGTATTTAAACTTCCTTTCTATATGCTGGTGGAATAGCTCTTCTTAGCAAGTCGGATCTTTAATGCAGCTTTTAAGGTTTTTTTCTTTACATATAGAAAAAATATTGACAATGTTTGTAAAAAAAAAAAAAATAGAGCTTATATTTACAGCACTTCCCAGAACAGCTCGGCTTTGGTTTTCAGTATTGTTTAAATGGCTCATAAGAGAGGGTTTTATTTCAAGAAATAGACAAGCAATGGAGCCATCATAAATATAGAAGCCACTAAGTATGAATGCTGAGACCCTCTCAATGGGCCCTTCTTCCAGTTCCTCATAATGCTCAGGAATGTAGCTCTTTCTGTTGAAGATATTCACATTTTATTCAACCCAAAGACCTATTTTTTAGATTTTCCTTCCTTTTAAGAACCATAGAGGAGCAAATGAATAATTATGTCTCCTTTCACCTCCGTCTCTCATTCTCTGTATTTAAATAATGCCATACAAACTCTTTCTAGTTCACCTGCAAAAAACTATTTTTGTGTTCAACTCAATTCATGTGAGTTAGTTCACTGAAGCTTCACAGACATGTAAAGTTTAGTATAAATCTTGCAAATAAAAAAACACCCAAGGGGTATGGTGAGACCTCTAAGAAACCATATCACTCTGACCCCGCTCAAAGGCAGGATCAACTACTTGAGCACCTTTACATGGCTTTTCAACATATTCTGAAAAATGTCTAAAGAAATAAGACAGAAGTATTTCAGCAATTTACCTAATTGCTTACCAACATTCATGAAGCTGTTGTACAATATTATTTGTCATTCTTGGGATTCAACCAACTTACCTATCCCTGCGTCAGTGTTCATATTTGCACATTTATGAGTCCCCACTCAAATCAAGTGAGGTGTTTAATTCACTTGAGTATCAATGCCCACTCTGAATATTTTTTCATAACGAATTACAGTATTTCTATTTGTATCCTCACTGTTTGCAGATCAGAAGCAAACTCTTGCTAAATATCTATATCTTGGCTGTGTTTTTAGATATAATGTTACTAGTACTGTCTCTTCAAATTATTGCTTTGTTCTTTGAGAAGATTTTTTACTTGATAGTTACCTATTTTAAAAAGAAACATAGTAGAACCATACTTTAATTCAGTGGTGAATAATCTAAATACTGCTTTCTGTTCTGCGTTCCTGAAAGTTTATAGATGAGTCTTGAAAATAGATCCATGAAATATAACTCAGGGGGAAGAAATAAATGGAACAAAAAAGAAAAAATCTCAAACAAATAATCAGCTAAGCAAACAAACAAACAAAACCTGTGGGAAGTTAAAATTTGCCACATAAAAGTCTTCATTTCTGAAAAAAATTGATATACCTTGGTTTACATGTTCAAATAAGGGATGGAATCCAAATATTTTTAAATTTGGGAACTATGTTAGAACATATTTCACTTATGGAACTTTCTTCCAAAATTATGTATAAAAATGAAGGTCATCCCATGATAGCTTCTGAATGGATGCATAGGACAAAATAATTTTTGTTCTTAGGGATGCACTACCTATGTGGATACTAAAGAACTGTAGCAAAGAAACCTGAGCCTCAAAGTTAGAACCTTGTATTCAGCATCTCCTTGTGCAAGGAAACAATAAATATCTGCCTGGAGAGTTATTTCCTCCATGTATTCTGGTAGAACATCTTACAGAATAAAGACTAAACATATTAGGAAAGTTTTATGTTAGAGAACAATATGAACCCAAGCCTCCTTCATTTATATATATATAAATTATATATACATTAAAAAAATTGCTTTCTCCCATCTTGCATAATGTCCTGTTTATGCCCAACACCAAACATTATATGCTGACTAAGAGTTTTCCTGAGACTGGTCTTGCAAAGATTTATTTGTTTCAATTAATTCAGCAGCACTCTCTTTTCCTTCTTATAGCTAAAATTCACATGCACATTAATTATGTTTGCCTTGAGTTAGATATCTAGACTGCCTTAGAAAGAGTGCAGGATGATTATGCATTCCAAGCAGAGTTTCTTATGCTCTTACCACTCTAAATGTTTCTCAGAAATATTTAGCAAAGAGAGAAAAATCTTTTACAATCTCATGCAGATGGTAAATCAATGGAAGAATGTTTCTAAAAATAGTGTGTGAAGATGATTGCAAATTGACTCTTGTTAATCAGTATACACAGAAGTGGATAAATATGTGTGTTGGCATTTTCTCTGGTTAATTCAATATTTTTCTGTTGGCAGATACCCATGAATCCTTATGCAAATTTCAAGTATGAATGACCTCAATCCCCCCAGTAGTAATAATAAACATAATTGTGAATGGATGTACTAATATCTTTTTTTTCAAATGAAGATGTAAGACAGCTAAGTTGTAGCATGATAAGAAATCAAATATAAATCTACTTCAAGAATCTTTCATCATTACCTCCTAAAAAAAATATTGTTCTAAATTTTAACAATCTCCTTTTACTTGAAAAATAATGTATTTTATTGTTTCCCTTGTCTTTCTCCTTTTCACCTTCTTGCTAACAGCTCTGGCCCCTGATAATATAAAAAAAAACCACATATGTCTCTTATGCCAGTAAAACAAATTGAAAATGTCATCATAAACCCTCTACCTCAGACAGCTAAGCAATAGTTTCAGGCCAACATTGCAAATGACCAGCTATAAATCAGCAGAAACTGATTTCTTAAACCATGCTATGTAATCTTTAAAAAAATAAATCTGAGATTAAGTTAAATGCCATGCCTTTGTTGTCTGATGTTTTGATGACAATAGATAACTTGACGTAAATTCTTTCCCATAGGAAAAAAAAATCTGATAGATGAGTTACAGCCTAATTTTGCCACGATTGGAACCTGATGAGTGCTAGCCCAGGTGATCTAGTCAGAAAAAGATTTGATCAACAGCTCAGATTTCTACCAAGGCTCCCTGTCAGACACCACGACATCCTGTCAGGGTGGAGTTATTACTTCAAAGCTATTCAGGGGTCATTGGCTTTCCAGACACAAGTCAATTAATAAACTGTATAATGTCATTAAAGAATTTCTTTAATTCATTGAGATCCTTGCACTAAATAGCTGAATGAATGTTTTTTCTTGCCTTCCAGTTCTTTTTTCCATTACACACATTGGCACTGAAGAAAAGTTGAATAGATGCTTTAGAAAGATTTCTAGATTAGATATGTGCCAAACTACATACAAAGCAGGGGCAAAGCCAACAAATTGACACACCTATTGTTCTGTGAAACTGTTTCTGGTCTGTTATTTCTAAAGAACCAGGATATCTCTGCAAAGATCATGCAATGTAACAGCTGAAAGAAAAGGACTGCAATCCCTGTACAACTCATCTGCCTCCTTGTACATTTGCCAACCTAGTTTGCAACTGTGGCTAAATAAACCGGAAAAAAGCATGTGAATATTTTTTAAACTTCTGAGTTTTGTACATGCTCATAGGTGTGCATTCTGACCCGGGCCTTTGAACACAAATCAGTAATAATACCACAGGAGACCTGCAGGAGTCAGTTAATCTTACCTGGTTTTATATGCCCAAAAATTAGGCATCTGAGTTGAAATAAATCATAAATCAACATACTATTGGGAAATTCATCTGTCCTATCCTACACATCTACATTAGGACCAGACTGCTCTCTCTTTAAACACTTTCTCTTCACTCATAATAAGGAGTCAAGAATGGTTTGCTCAGGGTTTAGATGGTTTCAGCATCCTAACTGGAGCAATGCCATTCTGAAACTCCTGATTATTTCACAAGATATCTGAATCAGCTAGAGCTTTTAGGTTGCAAGACAATATGGGCAGTAACCCATGTTTGTAAAGCCATGTAAATATATGTGTGCTAATATATAGCTTCTGTTATTATAGATAACTTATACATATGCATAAGACATCAGTTTAAAAATCAGTTATCTTTCCCAGTTTTAATCCTTCCCTTGTGCAGGATAAAATCAATGAATCTTAAAGAAATGTTTCTATAGGTGTTGACTCCATTACCATAGACCTTGCAATTTTCAGTGTAAGTGATGCAACAACCAGGGACAAGGAAGAGCAGACTCATCCTTACTTAAAGATCAGGAAATTAATATATTCATGAAATAGGCATAAGAACAGTGATTGAAGAAAGACTAAATAGTTTGCTTCAGGTTATACATGAAATCTGTGGTGGATCTGGAGCCAAACCCAGACCTTTCTCCTCAGATCTGTGTCCTGAATTTGGGACATGGGAAAAATTCCCATTGAGATGAGTCAATATATTGTCTGAATAAGGAGAAGTGGAAAGAAAAAAAAATAAATCTGTTTACTACGATAACAGGCAGATATTAGAGGTAAGAATATAGACTCATGTTAATTTATGCATTTAAGAAAAATCTTCCTTAGTGTAACAACCTCTTCACACAGATTTGTGGGGTCATTACACACCACACATCAGCAAAAACATCTGAACAAATGTGATTTAAATTTAGCTGCTTTTGTCTTTCGAGTGTGTGGCATTTGCTGTAGGCTTAATTTTTAAAACTTGCTATCCACAAATGTTTTAGATCAAAACTGGAAACTTTTAAGGTAATTACCAGGTCACATTACAGGCTTGAAATGGGTGGTTCTGCTAACCAAAGGCAGAAGCATAAAATGTTTATTTCTTTCATTATGAAGCTACTAAATGTTTCCATATTTCTGAGAGTAGCACCATTCAAAGCAGGATGGTGGTGGGCTGGCATGGCAATTTCTTTTGTTTGTCACTAGTTATCTCTGCTATTGATTTCAAAATCAGCAAACTCGTCTCTCACATTTGTTTTTTTCTGAGAACGTGTTTTCAGTATCTGTAGCATATGGGTAAAAGATTGTACTGCAGGGAGGAATTCCTACAAATGCATTCACATAGTATTGTATAAAAAAAAGCTGCCAATCCCTTTAAAGATGAGGCTAACCAAGGGATGCAAGTGCAGTAACAGGAATCACTATCAAACTTAGCCCTCACCTTTGATAAAGATTAAAACTGGAATGCAATGAGAGGTACCCTTGAACATTTTCCTAACACTCTGCAAAATTGCATTCTTCTCACACTGGTATTGTGTTTAGGAGTTCTCAGATGTCATAAAATATCTATTAAAATCTGAGTATGCAGCCCAAGGACCATCTGATAAAATTTCTCACCTAGTATATTTACTTTTTTAATGATAGGCTGTGAAACCTTTTTTTTTTTCATTTACAAAGCTTTCTGTAAAGCCAGTAACAAACAATCTGTGGATGCACTGAGAAGATTGTCATGGAAAACTTGGCCCAAAAGTCAAAACCAAAGATTTTGGTCCAAAAGTCAAAACCAATGTTCTTTGCTGAAGAGTATTCTTCTATTATTGCCTTTACACCATATTCAATCATGATGTGAAGCTTGTTTTGATAAGCCCAAAGAAGTCCTGCTTTCAAAAGGCAAGTAGTTGTATTTCTGTTAAGTGTGCAGCTTTAACATTAATGAATCAGAGAGTGCCAAAATTATATTTTTACAACTTGTCTCTCGAATGTCTAGTGCAGGCATTTCTGCACTTCAGTACAAAGTAGAACTTCTCAGGGAGCTACCTAGATCAAATTCAGGCATCCTAGTCAAGGTGAACAAGGAGCTCAGTTTGGGTTTTTCAGCATGGCAAGGTAGTCCAAGCATTAACCAAGAATCCACCGGGAAATCTCATACCTGTGTGACTTGCAGGTTGCTTGGAGTGTGTCTGTGCTGCATATGCATTGTCAGTGTCCATGTGGTTATGGTTTGTTTTCCCCACAAGGCTCCTCTTTCATGACTGTGTACATTTGGTCATGCAGGACAAGGAACATATCCTCTGGAGAAAAGATTATGGTAAGAACTGATAGATATTGTAGGAGAGAAAACAGATTATTTTTTCTGGCCTTTTCCACATTCATTTTGCACTCTTAGTATTTCTTTGAAATACTGATTATACTATTTTTTCTCAAAGAAATGAATTAAAACATATGCCTTTATATGATCCAGATGTTTTGCAGTAGAAGGCTGGTTTCATTGGTTTCATGCAGGAGCTAAATGGCATTCGTCCAGCAACCTGGTAGCCAAGAAAATACAGCAGCTAGGGGATGCCTGTTTTGCTTTGTTCTAGCTCCAGGTCTGACTGTAAAATGCATGCACAGGTCAAATCTATAGTCCTTGTAATTAGGCTTATGCAGCTAAAAATTCACCCAAAGCTACATTGGAGTGTAAATTCTGCTTCCATAAAGGTCTATTTTGAACTTTATTTTAATTTCAGTTTATCTTGATATATTAAGATACATTTTATAAAAAAATATCTTAATTCTTATCCCTGATAGTGAAAAACAGGCCTATGATCTTGTTCTGCAACACTGTCTTCAATTTAGTATCTGTAAGTCTCATGGAGGAGCCTTGGCTGCCCTGGGACACAGCTAAAATATAGGTATGTGCTGGCTCTGAGAGGCAAGGTTCTGCTAGGAGGGAAACTATAGGGCTGGCTTCTCTGAGAAGCTGCTGGAAGCTTCCTGTGTGTCCCAGAGCCAATGCCAGCCAGCCAAATGGACTCACTGTTGGCCAAGGCTGAGCTAATTGGAGGTGTGGTTCTGTCATAAGGTATTTAAGAAGTTAAAATAAATTATTGCGCAGAAATGATTATGGTCAGAGAAGAGAGGAGAGAGAATAGGTGAGCAAAACAGCCTGAAGACCAAGGTCAGTGAAGGAAGATGGGGAGGGAGGAGGTGTTCCAGGCACCAGAGCTGGGATTCCCCTGCAGCCCCTGGTGCAGACCATGGTGAGGCAGCTCTGCCCCTGCAGCCCAGGGAGGAACAGGGGGAAGCAGAGATCCACCTGCAGCCCCTGGAGAACACAATGCCAGAGCTGGTGGATGCCCAGAAGAAGGCTGGTACCTCATGGGAAGTCCACACTGGACGTGTGGAGAGAGGAACTTCTGGACCTGTGGAGAGAGGCAGGACTTCTGGATCCATGGAGAGAGGAGCCAGGCTGGAGCAGGTTTGCTGCCAGGACTTGTGACCGTGCAGAGGACTCACAGTGAAGCAGTCTGCTCCTGAAGGACTGCACTCCATGAATTGGACACCCATTGGAGCAGTTCATGGAGCCCTTGGGAAGGACTCATGCTGAAGAAGTTTGTGGAGAGCTGTCTTCTGTGGCAGGGACCCCATGCTGCATCAGGGGAAGGACTCCTCTCCCCGAGGAGGAAGCAGTGTCAGAAACAAGGGATGAACTGACCTGTACCTCCATTCCCATCTTCCTGTGCTTGGAGGTGGGAAGAGCCTGAGGAGGGAAGAGTGGGGAGAAGGTGGTTTTAATATTTGTTTTACTTCTCATTATCCTGCTGTAATTTTGCTTAGAAATAAATTCAATTAATTCACCAAGTTGAGCCTGTTTTGCAAAGATGTGATGGTAACTGGTGAGTGATGCCTCCCAGCTTTAATCTCAGCTCATGAACATTTTATACTTTCTCTCCCCAATCCAGCTGATGAGGAGAGTGATAAAACAGCTTTGGTGGGTACCTGGCATCCAGTCAGGGACAAACCACCACAAGGCAATATCCTATGTATTAATAAACAAATTTCAGGCAGAAAGTGTCTGTATAAACAAAAAAAAAAAAGAAAAAAAATGTAGTTAAACTGAATAAAATATTGAAATAATTTTGAGAAGCAGGAACTTTTGTATCATGCCACCCTCCTTCCCACTCCTGTAATACAATTGTTCTGCAAGATTTGAGTAATGCTTTGGGGTTTAATAAAAATAATTAAATATTAATTAAATCAATGCAGTATGATCATTTTAAGTATTCAGTCTGCCCAGAAAATGGATAGAGAAACCATTTAAAGAAGTTTTCTGAGGCTTAAAGGTGGAGTTATAGTCTCTCAGTGAATCTTTTGACAAATAGACTTGGTGATTGGCATGCTCAGGGAAATAGAACCTCTTTGAGTCTTGTCAGTACCTCTTTTAACATGCAACATTTTTAGATTCTCTATGGCTTAGCAAGCAAGAAACAGAGGCGTTCCTTATGTTCCACTGTTTTTAATGGAACAAGCTTATTATATGTTTACATATCTTTGAGTAAACTGTAAAAATCCTTTTGGAAATGATTTTAATTATAATAGCACTAATCTTAACTATACACAATTTTTCTCAAAGCCTCTAGATTCCTCTCTGCATATGAATTAGTGCTCCTGCCTATCCACAGCAATTAAAAGTTGATATTTATTATGTATTTTTAAAAAAGTTTAAATAAAATTTTGTCAAGACTTTTGTGCATTGTTTTAGAAAGGTCTTCAGTCAGACAGTGCCTAAGTCAATGCATATTTCATGGCTCTTCACATCATTTGCTTAGTACTACAAGTGTTTTGTGTGGGAGCAGCTGTCAAAGTGAATTTGTTCTGAATTAGTAAAAAGAATGAATAAACTGAGCACCAAACCCAAGTAAACTCTTTTTCTTGTTCTTTTAACTTCAAGGCCATAAAGTTCTAATGAAAAAGCTGACCTTTTGGAGAAGAGGAATTATTATAACAAGTATTCCAACATACCCTTACTAAATTCTAATTAAATATGCCAGTGAAATAATTTTGTTCCACTTCAAATTCAATTACAGAATTGTTTTGGATAGAAAACCAGTAATTTATTCCTTCCATTAATTATTCATTAAAAATTCACTGACATAGGTAAGATTGCATGTGGAAACAGAGTCTTTAACATGCAATTTTCATCCTACAGCTGATGCCTTTTAGCTAGTAAGTCTTCATAGTACGTGCTGCTCTGATGAAGCAAGAAGTTTTTAAACACCTGAAATCCTGCTGTGGGCTTGTGGGCTGTGGTAACATATTCCATCTTTAATGGATGTCAGTTGAAACACTTTTGCAATCATGCATGATCCTGCTTATATTCCCAACAGCTGCAGACTAAACATCTCAATTGACTTCACTCAGTTCCAAATCATGTGAGGGCTGCTAAATTTGAGGGCATGGAAATTTGTTTACAGCACTTTGTGCACAAAATCTTTAGCTCTTCTCTTCAAAGAATTCATTTTCCCCTCTGTGAGCACAATGCTTGACAGGTCGATATCACCCCGCATTACAGGAATAGCCCCATTCAAGGAAATAAGGGCATTTGTACTTGCCAGAGTCCAAGCTCCCTCCTCAGTAAAGTAGATTGAAGCTATTTCTAGATTTTTAGCTACCCTGAGGAGAAATTTCACCTCCTTGACAATGCCTGAGCATTTTGTAAGGAGATTGTGTTAAGTTCTATGAGCTGATGGGCCTGGTCAGGATAAAGGATAGGTCTGGGAAAGGTAGATTTCCCTCTGGGGTGACAGAAGTGTCTCTGCTTCATTCCTCAGGTTGCCTGAATTTATTGAAAAAATTTGTAAAAATTGAATTTACTTTGTAAAGTAGGTTTAAGATTTGCTTACCAGAACTTTGTTTTTGAAAGATACCACAAAAAATTCTTATGACAGAATTCTTTAAAAGATCTACAAGGTTTGCAATAGTTATACAATGCTATATTGAATGGGAAAGGGCAAAAATTATTTGACTATGATGATGAAAGGATTTGATGAGAATCAATATTTTTATGATAAGTAGCCAGAATCACGCCTCTTACAATATAGTGTAAGATAGTGGTGTAGAATTGTATTTAATTTATTTCCAAAATTAACTGTTCCATTAAAGAGAAAAGATAGACTACATATATTTTCAAATTATTTTTAAAGGTAATTTAGAATAAAGTTTCCTTTCAGTTAAATATGTGTAAAAATGCCTCTTCTGTGTTTTAAATGAGAATATTTCAAGAAATCCTGAAAAGCAACAAATATTACTTTTTTTTTCTTTTTGCTGTGATCTGTAATTTTGAGTCTCAAAGATTTGGCTGAACTAATAATGCTATGGTTGATCACCTTCTTTCTCCATCAGCTGAAGACAATTTGTAACTACCTTACTACATTTCTTTCAAAAAAGTGTATGACAGTTTGAAAACATACCAGTGTGTTCAGTAATACTAATGTTTTCATATATTCAGTGTTTTGAACTTGAGTAAGGGTTACAATCTTTGGCTCATACTTCTCTTAGGTAGACATTTATTGCTAATAACCTAACCACAGCACCCCAGGCTGGTACTGCAATAAGGCAGTTTGCACCACGTCTGAAGTGGACGCACCGTAGCCAAGATTTTGCTCTCCATATTGCTAGAGTTGCTTCATAATCCAGATATTTTGGGAATAACTGTTTGGAGAATGCAGTTCTGTAAGTCATTTATTAAAGGGAAAAATTCATCGCTTAGGATGGGAATCCACCTTTGTTGGTGGCAAAACCGACAGAGAGTCATGGCCTGTGATCAGCCCCAAAGATCCGAACAGAACATTATCTACACAGCACTTTGCATATTAAAATGTATATTTGAGATAAAATTTTTATCCTTTATATCTAAAGACATGGCACACACCACTTATAATTCTCATTCTAGTCTGTCAAGAATTGAATCAGCTGTCACTTCAAAGGCAGTGAACCACAAGCAATCCAAATGACTCTTGAAGTTTTTAAAGATATTTTGGATTTAATCTTTGAAAAGGAAAATTGCTATGTATTGATATTTCTCAAGCATTTTTTTAATGTACTAACACATCAGTTATTCACCAGACATCTTTGGCAATAAACACTTTCCAG
This sequence comes from Euphonia xanthogaster, assembly GCA_034509185.1. Taxonomy (NCBI): domain Eukaryota; kingdom Metazoa; phylum Chordata; class Aves; order Passeriformes; family Fringillidae; genus Euphonia; species Euphonia xanthogaster. The sequence continues at coordinate 18,435,700 of JAYDZK010000056.1, read as the reverse complement.
AAGATAAAACAGCAGCTAGAAAGGTTCAGGTTTTCAAAGTCGCTTCAAGGACTCAGGAACAGTGTCCATTAGAGTAAGTGGAAAATATGTTCCTGATTTGCTCCAGAAAGATCTCTAGAGGTGTCAAGAGTGTATTAAATGTGATGAAAACAGGGATATAGACATCTAAACTTCTTGAGACACACCTGGAATTATATTTGGAAACATCATTGATTGTTGAGAAATACTCTGTAGCTTTAAAATAATATCACACAACAAACTTCAGTAAACTCCAGTGAAGATATGTTTGTTCAGCAAATTGGTGAAAATGAAAAATAAAATTATGGAGAAAGTTTATTAATTTTTATGGTACTTGATAAAAGGTTGGAAATTTTAGAAAGTTTTTCCACCCTTTTTTTAAACCTAAAATGTTTAAAATTTTAAACTTTTAAAAAGTTTAAAAATGCTTCATTGTCTTTGGAACCATAGAATGGATGGTATTCTTTTGTTTCTACTTGATTCTTTTGATTATACTTGATATTCCCTTTTCATATAGTGCTCATAAACTAATGAAAGAACCACAGCTGAGTTTTCAGATAACACAGTTATATTTATTGTTCTATGTCATCATATAGAAACATAATAAAGAATTAGAGGTGCCAATTATGGGCACTGCAGGAATAAGTTTTTTCTTGGAAGGACTTAAACAGTACCCTTGTGTGATGTTATCAGACTGTACGTTATTTCTGAATGAGACAAGCATGCAGTTTGACTTAATTTTTAGCCATTCAGTACGTGCTAATTTCAAACATTGATATTCTGAATTACATTATCTCTAGAGTAGTTCAGTGATGTTATGCAAAACTTGGCCAAAATTGTTTAAACATGCAGTAAGGAGGGAATATCAGTAGCTTTGTTAGTGAAACTGGAGGTTTTTCTTCGCTTTTTTTTTGTGCCTTTTTTGCATGTTTTGAGTTTTCTTGTTACATTTTAGTCAAGCAGGCTGAAATTTATATCTACTTTTTTGTGTATTAAAAAGCTGTCATGAAGCAAATATTTAAATGTGCTCTAATTTTTTTTTACAGTGAATAAAGCCATTATTTCAATGACCAATTATTTCTTTTTACAGTGAATAAAGCCATTATTTCAATGAACCACAACAGCACATATGTAGATAACTGTAGATAAGTACATATATAAAACTTTTATAGAATCAAAACCCATATGAATCCATGTACTGTAAAATTCATGGTGCTCTGTCTAAAGTAACAACTTCATTAGTAATGCATGGTTTACACCATTTCCTTCTTATAAAGTATGACTTTCATGACACTCATTAAACTCAGAGAGAAATCATGTTATCAACCCGTTCACCTGTGTAAAGCATGCTTTTCTTATTATCTTGTAAGGTCAAACTAAATCCTTTCACAGACCATACACTCTCTCTTTTTCTCTCTGTTTCTCTGAAAAAGATATTACACATGCGTTTTTGCTTTTTTTTTCTTCCTTCACTTTCCCCTTCCCTGTCTGTTCACTTCCCTAAACCCCTCTTTCCTGTAAAAAGTTAGTGGAAACTAAACTTTTCACATCTCTATGAGAAGTCAAACAAGAGTGAATCAAACACCAACCTGAAATATTCCTGAAATTTTTTACTACATTGCTTTTGGCTTTGATAAGAAAGAGGTACTCAAATTGTGTGTAAGATTTAAGTGAATGGCTAAGGAAATGAAATGCATATGCATAAAAACAAACAAAGAAACAAACAAAAACCCCCAAACAAAAAACAATAACAAACAAAAAATCCAACAAAAAACCCCAAAAACCTTTGACAATTTAACCCAACTTGTTGAAGCTACTTATTTAGATACAATCTCTTAAAAAATCACCCTGAACTTCAGGCTGAATTCCATGTAGTTTTATCCTTGGCCTTCACAGTTTCTGGATGAAACAATCTCTGCATGTATTGCATGATCATCTGGGCCACAGTTTCTACCTACAACATGCACCATTGTTCTGTCTGATAAATACCAACATTTTCTGTCTGGGGCTGTTCACAATGAAAATTTTCTACCCACAGTCTTATTAGTTTCATGATTGCTTTCCCCCTCTAATGAATGCAGAACATAATGAATGCCAAGCCAATCTTTTGAGTCCAAATCCAGGGATCTTCATCAAGACAGTGAATGTGCATTCATTAAATAGAACCATGTTGGAAGTGCTTCTGCCATAAATACAGTATAATATATTTTCTTTTAATGGGAATGTAGTATTTTAGCACATTACTTAATTAGGGATGAGCAGAAAATGAGTTAATTCCTTCAGCTTCAGCATGTGCAGCAGAAGCAGTAAGTTTTCATTCATTGCTTAGGGACCCATTAATTACATTACAGGCTGAATAAAAAAATTTTAAAAAAGAAAGTATTTAAAATATTATATATAGTAAAGCATAATTTAATAATTTTAAGGCTCCCTGAAAGGATGAGGGTAGATGGAGGTGGCGTCATCTTCTTAAGTGTAATATCTGGGGAACTGATAAAATTACAGATTATTTTTATGGTCTTGATTCTCTATTGGTGCAAAGCACTAGAGTTACTCATTTTGGGAGAACAGAAAGAGCCATATTCATGCCATTCAGTAATTAAATTCATTTACAACCTTTGTGGGAAAGTCTGAGCTGGACAAACCAAGACTAAAGCTATTCTTAATTCCTGCTAGTTAATTTGAAGTGTATTGATAGTTAAAAATGTTAGAAAGCTGTGCTTAAAGTCAACATTTCAACTGAGTGTAAAAGTTCCCATGACTATTAAACACTCCAGTGTTAAATCCCTGGGGTTCCTTTATACAAGAATCTTGGCCACTGAATATGAAAAACTGTAGTTGAAAGGAAAGAGTGTCTACTGTTTCCTCTGAAAACTAAAACTGTAGTAATTTTAATAAATTGAAATTTACATGAACAGTAGCTTGCAGAAGGAAAACTCTACACTCTGCAGTAGAGTGTACTGTACACTCCAAAGTGCAACAGGATGTCCCACATAATTCTTCCTACAATAGTGTCTTTTTATACTATTTGGTCTATAAGGAAAAATATGTTAAAATGTTCATTCAGGTAGATTTCACTAAGGATATTGCATGTGATATAACATTTAACAAAATGAAAAAAATCCGAGAAACATTATTTACATTGTTCCACACTATGTTTAAATCGACCCTTACTTGCCAAGTGTTTTTATTTTGGAGGAAAGGGACTGCTGTGGTGAGAGTGTTCTCATTTTTATAACAGGTAAGAGTGCTTCTGTGTGCACTGAGAACTTGCTGGTTCATTTCCTTCTCCAGGGATGTGAAGCCATGGTATTCCCACCTCTACTAGCCTGTTCCATTTTCTCTGGGCTGTTGTGAAGAAGCAATGCATTCTACAATTAATTCTCTGTTGACATCCTTCTACAGTGCACAAAGGCATGAACATTCACTGAGGTCCAGCTCATCAGTGGAAGAGACTGAAAGCAGCATTTTATCCTACCACAGCTTAAGCTGGTTGTAGCCACAATTCTCTTTACAGAGAAAAGCAAGGCACATTTTCCCAAGAATTTCTTCTTGGAAAGGCAGCAAGAAAACCTCAGAGAAAAAGGGAAAACAATTCTTATCTCTAACTGCTGCTCCTGTTGTTTTGCACTTGTGGAATGTGTTGGAAGATTGTTAGCTGAAGGAATTTGGTAGTTGGATTCTGGTGGAGATTGTTTATGTTAATTAACCTGACAGGTCCAAGCTATGTGGACTGTCAGTCTGCAGACAGTCACGAGTTAGTAGTTAGTAGTAAGTATGGTGTGGTGTGGTATCTCATCTCTCTTTAATATAGATGTAATGTTATATAGTGTAGTTTTAATAAAGCGAGTGTGCAGCATTCCAAAGCCTTGGAGTCAGATGCCAATCATTCCCATGATGGGGCACCCTGCAATTTCGATAGCTGGTATAGCTCCAAAGGACTGGGGCCACAAAAATATTCAGAGGACTGGAGGACATTTCCTATGAATATAGGATGAGAGATGGGGTAGTTCAGCCTCGAGGAGAAGGCTCTGGGGAAACTTCACTGTGGCCTTCCAGTACTTTAAGTGTGCTTATAAAAAAAGAGGAAGAGTGACTTTTTATAGGAACAGACAGTGATAGGGCAAGGGGGAATTTTTTAAACTGAAAGAGGGCAGGTTTAGATTAGATGTTCGGAAGAAATGCTTTCTTCAGTGTTAAGGAAACTCACCAGTGTGACCATTCTCAAGCCTCTCTGGCAGTCACACTCCCAAGGCCAGAGAGTTTCACTGGTGGGACTGGAGCCCCTTGGCAGCAGCAGCTCCAGTGCCTGAGGGGAGCCCCCTTGACTCCCTGCACTCCCCACTCCC
>JAYDZK010000056.1:18419202-18431275 GCA_034509185.1 Euphonia xanthogaster | reverse complement strand
TCAGGTGTCTCATTCCATAAAGCCATTTATTCACCATGCAGTGACACAGAAACAGCTCCAGCTGGTGCTGCTCAGGAAGGACCCCCAACAAAGGAACCCCATTGAGGCTTTTACACCCTTACAGTCCAAGCAGGCACAAGTCTTGCTCTTCCTCTGAGCCCTCAACCCCTGCTGTGTCTCCTGGTGTCCATTCACCTGGCTCAGCCACCGATCATTGTGTCCTTTGTTAGGCTGTCTGGGGCTCCAACCCAGAGCTCAACCTCCTCAATCTGCATCTTGCACTGCAGCTTGCAAACTGAGATACCTGCACCTGGTGTATTCCTCAACACTCAGAGGGTGGTGAAACACTGGACCAGGTTGCCTACTAAGGTGGTGGATGTCGCGTTTCTGGAACAGTTCAAGACCAGGCTGGCTGGAGTCCTGAGTAATCTGGTCTAGTGAGTAGCATCCCAGTCCATGGCAGTCATAGTGGAGCTAGATGACCTTTAAGGTCTCTTTCAATCTAAATCATTCTGATTCTATGACTAAAGCCAGATGAGAACATCCTGTATTCTTCTGTTTATCCAAACGTAATCTAGCATTGTTTCTGCAAAAGGGTTCTATGTCAGCAAATTATTTTTTATCCCATTATTTCTTAGCCAGATGGATCAAATCTATTCAGGTGATCACACCAAATAAATTGTTCTTGAGGTCTAGGAAAGGGTGGCACCAGTTCATGCCACATTCCACTGGATGCTCAATTCTAATAATGATATCAGATAGAATAGGAAATCTCTTTCTAAAATAATAGGACTCTGACTGAGTTTGTGGTGATATATATGGGCATGATTTTAGCTGCAATGATGATTGGCCAATATCCTACTATGAAAACGTATTATTTTTCTATAATTTAAATACTATGTCAGTAAGCATAAAAAGCTGATAGTAGTGTTGTCATCTATCTTGTGTGGTGTTTTCATTCATAAAGAGGTCTCAATGACTCCATAAAAGATTTAGTATATGCATATTCAGTTAATTCCCTTCATGCCTTTATTGCACATGTGACGTTCTTCTGTGAGCATGATAATAAACTACAAACCTTCACTATTAATAAAAGACTCTTAACTGAAATGCCACTTCTTTGTATTATTTTATTTACAGGAGGAGATGATATAAAGTAGATTGTTAGCTTCCAACAGCAAAGTAAAATTTTTAAAGACATGAACAGCTCTAAGAAGAGTTCTGCTAGAAGCTCTAAAGATGCCAGGGCCCTTGGTAGACAAAAAACAATGCTGTTTCTCAAAAGGCTGCAATCTGGTTAAGTAATATTTTATAAGTAAGGAAGATGAGGATTAGCTTCTTTGAAATTTATATAACTTATTTGAATTTCCATTAAAATATGTAGAAGCTTGTTGTGGAGGAATTTTCAAAAAAATGCTGATAATGTAAATATTACATAAGGTAAAATAAATTATAAAACTTGTTTTCCTGCCTTGTGCCATGGTTCATCTTACCCTGAATGCTGCAGAACAGATAATGTCACAGCTATAACTACAGTTCCAATATTAGATTATGAAGCTGCCATTTATCAGTAAGAAATGAAATCACAGCTGCAAGGAAGTGAAAGTTCCTGGTGATAGATCACATTGGTTTACATTGTCATGTCATTCTTGAATTCCTCACTGTGATATGTATGATAGTTCTGAATGATTAAACATTGAAAATAAGCATAAATTGCATCAGCATCAAGATCTATTTAAATGCATGAAAAGAAGTTCACTCAATTACTGCTCAGCAACGTAGCTAGTTGAGAAAAGAAATAATTGTACACAGGATCACATAATACACATTCATTTGTCAAACAGAAGGTTGGAAACTGAGCTCAAAATGGTTTTTGTTTCTCTTGAGCACCAACAGACTTCAATGTAGGAAATCAAATATACGATGGAAGTGTTACAAAAACCAAAATAAATTTATATTCATTCTACAAGTCAAAAACTTATCATGGCCAGAAAGTTTATAAGGTTTTGAATACATTTCTAAACAATTTAAATGAACATGGCCTCTTACAAGAGAATAATGGATTAATAATAATTAATGGATTAATAGATTAATAAGAAAATTAATTAATTAGTTAGGAGTAAGTTTTCTTGACAGTGATATAGGCCAAGCGGGAGGAACAATACATTGGGGGAAAAAAATGCTGCAGGAGCATTTGCAAGAAAGAACATGAAGATAATCAGATGCAGTTCCAGTAGAGCTATTGAATTGCCAACACCACCAAGTATGAGACAATGCAAGGTATGAGATAACCTGGACAAACTTGTCCTAGGACACTTTGAGTTGGAGGGATGGCAGCATTTTTAGCATACAGGTAGAGGTGCTGTTCTTGAAAAGTGAAGCTGATGATGCATGCTGAAAGGAGCAACTGTTGTCTGCTGTTTTTCAAAAGAAATCTCCACCCTCTTGCAGGCACGCAGGTGCTTTCCCACATCCTTTCAGTAGCTTCTTTGGTTGTACAAACTCCATCCAATTTTTTCTGAACCTTTGGGAAAACATCTCTCTGTCACTTTTGGGGCTTGCTTTCTTATTTGCCTCCTGTTCCAGGTAAACTCTCAGCTCCTCCTAGGCATCCATGAGGATGAGCTTTTGCCACAGGCTTTGCCACTGTGCCTCCCCACCCTCCTGATATTTCTGCCAGTCATACGTGCTTAATTCCCCTTCAAACATTTCCTTCAGACAGCATTTCCTGCTTTCAGATGGACATACAGGCAGTCTTTTTGACAGCAGCAGTTTTAACACAAGTTTGGGTAGTGTCCAGAGAGCACCTGCAATAAAAAAAAAAAAAAAATTTAAAATATGAAACCATGGACCATATGCTGCTGAAGAACCCTCCGTGCTTGGTAGGGTCAGTATGTTTCTGACCTATAAAGAACCACAATGCTTTATTTGCTTCATGCAATGCTTTTAGTATTGAGCCTTAACTGTCTCAAAATGGCACACTCAAACCTCATCAAAACAATTTCTTGGGGATTTTTGGCTCATCATCCCTGATGTCTCTAAGGAGCACATACTTCTCTCCTGTTCTAGAGCAAGGAGCAGCTGAAAGAGGCAGTATTCTTTAGACACCTGAACACCTGGAGAAGATAAAAAGAAGAGGGTTTTTTTTGTTAAAGAGGTTTTAAAAATTATAAGGCTTGTAACAACATATAGAAATCTTGGCTAATTTACATGAATATAAACAGTCCTAGCTTTCTGTTTACTTAATATGAAATAGTTCCTGTTTACCCTTAACACAGTCAATTCCAATATCAGGGTGCAAAGGCTAGCACCTAGGAAAAGGAAAAAAAATAGGAGAGCAAGAGACTTTATGTAAATGCATTCCATGGTGTTAGAGATGCCACAAGATGCTGAAGCATTTCCTGTGAGCTGACTGTTTTGCCTTAGCAAGGTTGCACACATTTTTTTTCTAGGAGCTTAAACAGAAGTGTTAGCAAAGACATGGGAATCAGATGGAGAGGTAGGGAGTGAGGAGCAGCACCAGGCAGAGGTGGTGGGAGGAGATGCAAGTGAAGCAGAGCCAGGATGGCACAGAAGCATCAGCAGAGGCGACTCACTGCTGAGAGAGCCAAGTGAGCTACAAGCAGCAGCTGCAGCAGTGAGACAGCCAGCAGGAACAACATGAACAACAGAATGGATCAATCTAAATCAAACCTTGATCCCCAATGAAAGTTAAAAATGTTAATAACTGAGTGAAAGCTAATTCAGGGGAGGAAAATCATGTCTCACAGTAGTAAAAGGGAAAGCTCTCAGGTTTTATATTTCACAAACTGTTTATATTGCATTTGCTGGAGTTTTCCTTTGGAGTTTCATTCCTTTAATAAAGTTATTGTTTGAAAACAATTTCATTATGTTTATAAGTGGAACATATTAATAATCTGAGTACTGGAACGCTCCCTGTATTTTCCTCAGGTTTCTTGAAACAAGACTCACTTGGTGTTTTTTTAATAACTCTTAAAAATAATTTTTTAGCTATTTCCTGTATTTTGTACTGGCTTCATAGCCTTTTCATCATCCACAATTTAAATTTAAAAGAATTGTCTTTTCTCTCTATGTGACAAGAGCTTCTGTATGATGATCTCCCTTCAAAATAAGATCAGCAACTCAGTCCTGATTCTGTTGTACTCTTCATTCTTCCTCACTTCTGGAATGAATTTGAACTCATTTGAAATCTGTCAGTAAAATTATTTAAGGTACATTTAGTTGCATTTCATATGACTGAGTTTTAACTGTAGTAATTTAAAATTCATTATTTATCAGCCCTCTGAAGTTGTGTAAATAGTCCATTGTAATGTATGACTGATTGATTTATTGATATATATGCCTCCTTCAAGGAGGAATTTGGGTCAGTATGCATCATGCAAAAGCTATTAGGTTGAACCTCATTGCTTTCTTAGGGTGTAGTTTGACAAAATAAATTCCAGTGAGTTGATAGGTTGAGTAGTGTATCTGTTTCAAGAGGCAGGGAACATTAGCATCAGTGGAGTCTTTGAAAGTAACATTGGAATGAGAGTAATGAAACCTGAAAATAACAGTCAGCCATGCAGCGCTGGCAGATTACAAAATCTCCTACCATTTTAATTGTCCGTGTTGCAGTCCTCTGAAGAGGAAAAGTGCACCAAGACATGACTAGAATTTACTCTTTTGTGGCCTTGACAGTGACCTGCATGCTAATCCAGGAAAGAGAGTGTTAAGCACTTACTGTGTGTGTAGCAGTGCTTAGCAGTGGACCTTTACACTCAGTAGAATTAATATCCCCTTGTGTGTTTCTTTGATCCTAGCCCTTTTGATTTTAACTCTGCTGATACAGATGTCTAGACAAACCCAAATACATTTACAAAAAATGTAATCTGCTTTGAAGGACATATGGTTCTACTCTAAGAAGTACTGACAAGAACTGGTTTTGTAATGTAGTCTATCCATCACTTCCAGGTAGGAAAATGCAGAAAATAGCCAATCCCCTGAAAATGAAACTCTGTGGATATTTTTTCTCTGTATCTGTAAGTATGTAAAGCACTAAGATACAAAGCTGCTGAAGGCTGATTTATATTTTTAATCTAGAGTTCATAGTGGCATATGGTCACATGACTTAAAGCTACACAAGCTTACAGCAGTGACAGTTCTCAGGACCTTTAAAAAGCCTTGGAGAACCTTGCTTGATCCTCAGAAGTTCCTGGAAGCTTAGAGATCACCTTGTTTGCACAAACACTAATCCCGTTTAAAAGCAAACATAAACTGCCTGACACATGGTATAATCTTTGAAACAGAAAAAAACAATGTGGGAAAATTTTAAGAAATGGAAAGGGATGGCAGAGAGATACTCTTTTAATGGCAAGTTTGAGATTAAGTTGAAGGTCTCATTTGTTCTGAGATACTGTGAATCAAGCTAGGATAATCATCTCCCTCCCCAGAAAAGGTGTGAAGTGATGCTGTTAGCAAGTAGGAGTGGTTAATCAGCTGAGTTCACTCCACAGCATGAAATCACTGAGAACATGTTTGGTCATCCTTATTTTTATGGTCAAATTTCTTTTTATGGGCAAAAAGTAAACGCACATCTGTGCAACGAGATCATTCTTACTGTGGATGAATTTAAGTAGCAAAAACATATTCAGATCTATTTGTTGCAGAAAAAGAAAGGAGAAAAAAGAAAGAAAAAGGAAAGAAGAGTAAAGAAAGAAGGAAGGAGGAAGAAGGAAGAGGAAAGGTGGAAGGTGAAAAATCTGACAAAATACCAGTTAAATTTATTGCATATGATCTCGCCAGCACATATTCCTTTCTGTGTGGTGTTCACAGGATCAAAAGACCATTAGCATAAAAAAAGATGGTTAACCCAGCACTGCCATACTTGCCAGTAAACCACATCTCCAAGTGCCATGTCCACACATTTTTGGACAGTTCAAAGGATGGTGATTCCACCACTTCTCTGAGCAGCTTGTGTGGAGAAATGAGAAGCAGAAACAACATGTCATGTGATGTAGTAAACTGACTACAACACCTATTCCCCATCCCCCTGTTCTAGGGGGAGGAGGTAGAGAAACTGGCAGTAACACTGAGGCAAGGAACAAGGGAGAGGTAGGGGTAAGAATTTTTAAGATTTCGTTCTGTTTCTTATTGCCCTCCTCTGATTTTGAATGGTAAATAATTAAATTAATTTCCTCAAGTTGAATCTGTTTTGCCTGTGATGATAATGGATGAGTGAACTCTCTCTCTCTCACTGTCCTGATCTTGTCCCATGAGCATTTCATTATGTCCTCTCTCCCCTGTCCAGGTGAGATGGGGAGCAATAAGGTGGTTTTGGTGGGCACCTGGCATCCAGCTGGGGACAGCCCAATGAAAGCCAAAACTGTCTTGGCCAGATTTGCTAGTCTCTATTTCCTTATCTAAAAACTGCTAAGTAGTTTATAGCCTGGAATCTTCAGCATCATCCTGAGGCTCCTGTTTGGTCATGCCATGGTTTGTTCTCCTATACACTGTGTCCTACAGCCCTGCTTGCAGGCCAAATTGATGTTCCTCCACAGTGTATCCATCACTTGTTGGAGACGTGCACAGAATAACTACTTGCTACTGCTCTTCTTAAAAAAAAAGTGTGTTAAAACATGGAGAGAGCAGTGCACATAAAATTCAGTAGGTAGATGTGACTCCCTGAGCTTTGCAAAAGATGTTACGGCCGAAGAAAGTAACAGAGAGTGGCCAAAAGGAGTTCAAAGAGAGCAAGCTGAATAGCCTTCAGTGCTTGCTCCTTGGCCAGTTAATTCAAAGCTTCTGGACACTGACCAGCAAGGGTAATAGTGTAGACACTGAACTAGAGTGCTCCATTATCTTCTTTCTATCTTGAAAACTCTTCTTTATTCTATCTCTAAGAATATGTTAAACCTAAAGGGAGTAGAACCCTAATTCTTCCCGTTTTCTTCACTAATAATTCATATCTTTGTGCCATCTCCACATTTGCCTGGCCCATCAGAAAAAAAAAGAACTCACTATTTTTCTGTTGTCAGATAAAACAGGAATAGTATCTGGTATATTAATCTCATCTTGGAGAAGTTTCTTCCAAAACAATTGATATTTAAAACTTGTGGTGAACCCCCTTTTATTGTGGTCTGCCAGTGACTAGTCTCAGCAGTAGGAATCAAAGACTATTTTGAGTGGGGATGAATTTTATTCTGCTGAAAATATGATACTGGAAATTACAGAAAGGCCTTTTAAAAAGCCACTGCTTTCAGCTGGTGGGAGAAGCTGCATTAGAGTTATCTTTGCAATATTTGGTACATTGCCCACAGTTGATTGCTTGTGTTTTAGAGGTGTTATCCCCAAACCCTCATCTTGCCTTTACTATCACTGCATCCCAGCACTGATGCCCATGCTATGACTGAGGAGAAGGTCCAGCACGAGCACTCTGCCTGTGATGCTGCAGGGGCTGCCAGGCTTTTCTCAGCACCACTGCCAAGAACAGCCTGTGAGCCTTGATTGCAGCCTTGCTCTTCTGAAGTGTCGCTTGGCAACAAAATATGCACGCAGTGATTAGTTTTTCCAACTTAAGCACGTTTTGTGACTGAATTTACCCAAACTTCTCTGACTTGAACGTTTTTCTGCTTGGTTAAAAGGACAGAAAAAGCTTAGTCACAATGAGTTATTTTAAAAGGTACTAAGCTTTTAAATGGCATTAATAAAGTACTACATTTGATGCATTTCTGCCATGCATTTGTATTTGCATAATTAAAAGGGGAGATTTATATATAGAGAGGGGCTTTTTATTCCTTTCCTCTAGAGTTTTTGCACATAGGCTGTCTGTGTTTAATGCTTTTGGCAGAAGGCAGAAAGCTGCAAGTTGCATATTTGAAAAGAGGCATAAGGCTGAATATTAAATGAATACAGTTATAGGTAATGAAAAAAAAAAAGAATGTAGAAAAATTAAATACTCCCTTTCTACCTGTAGATTGGGCATACATGAATCTTTAGTTCTTACAATGAACCTTAGATTCATTCTTAGCCTTACCCACTCCCGTTGATGTATGCTTTTGTGGGTGTATGACATACATATTCAGGATGTAAAGGAATGTTCAACAGGTTCCAATGCTATTAAGCTTCATCTTCTAATCCCGTCTTTTACATTTTCAGTTTCTGTGGCAATAACTTTCATCCCACTGCTGGGTTTATAGCCAGTAACAATATGCAAGTGCCAGTTTATCTAAATTCTTCTGTTTATATCAGTGTGCCACCGAAGCTTTTCTTTTTACATATATACATCACGGAAAAAAAAAAAAAGAAAAAAAAAATCAAAGTAGTTGTGATTCAAAGGAAAAAAAAACCACAAAAACCTGAGATCAATACTTAGAAAATGCTTGAAAAAAACTAATGTTAGTAGGGAAAGGTGTGAGAATGAGGTCTGGAATCAAGCTGGATTTGCCCTACAGGGAGGATGCAGTGGGAGCTGTATCAGGTCAAGTATGCCTTCCTCTGAAACATGAGCTGTAGCCATGCAGAGAAAGCTTATGCAGGTAGCACCATGGAATTTCTTTCTTCCCTTTTCTATATGGTTCTTTATTTTCCAGCATAGTTCCAGGATCACTGCCTTACCTGTTCCACCTGATTCCCCCATGTGGGGAGCCTGGTATTCATCAAGCCACCCCAAACATCTTTTCTGGGAAGCAGTACATGCAGATGGATAAACAAGGATCAAAGAATCAAATAATCATTCAGGCTGGAAAAGACCTCTACAATCATCAAGTCCAATCATAAACCTAATGCTACCAAGTCTATCAGTAAACTGTGTTGCTAAGTCCCATGTCTACATACCTTTTAAATACCTCCAGGGTTGGTGGCACAACCACTTCCCTGGGCAGCCTGCTCCAGGGCTTGACAACCCTTACAGTGAAGAATTGTTTCCTTATATCCAGCCTAATTTTCTCCTGGCACAACCTGGGGTAATTTTTTGTCATCTTAACTTGGTAGGCTTTTGAGTAAAAGGACACAGCAATGCACCAGTATCTCACACTGAGGTGACAAAAACCATGATAAAGTAGGGAACTGATACTAGAGACAGCATTTGTGAAAAAGCCACAGATATTTAATGACAACAGCCTTTGAAGGACACAGCCTCAGTTTTCAGCAAGTGAGGAGTAAATGTCACATTTGACTGAATCTTTCTTGTCTCATACAGGCTTTCCCTCTGCTTTTATCACGCGTGAGCAAAGTTTGGCACAGTAAAAATGGCATCCTCCTCCTGTCAAGCGTATTTTCTCCTACAGTGCCTGTGAATAGGCACTGTCCAGGATGATTCAGAGAGTGGAGCCTCCTCCAGATAGGCACTGATTGTGCTGCTTTGAATCAGGCATGGTGTGACTTTTACTTACTGCTGTAAATTGACTTTGTTTGCATATCTGTGTGTCAGTTTTGCCTACATAGTAAAATGTCATCTGCCTCCAGTTCCTTCAGAAAGGGAAGGTGCATGTCTCAATACATAAGGACTATTCATCTAGGGAGCACTCAGGTCAGGGTCTATTTTGAAGACATCTTTCTCTACTGGAACTGTTGCAAATCCATATCCTTCAAAAAAGTATTTATTGTATACAGGTTGATAGCATCAGAGTGTCACAGCCGCTTAACACGGGTTAGTGAAAGAAAGCTTGTAGAGACTGTTTAGATGTTTCAAGTTCGGGAAGGTGGTGGTAGGAGGGTGAGGACACAGGAAGAAATACCCTTTCTGATGTGGTGAATCCCAGGTGGAACACTTGTGGTTTCATATTATTATTCCTTTTACATCCACCTCACAACCCTCTGAGCAGTTCAGTTGCAATCTGACCCATGATCTCCACTGGTATGGGAGGGACAGTCTCTGATATTTACTGTCTATTTTTTCCCTGGTCCATTTGTTCAAATAATTTTCCTAAGCATTTAGAAAAAAAAGAAAATGTTTCTGTATGCTTTGTTTTTGTGCACATCTGCCAGTCAGTCTGTCTGGGTGTTCAGTGCTGCCATTAAAGGCCCAGCAGTCAGTCTGAAGCTCTTGTGTTGTTACACATAAAAATCAGAGAGGGAATGCTTCTCAAGCTGGATGTATTACAGCTTCGTGAAGTGTGAAGAGGAGATGAAATGTCAAGGGTAATCTCTTGCCGTATTTCTGTAATTATTTTATCATCATTTATGATTTATAGCAGATGTCTGTGAAGCAATTATTGGAAATAACACTCTGTATGTGCATTTGTGAGTGAGAGAAAGAAGGAAAAAGATTACTCTTTAGTAGTATAGTACTGTTTATAAGTGCTGGTTATAAGTACTCGACATGCTGAAGTGATTGACATGTCTGGAGACACCTTCCTTAACCTGTGTTTTCTTAGAAGAAGCTGTAGAAGTTATTATGAATAGGGTGTTAGGAGCATCATAAAACAAAATCAGATCAATCTTTAGAATACATAGGATACCTTTAGAGGGAGCACTAGAGGAAAATCATTTATCAGAGAACAGCACCAGGTGTATAGCAGCATTTTTTAAAGATATATATGTGAATATTATCTCCTTGCAGGCTTGGAAGGGCTAAAGGGGCTGATAATGCATAAATTCAAGCTAAGAAAAATGATAAATTTTTGAAGTGTAGAAAAAAAAAACATTTAGCAGGTTTTATGAAAAAAGTTGAAGAAGGAAGGAATTTCCACAGTTTCAGGGTGAACTGGAGATCACAGACTTTATTTTTTGTCCTTTAGTCACTTTGACTCCTGACAGGAGATGCCATTTATCCTGATGTCATGGTATTTCTGTTATAAAACATCAGTATGATTTTCTGAAAAAAACTCTGCAATAGCTCAGGACCCTGCTCCTGTTTTCTACATCTGTTTTACCTCTCCCTTAAGCTCTGTTTTCTGTGTCTTTACTTCCTCATCTCACCCAGTGCTTTCATGCCACTCAATATTGTTCTCACCCACCCTTAAAGATCAATTTTCACCAAGCCATGATTAGATTGGTTTCTTGCTACAGTTTAAGACTCAATCAACCCACTGTAATTCAGTCTCCCTTGTCTCCATCCACTCTTCCTGCTTACCATTATTGTTGCATCTGTGAATATATTCCTTGCCCTGTTTTTTCTTATCTCCTTTACAGATATTAGATGTTTTTCACAACATCAGTTCTGGGCTTCAGTCTGCTACATCCCCTCTTGGGGGGTAGGATGCTCCAAGCAAGGAACTGGGGGCTCAAGGGCATCACAAGGCTACAGCTATTCACTTGCTTGGTGCTGAAAATAACACATTACCCATGGTTTTCCAAGGCTTGCACTTTGGCTGGATAAAATGGCTTTTCATAGGGGCAGTAGAAGGTGTACCTTCTTCAAATATGGATCATCCTAATACAGCAAGGACTTGCTGCAAAGCACTAAGAAGCTAAAGGATTCTCTCAAGCAGAGAAAAAAGAGAAAGGAAGCGGAAAATTTTAGTCATGTATTACATATTATCTTTCTTTGCTTTTGGAATTCTAAGAAATGTTTTGTGTGACACTTAGAGAGCAATGCTTAGCATGATAGATCCCTTGGATAGGAAAATTAAGGTCCAGACTTTAAATGTTACATTGAGTTCTAAACTCAGAGAGAGTCTTTTACTGGGAATTGTCAATGTTGGCAGCCCAGTTTACAATCAAAATGTCTTTAACAGTCCTTTAAAACTGAAAACAAACTTTGAATATCCCTGCACAGGATTTAAGTGACTAGGTTTTTTAGCCAGGGCAGAGACTGTGGTCCTCCAGGGTTGAATTCTGTGAGACCAGGAGTTGACCCTATGTCAGAAAGAACCAGCTCAAACTCCAAAACAGACCTACTGGTCCCCAAAACTGAGCCCATCAGCAATGCCGGCAACTCCTATGTGACAAAGTATTTAAGAAAGGGTAAGAAATTATGTGCAGCAGCTGTGAGAGAGGAGTGAGATAATGGGAGAAACAACTTTTCAGATGCCAAGGTGTCCTAGGGTGACGTTATAATGCTTGTATCCCCATTTGTGTGTGCTGTTTATGCTGGATATTATGTTCTGTGCCTTCAAGACTGGCTCTGAAGAGT
>JAYDZK010000056.1:18389220-18410189 GCA_034509185.1 Euphonia xanthogaster | reverse complement strand
TGCCCCACAAAAAAAAAAAAAAAAAAAAAAAATTATTGCTTTAAACCCATGACTTGGTTCAGAAGTAAATGTAAGCTTTTTTCCATATAAATATATGCAAATGGTATATAACCAGTGTCATTTTGAATCTAAGTATTAACAGTATAATGGCGAAAGTTTGAAATGAGTGAATGAAGCCACTTATCTCTAAATATCTTCTGCTGAAGAGTGCATTTGGGTTGAAAAAATCTTAAAGAAAAAAGAAAGCTTGAAAATTGCTGATACTGTGCCT
This sequence comes from Euphonia xanthogaster, assembly GCA_034509185.1. Taxonomy (NCBI): domain Eukaryota; kingdom Metazoa; phylum Chordata; class Aves; order Passeriformes; family Fringillidae; genus Euphonia; species Euphonia xanthogaster. The sequence goes on along the minus strand of JAYDZK010000056.1, from coordinate 18,409,918 downwards.
GAAAAAAATATATAATCTGAAAACAATACAGAGCATATTATGTGTGGCAGTAAGTGTGCAGAGAAGATTCATGGAAATAAGAATTTTCAGATGGAGAAGTGAGAAATATTGCTTCTTGATAGAGGAATACAAAGATTTTGAGAGCCTGTGTCAGAGGAATGAAAGACCTGTAAGGGGGAATGAGTTTAAGAAATTATTCCAGGTAAGATAGCAGGTTTGCTGGTGGCAGGCACATAATCATAGAATCATAGAATGGTTTGGGTTGGAAAGAGTTTAAAGAACATCTAGTCCCCACCCTCTGCCTTTCACTAGGGGGACACCTTTCACTAGACCAGATTGCTCAGAACCCTATCCAGTTTGGCCTTGAACATTTCCAGGATGGAGCCTCCACAGTTTGTCTGGTCAGCATAAGGCAGATTCTCACACCCTCCCAACAAAGATTTTTTCCCTAATATCTTATTTAAACCTAACCTTTTTCAGTTTGAAGCCATTCCCTCTTTGTTCTGTCACTACTCGCCCCTGTAGATAGTCTTTTCACCTTTCTTGTAGGCTCCATTTGGGCACTGCAAGGCAACAATTAGGTCGCCTTGAAAGCTTTTCTTTTCCAATCAGGTGTATCTCACAACTCTTTTTTCACAGAGGAGGACAGCCCGTAAAGAGTTATAACTCTAAGTGTTCTGCACTGGGCACACAGCCAGGATGAGGTGAGGTGAGGTGAGGTGAGGTGAGGTGAGGTGAGGTGAGGTGAGGTGAGGTGAGGTGAGGTGAGGTGAGGTGAGGGAAGAAGGGATGGGAAGCATGGGAGAACTTCCTAGAGAGCAATAATTGTAGGGAAGTCAACTGTTTACAATAAGCTGTGTGGAGAACCATGTCCTCCTTCATGCCAAAACCCACCTTGCTCTTGCTATTCAACACTCAGCTAAAAACTGTGCCCACTGTTCTGATTATCAGGCTAAAGAGACATTCATTACACTCCAAGATCATTCTGTAAGTGGAAGCAATCAGCTTACCTACGTAGAGATTCTTTTTCCAGTACAGGAGGCATGTATTTGCATTTTCTTTGTTCAAAGGTATTCTGTGTAGAAAAAGTAAGCAGATTGTTTACTTTTATAAGCTAGGCCACGGATCTTGTTATGAAGGCCTGTTCTATTAGCCAGCAGCTATTATATTTTAACCCATTACATCCTTAAACACCAATGTTTAAACATCAAATCTTTCAATATTTTTTTGCTGAAATAAGGTTAGACTGTAATCTGTTCCCTATAGCCTCTGCCTTCGGTCAGTACTGGAACTTTGCTTTCTTCAAAAAATAATGGATAAAGCATAGTTTTCCAGTGCATAATTAGTTTAGGAAAAAAAAAAAATAGTATAGGAAGTAAAATAAAAATTTGGCTTTCAACCTGTTCCAATCTACTGCTGTACTATGCTCAGATTTTAGTCTGAATAAAAGAAATATATTAAATTTCCATTCTCTGAGGATGATATTCTATTTGGACAGTCATGTGTTTTTAGTGAGGCTAAGGTAATGTTTTGCAAAAAATTAAAATTTCTTGCTTTTGAGCTTTTCTGGGATGGCTTTTTATTATATGGCTGTACACATCTGTTATCCATTCAGAAATAATTATCTGTTGCTCTTTTTTATGCTGAATTCACAAGGCCTATTGTTAACAAGGTATTACGAATCTTTTTCTTAATCTTTCTAACTAGAAGCCTGTTGGCTGCATTGCATAAACAAGAACAACAAGTAAAGGGTACTTTAATATTACCACTACACTGCACTACAACTTTGACTGAACTTCAAACCATTTTTCATAATCATGTTGTTTCTCAACATTATTTTTTTAAAGAAATAGACTTGGACCAATTGAATTTATTTGTAGATATAAACTACTAGGAAATGAAATTCTCCTTGCTCTGATGAGCCACTTCAGACAAATTGTTCCTAGATCTCTGGCCTAGAAGTTCGTCCACACATTTTTTTTATTCCTCATTTTACTTCCATTTACCAGTTCTTACTTTACCCTGAGTACTTCAGAGAGAAAAAATCTTGACAGCTAGTCATTTCTAAAAAGTTAGATGAAATTCTTTTATTTTAGTATTATTACTATAATTTCTACAACTGTGATTATTTACATTTGGATTCAGAAAAAACTACATCCACAAGAGATCTCGCAATTGATAGTTCTTAAAAACATAGACAATCTATTGTATTCTAATTAAATTGCTACACTGACCATTCTGTTCATTGGGACAATTTTTGTGAGCAAAGCCTGGAATATGCTAGAAAGAGCATACTAAAACTACCCTCCACTTTTTCCTGGTCTAAAAATGTGGAAAGGTTGTGCTGTTTTAACACTAGAAGAAAATTATAAATAGGTGTTACTGCAATAATCACTCTAGAGCTACCAGCTGTAAATCTAGCCATTTACATACTATGAAATATATGGCAACCCCTCATTAAAAAAGGGGGAATACATTTGATGCAAAGAAAAGATTAAAGACACAAAGTCATAATGATTTCATGTCTAGTTGCCACATACATTGTTTAAAAGTAGAGGTTCTCATACTGTAAGAATTAATTCTGTTGGCTCAGAGACATTTAACATATGCAGAAAATCCAGGCCATTCCTGTTAAATTCAACAAGTTCTGAATTTCACACATCATGGTGTAGCAGTGCTCGTTAGCATATAATAGGATCTAAATTTGGAATATGCAAATGTGTAAAGACACGAAGTGGCTTAATGAGGATGAAGATCCGTGCTGTCACTCTTTTTAGGTAAGTAATGAAACACTGAGAACATCAGCTTTTTTTTGGTTTTGTAAGGATGGCTTTTATGAGAGTCAAATCTATGTCCCTAAGTAGTCAATACTGGTCAGGCAAATGTAATGGGTCCTGTTAGTTTGTGTTTGTAAAGCAATGACTCTTTCAAAAACAAATGTGGTAGATAATACAATGTGAATGCTACACAGAAAACTAAAGGAAAGAAAAATGGTTTTGTTGTGTAAGTAATAACATTGAAATGAGAATTTTTTAAAATTCTCTTTTAATGAAGCACAAATTTGATTCTGAGAAACACCAATTAGTTGGAGCACTTCTAATTACGGAGTAATTCCAGTAGCATTCCAGTGCTGATGTAAGCTGCAAAGTAGAGCACAGTTAGTGAACTGTAACAAAGAAAATGTTGACTGTGGAATATGGTTTTAACGCACTTTCAAAATAACTTTTCTATTATGTTCTGGTTCTTACACCACATCCTTCATTCTCATTAATCACTCAATCTATCAACATATTAGTCCTCTATATACTTCTTTTCAATCTAAATAACTAAAATTTCACAAAAAGAACTCATTTATTCAGGGACTCCTACACAGATATTACACACTTTGTTGTGGATATGAATAAATTACATGGAAAGAAATAAATACCATGCAAAATGGAAAGTACTGGAGTGAGTTTTTGCAAGGGAGAAAGACAGTAGGATTTAAAAACAACAGCACATAAGGATTGTTTTCTGCCTAGGCAAAACGTGCATTGGCTGAGATAACATTTTCTCAGTTTCCTCCTAGTTGTGCCATTGAGAGTGATTGGGATAAGAAGTGTTTCTTTTGAAATCAATTACATGAGATTTTCTTCCTACTAAGTACTTCTGCCCTATGTATAAGCAAGCAATGTTTAAAACTGTGGATATGGGCAGTCCTGTAAAATTGCATTTATTTTCAGTAAATTCAATACTTCTTCTTTGAGTTTACTGCTATGAAAAAAACACCTCAAGGTGTTTTCTCTCTGTGACCACTATGTATTTCCTTGATGAAATTATGCCTTTCAAACTTGTATCTACATCACAGAACTAATTTCGAGTAGTTTCTTAGAAGAAACAACTATGTTTCTGGAAAGAACACCTGGAAAGAAAAAATAGTCAAAGCTGTTATCGTTTTAGCCAAGGCCATGTAAAATGACCCGTTCTTCAGTAAATTTTAAATTTATTTTTAAAATTTTAATTTCTGCAAACCCAAACTGACATTCTCAGATCATACCTAATAGTCCAAGCATGGCAAGGAAAGAAAGAGGAAAGATCAGAGGCTTGGTGGCTGGGTGCAGACAGCTGCACACACACAGTTTTTGTGTAGTGGTCTAGATCTGCTGAATGGCATTAGTGTAGTGTTCACTGTAAACTGGGATATCTGTCCTCCTAGTGAGGCCGATTAGCTCAGGCTCTCACTGCTCTGCTGCAGCAGGCTGGCTCAAAGCTCAGTCACAGCAGACACATGCACGTAGTTTTACCAGACACATACTTTTAGCCCAAGGCAACATGACTTAAACATTGCATCCCTAGAACTAGGATTTAATATTTCTGTTCTCTGGAAGGAAATCAGACATTTCTCTTCAGATAAGATTCCTGTAACTGTTATGTTTGGCTAAGAGAAAGAAAATATCTTCTCCATCACTGGAATTCAAATGATATCACATATCAGCTACTTAAAAACTGCATAACTAAATGATAGGCAGTGCAATTTGTGTTCAGCTGTAACAGGTTTTTTGAATCTTCAGCTGCATACACTGTCATTAAATTTCAGCATTCGTATTTTAATCTTCATATTCTAGCATCTGAGCAAGATTGTTGGAAAGAAGAGAACAATCTTGACTCAGTACTTAGACAGCCTGTGATCTGAGTAGTAGAAAATTATGCTGGAACTTCTCATGGAAAGGAAAGAGATTGTTTCTCCTGCGCTAAGAAAACATGATTATTAAGAGACATGGGAAAACATACAATATAGGGAATTACTGTACTTGGCTAAATTAAAATTATATATACATTTGGCTAACTAAAGAGTCGTCTGAACTTCGAACTTCTAACTCATAGCTTTAGCTGAATCTCAATATAAAATGCAGTTCCCCCAGAAAAAAATGCTTTTTTTAAAGTAGCATATGGCAGGTTCTAGGCACAATGAAACCAGCCCTTGGTGAAATTCAGTGGTAACATCTGTTCAAAGAACCTACTTGGAAATTAGCCCAGACATTTGGACAAACCTCAGTTCACTGTCCAGCTGCTGTGCTGCCAAATACTGTAGGAGAAAAAAGGCAGGAGACAGAAGCAAAGCAAACCTGGATAACACATTTCACACAGCACTGGACTCCCAGGTCTACAATGAAGTGGCATTACTTACTAGGGAAGATAAACACTTATAAATGCAGGGAACAGAATCAGGGATCCAAGTTTAACAGAGTTGGTTTTCCATGTAGCTAGAATCTTTCTGACTTAGTAAAAATCAAGAGAACAAAACGATAAAATGTGATTATATAATATGAACTGTATGAGCTTCAATATACAGAATTGAAAATACCACACTTTGTAGCAATTGCCAAATTGTGTCAAAAGTTATGTCAGCCCTTATTTCAGATTATAGGTAACGAGTAAAGCAGAATTTCCAGCGTCATACACACAGATAGGATGCATATGCAAATGTTATGATGAAAATAGATTTGACTACTGTATGAAAATAATTTGCAATGCAACTGAGAACTTTTGCTTTCAACATGGAATTTCTAAAGCATTCTTCATGAGTAAGGCAGAGAAGGTGGTAATGGAGGAGGATGTAAAATAAAACTGTCGATAGAAGATTGTTTAGTCACCAGGCTACTGTGCTACACTATTACTAAGGAGAAAAGAGTTATACGTGCAGGATGCTTTAATTAAAATCTGCATGTTCATAGCAGGGTGGGATACTAATTTAGGTCAGGCTGGTATAAAGTGAATCACAGTTAGGTTTTTACCAAGCCCCAGGTACATCTACTGACTTTCTAAAGCATTATCGGCCTGAAGAATAATGAGCTGGCTTTTTTGTTAACTTTGGTTAAAGTTTTGCTGTTTCCTGCACATGAAAACTGCTGTGTATGATGTTTTAAATAGTTCTCTTCTGCTTCCCAACAATACTTAATATAAAAAGATTCAGTGAGAAAAAGGTAAAAAGGATTCCTCAACGAATCTGCCTTATCCAAAAACCACTTCTCCATTTCCATTTTCTACACAGGAGTCCTTATCCACATCACCCCATTCACTCACCGCCACCTTGAAGCCCCAGCCAAAAGATCCCATGGAAAAGCTAAACCACTTTTAGCACCATCCTTTAGCTCTGACTGCCCTGCTATCAAGCCTCCAGACTTAGGGAAGGGGTTGTCACTGTTCAGCTGTCTCGACATTTTGTGATGTCGCAATCAGGAGGAATCCTGGGAGGGTGGGAGCCTGGATTTTGGTTATTTGACTTTTGTTTTTAGATGGTTTTGCACTGCCCTCTTTCCTCACCTGAATCCCCTGATTTGTCTCTGGGAGACTGACCACCCCTTGCACGTTACGCTGCTTCTTAAGGCCCCTTCGGACTTTTCAGACCAGCTAATTGTTTCCTGGACATCATGTATGGGAAAAGGCCTAACAATAATAAAGCATAGTTAAAACCACTCAGTAGATTTTAATTTATGCATGCTGCTATTTTGGGATCCAGATTTGATAAAAGCCGAAACACAAGTATTGTTTATTTTCTTTTCCTTTTCATGGGGCCAAAGAAGAACAAAATTATAATCCCTTAGGTGTACAAATAATATGCTCTGGTATTATAACACTGACAGCTCCCATCTGTGATTAAGCCTCCCTTTTAGAAAACCATACCAACACATACTCTGAATCACCCTGAAGAATATAAAGTTAAAATAAGCTCATACCAACAAAACAGATGGCTAAAACTGGTTTTCGTTAAATCAAGCAGTTGGAGAGGAAACAGCAGAAGTTCAAAGGTCTGTGTTAGGTAAAACTGCATCCATTTCTACATAATAAATACTTTGGAACTCCTTAATCAGGATGATCATAAGAAGTAAATATTATATTGTGTCCAGATGCTGACAGACCTTACCCTACTGTATTTCAAGCCGTCCAGATGTGATCCGGCTCAAATCCTGAATGCAAATAGACACGGCATCATATCACTGGGCCTGAGCCAAACAAAGTGCCCTTCTTCAGCACACTTGGATCTGATGATGTCTTTTGAAGTAAACATGTCTAGACTAGTTCTTTGGTGCTATGTACAGAGATTACAGGAAACTGAGCCTAGCGCTGGTTCAAATGACCCTTGGAAACACAATGACTAACAGCACAAAGTTATCTTATTTTGCCTGCTGTTGCCCAGATCTTATGAAACACATTGAAATTTCTCATGGTTTCCATCTGAAAACATTAAAAAGCCCTCTTGAGTAGGCAAAACTCAGCCAAGAATGTCCCCAACACTGAACAGACCTCAAGAAACACGTTTGCAAACCCGCACAAACATCTGGATTGTAACAAAAGACAAATCTAGCAAATGTAGCCAAATGCCAGCTTTTGTTAAAGACATTTCTTGTAATTGTAAACAGAGTTGCTCATTTGATAGACAGCATCTGTTGCATTTTCATGAACTTTGAAAATAAGTTCCCCACTTCCTGGTTGGTTTCACAACTTGATGGCAACCTTCCTTTGCTTTTTATTCTCATTGTCTTGCCCTATTTGTATACACAAGATCAGTCTGTTAAAAATTCAGAAAAACAATCTCCTGGGGCATCCAGCAGTAGTCCATTTTGACTTGTATTTGTTTCCCAATTAAGCCTGTAATCCTATGAATGAATGATTCTAATATAATTAATCAGAACTGCATGCATTCAATTCGCTGCTGTAGACAAATGGCAACACAATTGTGTTAAAGATCTTTCACTGAGCAGCTAGGTCTGGCTGCAGCTGCAGAATTTGTACAGTGTTAAAGATGGTGGAGAAGGAGATGGGGTTTTTGGGACGAGGCTTTATAAAATATAAAACTGCAGATTGTCTGCTCACTATTAGCAGTACTCTGGGCTGGCACCCAAAACTCAAGAAATGTTTTCAATCACTGTCAGAACCATTCTGGAGAATTGTAAGCAGCTGATATAGGCCTTTTGATCTATTTCTTCCAAGCTTTCTATTAACTGTCTTTTGTCCTTCAGCATATATAATTGGAATGCATAAATCCAATGCATTTTAAAGAATAGCCATCCTAGAGAGAAAGAAAAAATAGTTTTAAAACATTTCTCTTCTTCTAAAACACAGTGGAAAAGCATCATAGAATGGTGTCAGAATTATTTAGGCTGGAAAAGAAAATCATTGAGTCTAACAGTTAACCTAGCGCTGGCAAGTCCAACCTTATCTCTAAGAACCACATCTTCAGGTCTTATTCCTCTGGCAACAGTGGCTCAACCACTTCCCTAGATAGCCTGTTCTGAAGCTTGACAACCCTTTCAGCAACAAAAATTTATAAATCCAATCTAAATCTAATATCCCAATCTAAAATTCTTCTGGCAAAACTTGAGGCCATTTCTTCTTGTCCTATCACTTGCCATTCTCTTGATTTGTTCCAGGGGACCAGAACTGAATAAAGGATTCAAGGTGTGACCTCATCAGTTCTGTATGCAAGGGGACAATCACTGCTGTGATTCTTCTGGCCACACTAGTGTTGATCCAAACTAGGATGCTGGTGGCCTTCTTGGCCACCTGGGCACACTGCCAGCTTGTGCTAAGCCAGCTGTCACCCAATGATCTTGACTGCCCTGTTCTGCTTCCTTGTGCTGTAACACCACTTTTTTGCAATCTTTCAAATTGCCAGGTGCATGAATGCAAGAGAAAAATATTATTTTTGTGCTGTACATCTTAAATGGAGAAAGATACTTCTCTTTAATAATCCAAAGCCTAGTTAAATTGAAGCTGTACAATAAGACTTCTAACAGTGCACAATATCTATCTCACCAATGCAAGCCCTTACCTAGAACATATTCTGTATGATGGAAGGAAGCAGACCCGTTCCATGCACATGTAATTTGTTCACCAACATCTTTGCATCTTATTTTTCAAATTCAAGCTGTGTTTTCACAAACAATTTATTCTGAAGAAAGAACAAGTCCAGTTCCTGAAAGTAATGCATCACTGAGGTGATGGCAACACCACCACTTGCAGTTGCAAATAAAGAAGTGAAGAAACATCACTGCAACCCTAACTTGAAAGCAGCTTTTACTGCTTTAGTTTATGAAGGACATATGGTAGAAAACAGACTGACACTGGTTTCTTCTTATTTGGGTCATTGTGCAGAATCCAGGGATAATCCATATTACATGTATTATATGTTATGTGTAGTATGTGAAGATTATATTACATGCATCAACATCAGAAGGCCCTTCTAAGGAGAGTAGAAGCTCTATCAAAAACTCTTCTAAGGAGAATAGAAAATACATCAGCAGATTGTGCAGGTTGGAAATAGATTTGCTGTTTTGCTTTTGCCCCAGTATTTACCCCAAGATTATTCATTACCTGCTTTCATTTTTTTTTTTTGATACTACTTTTGCATTGACATTACATTATCTGTTCCAGCTACTCTGTTTGTGTGACCTGAATTTGCACTTAATGCAGGAGAATTTCAAACTACTCTGGAAGAATATGTAGAACTGGCTGAGATGATCAAAACTGCATAGTGATTCTGAATACTTTATAGAATCATAGAACACCGTGTTGGAAGGACATCTCGAGGATTGTCTGGTTCCATATTTCTTGACAAAAGCACTGTCTAGAAAAGTTTGCACAGATAGGCTTTAAAGAAGTTTAACTTTCAAAGAGCAGATCCTTCCTAATGTGAGATTAGTACTTTAGGAGTCTATAGTTAATTCAAATGACAAAGCAAGACGGAAAAATTTGAAATCTGTTCCAAAAAATCATGAAAAGAACAACATTTTCCTTACTTTCTTCTATTAAAGATAATTAGATTGTTAAAAATAGGTGCAAGTAGGCAGCTGTTGAAGAGATATATCACTGGTATCAGTAATATTTCTCAATTTTAAGTTCAAAGTGATGATCTCAAGGATGCGTCTCCATGGCTCAGACTGAACAGCTACGCAGGGTTTGGTACTTGCCCGAAAATCAAGGCAAGCTGCTTGTTTAAAATTTCTAAGCATTACTAGGGATTTCTGTTCATTTGAATTATTGACAGCTATGTGTTACAAACTGATAGCAGGTACCTTTGGCAAGAAATTATTTTCAGTGACTGCCAAAACAGAAAAAAGAAGCAAGAAGTTGTGCCAGAATTTTCAAAATGGACCTTTTGAAAACAGAGACAAATTACTTATTTGCCAAATATATTTAACATCCAGCGGTTTCCATTAAAAAAACAAATTTTCTACCATTTTGTCTGGAAATGCACTGATAACTGATATATATCCAAATACCATGATTATGGTGCCTGAGTTGCTTTCGGTCTAGTAGCACATTTGATGTGACTAGCACATTTATATATGGATATTTATTTCCATCCTGGAAAAGCCAGCCCATGGACACAGTCTAAAGAGGTCGTTTAAATGGTTCCTGTTGGATGAGTTCTCCTGTATAACACTCACATCCTGAATGCAGAATAAGAACATTCATAGGAATTTTACAACTAATATGTTGATAGGTTATATCATTTGTTTTTCTATGTTTCTAAGTGACTTAGTGCTGTCAGAATGAAATTATTGAAATTGATAGAAATATTTACATAAGACCTGTCTGTCATAAAAGATTTTGAGACTGGGTAAATTAACCCATAAAATCTTTAAAGATTGTACAAAAAAGGAATGAACTTTGTACACAAGAACTTTGAAAACTGCATGCATTACATGTACCACCTTTTTCTTGTGGAAAAAATAATAATAATTTGAACTCTCTGCTTAGAAACAGAAGACAGTAAGAAGTCTTCATGTATTTTATTATTCGTAACTAAGGAAGTTTATATCCAGAGCTAAAGCTGAATCCACATGACAAGCTTGCAGAGGACATTTGTGCTTCATAGAGTGTGCTGTACCACTGTCTCAGTTTTACTGGACACATATTAATTCCTGCTTTCTTTTCAAGTGGCACTGCCAAGAGAAAACACCATTTATATCTGTCACACCACTTGTCTCTTCATCAGCTTAGTCCTGTCTTCTTGCCGTGCGGTGCTTTGCTGATTTAGTGGTGGAGGGAGAGAAGGAAGGAATCTCTGCTGATGTTGAAACTGCTCATAGAAGCTTCTTGTGCTGGTCGACAGTATGTCCACCTGCAATGCCTTTTCATTTCAAGCTCAAATCAAAACACAGAAGTAAAAGGAAACATATTTCTCTCACTGGCATTAAATTTAGAGTAGCAAAGGGACTGCTTAATAAGCTGATGTATACACAAAACACAGGTTTTAAATGTCTAAAGAGACTTTTAGAGGGTTTTTTTTCCCTTCTAATTAAATTTAAAAGTTTTAATTTCCTTTAAAACGTATCTGTAAAAAGCCTGATAACATTTGTTCAGATTTTAAAGCGTTTCAAAGAGATCCTTTGGAGTTACCAATACAAATTTTCCAGAAAGAAAGGGAAATTTCCCAAATAAATATCAAGTTAATCTGCTGATTAATTGGATATTCATGTCTGCCTGAACTTTCTCAGTTTCTCTCTTTCAACTCTGATTTGAGAGCAATGAAGAATGTTATCAACAGATTATTTCTCTTCCTTTGAACAATATTGGGTCTGAAGCAGTAGAATAAATCAGAACAGAAGCCATGGAAGTCCTGCAATATGCGCAGGATTTTCAGCTGGGTTAAAGCATGTTGAGCCTCCAGATTGTAAACTAAATGTTTGGCAAGGAAAGTGTCTAGCATCTCCTACTCCTTTTTGGTTGTTAATATAAGTTATAGAAGCCAAACTCATATAGAAGAAGTGACTTTATTCCATTACTCCATGCTGAAATAGTAAATGAATAATGTTTACAGGACTGAATTTATTTTTTTAAGTATTGTACATCTCTGAAAAATTAAATTGAAAGTTGAGAGAGTTAGAAGTGAAATCATGGTTCACCTTGACACATGGTAAAACCCAGTAATTCCATTGCATCATCAGTTTAGTTGTAATGCTTGCAATTAGTAGAGGTTACTTAGTGTCAGACACAGAGGCTGTTGAAGGTAATTTCTTGAATGGGAAAATCAGAATTCGTTGTAAAACTGACTTCTGTACCATTCAGCACAGAGGCTTCAGCTGAGTGAGAAAAAAAGTCCTTGTAGGGAGGTCTTGAACAATTTGTGTTTTGTTGTGACAGTTACATGCAGAGGAATGGCTCAGATGCTGCAAGGGGCCTTGTTGAAAAAAATGACTCACATATTACATTTTTTACTCATGAGCATTTATGTCTATAGGAAATGTAGCCTCACATCAGAGATTTTCTGCAACATACACACAGTTGTGTATCAACAGGAGTAGATGGAAATGAGAAAAGAAGTATTATGTATTTCTTTCTGATACCAGCTGATTTGATGAAGCTGGCTTTTGAAGGCAAAACTGCTTATCTGGTATGTGGGAGTTTTCTTTTAACATTTTTGAGATGTAGTTTTTAGCAAAGCCTACTTAATACAGTGTATCTGGAATCATTCACTTGCTTTCTTTTCTACATACATACTGGACAAGTCAAAAGAAATACCACCTGAACAAAGAATGGCAGGATTTAACTTAGCTAAAACTAAACCCACAGAAAGTTTATCAGAGTAAAAGTAACATTTCCTTACTATTTTCCAGTTTATCAGATAGCCATGAAACTCTCAAAACAATCCCTTTCTTTTCTCTGTCCTTCTGTTCATGTGATGTGTTTAATCATCTTCATTTTCCCTTAAATATGCTGTTTTCTTCCCCCAGATATTTGGCTTCTAGTCTGTATTCTCTCATTCTCTATATTCCCATCTTCTTCCCAGCTTTTATGTGATGAATCCTGCTTTTCTTTATGCATTACCATGATGTCTGCTATTCTTTCTTTCCTCACTTATTTCTCTTTTATTACCTTAACTCTAATATGATATTTTCTGACATGCCTCTCACCAGCCTGGTAAAAGTCTCGTCACTGAGACTTGTACTCATGTCTTGATGCTACAGGTAAATACAGTGTTTAATTTTGTTTCCCTAAAAGGAAAATAGATGTAGAAAACCACATTATTTTCCACAGACAAAATTATTTTAATAATTATTAAACTATCAAGAAATAAATTGTATACAGACTGGTGGCTTGGTGCTTAAGCTAGATATGATTAGATATTCAGTTCTTGATTTTTTATTGCTTAGTTTTCCGAGAAAAATATATTTAACTCCCACTACATTTGTGTATATCATGTCATAGCTATTTAAATGTTACTACTCTGTATGATTTTGCATGCTTATACCAACAGTAAAGCTGGTATTATGTCAGTAATGATTTGGTAAAGACTCAGGAGGCAGCTCAGTTGTCCAAAGGCATGTAATGACAATTGTGGATATGCTGTGGTATCCTGCCAACACCCCTCCTGTTGATTCAGAAAGCTGCGGGTCTCAGAGAGCCTGAGGCATTCCAGGGATCATTATGAAACACTGATGTCCATTTTGGGGAGCTGAATTTTACTCTCTGCCTTGGATATTAACTTGTATTAATGTTGCCTTAATTTGGAGCTGAATCTCCTCCTTAGTGTAACTTTCCACATTGTTCCAGTATTACAGTTTTCTCTAGTTCTGTTTCATATGGGACATAAAATAGGGATACAGGTGCTGTCTGGCTACTAGTGACTACCTGGAGTTCACAATTTTAGTTACTGTAACTTGTCTTATGTGGAAATTCCAGATTTCCTATTTAACATTTGCATTTATTATGGTTGAACTGGTTCAAAGTCTCTGGAAGGTAAAAATAATGACTACGTATTATACTTCAGATACATGTACATATGTGTGCATGCATCTAGATTTTTAATTAAAGGGAATTAATGATTCAATGTGGATAGCTGAGTTGCTCTTTATAATTGAATGTTTTATTCACTGTTGAGGGAATAATAATTTTGAAGTTTTTAACTGCTACATATACATGAAAAAAATCTCAAGAATACTTGTCCAAGTAGTATATGGATTTATTCCTCTCAGTTCTTTACTCCCAGAAGAAGACAGAGTTCAGGTAGAGTAAATCAGGACAGTGGCAGTGAGGAGAACCAAAGCAAGATTACCCTATTTAAATGTGGAGTATGTTTTAGTACCTATAATATAAAAATTCAGAGGTGACATCTGCAGTTACTGTTTGATGCTCACTAGGGCATGTCTAGTTTCTGTTCCCCCACATAGCTGGTTATCAGACATCCTTGGTGGAGAGCATTATAGTTCTTACGTTATCAGTTTATGTAGCTTCCTTAAATTTGTAAATCCATGTCCTGACCATATACAAAACAGAAATGCACTAGGATGTGCTGTCAGACTAAATGCAAAAGTGCTTCTGTATTCTGTGGTCTAGGTGTGGCCAAAACAGCCTGAAGCAAACAGTCCCAAAGTGTCTCCTCTGCAGAATAATACACTTGGCACCTAACTTAATCTTATCTGATTATGACATGTTTCATGCAGTCCCTGCCCAACACAGAAAGAGAATTTTTTGCCTGGCTCATGACTTGATTTATTTATTTTTCCGGTGATATTTCTAGGTTAAGCCTTATTTGTGAATCTCTTCAATGCATGGCTGTTCATACGAAGAGTCAAACAGGCTTGTCATAAAAGTCTACCACCCTGAAAATGTGGTTTCAAAAAATCACAAATCAAATGCTGAAGACTTAATTAATGTAGAATCCACAGGTAAAAAACAAAACAAAACAAAACAAAACAAAACAAAACAAAACAAAACAAAACAAAACAAAACAAAACAAAACCCAAGTAAAAAGAAAAAAACAAAAAACCAAACCAAAACAAAAAAAAATAATAAGAATTATTCTAAAAAATAGAAAGCTCTCATTGATTTCTTTTGGTTCATAAGAGAGATAAGCTCAACTTCTCTTTGTTAGTGGGACACTCGGTGTTCTTTGATTATGCTGCTAAAAAGACATGTGTGCTCTAAAAAGACAGTTTGCTGAAACTGGCTATTATTCAGCAGAACTGAGCCAAAACCCTTGAATTCCTGATAAGTACTCCTCAGTCAAAGCTTTACCTCAGATCACTGGCAATGGATTTAACGGGGAAAAAAAATTAAAAATTAAAAGATAGCATAAAATCACCACCAAATCCTCTGTTAGATTATTTTAAGAAGTCAGTTCCAGTCAGTTAAACTGACTCAAAAACATGCTGGTAAAAAACCAGTATAGTGGAAATGAACTTAGTGAACTCAAAAGAAAAACAATAGCATCAGACAATGTAGACTGCTTCCCTGAGCTTCCTGTCATACAGTTAGTCCCTAAATCCCAACAGAGCCAGTGAAGGCAAACAACATTTTATAAAGCAAACACAGAAGTCTGGGTCTTTCCTGTTTTTCATAATGAGGTCACCTGAAAAATGAGCTAGATATATCTCAGGTATTTGTTTTCTGTTGTCTCCAGCAGCTGTTATGCAGAGAAAGGAAGAGTTTTCTTTCCTGTTATTTGGTTTTTTAACAGAACCCGTGCATGTCAACACTGAAGAAAGAAAGCAGGCATGAAAAAACAAGCATGGGCTATGCAAACAATTTCTCCTCATACAGGTCATTGATGCCATGAGTCAGAAGAGGAAAATGGAACTCAGGATGCCAGGCAAACATTAAAATTACTTACAAATGACTTGTAAATTACCCTATTAAAGAGGCAACAACAAGTTTGTATGAGATGTTTGAATAGCAGAATATTATTCAGGAATTGCTTGCTATTGAGTGTTGAAACTACAATAACATAACCTCATGTATTGTTCAAAGGCAAAGGGAAGTCCCAATAAAGTTCTATACAATTCTTATAATGAAATAGTAAATTACACAGCAAATTCTCAAAGTATCATTTAGAAAAAGCTCTAACTCAGGCAAAATGTACACTGGGCCAATTTATACTTGACAGGCACTAGAATTTGGCAATCTT
Source organism: Euphonia xanthogaster (assembly GCA_034509185.1). Classification (NCBI taxonomy): domain Eukaryota; kingdom Metazoa; phylum Chordata; class Aves; order Passeriformes; family Fringillidae; genus Euphonia; species Euphonia xanthogaster. Next base: position 18,394,026 of record JAYDZK010000056.1, on the reverse strand, counting down.
TCACTTAGAAAAAGTTCTTATTTCTATCCATGTGAGAGATATGTTGCACAAGTAACATTGACCCAGACAGCATATAGTCGCTTGAAATACATTATCCAGAAATAACTATAAAGTGGCTGTTAAAATAGCCCAGTCACAATGGAGGTCCAGAAAAAAAAGAGGAGAAAACAGCTACAGACATAACATAAAACTTTAAAGGGCTGAAAGGGAAATCTAGTTATTAACACTTATCTCAACAGCAGTTTTGCACCAGTATAATCATTAAATTCAATGTGGCTGCTTCTTTTGTTCATCCATGAGAGCTGGGAAGAGCAGAGCATACAGCATCTCCCTGAACAAGCTAGCTCTCTGTGCAAGAAGATGAGTTCTTTTAATAGTTCCTAAAACTGGTCTTTGAGTATGTGAATTATCAGTGACTGTGTCCACCAATGGGTAGGTATGTAGCATATTAATGTTTATCTTTAAATGATGTGCATGACTTCACCTAGAACGTAGTTAAGACTTTCAGAATATAAACTTCAATGATGAAAAGTAGGTGTTATGGTTTTCTATATTGGAAGCTTTTGGGGTGGGATTTGTGAATCAATAAACTTCTTCATGTAGCTGTTTATGAAAATGCCACTTGATATCAATAAAATATACACAGAGAGATTATTTTTATAAAGTTCCAAGAAAGACACTTGCTTTTGGTTCTGCAGACTAAAAGGAGAAAATATTGAAACAGTTTCTATTTAATTTCATAGAGTCATTGTGCTTTTTGCCTTGGTGAAAAATGAGCAAACAAAACCCCAAAATGCATCAAAGGTGATAATATTCATTAAATTTTAAACTGCAGATGCATGCAGACATTTATTGCCTGGTTGGATTCTGAAAGATTAACTTAGCATAGGAGCCACAAGTTCAGTTAGATGGCTACAGTGGCTAACATGGTTGATTTATTGCTCTCAGGGGACAAAAGGAATTGAAATTTGACAGACAGGATACTCTGTATCCACTTACTGGAAGAACATTAATTCCCAGAAGTCAGAATGTATGCATTACAAGTAGTGCATCTTTTCATTTTGTTTAGTTTTTCAAGCAGTATACAGCTCAAAATAGCACAGATGATGCCTGAATGCCTGACTAACTCATATAGTGAACTGGTGCACAGGAAAAGGAAGTGTGTCTGTCCAAGAAGCACTTCAAGGAAGACTTGCAAGCATGCTTGATTTAATGCAACATACTTGCCAAATCTCTTGAGCTGTTAAGGAACACAAGTCACTTTGTGCAGCATGCTTTTCTGGGAAGAAAAAAGCATGCAAGATAAAGAATGTGTGAGCTATGGATATAAACTAGGTTACATGTTGAGAGCATCTGTAAAATGTGATCCAAAAAATGCTTAACATACCAACCTACCTACTTGCCTACTGCATTTGACTCATCTAAATCTTCCAGTGTACTTGCCTACGAGGAAAAAACCACAGAGAAAATGCTGTTTAAACTTCTGATACTTACTTGTGTAACCAAGTTTTTCTTCCAGATGCGTAAAATCACATTCTTTAAAATTAAATGTCTTTTAAAATATGCTCTGAACATTTTAGTTGAAAGTTTTCTTGGTATAATGTACTGTAAATGCCAAAAGGGAAGATATTTTTGGGACCAGATGCTTTTTTGACAGTATGATAATACCTATTCTAAGCAAATTAGATCAGCTTTATTTTGATGGAATAGAACATAATCAGAGTAGAATCTAATCAGATCCATGTCACCATTGGAAAACAGTGTGCTTACACAGCTAAGCATATTCTTTGTGCACACTCACAGGAAGTTTGTAGTAAAGACCACAAGAGATAGCAATGCAAAATTTAAAGACCTTTGAAGGCATTTCTGGTCACTTTTGCAGCAGTTTCTCAAAGACAGGTGATAAAACATTTTATAGAGCAGCTATTATTGACAGAAACCCAGAGCCTTTGGTTTTGTCCTCTCCAGCCTTGCTCAGGTTAGTTAGGAGTTCAGTATCACACCCCAGCACTCAGTGAGCTACCAGTACAACCAATCAAGCAACTGGAAGTTTTCACTGAGAAGTCTTCAACCAATTTCTTGCAGCTACTTCATTTTTTCTTCTTTCACAGTTTATTAATGCCTGCAAAATACTTCATCGTTGTTTTGCCCTGAAGATGGAGTATTTGCCCTAGATACACTTATTTCTGCATTTTTCCAGCTGTGGGATGCTGAGTTTAGAGATCCTATTTCAGTTAAAAACAACTTACACTCGGTGAGAGCATAAAATATTCTGACTAGATAGTTACTGGTTTATTGTTGCCAACAGTGGTTTTCTAATTCCATTACTATAATTCCCAGTGAAAATTCTATTTACAGCACCCTATGTTTGGACTCCAGGTAAACGAAAGTTAGTAATTTAGTGCTGTGAATGTGCCTCACTATTCCAATCAACAACTTACTTGTTATAGGCCTTCTTTCTTTCATTCTTTCTAGGGAAAAAACATATCCTAAAGAAACAATTGCCACGCATTTTTAAGAAGAAAACAAATGAGAGGACTTTAAGAGTTATACTACATACATCACATGAATTATCCTGTATTCTTAAATGTGAACTGCAATTTAAAGCCAATATGCAGTCACCTATTTTCCACTGCTGCTGAACTGGATTACCACCTGCCTTGACTCCATCCTTTGGAAGGCTGCCAGCATTGTTACAATTTAATGCTACATCCCACTGTGTCAGGAAAGACATGCCTCCCCAATCTCGCTGTCAAACAAGTGCTTGTCAACATCCCTTAATTATTGCTATTATTAGGAATGAAGGTTAAATACATGTGCTTTGTGAATTGTAATTTCTATTGTCTGGTTTAGTTTTATTAGGTTCAGTTGTGCTACTATGAAATAAAGATTTAATTGAAAGACAATTTTAGAGTCAGGTCTCTCAGTTTATATATCATTATTTGTAGTGATTTTTGTGCAAGCTTTGTTAACATTTACATTTCAAAATGCTAGTACAAGAGGGGAGAATACAAGTTTAGGAAAAACCTCTTCCTCTCAGTAAACAGAAAATAAATGTCAAATCTCCAAGACACTGCATGGGTAAAGAAGGAAACAAGCGACATTTTCCTCCCAGACAGGATGAAGACTATGAGAAAATTAGAAAGTGGACACAGCTCCCTTTACAATGTCTATTTTTGTACCTAGGTGAATGATTGCTTCTAGAAACTGTGTCTATGCAACTGGTCATCAGAGGATGATAGGTCAGAGAGGGTTTTTTTTCTCAGTGGAAATAAGTAAATTCTTGTATAGTTTTTTCAGATATGGTCAAGCTGCCCTCCAAATTACTGCTAATTTCCTATTTGTTTCCAGAATGTGGCTGGTATTTGAACAACACAAAATTATCATTCTCATTTTCATGACATATCACTGAGAACGTGCTGTAATCACCTCAGCGTAAGGCGAGACACTGGCTCTAGAAGCGGGTATGTTACCTGTGCTGACATATTAGCTCAGCACAGAGCTGTTCAACTGCTTATTTCTTCCAGCCTCTCCTCTACCAGTGTAGCTCCTCTCTTTATGTAGCTCCACCTTCTATCTTTCTGGCTCTGATGCACATTAGATGCCTTTTGTTTTCCTCTGCATTAACTTTCTCCTCCATTCATGAATTCAGCTGGCCCATGAAGGGAACCACAAGCCATGGACAGTGCAGGAGAGAAGAAAAAGATCTTAGCCAAGAAGGAGAAGGAGGAGGAGGAAAAACCTCCTGATAAATTCACCTAACCTATATTTCCAGCTAATTGTTTAACTTCAGACACATTCTCCAGAAGCACAGTTTAGGTCAGAATGAACTTCCCTGTTCATCTCCTGCTCTTCCCCTTCCTTTGCTCATTTCATCATCATTACACCTTCCCTTGCATTATATTTTTGAGGCAGTACTGCCTGTGCACTCAAGGAAGTGATCAATGTCAGTACAAAACCATCTGCTTTCAGGTACCAAATCAAGTTCACTGTGTGATCACACAACTTCCTGATCTGGAAAGATGGGAGTAGAGGGTGTGTGGCAGTAGCTTAACCAGACATTCTTATGGAAATTGTCCCTTCAGGTTGTCCCTGGAGCTGGCTGGGCCAGGTGGCAACACCTGACAAATAGGTGGTACTTCCAACAGGGTGATCCACATCCCTCTGCACTCCTATGATACAGCCAGTGATCCCAGCAGCAACTTGACTTGCTGCACACACAAATCAGGAGACACTCAAGCACAGCACCTTAACAAGGGAGGCAGCTGAGGAAGCAATACACAATGCTTTAATCCATATCCCAGTGGACTAAAAGAGCTTCTTTGCTCAGTCTAGACTGGAATATGAAAATAGTAGAAATTTTTCATGGGCTCATGGAACGATTTGTGTTGAAAGGGGCCTTAAATATCACCTAGTTCCAACCCTTCTCCCATGGCCAAGGTGCTTTTCTTTGGACCAGGTTGCTCAGAAGCCTATCCAACCTGGCCTTGAACATTTCCATGGATGGTACATCCACAACTCTTGGCATCCTGTTCCAGAATATTGCAAATTTAGCTAGTTAGGTTTAAGTTACTTCTAAATGGTGATCCAGGTGATCCAGTCGAGTGAATGGGGATCTACTCACACATACACAATAACTGAATCAGAGCTGTACACTGATCATTTCTATCCAGCCTGGGTAGCAGAAGCGACATTCCGTTTTGCAAAGTTAGTTTCTGACTTGAAAAAAAAGTGGAATCTTTAAATGCATCCTGAGAAAGAATTGGAAATGGTGCCAAACTTTTCAATAGTAGCCAGGTATCCTAT
>JAYDZK010000056.1:18361173-18381471 GCA_034509185.1 Euphonia xanthogaster | reverse complement strand
TTTTCTTTTCTTTTCTTTTCTTTTCTTTTCTTTTCTTTTCTTTTCTTTTCTTTTCTTTTCTTCTTTTTCTTATGTCTGTTAAGTCCTAAGTGTTCTGAGTATAGCTTACTCTACATCTCAGTTGTGAGTCTTTTTTCATGCTTGTGTTGTTTGGGGTTTTTTCACTTTGACAAACATAGAAATAAATATTAATAAGCTATCTAATGTAACTATTTAGTAGCAATCTGTCTGTCTATATTGAAATTAGGGTTAAAATCAGTTTAAGAAAAATTGACAATATGTCCTAATATTAGTGGGAGGCTTGGTATTAGGAAATGAACTGCATATCTTTGAACTGGCACACAGGGGAAAAATGATACATCCTTGTAGATACCATAACAATACAAACGCAAACACAATACAGACATATGTAAATGAGACGCGCATATGTCTGGTGTAAGAATGACACATAGAAGCTGATTTCTCCCCAATGCCTGTTTTAAATCTGATTCCATTAATTGCCAGCTGGCTGTGAGCTGCAAGAAGGCTGTCAATGGAAATGGCAAAAACAGATTCATCTCTTGATTTAATAAGGATGGTTTAGTACACATAGTCTGTGCTATGCATTTATTCATGCACTTTTCTAATTGGTCTGTTCAAATTGTAGAAGATTATATAATTTTAGTTAAATCATATGGGAGGGAGACAGAGACCAAATAGAGAGAAGGAGATAAATTATTAATTTATACTTTATTTTAATTCACCTAAATGTAGTTAGATATTTTGAAATGTTTAACATTAAAATGAAAGACAAATGAGAAATGCTTTGATTTTCTCTTAACTCCAAACAGCTACCACACACTGGAGTCTGGAACACAAAGCAAACTACATCATGTGTAAACTAAGAAAGACAGAGCACATGTTGACATATGGTGACTAACAGGAAAAAGAGTTTAAAAATAAGAGGTTTTTAAAAAATAATAAATTAGGATTTTAATTGGCTCAATGAAAAAGTTGCACATTCTCCTCAAACTCTAACACCAGTTTAATTTTATGTGAAGAGCATAAATATTCTGTCTCCCAGAACTGCAACTAAAAAGACATTCAGGTATTTCCTGAAGTCTGAAGAAATCAGGTCATGCTTCAGTGACCATATATTTAATCCTACTACAAAACTGTTTGGTAAGAATACAAGTCTTGGGTCCTGAGCAGGATATTTGGCTGTTGCTTTGTGTACAAGATCCCTGATTTAAGCTGTAGACAACAGCTCATGATTCATCTGATGAAAACTAAGTCAGATATACCTTCGTCAGCCCTCCAATGGAGTTAAATACATAACATACTTAACCTGCAAATATGGAGGAAAGGAAGAAAGTCACTCAAAAATGTCAGTTGTGTGCACCTGAGAAAAAGTCAAGGTATCACAATCATGCCTGACCATAAAGGCCAACGCCTTTCACTTATGTCTGTTCCATCATTTGTACAGTATATTTTATCTTCCTTGTATATGTAGAGGTGGAGCTTTGTTTGGAATACCTACATCCCTTCATTTGGAAAATTTTCCCCTGTGAGAAAAGTCTTTCTATTCTATGGACTGCTGCCACTTTATGCAAGACTCTTCCAGCTTCGTAGGGAGAATTACTGTACTATAGTTGGTCTTGGAAAGTGACAAAGTTAAATATTTCCAAGATACATTCCAGCTAATGTAAAAAAAATAAATTATGCAACTGTGAAGTGTTATTCTATTCTATATGCTCAACTTTCTCAGTGAACTACTGGGATTTTAAAGTGAAGTTTCAGAAGCAGTAAAGTCTCCCGTATGATATTTAAGAATATTTGATAAACTGATGAGAGTTTAATATCCAGAAGACACTTAATGTTTTGTGTATTTTTTTTTTTGGTTGAATGACATTTTTCTTCACTTTGATTAGATGAAAAGGAAAAGCAATTTGAAATATCAAGATTTAAATGCCTTGTCCCCCATGTTCTTGACATGTCTATGAAATTTTCCCCTTCACTACTATTTGCCTGTTTCTATGCTCAGTGATGATTAATAACTGAAGTAGAGTAACATTTGTCTAAAATGAAATTATGAAGAATCTGACAATTACATTGTCACTGACATATTTCAAAAGCAGTTGTCTTTTTAAACTTGCAGCAGCATCTTCTTTGAACCATTAAGGTTTTCTGCAGATCTGAATCCTGCCTTACATTTATATACAAAAATATGGGAGTAAGAAACACATTTTTTTATTTTAAATGAGGTTTCACTACTACATGGCTACTTGAAAATTCCCATTTGTACAGCTATAAAATTGCAGTATATAAAATGCTCCAGTAATAAATTAATTAACTGGGTATAATTTCAACATTAATATGCTTTTTATTTTCTCTGAAAACATTAATGAAGAGTGCAGATTTCTGCACAAGAAACTGTTTATGTTTTGCAGAATGAAATGCAAAAATAAGAATTTTGCTTTGCTGTGCAGCAGGCAGGTTTTGGTACAATCAGGGTGTTCCTTTTACATATCCTTCTTGCACACAGCAGGGTTTGATGCCATTGATGTGCATGACTGGTTTCAACAGTCCTTGATGTCAATAGGACCTTTTCCATGTACTTAAATGGATATAGGAAGAAGAGGACTGGTTACATATTTACAGGATATATCCTGTTAAATGACCAAAGAATGGTTTACCATCTGTTTTGCAGGATACTGGCCTTTTCTTCTAAATTATTTATTTTCCTGCCATGTCACAGCTTTAGGACAATTACCTCAGGGTCTACTGCAGTGCCTGCAGGCCATGGCATATGCCACAGGATTCCCCCATAGACATTCTGCAGGCTGTACATAGCATAATTGGGCTACACTGAGTACCTTGCCACAGCAAATTACTCAGAGCAAGTGTTGCACTTTCTGTACCCACCTTTAAGAGTAAAGTGTCTCTAACCAAAGACCAAAGCACTGTGTACAAGCAGTGAGAACTTTTAATTTGAATTTCCTCTCTGACTGTTAGAGACCAAAAACTACAAATCATGAGTTCATTACACAGTTTTTGCCAGAATCAGCGTATTGACTTTAGAGAAGGTATTAAGAGACTGAACTGTAACTAACTTCTGTGGTAGAAGTCCTGCCAGGTCAGACCCGGTATATCTGAGTTTGGAACTGTCTGCCTGTACTCATCTGCATATGCATTTTTAAAAGGCCACATTCTACAGTTGTGAGAGTTCATTAAGTCACCAAAGCATCAGCATTTATTTGAGAAGAGAGGGGAAATTGCAAGTAAACTTTTGATAGCAAAGCACAAATGTGAGAAAAAAAAATTCTAAACCCTGCTAAATTACTGATGAGTGGGAATGAAATTTCTAATGTCCTTAATGTGAGCAGGGTTTGTTGTTGAAGTCTCCCTGTGTCTCTTACCCAACAGCAATGCCTCATTTCCAATTGAAGTGTATCCTGTAGGTTGTGTATCTCAAAACAACAATCTAATGATTCAGAAGCAGCCATGGGCATTGACTAGAGCTTTTGGACAAGTTGTAGCAATCACAGTAGCCTGAGGTAAAATGCATTAATTGCGCTCCACCATTGTATGATAATACTCCATTTACTCTAAAATGTAGTTTGGTCTTTGATCGTTGGAAGGAAAAGATAAGGAGAAGAAACAGAGAAAAGATGGATCCTTGTTATGAGGATGCATTTTTCTTTCTTATCCTTACTGCTTTTATCCAACAAGTAGCTCTCCAGCCTGAAAACAATGCTTCCCAAATGAGCAGATCACTGCTGAATGATTGTGAATTAGCAGAAATTGCTAGCCCATCAGGAACTAGATACTTTTTCCTGTTTTGCAGAGTTTGTAAAGCATAAAATCCTGAAGCCTAATGTTTCCTTGGGAGAAAAACATCACCCTTTCGGAAGCAGACATGCTTGTTTTTTGTCATTAAAATGGTCTGGAGAGAAAGAATTTAATTGTTCCTGTCTCTTCAGGTTTAAAATAGATCTCTGAAGTTGTTGGCATAACCTGATTCCCCTCTGTATCATTTACTGTCAAAAGAATATTACCTTCTGGAACAAGGTTCAAATTAGAGAACATTACAACAAGAAAGGAAAAAGATTAATGAATAAGCTTTTTCTCTCTTTTTATTCTATCATCTTGAACTGACTGGAGGTTTACTGTGTTTTCAAAGATACTCAGATGCCTAGAGAAATGAGACTCTAATGTCAAAAGAGCATGGAAATCTTTTCTCTGCTTTTCTTGTCTCTAATTTTGTCGACTTTTGGTGCTTTATCTATTCTACTATTCTCTTTCAAATAAATAGAGGGATTTTTTTATTTTTTTTTAAATCAAGTGAAGCAAAACTGAGTTTACTTTAATTTTATAACTGTTTAAATTACTGGAGCTGCAAAAGGAGGAAATGGTGTGAACAAAAACTAGGTCCAAAAGGAGAGATACATAAAAATATGTAGGTTTGAGAACATTTCCTTTAATTATATGTGGCTCCCATATGATGAGGATTCATAACCTGGGTTTGTCATCCATGTTGCCATCCACTATAAGCAGAGAGTGAAGTTGAATGGGATCTGCTGAGATGAATATACCAAGCAGAGCAGCTGCCTAAGTCATGCCTCACATCTCTAGAGGGGCATGCCTGTAGCATTGAGCAGGATATCTGTGCAATATTGTGCTCACTTTCCCCTCTCATCTTAGGTGTTTATACTACATGCTTAAATTTAGATGGTCAACCCACCTAAATATTTATCTCACCCATCTTGTTCTCTAGAAACCTTAAGTAATAGTCTGACAGCTGAAGGGCTTGATCAGGAAATTAAGGATCTTGATTCCTTCTCTGTCTGAGCGCTGTTACATAGTTTATATGGTAAAATGCTTGCAAGAGGTTCAAAAGGGAACAGGATTTCTGCTTGCTAGATGAGTGGTCCTGTCACTAACCAGAAAGACGGGCACCATCTTGCCTGCATTCTCCTTCTCTGGATACCATTAATTTTAATTTCCTTTCTGCACCGTAATATCAGCTAAAGAAAAGACAGCAATGTTAAATAAGTCACTTCAAGCCTGATCTTTAGAATAGTGGAAAAGCTGAGGATAGTCAGGACAGATCAAACTGAAGACTTGCATTATATACAACTTCATATCTAGGGTGAATAATCAACTAGTAATTTTGTTTTCTGAAATATGGATTGCCATTCTCTGGATGTTCTTATCAATGGACTTATCTATATGTGTTTTTCAAAACTAAAAAAAGATAAATTCTAGGAATCCAGTCAAGCCAGGATTTTCATAGAATACAAATATAGCAACCTTTGGTCCAGAAGTGAGATTCATATCATGCAACGTAAGTGGTACAGTCTGGGTCTATATAAAACTACTTGTCTAGCATTGAGAAAGATGAAGTCACTGGAGCCAGTAGAGAACAGAGACAAAACCATCTAGTCATGAAATTTGGCATAGACATTTAAGGAATTTTGCTGGTGGAATCTTACCTTCTTCCACGGCTGAGCAAAGCTTTTGTGGAATCCTAATCTTTCATTTAGGAAACTGAATATTAAGTAATTCCTAGTCAATTTTAGGAGACTATGAGATTTCTAACCTGCTGACATCTAGCACACTGACATGTTTAAAAAGTCAGTGTTTACTTTTTGCTAGTGGTTTGGACTCCTATCCTCAGGGGAAAATAGAAGCAGTTTACCAGTTGCTGATCAACATTTTAATCACGCACCTTTTACAGGTTGGGTTCACAGGCATTTCAGAGTTTCTCCATGTCTTTCCATTAATTGTAGGCATAAATATATATTTTGCATGGCAAAAAAATGATTGTAGTGAATCTGAGTTCTGTGTTCTGCCTTCAATAATCTGTGAGCTAGATCTAACCTCAAAGTCATGTTGCAGTGGCTGCCATGCCAAAGGGCTCAAAATTTTAAGCTCTGCTGAGTGCCAAAGTTTATTAGCTTGGGCTTGGTGCCACACTGACACAAATAGGCAGCATCTGGCCAACTGAGAGGGCAGGCAGGGAATGTCTGGATCTGCCTTCAGAAGGCCTTGCTGACATAGTCCTTTAAGTGTTAATGCATGGGTGGCAGTGTCTTTAGCTCTACATCACTGGAGTTAGGGCTGTGGAAAGAGTATATCCAAGTGCTTTAAAGAACTTGGGTGGGGAGAAGTGGGAAATAGCTGAGCTTCAGTCCATGACAGAAGGAAAGTAGACTAAAGAAATATATGACTAGGACTGCTGTTATTGCATATTTCATAATCCAGGATATGCCACTACTGAGTGTGGTGCTTTGGAATTTGGGATGATCATGAATGTCCTTATCAGTGCAGGAGCACTTTTCCTTTTGCTGTGGTCAGGGTACTGCAACTTTCATATACAGGCCTTGCTATCAGACACCCATATCTGTATTGTTTTGAGATGACTTTAATGTACATAAATCTGTGTAGAATTGTCCACTTAGAAAATTAAAGGAGGCAGAAGATGAATGCTATTTATTATATAAGGAATGATTCAAAATCTTTACTCTGTAAGTTTAAAACACAACATATGCTATATTATACCATAATATACATACTACTATATAGGCTAGTATGTATAAAGTCGTTTGTAATTTTGGGAATTTTTAGACCTGAATAAATGCTGTTACTGAAGATAAATGAAAGTCCTTGTTTATGGAGTACTATTTTGTTTTGTCATATGTTAACTGTTAGGTGTGTGCAAATTGTTATCTTTTATGTCATATACTTTAAAATACCCCAGAATAGATGGTTAACAAATCAAATACAGCAGCAAGTGCATTTTGAATACATGAGTGCAGTGCTTGCATAACCCTCTGCCATAAAGCAATTTATAATAAATCAAACTCCTTTTCAGGCATTCTAGTAATTTATCAAAAATGAAATAAACTGCTTTATTAAAGTAAATAAGTGCAACTGAATTGTGAAAAAGAGTTTCTTATAGGTCAAGAAAGTAAAATAATTTCCAGGACAAGATTATTGAAATCTGTTTCACTGATTCCTAGTCTTGAGCTTGTATCCCCAGCTACAGGTTCGAACTTTGCTGTCAGCACACTTAACATCTTAATTTGAAGCCTTATTCTTTCAACTAGATATACATAAATGTTTACAAAAACCTATTCTCTGTGATTTCTTTATGTGTTTATAAATCTCATTTGCATCATCCCTTCAGTCATTTAATTTTCTTGTAAGTTTTCATTTCTTTAAATTTCTTCCAATTTTATAATTTTTAAATGCAGATACTTGTGAAAATCACTGTTTCTCCTACATTGGCAGAAAGCATTTATTTTATAAAATACTGATATTATTTTTTATGTTTCATATCTGTCTGATATACTCCTGGGCTTATTTAGAGCTTTGTCATTTATAATTTGGAATCAATGAGAGAAGCTGCATTTAATTTTCATTTTATTAGACTTTCACTGAATCTCTTTGGTAACTTTTTTGGAAATGACTAATCTAAACTTGTGCCAGCTTTTTATTTCTCAGAGGTTTTAGAAGAGTATTATTTCATATGATACAATATGAAAACCTCTCGTCTAAAAGCACTTTCATGTCTGTATTGATATGAAGTCAGTTTAACCATATGGATAGAGAAAAAAAGAAATCTCTTCTTTACTGACTTGCTGAAATCATAAGTAAACTATGGCACTTTAAGATCCTAAGTACAGAGGCCACAAGCTTTATTCAAAGGTTAACAAATGGTGTCAGGTTAAATTGCTCAGACACATATTAGGAAACAGGAAGAGCCGGAAAAATCTCTCAGGCTTCCTGCTTGAGCCACTAGACACAGGCTCACCCATAGTTCAATGTTCTGTCAAACCCTCTGTCTGTAATTAATCTTTCCTTTAACACAGAAGTAACTCTCCATAGATGCCTACAATTTATTTCTTGGAATCCCACCTTCTGACCCTTTCCTGGAGGTCCTTTGTAACTTGAAATAATTTCAACAAAGACATCATTACATTTCTTACTGATGGGATGTCATATATTTAAAGGCACAAGTAATTTCTTACATGGCATGGCTCAATAAGACCTAGCAAAGTGAAAAAAATGAAATATATTTTCTTGTCTTCAGTAACCTTAAAGCAAAGGTATCTCTGTATATAAAATCAGCCTTATAAATATGTATAGATCTTTACATGTTGATGACTAAATTAAAAAGAAACCTATAAAATTAGCAGTGTATCATTTGAAATCATAGTATAAACATTTTGCAATGTAAAACATGACTTTGAGAATATTAACACTGTGCATATAGGTATATTTGTTGCTGTTCACCTGCTTATGATCCTGAGTGAGTGCTGATAGCTAAAATGAAAAAAGTTTGGGGAGTTCGTGAGGTATGTGTAAGGAAATGGAAAGCTCCAGACAGCTCACTTAAATCTCTATCAATGTCAGGCTGACCTTAGCAAAGAACCAGATTTTGCTAATGCAGTGTCTAAAATGTGCATGCAGAGGTTAAGTTTTCAAAATCAAACTTCAAGTTGTTGCCAGGGCAATTATGGGGAACTCCCTTGCAGCTGTTTGTACCAGACTTGGCCTGTAGTGTATGTTGAATAAAGGACTACAGTTTCCACTCCAGCTTTCAGACAGCAAATGTTCAATAAGCCAGAATTATTTATAATGTACTAAAGACTACTTAATTTATGTGGTGCTGGTCTTGATTTCAAAATCTCCATCACATAAAATGAACACAATCATTCATAATAAAGTAGATTGCAGGAGTAATTTTCTAGCCATGAAATCTTTAGAATATCTCTCATGTATAAGCTAACATCTAACAAAAAGAGAACAAAACTAAATTTGCTTTAAACTACTGCATATTTTCCTGAAGTGCAACATAGCAACAACTTTACCTTACTGTTCTGAAGTGTCTGGTCAAAACAGAATATTGTAATGATCTTAGATATTCAATCAAAAAAAAAATAGTTAATTTAAATAAAGATGAACACTTTTGTCAAGAGTAATTCAAAGCAAATTAGAAGGGAGAAGGTTTTAACAGGGATTATTCCAGAGGATGCTGGCAACACGATCCATGGTACCAAATTATAAAGCTGTAAGTAGCACATTGAGGTGCGGTTTTATTTTGTACATGGTTCCCAAAATGTATTTGTTGAGGCCTTATGCTGTGATTTTACTTCTCATTGTTGAAGATAGAAACTGAATGATGGATTAGAGAAGATGCACATTTCTTATTCTTTTTAAGAGTCAAAAATATTCACTATTCATGCATTCTTAATTTATTAATCTATCTGGATACTAATTTACATGCTTTGTTCAAGGGAAAAAAATCTAGTTGGTAGTATGCAATTATTTTTCTAAAGGTGCATGAATAATTTGTGGTGATTGAATTCCTGCAACAAATTAATTTTTTTCTGTCTGTTAATAAATGTCAAGACAAAGTCACAATTTTAGATGCAATACCTGGTAAAAATATTAGCCTCATTATTTTTCCATCAGTAGTTCCTTTAATATTCAATAGCCAAATTTTTTTGGAGGTACCTGATCAAAGGAAAGGTCAAAGAAAAGTTTTGTTTTCTTTCTATAAATGAAGAAACTGTGTTCTGCCTGTCATGTCACTTCTTCTTATATGATAGATTTGTGGAGATGTAAGGTGTGTGTTACATTTTTAAAGATAATGCTTTTGTTCTGGACTTATTGACTAAAGATGGAAGAGCTGAAGCAGAAAAAAATTCAATTGTTTCCAGTTTCCAAGGACTCAAATGGATTTTTTCCATGCAAATAGAGATTTATTCCATAATCCTGAATTTTCAGATCAGGATGAACAATCTCCACAACCATCCCAGAGCTGTAGACAATGTACTTCAAGCTTGTTATAGGAACCATTCAGATTAATTAATATTTTCACAGTGGTAGAACCATGAACTTATTATATATATATGATATTTCTGTGAGTAGCACAAAAGTCCCATTGCCAGAAAAAACACAACTGCTTTCTAAAACTGAATTTTGCTAGGAATATTGCTTATCAGGAAATACATTGGTCTGAATTCCTGACAGATCTTTTCAGTGAAACTTTCAAACCCTAAAATTGTGGCAGTTTAATCTCACTAAACAAAATTGCAAAACATGGAAAATTGTTGAAGAAAAAAAAAAACAAACGAGAATAGAATTTATGTTACAGGCACCTCTTTCCTCTTCTGGGATCTTTTGGAAGTAAAAGCAAACAGAAAAAAATCAGGGTAAGAGTAACAAGTTTTTGGGTAGAGTGTTGAGCTGTTAAGTAGCTAGTCAATTCAAGACTCGTGTAAATGAATTTCTCAAGGATTTATAGCTGGTCATTCCCTAGAGACAAAGCTGGTCTTCTTAACCAAAGACATGGATGTGATTTTACAACTTTATTATGGAAATGGCTGTAGTTTCCACTGCAATTACTGCTTTTTCTTTCATGGACATAGCTTCCAGAATGCAAGCTGCTTCATCATACACTAGGTAAGGAAATTACGCTCTTCTCTACATGTTCCCATGTTCTCAGTCTGGTAATTAATTTCACATCATGGGGATTATAAGGTATCAAACACATTATTTTTTACAAAAGACAGGAAAAGAAAACAAGAAGGAAAGAAATCTATCAATATCTCCATGTTGTAAATGCTCACATTACCTTTAATGGCTTTTAGTGCGTTGAGCCAAACTCACTTTTTTTTGCTACTCTCCATGAAACTCTCTTGGGCTTTATAAATACCTGCTCCCTTAGCTAGACATCCCTGTGATCCTGGGCTTCAAAGTCTGGTTTTATGAGGAAACCACACTGTCTCCCTGTCTCAGCATGCAATCTTTCCTGTCACCCGCTCTGGGGGCCTGCTAAGCGTGGCTCGCTGCACACAGATTGTTTGTGAAGCTGCCAAACGGAAGCCAGAAGCTCAGTTCAGCTGAAAGAGATAAAAACAACATTATTTCATAGCTATAAAAAAATCACAATGGACTTGTAAATGGTGCCTTGTACAAACAGGGTTTTTCTTCAGGAAAAGAATAGGTCCTTCAACGAAGACTGAGACATCTGTATTGTTCATTCAACGCTTGTGCAATGAGCTGCTATTAATAGCTCTGCATTAGGAAATCTTGCTATAAATAACATCTGAAATCTACTCCCTTTGTCTTTCATACGTCTTCTTTGGGACATTTGTGTATTTACCATGGAAAGGAGAACAAAACAACTTTGGATAAAAAAGGGTATGACTATATTGAACAATTCGGTTCCTCGGATGGCTTTCATTTTGTGGGAGGAAGAGAAGGGAGAAGAAAGATATAAACAATAAACATCTCTCTGACTTTTCTCCAATATTCTAGCTAGACTAACAGGCAAACAGACACAGCTTGACAGACAGATGATTGTCTTATCAATTGAAACCAGCTTGGAAAGAGTATATCCAATCGTCCTAAAATAGCTAATTAATTGGGAACTAGTCCCTCTGTTATCTTGATATGGGAACTTTTCACAGCAGATGGTCTGTTCCATGATACAAACTGTAGATTAGTTTTCACTTCTTCCTGAAATGGAAGTCACTTAACAAGCCATTCCATATGAATGGTACCAGTAGGAAAAAGCTGATGGTTTATTTCAGGAGGTAAAGATTTGAAAAGGTGTTTTAAAAGTTTCATTTGTAATTTTGAATCTTTTAGTTTGCATAATGGTTTTGTATTGTCTTTTGTTACTTTTTTTTCATTTCCGAATCTGAGGAATACAGTTTGCTCTTTTCTGCTTTTACTGACAGTAATATTTTTGTGAGGGTGAAGCTAAAGGAACTATACAGTGTCCATTTGTGGTTATTAATCTGAAAATAAAAATTCTTACTGAATTTTAACTTCATTGTACCTTCTCCACTGTGTGTCTCAAAACAGGCTATATTTTTCCTAGCTGAGAACATAAGAATGTGACTACTATTCTTCACAGTCTTTAGAATTAAGGATTAGAAGAAAGCAGTGGAAGAAGGAAGATTTCCTTGCTGAAATATTTTTTTTCTTCATTCATACACAATACGTATTCCACATTTCATTGTTGAATTTAACCTGGTTTTACAGGTTTTGGTTGATATCTCACTGAAGAAGCTCACCATAAAATTAACACCAACTTGTGCTGCCTGCCACAGCTGGTTGTTGGCTGTTTTGGTGAGGTTTAGGAAGAAGATACTCTTCTCTTCTGCTTCATTTCTTTCAGATGGTGTCATACATACAGGATTATAAAAAGTTTTACCATTTGTAATTCCTCAGTGGTTTTGTACCTCACCACAGTTCCTCCAGGTGTCTCTGCTGTGCACCTAGAAGAAGGGGGCTGGAATGAGGGCAAGAAATTTGAGAAATGTGATATACTTCCTGAGCCTCCTTTTTTGATTACATATGGAAAATAAAAATCATCTGGGTATGAAATCCCACAATGGTACAGCAATGCAGTACTGCAGCTAAATCCTAGGCTTTCAGCTCTGTTTGGTAAGATGTCTCACTTGTGCAGAAGAGTAAAAAATAATGTTAAAGCAAACTAGTAAGAGGGACAGTATATGTCATTTTATCTCTTATGTCTTCAGGTGATTCAGCTTGCAAGCATCATGTTTCTGCACAGCAGCATTTCTTTTCCAGACATTCCATAGTGCATGTGCGTATGTGTGCACACGTAAGTTCCTGTGGAAACGAGGTTCTGAAATTCTCCAGTCTGCACTGCAACTCTGTGGTTCCAAGATCATCTACAACTCCAGTAGGTTATGAAATCCCAATTCCTTCTTTTCACCCCTTCATCAGTTAGCTGTTATGCGTAGCCAGTAACGTACTGGCGGTCTGTAATTACGTAGTTCGAGTATGTGCTCATCATTAGGCAAGGCCTGTATCTGATTGACTGAGAATGAGTCAGAAGCAGCTGCTGAAAAGAGACCACACCAGTAACATTTTGCCCAGCAGAAACAATCAGGTGCTCAGTTCAGGTGAAGGTGTTCAGATAAATCATGTGAGACAGAACTTCAGTTGTGAATGAATGCTAAATGCAGTATCTTTGGGAGCTTTGGCCCTTTCATAATTAACTACTTGTGATGTGGAGTCTGGGCATAGAAGTTATATTTTCTCTTTCTTAATTTAAAGTAGGTAACTGACAATGTCGAACACCCTTTGGCCAGACCTACGGTTAACAGAACTAACTCATAATAATTATTGTAATACATATGAGTTTTCTAGCAATAGAATAGAATTTGGCATGCTGTGTGTGATGACAGAGGGGCATCTTCAAGTTTAAGTGTATTTGGAAAATATTTTAATGTCTCAGTTCTTGAAATTAATGCTATATTATGAGTAATTATAAACAGACAGATAAAAGGAAATTCCTTTTTTCCCCATTATTCTGAAGGAAGCATATTTATTCATAGCAGGTAAGTAATTTTCATCACAAGAATTCTTATTCTAAACAAATTGTTAACTTGAAACAGCTACTGTTGTAAAGGTAATGCTGTATGGCTATAAGGGATCTTCCCAAATTTTGTAAATCTACACCCAAATAAAGCTGATTTTATGTTATAAATTTGAATTGTGAATTGTTGTTTTCTTTAAACACCTGGATTCATGGAAACAAAGGTATTAAATTCAAAATTTATGGTGTAGTAAATAATACCAACTCGCTGTAATACAAACCTTTATCTGCTGACCCTGTGATAGACATATATAAACATGTACACATTACATATTATATACATATTTGGTAAAATACAAACCCAGGATTTTGGTTTGTGGAATACTCAAAGAATTATATTACTGTTTGTAGTGTAAGTAGCTGGGGTCAATAGAAAGATTTCCAAAGCAGACAGCTTGTCTCTGTTTGTTTAAACATAAGAGAAAAAATATTTTCAAAAGAAATCAAGCAGTGTTGTAAAGCTGATATTGAAAATTTTATTTATTATCAGCAGCCAGAATTTTTTACAGATTTGTTTTTCAAGGGAAACATATTTTAAAAAAGACCTCTTTAGTGATGGATTCTTCTTTTTCTGAGATTATGAATGATACTAAAAATTTTAAATCCACATACAAACTAAAAATGTATGGAATATGAATAAAAGACTTTGTTTTTCTCTCATGAGATCAATAGGTATTCGAGTGGGTTCAGGAGGTTGTATTATTTGTGAAATGTATTGCACACCTTACCTAATTTTCTCGAGTAAATATTGGAAAATTTAATTATGTTGCATATTGTTGCTGAACAAAATGAAAAAGGTACTTTAGAAGAATTTAAATTACAACTTTTGATGACTATTTTTGCACCTCATATTGAGAGAATGGATACCTTGGCTATAATGAATCCATACTTCTAGGGCTTTGAAGAAGCCATAAGTTCCTAAATTGATCTAAGATACATATACACCAGATTTTAAGTGTCACATTTTAGCATACTTTAATGTTACATAACATAGACTGTTTTGCAGGGTGTCCCTACATCATCCAAATCCTGAGACTTGTTAGAAGATGCTGGAGTTCTTCTCTAGTTTATTATTTCTAAATTTATATATTCATTCTAAATTTATTTCTTAGGGAAACCAGAGGAATTAAGGAGGATGGAAAGTTAGCATCCAGTCCTTGCCTCTGCATCATGTCCATGACTGTGTAGCCTGTACATGCTTCTCAAGTTTCATATCTTCTGGGGAAAGATGCTTTTCTCAAGCTTCAAATCTCTTGTTTTTCTTCCACAGCATAATATATAAAAAATTATTTATTTGAGCTTTGTCATTGGTGATTATGATAGATAGAAGGCTGTTTGCTAAATGAGATACTCTAGCAGATAGTCCCCTACCAGAAAATCGCCAAATTTTTAGGAATGTCAAATTTAAAAAGTCAGAACATAGTACATGAAAGCACAGAGGGAAGAATCTGAGTTGCTAAGAAAAGGGAAAGTTATTGCATGAAGACAAAAGTCTTATGGAAATCTAAAGAGATCTCTATTTACAATACAGACAGAAATATATTTTCCTTATCTGGTTCATCCAGAAGTTTGTTTTAATGCTTTAAAATATGGCATCCTGGGGTGCCCTAGAGAGCATTGCCAGCAGACTGAGGGAGGTGATCCTGCCGCTGTAGTCAGCCCTGGAGAGGCCACATCTGGAGTGCTGTGCCCCGTTCTGGGCTCCTCAGGACAGCAAAAACAGGAAGTTTCTGGAGTGGGTCCAGCAGAGGGCCACGAAGATGATTAAGGGACAGGAGCATCTCTCTCTTATGAGAAATAGCTGAGGGAGCTGGGCCTGTTCAGCCTCAAGAAGAGACCACTGAGAGGGGACTTCATCAATATCCATCAGTATCTGCAGGGAGGGCCAAGAGGAGGCAGCCAGGCTCTGCCCAGTGGTGCCAAGCAATAGCATAAGAGGCAACGGGCAGAACCTGATGCACAAGAAGTTCAACCTGAATATGAGGAAGGATTTTTTTGCTGTGCAGGTGACCAAGTGCCAGGACAGGTTGTCCAGAGAGACCATGGAGTCTCCCTCACTGGAGATATTCGAGAACTCTGGACATAATCCGGTGCAACATGCTCTCACATGACCCTTGTTGAGCAGGAGGCTGGACCAGATGAATCACAGTGGTCCCTTCCAACCTTATGCATTCTGTGATTCTGTGGTTGTCTTATCTCATAAATAAAATACATGGAATTTGTTCTCGTTTTCTTCTTGCAGCAATTTTCTTTTAGTACATTTTAAAATTTCCTTGCAACTACCTGTATTTCTACAATTATTTGTTTGCTCCTGTAAGCATAGTCTTCAGATAATTTTGAGGATAACTTTTTTTAGGAATGTCTACTGGTTTTCATTTCAATATCTAGGCAAGTTATATTAAAGATTGTTCATTCCTGTTGTGTTCTGCTTCATTTTGCTTATAAGGCTTAATATAAATCAAGTACAACAGTACATGCTATCACATATTCCTTTTTACAAAACTGATACCTTTTACATTTTCCAGAGTTGCTTTGAGTTTCGAAGATGTCTTGACACAGTCTGTGCTACATACAAGAGCAACAGGGAGAGCTACATATCAAACATAATGAATTCAGACAGAACAATCCATAGTTACAGCCATTTCCAGATACTTTTGTGGTCCCTGTGAAATCAAACCTCTGAACTGTGCCAAATTTCTATTTTCTGATTTCTCTCAGTGTAAAACCTGGACAACTCTACTAACACCAAACTTTTTTGACCATATCTTATTTTCTTGCTACAACAAAAGACTCTAAAAATACTTGGGCAGTAAGAAAAAATAGTTGTATTTTGAATCTTTATTGATGAGCAAAACCTTTGTTTTCTATAAAGGATTATATTCATTTCAGCTTTTACAACATTTACAAACCCAACCCTCTCAGAATTCAACAAGAGAAAGTGCATGGGTGATGCTTAAGCCAACTACTAATTTCTTTCTAATGAATTCACATCTGTTTTATGTGAGTGGGTCAAGATAAAGACCCTGTGTAAATCTATGGGGTAGATCAATTCATTCTTAGGTCCATATGTCCATATTTTTGCGAGTGTGGGCTTACGAAATTTTTCACTCTGCTGGCCACCAATTGCTACTGGAATGTGCTGCATGTACTTGGAGATTCTTAGTCTGGTAAAAGAAAATATTTGGAGGGGGTTATATTATTTTAGTTGTTCTTTTCTAAACCAGAAGTTAAAAATGATGTGTGACAGCACCACTGGACATCACTTAAAATGTTTTACTGACTTTAGAGCGCACTGCAGAATGTGTGTACTTTGTTGAATCAGTGAAACAGTGCTCAATAAGAATCCTAGAATTTAGCCCCTTAAGTTTCTATGTGGTTCCTGCAAATAATTATGGATAGCAAAGGTTTAATATGGCAAAGCAAGTAATCATGATAAGCTGCAAGAGAATTCTAGTAGATAATTATTCCAACTCTCTTGAAAATCTCAGAATACATATTTCTGGGTGTAAAGGTAAGCATTTATGTTTCAAAGAATAATAGAGATCATTTTGTACTGAAAATTTTATACAAAACAGGGAAGTAAGTTCATCCATTAAGACTAAATGTGACCTTCATTATTGATCTGCTTTAAATTCCACTTCAGTTTAAAATTATCTTACAATTTAATAAGGTTTTCATTGATGTTTTTAATTCTGCTACAATCATTCTTCTTAGATTCTAGTATTGGAAATCAGGAAGGCCTATGAAGTGTCTTGGAAAACCAATGAAGAGAAGTTAAAGACAAAACTAACTTAAACATTATTGATATGCATAAACACCAAAAGAGAATAGGTCAGCCCTTCTGTCCATATATGTTAGATTAATACCAGCGCCCTGAGAAGCAATTTGGCCTTATAAACTGCTTGTAATCAGACACAACTCACGGTCCTTTCTGCCCCAAGCCCTGATATAACCAGACATTAGTACCATTTCCAGTATTTGTTCCATCAATATAAACGTGCTTGGACATCAGAACAAAAGAATGTGAGAGAACGGAAAGCAAAATGCCCTTATGGTGGATGTCTGAGGCCCACTTACTGTGGTCTTGGCTGAAGTCTGGAGTTCACTGAGCAAGATGACTAAAAAAGGGCAGGAGACAGCCCTTGTATTTGTTTGGAGGCATACAAGCAATCCATTGGCCTACACATGACACTTGACAATTTCACCCCTTATTTTCCAATGACTTTTCCTAATGAAATGAACCATTAAGACCAGTGCATGAATATGAACTGTATATGGCACATTACCTATGCTGCATTTTAGAGCATGAGAAATGTGAAAACGTTAAGGCATTTGAAATTGGAAGTTGTGGAAAATAACCCCTTTTGTCCTAAAGAGCTTTCAAGCAATAATTCACTCTTATAGAAAGGTCTATCCTAGGGTCATGCTACCTTTATTCCATATTCCCAGAACACTGCAAGGAAGTGAAGCTGGACATGACCTCTTTCATCTCCTGTTTATCAGAGCAGATGATACAAACAACACAGGCCTTTCACTGCAAGGCCTGTGAACCAGCTGGAATCATGGTATAATTTTGCCAGCAAGAGAAACCAATCAAATTGGAAGCAACAAAGCTTATTAACTTGTGTTTTTGTTGAAGTTATCTTTACCCAGAATTAATTACCACATGATCTTAAACGAAAACCTGGTCTCAGATAAAGAATTCTCTAACATTTCCCCACTTAAATGAAAATGTACATTAAGTTTTTATAGTTTAGTTGTCAGTTTCTACTTAACCCCACTATTTCAGTGAGACTAATGCTAGTTAGTCTCTACAATGAGTAGTACCAGAAGTAGGCCATAGAGGTCTAAGGATGTTAAAATCTTCCCTTCTCTTTGTATATACAGAAATGGAGTTAGTCCTTGCTTCAAAAAAGCAGAGAGCATTTACAGGCAGACAAACAAGGTACCCAAGAGAGATTTAGGAAGCAACTAATTTTATTTTGAAACAGGTAGGCCCTGGACTGTATTCAGGCACATCTTGCGTTAATTCAGTGTCTGTTTTCCCTGCTGTGGAAAACCAATGAATGTCTTGCAGACTGCTGCATTAGATTCCATACATTGTGAGTAGAATCATAAAATCATGGAATCAGTCATAGAATAATAGAATGGTTTGAGTTGGAAGGGACCTTAAAAATTGTATTGTTCCAAGCCCACTGCTATGGGCAGGGACGCCTTCACTTAGAGCAGGTTACTCAGAGCATTATTCATCCTGTTCTTGAACATCTTCAGGGATGCGAAGTACATAACCTCTCTGGGCAACCTGTTCCAGTGTCTCATTACCCTCCCAGTCAAGAATCTCTTGCTAATATCAAATCTAGACCTTCCCTCCTTCAGCTTGAGGACCCTCAAGGTTCCCTCTTGCCGTATCACTTCATGTCCTTATAAAAATTCCCTCTCCGGCTTTAATAGAGGCTTCCTATAGGTACTAGAAGATTGCTTCATGATCTCCCTGGAGCCCTTTCCGGGCTGAACAATCACAAGTACCTTAGCCTGTCCTTTTAAGAGATGTTTTCCAGCCCTCTGATCTACTTTGTGGTTCTCTTCTTCTCTTCCTCCAACAGGTCAACCTCTTTGTTGTATTGGGGGCCTCAGATTTGGATGCAGCACTCCAGGAGGAGTCTCACAAGGGCAGAGTAGAGAAACAGAATCATCACCCTGATGTCCTGGTCAGAGCTCATTTGATGCAGCTCAGGAATGATTTGGCCTTCTGGGCTGCAAATGCACTTTGCCAAGTCATATTGAGTTTTTCATTCACAAACACCACTAGGTCCTCCTTCCCAGTGCTGGTCTCAGCCTGTTCTGCATCCAGCCTGTACTTGTGCTTGGGATTTCCCCAATTCAGGGGCAGGACCCTGCACTTGGCCTTGCTGAACTTCATGAGGTTTGCACAGGCCCACCTCTCAAACCTGTCCAGGCTCCTCAGGATGGCATTGCTTCCCTCCAGGGTGTCACTGGCAAACTTGCTGAGGGTGCACTCAATCCCACTATCCATGTCACCAGCAAAGATGTTAAAAAGTGCTGGTTTCAATACTGACCCCTGAGGAAAAGGGCTCAATATCATGATATTTTTAGATGTTGAGTGTCAATCTTCCATTGTGCACCGCTCAGAAAACAGACTGAAGAGCAGAGCAAAACCAGAAAGCAGATGATACTATTTTCATTTTATTCCTGAAAAGTGGTGATAGCAATGTGAAGCACTCTAGCTAACCTTAGGAAGTGATCTTTCTTCTGGATGAAACAGTAAATTTCCTGCCTATTTCAATCTGCTGTAAGTTTGAACCACTGCTAGGGTAAAACACCAGGGTCATACTACTTTCCACAGTGCAAAATTATAGAAAATTCCTGAATACAGAAATCATGCCAGAGTAGAGTTTGCATTGGCACAGAGCAGATGTCATTTCTTGGTTTTGTTCTTGGAAAATGGCACAAAGAGCCTGATTCTGCACCTCAATCAGCGATTCTCAGTGTCTTCCCACATTCTGTGGGAAAATATGCAAGCTGATGGCTTACCCCAGCTGCAGCAAGGAGTGTGGTACCAGCTGCTTTGGTTTAGCAGCAGTCTGAGCTTGCAGAGTCATTCAGTGCACTGCAATGCCAGGAGAAGGGGCCAGATCATTCACCATAGCATTGCTTTTGGCTAAATCTTGAAAGATCTCTCTGGGAGATTTATCAGGACCACAGTGTGCCTTTAATCTCAAGGCAGAGCAGGTTTTACAAATCTATTTCTAACCCCTGTGCTATCCCACTGCATGGGTAGGATAGGATTAGGATTAGGATAGGATAGGATAGGATAGGATAGGATAGGATAGGATAGGATAGGATAGGATAGGATAGGATAGGATAGG
>JAYDZK010000056.1:18343362-18361073 GCA_034509185.1 Euphonia xanthogaster | reverse complement strand
ATAGGATAGGATAGGATAGGATAGGATAGGATAGGATAGGATAGGATAGGATAGGATAGGATAGGATAGGATAGGATGGGATGACCGTTTGCTGTCTTTTAGTTGGAACACTACCTAAAGAGATAAAAGATCTGGCATATCTTTTGATATATCTTTCAGTATTTGTAACTTTTTTCTATGTACAGTTTTTGAAATATGGTATATGAAATTCTGAAAGGTGTGGCCTAGGAAGAAGGTTCACTTTTCTTTTGAAGAGAGATATCACTGGAATTCAACCTAACAAAACTTTCTGTATGTTCATTTTCCTCTTTGTGCAAATAATTCCTGACAGCTGACACAGCTACGGTACCGGCTATTACACAGCTTTGGTGGTGTTGGTGGTGGTGTTGTACTGGTTGCCTTTTGTTTGGTTAGTTTTGTTTGTTTTGTGGTGGTTTGTTTTTTTTTCATTTCTTCTGCAGACAGATTTTAGGCTTTTCATTGTTTGCAGAGGTTCTGAAAAGAAACAAACCACAAAAAAGGTGATGATGGTACTGTTTTCTGGTTACTCGACTGGCAGATTTTTGGAACAGATGACACTGGTTACACTTTAGAAAGCACGAAGGTAGCTGTCTTAAAGACTCAGATGTACAGGAACCTACCTTGTAACGCAAAAGAAAGAAAGTCTGGAGAACAACTCAGACACTTAAGCATCTAGTGCCTTTTGTGTACCAGAAGAGTATCCTCCCTGGCCCCAAACCATGTAAATAAACTCTACTTCTGTGCATTTTATGACAGCCCATGAAGATGTCTAAGGCACACCCCTGACAGTCTCTAATGACTCAGCTACTCTTTTTGATTATTAAGTAGATTGCAAGCATGGAAAACATGCATCCTTTCTCCTTGTAATGTGATCTCTATGCATTCCTTTAATCTGTTGTTTTAAGAAAATTACTTCCTCTGGGCCAAGGGATATGTTTAATTCAAGATTTAAATCAAGGAGAATGCTTGATTTCAGAAAATTTAATGGAGAACCCCCAAAATTTTACTAAATGCAAGAGGTCTCTGATTTCTGCTTTCCATCTGCTCTGTAGCATATCTGGTGCTCCGTTTTACACGTGCACATTGGATAATCATTTTTTTCCCGTCAGTCTGAGCAATTAATTACCTCTTGATGTACAGATTTCATGCATCCATAATGTAGATGACAGGTTATAATGCAAGTATTCTATTAATTATTCGTATTCAATCAGCTGCATGCTTCAATCATAATCTTGTGAATAATAAGCTCTTATATTCTAGAAGTAGGAGTCTTTTTACCACTCTCCACCTCCAGGCAACATCACAATTATCCAGAAAAAAAATAAACAAAAATGCTAATTCTTTTAGTGTAGTTTTGTTACATTATTAATATTTAAATAGATATTATTTAAGAAGAATTGGATATGAACTATAATAATGGCTTGCTTAAAATGAGTTCTGCTTTAAAATATGAAGAGAATGTGCATGTCTAAACACTCAAATAGGAGGTGTTTAAACAGAAAACTTGTTTTTACTTCTTTACCTCTTTTATTCTTTCTTTAAATATTTTAGGCTTATATAGTACTTATTCATAGCAAAGATGTATTTGCAGTGATGGATTAAGCTATTCTTTAAAGCAGTCAATGGTTTGTTTCAGGCCCAATATCCCCTAAATAATTTGTCAGAAACTGCTGAATTTCTAAAGAAGTTTCTTTTCACCTTATGATAAATGTAGAAATTATTTAAATAAGTAGAAAATTACCCACCCACAAAACACAAATGCACTGGCACTATTTTCTAAATGCTTCAATTGTGTTGCACATTCTTACTGGTAGCAGAGCTGGTGGCTCAAACTGGAGAAGGGATTAGTTTCACTGCATCATTGAGAAGAGTGATGACAGTGCTCTGGGATGTGTAAGCAATGCTCTGCACTGTAGGCCTTTATAGTAATTACAGAGGAAAAGTGCTGGTGGTCAAAAACTAGTGAAGAATTGAAGGTTTTCATCATGTGTGGGTTTTAGCCTGTGTTCCAGTAAGAGATTGGTGAGCTGTATAAAATGTCCTTTGTCACGTGGGTGGGAAAACTAATAATGGGGCAGCCAGTAACTGACTATTAAATTGGCAATTCTTTAATTATCAATCTAGCAATTTTTCAGTTTATAGAAAAGTGGCAGGATCTGTTAGGTGGCACAGGAAGTGAAACTTCTTGCTCCTAAGAAATCCAACTGACAAAATTAGATATAGCTCACGTGATTGAAATGTATTCTTATAATCAGTGTGGAAAGAAATCAAAGGAATTATGCAGCAATGGATAGAACTCTGTAATAAATATATTATAACATATGCACCTATATTGAAACAAATAAATTTAAGGTAACTAGTTATTCTTTTAAATATTAAAATGGGAAAATTTATCTATTAGTATTTCCTGTTGGACTGCTAGAAAAGGTAAATGTCTCTGCCTAGATTTGTACTGACTTTCCTTAATCTGCATTTATTCTTATCAACACACTTCTACAATTATAAAGTTGTCGCTAAAAACAGAAAAGGAAGCCTTTTATAGGTATTTATACCTAATTTATAGGTAAATTTTAATTAATAAGATCTAATTAGAGGGTATTTTAATATAACCTCAAACTTGAATTACAAAATATTGAGATGAAAACCACAAGAAAGTATGAAATATTCATTTTAGTTTTTAGCTGTTCAGTTTTCACCAACACACTTCCATGCAAGCAGCTCGTTACTAATGTTGCAGACTTTAATATCAGAAGTGTGAGTGGGGCAGAGGGGTGGGGGCTGTCACCACCCAATAACCACCAAAGTTGTAGTTCAAACACCTGTGAGGGTGGGAAACCTACAGAGTTGATACTGAAGTGAAATTCAAAGAAAAAAAGGAGTAACACAGATTCAGGTCTGCAGTTTTTTTCTGCTCTGCTTGATTCAGTCATGAAGCCTTCACTGCAGACAGGGGTCCTGAGCAGCATGATGATGTTATTGTCTCACATGTGAAAGAAAGAAGCGAAAAGAACCTAAGCCTCACCGTTTCCTTCTAGCTGTAGAAACAGAAAGAAACATTCTCCCCAACCCATAACAAAAGCACTTTACAGAAATGAGTTCCCATGAGGGAAGCCTCAGCCTGACAACCACAGAAATTCACAGCATAAGATTTTGCTTTGCCATGTGTCTGAAGACTACATAGCAATGACAGACAGCAAAGCAGCATGAGTAACAAAGAGTAATAAAGGTGTTCTAGATGTTAGCGGGCACCCACTTTATTTAGGGGTGAGGTTTTGTTAAGAACATGAACAAGCAAAAGAAGTCAGTGGTAAGGATTAGGTTTTCTCCTATTTCTTCCAGTGCCATTGCCCGTTCTAACTCTTCTGAGAAGAGTTGTATTATGAGACTCCAGAGCTTCCAAAACTGCTTTTTTTCATATATATATAAAAAAAAGGATTATATTACCTGAGCCAAGCTGATGCCAAGGTATTTAAGGTATTTGGTTTTTATACTCTCCTTCTCTTTCCATTTTTTTATACTTAATAATGCATGGCAATTTTTTTTTTTTTTTATTATTCCTGAAATCAAGTCTTAGGGAGGGACTTTGGTTGAATCCACTAGGTAAACTACATAGCACTTAGGCAATTATTGAAGAGGTTCTGTCTCTCTAGTCATTGAGCCTCAATGCAAACCTGGATGTGGTGCAGCTGTTGCTGGAGGGAAGTGTCTAATGTTGAGGTTTTTTTACGGTAACCAGCTCCTGGGGAAATTGGGATTCAGGTGCCTGCTTGAATTTGGGAATGGATCTCCTGTAAAATAAAGAAAGGCTTATATCAAATTAAGTAGGAAAATAGTGAAAAAAAACTTCTAAACCCCTTTGTCTGTAAAAACAGGCTATTTAGTCACAAGAGACTGTAGCTAGGGCAACATGTTGCAAAAATGAAGCCAATTTGTGAAAAGAAAATTTTACTACCATAACATAAAAGCTACTATTCTTGCCATAGTGTAGCTTTATGTGACTTAATTATTTTCAGATTAAATCTTGATATTAATAATTAAAAATATCTACCAGACTAAATTTATCAATTTCTTGGGTACTAATGAGCTGATTACTGATGACCTTCCATGTAAAACATACACTAAAAAGGAAAGTCCAATCAATAGAGAATGTTTTATATCAACAAGGAGACTTATTTGAGAAAATGGCTGAAAATAGCTAAAAAAACCAAGACCTTAATCATAAGAAAGAAGTTTGATGCAAACTCATTTGAAGCAGGAGCAGGGAGAACAAATCAATTAGATATGAGAAAGCAATTTACTGCTGACAGAAAGAAAAAGAAAGAGCTGTGGAGATAAATGAGAAATTGAAACGTGGAATGAAAATGGGGAGGTATCAGAGACGTTAATGATAAAGAGTAAAAATAATAAAACTTGTGGCAGCTAAGAAACATCAAGTTGATTTTAGCAGTATTATGGACCTCTTCATCACAAAACTACTAAAAATGAACTTAAAAAGCAGTGTACAACAGCTGCATCTTTGATTTGAGAAAAAGCAAGCATAGCAATGTTTTTCCTAACAGACTAAATGCACTAAACTACAAATGATGACTTTTAAATAACACCTTTTAGTGATGACTAAATTTTTATGAATAGAACAAAGTAATATACCTCTATGAATCTAGAATGATCTGAACCAATTTAACACATTTAGCAGTGTTGGAGAAGTAGTAAAGGAACAGGAATGTGTAAATCTTATGTCAATATTTAAAAGAGCAACCATAACCTGAATAGGTATAGCTGGAAGGTGTGCATGAATGTAGGGCTACTAATGGAATCCTTAGATGATAAAATTATTTTAAAACTCAGCAAAGGAGAGAATTTGCAGCACAATTCTATTCTAATGACACAGAGAAAGGATGTGGACTTAGGTGTTTTTTGGTTTCCTAGTGAGTTGCATACTCATTCCAGCTACAGAAGATCTGATCCAGTCTGTCATCTTGTCTGATGGCATTTAATTGCATTGCCCAATTTCAGGAAGAATGCGGTATATTCTTCATCATAAAACTCAAATGTAAGCTTGGGGTCAAAATTCATGGTTTTCTGATCAGCTGAGTGTCCTCACCATTAAGCTAGTACACTCTGCTCCCTCTTGCATTTTCTTGACCTAAGAATTCTTGAATTCATGTAGGATGGCTTCACTACTTCAATGTGAGGTCCGTCATTTGGGTCAAGTTCAGTCTGCTGGTAAACCACAGGACAGATCAAATGAAAGTGTTATTCCTTATGGCTTTAGACATTCTCTGCCTCTTAAATCTGGATGTCTTCATTGAGGAAAACTTATCTCAAATGTAGTCAATAAATTTTCCGCCAACCTCACACAGTTACTGATAAAACAGCTGATAAAGTCATCGCAGTCTTCAGGGAAGAAAAGGGCCATTTCCTGAACGTGTGATGTGGCTAACTCAGGGAAGGGATGCCACTAATGCTACTAATGAAAGACTGAGTTCAATGCTGTAAGTCAACACCACCAAGTCACACAGATCTGTCCATATCAAAGCAGAACACAGATTCATAAGGTTATCTATTCTGAGAGGTAGCCAGCTGATTAATACTACCATTTCACTTTGCCCAGTACATGTTGAAATCTGGTTACTAGAGCTAAAGAAATACTCAGTCTACTACATGTATAAATAAGCATAAGATTTTCTATTTTTTTAGGCAAGTGTGAGTTCTGGGCTGTTGTGGAGAATTCAGACTCTCAGATGTCAGAAGATGCAGACCTGAAAAACCAATTTCTTTCTTGCTGAACTTGTGTGTTAGTATGCATTCCCCATTAATCTCTTTCAAAGCTGACTGGAGCTAACAAAAAGCCCTCAAATGGACATTGGATCAACCACTATTAAGGACCCATGGTTCTGATCAAGAAATCAATGTAAAGGTTTATCAGTGATATGATATCTAGACTAATATATATACTATTGTCTTTCATATTATATATATATATATACACATATATAAAAACATAGACTGATGATAAGCTATACAGAATTTTGGTAAAACATATGTTTTTCTTCAGTCCAGGCTTAGTTCTGAACAAAGTTAATCAAAAACCACACTTCCTGTAGCTGCATGCTCTAGAGAAAATTTTTAAAAACCCAGAAATCTAATTTGAAGTTGATAAGATTTGAAATCTACTGAAAGTTTGAAGTTAGTTTAGATGTTTTCATCACACTTCCATTCTGCCTACAAGGCTGTAACTAACATCCAAAAAGTAAATATATACCATTAAGTAGCATTGAGATAGCATCTTTGAATTCCCCTCACAGCTAATGCATTGTAACTTTGGAGCAGTATAGAAGTTCATAAGAGTCTGCTTGTGAGGATTTGCTATAAAAAGAGAAATAAAACTTGACTGTGTTATGTTATTTATCGATGGCTGATTTATAAAATAATGCCTGAAGATCTTCAGATTTTAAATTAAAATAAAATGAAAAAAATAATTTATTCACAGATGTCTTGAAACTCTTATTTCTTGAATGAATGTAATGTTTCTGTCGTACAAGTATCCCTCACACCAACATAGTATCAAATGATAGGCATGAAGATAAAAAATCATTACATTTATTACTAGATACATCTTTCTGTTCTACAAATATCCAATAGCTATCAAACTGAAAAAAAGAAAATCTGCAGCCATCATTGTTTTGATTTAACCATTCTTAACTCACAACATTGTAAATGTGGTAATTTAGCTGCTCAGTAATTTTTCTTTATTTCTGTGCTTAGTGGATTGAGTTCTGAAACATGATGATCTATCAGTAGTGTGTCAGTTTTGATAAAAAAGTAGGACACTCATGCCTATGACTCTCCTTTGAAGGACACAGAATTGTAGAATCACTAAGGACTCGAAGATCAGTGAGTCCAGCTCTTAGCCTAGCACTGCTGTGTTCATCCTTAAACCATACACACAAGTGCCACATGCATGCACCTTCTGAATGCTTCCACAGATGGTGATTCCACCACTTCCCTGGGTGGCTTGTTGCAATGGTTGATAACACTTTCTATGATTAAATTTTTCTAATATCCAATTTAATTCTCCCCTGCTGCAACTCAAGGCCATCCCCTCTCATCCTGTCTCTTATTACCTAGGAGAAGAGACTGACCCGCAGCTGGCCACACCCTCCTTTCAGGTAGTTGTAGAGAGTGATTAGAGCTCCCTGAGCCTCCTCTTCTCCAGGCTAAATAGCCTCAACCCCCTCAGCCACGTGCTCCAGATCCTTCATCAGCTTTTTTTGTCCTTCTCTGCACTCAATGTTTTTCTTGTGGTGAGGAGACTAAAAAAAGAACACAGGATTTGAGACGCAGCCTCATCAATGCCAAACACAGGAGGATAATTACTGGCCTGTTTCTACAGGTCACATTATTTTTGATAAAAGCCAGGGTGCTCTTGGCCTTTTTGACCACCTGGACACACTGGGACACCATTTATTTGATTTTTAGTGTAACCTCTGGTGGCACATGTCGTGTATCCCTTCATTGCGGAAAACATTATTGAAACCAAAGGAAAGAATCCCACAGCATTTCAATTCTACCACTTGAACACATTTCCACTGCAAGTCCTTTGCTTCGATGTTGTACCCTGCATCTCATTCTCAGATCCTTTCATACTGCGAGAGGTGCACAAACACATTACTTGTTACATGACATGTGATTTTACAGTAGAAACTATCGAATATAGACTGCTGATTATCTCCTTGTGGGCAATTATTTTTACTTGGGGTCTTTTTTTGCTTTTGTAATGAAGTCTATTTTCTTGAAAGGAAAAAATTTAAGATGGTATTTATTCTATTCACAAAAATCTCCCACCCTTTTTTTTGTTATTTTCTCTTTGAAACCTATGTTTTGACTAGCATTCTTTACAAGATGCAGCAAAATTAGTACCATTAGCTTCAGTCTACACAGCATCTGACCTAGAGACTGGAGTCCTTTCTTAATCCTCAGCCTCACTAATTGACCCTTCTTTTCACAAGGGTTATTGCGGTTAGGCAGCATTTCAGACTGCTAGCCTCTCTAGGCTATTTGCTCAATAAACTCAATGTCCTTTTTGTATAAGCTGAGAGATAGATAATCATGTTGACAAGTTGCATTATGTAGCTGTTAAACATACAATCCTCTTTTATCTCAGCCTAAAATACATCTCACTGACAGTAAGAAAGCAGTATTTTTAACAGGTACAAGTATACACCACAGGCAATCATAACAGGGAGAAAAAACTGTTTCTTAAATAAACGTTCCCGGACAATTTCTTTTATTGGAAGGAATTTTGGAATTTTATTTTCTTTTATTATTCTTTTATGTTAGAGGGTTTATGTGTCTTTTTACCTACAAAAGACACTTGATTATTAAATTCACATTTAAAAATGAGATTAAAAGATTAAAATCTCAATATGCTTTTTATGGTCAGTATCTTGATTTTATCACTAGTTGAACAGCCTGGGTTTTTTTGCCCTATGTAGTCTCATGCTGTTTCATGCAGTTATGCAGAACTATGCAGACTCTTCTTTTGTTATAGGAGGAAGTGACACAGGAATAAGATGCATGATGACTACTTGTCCATGTACAAGAAAGAAAAAAGGGGGAAAAACCCACCCTGAATAGAGACAAAAGTGAAATATTTAATGAAACTCCTCATCTGATTATTTAGAACCTGCATCTTACTAAACACTGTTTTTCCACCCTCCTCTGAGAAAGTCTGTGATGGTTCATGATCAGACTGATGGGCACGGGCACCATGTAGGGGGCTGGGACCATTCTTCTTCGGAGCCAGGACTGAAGAGCCAGTCTGTCCTTCTGTGCACCTCCCGTTCTGGGGGCAATGCCTGGAGTCACCTGATAACAAGTTTTCTCTTCTGTGCCCATCCTAACTGCAGAATTTCCTGAATATACCCTTTTGCTGACTTTGTAATGCTACTCTCAAACGTAGACAGAGACAGTCTGTGTCCTGAGGGGTTGAGAGTGGAATTTGGTGCTTTTTCCCCACTGTAGGAGAATAAGCACTTTTAATAATTATGCTAAAAAATAAAATACATTTTTTATTTTATTAATTTTCTATAATTTAATGTTGCCTCAGAAAATGCTATTCAGTCAGGCAAGCAATTTTTTCTTTTGACAGGCCAGTAAGATATCATTAATTTTTCATTCTCATCAATCACCATGGTAAAGGCCGCCTGAGAAGGTTTTGTGCTTTGACTGGTAATTTGTCATGACAATTTTGCAAGGTTGTTTTAATGCCTTCTTTTAGCTGATTGCAAATGTCTTATTTACTTCAATTAGTTTTACCAGTGAGACACCATGGTTTTATATAAAATGAATTGTTAATTGCTCCCCAAAGCCTAGGTAGACACCTGCTTTTCTATTAAAGCACAGATCAAACTGCATATGTGATGGGGGCTAAAATTAACTCTGTTGTACAGGCAAAGAAGAGAGACTTCGTGCCTTGTAATGTGAAATACAATTATCTTATTTGTGACATAAAGTAATTTCTGATTTTCAGTTAAGTATTAGTTTTGCAATATAGAAAAAATAACAAGCAGAAGCTATTCTGGTTTTACTTGTTTTCTAGAAACTACTACACTAAATATAAATTTATGTATATATTTGTATTGCCCTAAGTGGTAGGTGTTTCATAAATCCTTTGTAAAGCTGGTGAATTAAATAACCTTTCAACGACAATATTTTAAGCCTTACTACTCAGCTCTTTATAACCTATTTAATGCTGGCATATGATAGAGAAAGCAATAAAGAAGATTTAAACATCTACGTTAAAAATGTTCAAGGTCCCACAGTCCAGTCTCTAATCATGCGGTAGTATTTGTTTTCTGTACATACTGCATGAAATTCTCATAATTACATTAATATTTCCACATGGTGAGGTCGTACTACCACAGTATGGAAAACAGTTGTCTACAGCTGATTTCACTAGGTCACCAACACATTCTGCAGCTGGTATGAGGCCATAATTACTGAAATTAATTAGCTTTAGGAAACTAAGCCATGTGACCTATACTTTAATACACATACTCGTTGCTATGGTAGCCCAAATAGGAATATATCTCAAGCTGTTAGAGGCCCTGGTTGCCTTTCAGAATGAACAGCAACAGTGTGGAGGTGCAGACAAAGCAAACCTATTTGTTGAACGTGGTAAACTGCAACAAATAGTAAATAAAGTGAAACTGGTACCTGAAGGCATACCTTGATAGAAAACTAAATGTAGCATTTTAGCTCTTTTATGAAAAGCTTCACTATTTTCAAACTTCAGGCATTATCAGAATTTTATGACACTGATCAGAAACACTAGAGGTAAGTTAATGTTGTGCTAATGTTTTCCTTAACAGTATTGATTTCTTTCCTTATATTCCAAATTTTTCTAAACGGAAGCAAATGAAAGCTTTTGGGCAGATGTGTCAAAGAGACCTTTTCAATTTTGGATTTACAGTTTTTTTAACTTTCTGCTACTTTCAGACTGTTCCCATATACTTGCCTTATTTTTTGCTTCGATTTCTCTACAAAATCCTGTTTACCTACTGCATCCAAAATCTGTTACAGAAAACCCCTTGTTAAATCAATGATAAAATATCACCAGGAGATGTATTCTCATGTACTGAAGAATTTATTAATATAGTTTGTCAATAATGTGACATGACAAAATTTTTCAAGATGCATATTCAAAGATATATTTATTTTAAAAAATTAAGAAAGAAAACACCCACAGACTTAAGGCATTCATGGAACTTTGACTGTAGGAAGACATCATTTTAAAAGAAGGTCCCAAGATTATTCTGCAGCTTTTTGCATTTCAAGCAAAGTTTCTGCTAGCTGACACAGAATTTCTTGATGTTGGGATTTAAAACACTATTTTCTAAATTATTTTGACTATGTGACCCTAAATTTTATTAGTCAGCTCCAGTAATTTCAGAATCTTTTAAAAAAGACATAGATGAATGAAAAAATTTGTTACAGAAAGTATAGTGATACATGTTGAAAAGATAAAAATAGTAGTGAGAGATGGCTTGAGGTCTCATGCATTACACCTGTTGGAATACTCTATATAATTAGTAAAATTTAACTGTTGGTTATATTTAGCTCCTGCAGTATAGGGCTGGGTAGTTTCCCAAACACTTATTGAGGTAAACGGTTTACTTTCTAGCAATAGCTTACATAACATCTACATTTCTGCTGAGATTCAGTTTGCCTCCTTTTTATAATTATCTGAAAGATAACCTGGGTCAGGTACCACTCTCCTCATGAAGGTTCAATGTCATCACTGTCAAAAAAAACCAAGCGACTTTGCAGAGGACTTAAAATAACTGCATCGTGAGAAGCTCTTAAGAAGTTCATGAATAATTCTGAAAATATGGAATAGGGAAAATACACCCATAATTTTACACATTCCTTGCAAATGTAAATACTATGAAATTTCTGAGTGTACAAATTTAAACTTTGGTGATAGGGAAAAGGGAATGATTAATTTGCAAGCCAGCACAGCACAATGGGTAGGGGGTCCCTGAAGAGGGACCTACACTGTCCTGGGCTGGATGTGTCCTATCCCAGCCAGCCCCAGCTCACCCACTGCAGGGCACTGCTGGCTGTGAAAATTCATTTAAGGAAGGGCAAAGAAATGCCACAAAGGCAGAGGAAGAAGGAAAAATATGTGAGAAATGCCCCTGCAGACAGCAAGGTCAGACAAGATCGAGAGGAATGGGATGCCCCAAATGCCAAAGCAGAGATTCCCCTGGAGAAACCACAGCAGAGCAGAGAGGATTTCCTGAACTGAGGCCCAAAGAAAAACCCACACTACAGCAGGACTAACTTGGAGAACTCAAGCTCCTGGAAGCATCCATGCAGGGGGAAATGGTCCATCTAGGGGCCCCCTTAGTGCAGGTGAAAAGAGAGGGAAGGAGCAGAGAGAATGATGTTTTGCTGAGTAACCAAGTGCCCATTCCCACCCTCTATGCTGTGTGGCAGGTGTAGAGAAATCAGGAGGAAACAAGTGAATGGGCAGAAAGATGTTTCAACATTTGTCTTTGTTTCTTACTCCCAAAATCTATCTCAATAAGTTCTGCTTACTTTCCCTAAATCGAGTTTGTTCTGCTTGTCAGGGTGATTGGTAGGTCCTGTCTGTGTCTGTATCTCGACCCAGGATCTTTGACATCCCACATCCTCCCCCTGCCCCTCTGAAGAGAGTTTGGCTGCTGGGCAAGACTAACCCAACACAGTAACTGAAAGGCTTGGGATGGTCCTCCAACTTGAAGCAAACCTGATGCAGCTTTTAGCCAAATGCATCTCCCTCCATCTAATAAACTATTATAGATGCTAAAGAACCTGATCTCTAATGATAGTAGTTCTGGTTTGCATGACAGCATCTAAATTCAAATTCCATCTATAAATAGTATTATATTATGAAAATTTAATGTTTAATTTTATAGAGGTGCTTGGAGAAAGGTTCTTCTACATTGATAGCAGTGAAATTAGATCTCAGGTACAACAAAGTTGCAACCAAGCTAGCTGATTTACCTGGCCGGACACTGATTTCACATTGATCTGTACCAGCTGTAACTCCAAATCCTCTTATTTATGTAGTCAGGGGTCAGAATAGGACATTATTTATTTATACTGATAGGGTGCATGAATTAAATCAATGGCAAAATGCAGCAAAACTTTCTAATCGTGGCCAGGTTTTCATCAACTATGTTTTTTTATGTCACTAATTATATGTCACTAGTTACTAATTATAAAGCTAAACAAAGCAAAATACAATACAGCCCATTGCTAGTCTTTTGAAGGAGATGTGAATTTCAAAAAATTTTAAAAGACAGGGCATTGAAATCTAGTAATGCAGAAAATAAATATGAGTAAAGATGAGTGTAAGGTTTAAGGAATGAAAGAACAATATTTTCTCAAATGCTTTTTGGAAGGTGCATTTTGATAAGCATTTGGAAGAGGGAAAAGGCCATGATGCACAAGAAATTGAAGAGTGACTAGGGACCAAAGGGAAGCTCAGAAAGAGAAGGGTAGAAAAATAAAAGAATTATAAGAAGAGGGTTTTTTGAGTTAAAAATAAAACAAGGGAAAAGTGACAGACACATAATAGAAGTACTAGAATGAATGTGATGGGAAAATCTATCACTGCAAGTCAAACAAACAAGAGTTTAAATTTCAATAAGTCTATCTATAAATGAATTATAAATTCTGCAGAATAAAATTTATATTGTTTGTCTTGTATGGATTAATAAACCACGCTCAGCTACTGCCTTTATGTACAAGAATTAAATATATAGAAATAAAAAAAATAGCAAACATTTCATAAAAAAGACACTAAAATTTCTATCAGTAAAACAGTATTCTTTCAAAGGTTTAACAGTACTTTAATGAAATAGTAATGCATCAGACTTTAAATAGTTAACCAAATACAACTAGTACCACTAAAAGTAATAATATAAACCAAAATACACATCTTTAATAATTTTTGAGAAATTATCTAACAGTATTCTCTGAAGATATTAAGATTATCTGACTTCCTCTTTCTCCTTTTATAAGGCACTTCAATATCTTCCAGGAGATCACAATCTTCCTGAGGCTCAGCCCATCTTTTTAAAACATATTGTCTCACTTCTGCCACTGACTTGCTAAGCAAGACTCTGCCTCTGTTTTCCTACCTGACTCATTTTCCTATCTAATGTGATACATTCTCTAGGGTGGAGACTTTCCTTCACTGGGTATACATATACCAGCTATGCCGCTGCTAAGCAGTGACACAAATAGCCATGAATATATTATCCTAATATTGGTGTCATGGTTTTACTTTGTGACTGTTGCCCTCAATGCATGTTATATAAGTTTAATATTTCCACTTTTAAGAAAAAGGAGAAAACAAGTCAGAAGCGAGAAAGGTTATTGATCTGGCAAACACCACGTAAGAAGCTTATAGTAGTGCAGAGAGCTGTATAAAGTTGTGTGTTGGCTACTCAAACTGTGAAATGTCTGACCTACCCCTTCCTTGCCACTCCAGGGACTAAAACAAAAAAACTCCTTTTTTTTGTGAGTACAAAAAAAGCTGAAGCAAGTCCATGGGTTTGACCTAGGAACTAGACAAATTACTTAATAAATAAAGCTGTGGAAACTGCTCCGTCTTCATTCCTCTTCCTTCCAGGAGTGTAGAGAATCACCCAACGATAAATCTTTCTGTTAGACATGAACACAAATGAGCCCAGTGGAACAATAGCACTTGGGGAATACCAAGAAACTTATCACAAGCCTCTGACCTGGCTCCTCCCAGGGCTCTCCTGGAAGGATGATCAGGCCCCTGGCCCTGGGGGGTGCGGCACTTGTCAGTTCAAGGCAAAGGGAGAGGCTTTTCCTGGAGAAAGGCTGAAGAAGAGGCTTTCCCTGAAGAAAGTCTTTTAAACTGGAGATGGGGATAGGGGCTACTGCTACAGGGTTATAGCCTCATTATGGGATGCTGTGGAAGAGCATTTTGGGCGAGACTTGTCATATTTGGGGAAAAGAGCCAACAGCCAACAAAGGAAGGAATCAAGGTAGTTTGAAGAGGAGCAAGCATGGGAAAATGGGGTCAGGGTAAAAGAAGCCAGCTGAATGCTAGCAGAGGGACTGGTGGGTGTGTTTGCATGGTTATGCCCTACGCCTGTTCCTTTAAATCTTTAACTATCTTGGGGGAGACTCCATTCTGTGCCCATGTCTATGCATGGAGGTCTAGATACCAGCCACTGGGTAGGGCAGCAAGTCTAGAGACCCATGCATCTCTGGTGCTATCACCTAGAGAAACTGGAGTATGTGTGTAGTGGGGGTGTGCATGCCAGCATGTGCAGTTACCAGAGACATCTAGCTGGTCTAGCAAGCCAGCAGGATAAGAGATTTAAGAGTCAAGTTCTGGAGTAGCCAAAAGGCTGGGTCAGATCTTGGAGAGTGGGTCTGGGAACTGGTACTGGAGGGACCTGGAGGTCCAGGCCAGCTTCTGTAGAGACCATGAGGTCTGAAGTTTGGCTAAGACCAGAAGTGGGAATCATCTATGGAGAGGCCTGTTTATATGCATTTGTGCATGAAGTCAGAGTGAAAGCCAGGGACTGGTTAGACTGAATGCCCACTCAGGCAAGTTGCTGGAGAGATAGATCATGTGTCTGCCTGCCAGTGTCTGTGCTTTACCAAAGGTGCTCTGAGTATCAGCAGCTGGACTAGGCTGTGGCCTTGCAGGCTTATATGTCCAGGTGCCAGTGATGGGGAGACCTGTGATCCAGGGGTAGCTGCTGCAGAGTCTGAGCCTAGCTGCTGGAGGGACGCACACAGAGTATGTGTTTCACTAATTGACCTTCATTCTCATTACTCAGAGATGGGAACAGGGAAAGAATATTGATGCTGTTTGTATGAGTGCATTCTCAGTCCATGCTATGGTCTGTGTGACCAGCTGTGTATACATATATATACATACACACACACACATATATATATATATATATATATATGCACACACACTTGGTGTGTATGTGTGCACATTGGAGACTCAGCCTCACTGCTGGTTGCACCTGTGAATGTGAAGCTGTGGTAGTCTTCTCTCCATTTCCCTGCCGGATTAACTCCTATCGCTTTTTCCTATAGGTAATTAGCTATGTTTCTTTCAGTATTGCTCCTTTTCCAAATAACAGTTTTCATACTATTCATAATCAGTATGAAAATAAAATATTTTAAGCAGAAAAAGAAACAGCTAACCATTCTGCTTTTATATGCCTTTACAATTTTTATTCTAGATATACGCAATCTAATTCAGGATAATGATGAAAAGGTCTACAAAGATTATATGCTGAAGTAAAAACTTATTGAAAAAAACACAGAACGTGAGAATTTTTGCCATGCTGTTCTTCTATTTCTAATCATGAATACTACTTCAGACAGCAATGCTATGTCATTATGTTTTGATAAAATTAAAATCAAATCTTGGTTTCTCTTGTTTTATGAAAATACTCACCTGCATCTCAATACTAACATTACATTATCACAATATTTTCAAGATATTTTAAGAAAAATAGTTTTTCGTCTGAGATTAGTTACATTTTTTAGATCATCCACTCTTATATAGCTAAATAAAAATGCACCTGCAAAAATTGCTATTTCTGGAATAAAGATAAAAGTGTTCTTAAAAATGCATCAGTCACTAACTCTCAGCCTCAAGAAATCAAAAATATATTCTTAGGGTATTTTCTTTTTAAGGAAATTTCTATTTGAATAGCAATTTTGCTTAAGGAATATAGTGAGAATACTTAAAGCAAGTGAGGCTGTCATGCTCAACAATTGTTTTGTCCTGCAGAGCCAAGGATTAGAGTGTTGGCTGTCTTTTGATGCCTGCAGCTTCTTTTAATGTCTTGTTTTCTCTTGTCAAATCCGAAACTATTCAAGAGCCTCTTCTCCTTCTGATCTCATAGGGCAAGTAAAACAAGACAAGCGGGTGAGAGGAGGTCAAGTGATTAG
Organism: Euphonia xanthogaster; assembly: GCA_034509185.1. NCBI lineage: Eukaryota > Metazoa > Chordata > Aves > Passeriformes > Fringillidae > Euphonia > Euphonia xanthogaster. The sequence goes on along the minus strand of JAYDZK010000056.1, from coordinate 18,344,537 downwards.
CACAGGTAAGTAAAACATTTTGAAGCTAGCAGGTCAATGTAAATGCCTGAATAAAAGGATATCATTAAGTTTTATTAAAGTAAATGTGACTACCTGAGTGCTTAAATGCAGATAACCAGGGATGTGTATTATGGTCATTTGCTGAGCCCACAGGATCAAATGATTAATAGTTCTTTCATTAATGCAGTTCTCTTGATATTTGAAATGTTTCCCAAACACCGTCTAATTAGAGAAACTTAATGTCAATTTAATTAGTCAATGATTAATTGTGTGGTTAATAAGTGTTTTATAAATAATTTTTGTGCCTAACAAAGGCACAGGAACATCAATAGTGGAACTAGAAATCAAGATAATACTCATCAGCCTCCTTCTCTGTCCTGCCTTCCTTCTAAGATTGTAATAGGAAGTTACTTGGCACCTGCTTAAAAATGAAACTCAGCTGCTTCTGAGCCTGGAAGAGTCCCATGTAACTATCAGGCCCTTCTTTGCAACTTCACCTCTTTATCCCCACCAAGCCTTTAACCTACAACCATTATTTAATAACATATGGGACTCAAAGCATAGCCCGGAGTTGCATTGCGTCAGGCATTCCATACATTTGTGCTAAGCTACTCTCTGCAATATACAAAATAGGAGAAATTATAATTTCTTTGTCAGCACATATACGGACACTGATAGAGTGATCCCTAGTTCCATTTGGAATGTTTTCACCACATTGTAAAAGATTCATAGCAAGAAAAAAAGATGTCTGTTAAGTAAAAAAACTCAAAACACTAATTCAAAAAACTCTGCCCAAACCTCAAACCAAATAGGCGTAAAGTATTGTCAAGATAGCAAGAAAAAAATCTCTATATATTATTATCTAGATTCATGAGAAACATTGCAAGAATACAGTGTTATTTATTTCAACATGTAGACCCAAAAAATAAGAGGAACAAACAATTTTTTAATATCTTGAAACTGCACCAATTAGGTTTAATCCAGAGAGTGCTGACTGCTTGCAAGGACAGAGAGCCCAGTGGGGCAACAGATAGTGTACTAGAGGTGGTCTCTCCTCACTTTACAAAGGACATTGAGGTGCTGGAGTGTGTCCAGCAAAGGGCAACAAAGCTCGTGAAAGGTCTAGGAACGTGTCTTAAGAGGAGCAGCTAAGGGAGCTGGGTTTGTTTAGTCTC
>JAYDZK010000056.1:18308234-18343129 GCA_034509185.1 Euphonia xanthogaster | reverse complement strand
GGCACTGCATGGTGGTTTAGTGGTTTGGGGGTTACAGTGCTGGGTGGATGGTTGAACTGGATGCTCTCAAGGTCTCTTCTAACCTTGACAATTCTATGATTCTATGATTCATATTCATTTTTTTGCCATGTATTCATGAAAACCCTGTAAAGCAAAATTTTCTCGTAGTTTGTGTAACATGAGTTAAGCTTCAGATAAGCTCCCCATTTGGACTCCAGGAGAAGCTTGGAAATAGATTTTGAGGCATTGCTATGCTTTTCAAAGCTCAGCTGACACTGCAAGCTGCAGCATGTAAACCTTGAAGGCAAAGTAAATAAAAATGTTGGTAGTTAGGCCATACTTTAAAATTTGTAAGTGTCACCAGGAAGTCTTACACAAGGAGATATTTGTGGAAATTAATCTGCAAACTTACTCTCTCAGAAGGATAAGTGGATTTAGAGTGGCAAAGATGTGCTGGAAATGGCTAAGTAAGTCATTCACTATTTTGTGGCCTGCAAATAGAAGATTTGCAGAAGATGGAAAAACTTCTTTGATGGCAATTTTGTAGAAAAGAAATTGTTCCTAATTGATGAGCATTATGCAGGTTCAGACCCTACATCAGAGGTGGAAGATGGTGTTAATGAGAGGTGACATTAAACATTATGTAAGATATGCTTCATGTCAAAAAAGTGTATGGTACTTTAACCATGGTTCAGGCAGTTTTCTCGTTCTCTTGCTACATTTACAGATTATAGCTGTCCAGACTAGTTATATTTATTCACATAGAATGAAACAGCTCAGTGTAGATGAACCAGCACAGACCACAGGAAGAAGTACAGCAGCAGAACTCTGACACTCTGGCCCAGCAGCCTGATTTGAGAAATAGCCTGCTATTTCTTCAGCAAGCATTAGAGTTATCAACGCAGACCAACAGCTGACCTGAACTGGGATATCAGCATATACTAAAACTGTGTGGGGTTTTGTTTTCTTTTGGTTTGTTTGTTTGGTTGGTTTGTTTTGGGGTTTTTTTTGGTTTTTTTTTTTTTTTTGTTTGTTTGTTTGTTTTTTTTAATTTAAAAGGTAAGGGATGGACAGGGTGCAGGTGGTCTCATAAGAGTCCTCTAAAAAAACACAGATTGTTAAGAGCCCTTGAGTTTATTTTAATTTGTCCAGGCTTGAACTATGAATTGGGAAATCTTGTGTATTCACTGGAAGCAAAATCCTGACTTTCTATGAGTTTCCCTCTAAAGCACTCAGTTAATAGGGTTATTTGTGATGGGTAGAAGCATGTCTTTCTTGGAAATACTTTGTCTTGTTTCCAAATGCATTATGACTTTCTTGATTAAATGAAGCTTTCAGTTTATCTGGGGCCCATTAGCACATGTTTTTCATCACCCAGGACCAAAATAGAAAATGGCCTTATTTCTTATTCCTAAGAATTGTTAATGTTAGGTGTGATAGTCATTAAGTCTCCTGATGTAGAGGAAATAACAACAATGATGTTTTTGTTGGGGGATGGGGAGTGGCAGGAATCATAAGGCTGTACAAAAACTGTAATCTCTTACTGGAATGTGGCTTTGGACTATGCTAGGAATTGCTTACTCATGCTGAGCTTCCCCTGGGAGTCATATGAGACTTTTGTTGTGGTCACATGCTTGTAATCACCATGGTGTAGGATGTTTATCAAAATCACCGAGGGAATAAAAGCACTGTGCTTTTTAAAGCAGGGCTTGTGGTATGAAATATGGTTTCTTCATTTTCTGTAGAATAATGAGCTCACAGAATCTTTTACCAATGTTCATTTGAATATAGTCATCCCCTTCCCTACACAGTCTTATTTCGTACTTTAAAAGGTGCAGTTACAATGTTCTTGCTCTTACTAAAGTGTTAAAATCACCATTATGTTAGTAAAGATGGCTTATATAGTTAGTTTTCATTTTAATCTTATTTGGATGTTAAAAATCAGTACAATAGATTAAAAACTGCTCAGATTATGTAAGTATGCAATGACGACTGGGACTATTTCATTAGGAAAATAAAATCCACTCTATATTTTAGATTAATACATTTATTGTTTTATGACTTTTATCCAATGGGCCAAAAGCTCACAGCAAGATATTTATACGCATCTAACAGTAAAGAATCCTAGAGAAAAATTTCCAGTGACTACATCTGCTTTCCAGAATACTTGTGAATACAAACCTTCCTGTGAGAGATACAAATTGCCTGTATAAACATATTTCCAATTACACCTCATGTTAAGTTCAGAGACCTGAATGAAAATCCCACATGCAAATATTCCTGGAGCCCTGTGTCAGATGAAAAAAAAAAAATTGAGATTGGGTCATGTTAGAATTAACACAACAAAAGTAGGTAGATTCCAGAGGAGCAAAATTGGAACCGTTATTGTGTCACCTCATTTAAAGGTTTAAAATCCTCCAAAATCTTTTCTCACGTGAAGAGTTCATTAATTTTACAATTTAGTTCTTAACCTAAGCAGACATTTGAAAGAAAGTCCCTTCTGAGGACTGGTGAATAGGCCAGTACAGGGCTGGCAGGTATTATCCCAGTTGGATTGTTGCTAATATTCAACACTTTTAATATTTCTACAGGTAATGTCCTAATTAGAGATATAGTCTGGAACAAAAATAGTATTATGAGAAGACTCCACATAATATCAATGTAAACCTTTTCTCATGTGAATAAATCTTCTGATAAATGCTCACAGAGGTCTCTGCAATATTTCTGCAACACAGAAGTAGTGAGTGCTTTCAGAACCTTAGATAAATTGAAAGATAAAAAGAAAACAATATATTAACAAACTAGAACCCCTATGCCAAGCCTGTAACTAGGGACTCATAGGCCATCTTCCTGGCTTGAACTATCTGCAGCTATTAATTAGCAGACATGTTCCTTTAGCAAAAATTAACAAGCAAGAGATTTTAACCAGTCATATTTGTATGAGTATAGAAAAGGACATGTAGGATAAGAAAATTTTAATAGATCTCATCCTACTTTTGCTTACCTCCTTTTAATCCTTAGAAAAGAGAGGTTTTAAAGCATCATTTTAAACCTGCCTTAGGATGAATCTTAATATTAAAATGTATATAACAACTAAATAGTTTTTAATCACATATTGCAAAGGCATACATATTACTCACTGAAAAGAAATGTACTCTCTAGTAAAGGAATGATGATTAAGCTAAAACCATACCTTTTGTATTGATTAAACATTACTCTCAGTGTTAGAATCATAGGATGAATTAGCACTGCAACATCATAAATTCAGAGATTGCCAAATACAAGTGACTGTACTTCTAGTGCCATCTCTGATAGCCATATCTGTCTGAGGGCTATCAAATAAACCTATAATTAAAAAACACCTGTTCCTAATTGATCTGAAGTTTTTTGTTAAAGAATAAAAATATGGAATGACTGAAGCACTTTGATCTAAAAACAAGTCTCTGCCCAAAACAGACTTTATTTTTTATGGACTGATTTTGAACAGCTGTTTAAAACAGTCTGAGTTTAGATGGAAAAAAACTCATGTGCATCTGGATTAAGTATTCCTTGGTGCAGGAAATGAAATTAATATGATAAAAGAAAGTAGTCAGTGGGTATCTTGATTGGCTGCTAGAAATTTCAAACCATAGCATGTCCCTGGCATAAGATCAAGTATCACATATTGGATGCTCATCACATGTGAAATACCAGGATGCCAACTGCTTCTCATTTAGCCAAGCAACTCTTTGGCCTTCTCCCAGCAGCTGGCTGGTACCCATTCAAAATTCACAGGTTGGTGGGACTGTGATCCCAGCAATCTTTTATTCCTCAATTTGCTTCATTTTTTGTTCATGACTTTTCATCTCTGTCTTCTTGTTTCACTGATGATTGCTAGTTTTCTTCTTTTTTTCTCATTTGTGCATATATTTGTGCCATCTTATCCTCTGTACTCCATAATCTCTGCCTTTTCCCCTTTTTTCTTTCCTTTTTTTTCTCTCTCTTTTCTTCTTCTTTTAGTTCACTAGGGTTTTTTCTTCCATGTTACTTTCCCTTCTCTGCAGTTTTGTCAAAAATTTTGATGTGTCATTCCTTCAATTTTGTCTTCCTTTGTAAATCAATTCAAGCAAAGCACACAAATGTATTACATTATCATATATTGTCAATATGTGTACAATACACGTGTCGTGTGGATAGAGGGGTGTGATGTACTGTGGTTTAAAACCAACTACATTAAACATCCTTCTTTTGGCTGTTTAATCTTTCTTGCCATTAGTCTTTTTATTTTTTGGTAAGAGTGAACTGCCAAATTGCAGTGTACAACCACAGAGGAGTTCTTCCTATTCTCTAGGGTTATGTGATAATTTTCCTAAATTCTCTCTTAAAGAAAAGCCTTATACTATGTTTTTAATCATCACAGCATTGATGATTTTAAGATCATTTCACATAAGGTGAATTTCCTGCCTTCAATAGTCCTAGGAGGTCATTAAACGGTTGTACTATCCTTGTTTTGCATTTTCACACACCATGTTTAACAGTGTTCTGAGAGATCCATCACATTACTCACAGCAGTTACTTTTTGACCATTATAAGTTTTCTCAGTAAGTTTTCTCTGCATCATTCAATAAATATTGACCTCTTGAAGCTATGTGATTAATGAGTGAAACAATGTTATATTAGGAATTGAATTGAACCCTGAGCTGCTGTATCTCATATTTTTGTGCCTGAAGCTGAACAATTCATTTGGTTGTTACTAAAATAATATTCATGTGAGCTCTATAGAACTGATCCTGCGAGCACTAGATTTTCTTAGGATTATTATCGCCTATTCCTGCAGTCATAAGAAGCCATAATTAGACAGTCTAGAAATATCATCCTTAAGTTCTCAACAGTAATCAAACAATCTGGAAGCCCGAGAAGCAGCAAGCTGCAAGTAAGATGATGTTCACTTCTGATAAAGGATGATATTTCAGAAAATGTTTTTATAGATGCACATTTCCAGCATCCTCCTAAATTTGCATAAAGCACAATCTAGGTGAAGGAGTCTGGTTCAACAGGTCGTCCTTGCAATCATATACCACACTTTTTACTATTTTTTTGCAAAGACTGTCATCTATTTCCATGAGTGCCCTCTTGCACTGTAGTTGAACATGATGTACTTTATAGCCTTCATCTTCAGTGTATGAAGTGGCAGGATATTTTACCAGCTGATACACTCTGAACAGCTAAGTACTCTGCACTCTGCCTATATATTGTATTCTGAGGAGAAATTTATAGCAAAGTGGATGTTCAGAGCCCATTTCACTTCTTAAAGCTTGAATATCATATGGAAATGTCTCAGGTAATGAGTTTTTAAAATCATAATTTTAATAGTCTTTAAACAGAAGTCTTTGGGAAAGAGGAATAAAAATTACAACTAATTAAATTTCCTATATTACAGCTTTCTTTCTTGTGGCACTATCCTGTGGTCAGAAATTTTGTGGTAACAAAATAGTGCTAATAAACTACAATGATTACCCCACACCTCTAGAAAACATCATCTCATCTAGTGTTACCATCAAAGGCTTAAGGAAGGCCAATCTAGATGAGCATTTTGTTCAGAAGTAATCTGTAAATCTACTCTTGCCTCCTGCTTTTGCCTCTTACCTGATCATTGGCTTTCCACCATAGTAAATTAATTGAGTATTAAATTTTAAACAAAATTTCTTGTGGTATCTTTTGTCTTACTTCATCATCAAATGGGGTATGTATTCAAAATTGCACAGATAATGTAAAATGCCTTCTAAGCTTTCTTGATATACTCTCAGTGATTGAAGCAAATAACTCCTACTTACATCATGAAAGCTTTTAAAAAAAAGATGGTATCTGGCAAGGAATTGGCTCAACTATTCCTCTCCTGTCTGAAAAGAGAGAGAAAGAAGACAGAATAAAAGAAAGTAGTATATGTCTTAAAGAATTGTCTTAAAATTCTTCATATATGAATGAGCAAGAGCAGTACAAGATCAGTAGTAAATAAAATATGTATATTAGCTATTTGATTTGAACATCTACAAAGCAGAGGGCTGTATCTGAATTAGTCATTCTTGCCTCCCTTTTTAGTCACTCACTGGAGAAAAATAGGAACTTCTAAATTGTAATTCATGCAATTTATTTTTAGGTTTTACATAAGGATGAGGATGAGATATGACAGAAATGCCCTATTTTTACCTTTCAGCTATAAATGGAGTTCTGACAACCACATTTCAGATTATTATGTCTATAATGTAAATGTCTTAGATCATGTGGTATCAGTGCATAATAGTGGAAGAGATGGACCAGTACATAAATGGCAGCTTCCTTGGAATAGGAGGGTTATTATGGTAATAGGGAGGGAAAAAAAAGTTTCCTGCAGACACAGACACACAAAAGCACTTGGGCAGATGGTGGTGGAAGATCAGCCAGAACTCCATATAGCTACATAGCCAAGCAAATGTGCAGATCAAATCTCCTTCCTTTTCTGAAACACAGGTACTGAAGAACCATCATTCAGAGCAGAGCAGAGCATATCAGAGCAGAACCATCATTCTGCTAATGAATTAAAGGGTTTACTGTTGAAAAAGAAAACAAAACCAACCCCGAAAAGCTATTGTAGAATTTGTCATCTTTTCACAGATCAGAGGTTACAAAAAATACCAATTCTTTCAGATTGAGGACTGGAAGTTATGGTGTGGAAACAGGTGAAAGCAACGTCTTGTAAGGAATCACACTAATTGAATTCAAGGCTGTAGTATTCCCAGTACACTCAAATTGGAGTTTGCTTAGTTTAAGAATGCTTGCCAGGAAGCAATTACACATCTCATACTGAAATAGTCACAGAAATAAAGAATACTAATGCAACAATTACAGGAATAGAAAAGAAACTATTTTCTGTTCTACGTAATATTTTGGTATTTTATGGCAGTCCTGTGTAGACATATTTCCTTGTTAGATTCAAAAAAATTACTCACAAATTCCAAAACTGCAAGCACATTTGTGCAATGTACCAATATTTTCTTTCTATTTTCACGGCAAAATTTTATTTGTAAACCAACATACTGCTTCCTGCTGAAGTTAAACCTTTGTCTGTGTGAATAAGTCTGGACTAAAATTTTTAAATCTGTATGTTTCCTATTAGTTATGTTACTCAGGTTAGGTGAGGCTGTTTCCTCAGCACTCAAAATTATTTCCTTAAAACAGCAAGAAAAGGCTCAAAGCAAGTGTAATGTGGATACATCTAAAGAAAAATATACTGAAATGTGAGCAGGGTGAAAGAGTAAAGGGTGGTGCAAGACAAAGGAGGCCAAATATCTTTTTAATTCTTAAATGCAAGACAGAATTTGAAGACATTAAAAAATTATTATACTTTAATGATATCTAGTTTGCAGGATAAAACCTTGTCTGGTAATGCACCCAAATCCCATCGCTTTGCAGAGCTTTGCTAATGCTGCTCTGTCCTTGCAGATAAGAAAAAGTCAGCCAATCTGTCCAATCAACTTACCAGAACAGTTTAACTTATGAAATCTTTTGTTTAAGTCCATTCTTGGTTTCTTGCTGGCTTTTAGGTGGCATGTTCTTTCATTTACCTAAAAGAGTTGTGTAATTGCCATAAGTAGTGACAAAAATGAAAAAGGCAATATCAAAGTGTTATTGAAAAAGAAGTACAAAAGTGCTGATTTGGACCATAAATCATGACTTAGACTGAGCTCAGCTTCCAATAATCTAACATCCTGTTAAAGCATTTTGTTTCAAAATAAGGCACTATGTGAGCTGGAGGTAAGATTTGCTCTCTTCTTGTCTTGAAGGTCAGTTATGCCAACTAGTCTTTCCCCCAGTGTCTCCTTTTAAAGAAAGACCCACTATATAAAATACAAGCTCATTCTGTTTTAGCAAAGGATATATAATTTGTATTGTCAGTGTACCCTGTGTAATTGTTGACTGTGCAATAAGGATGAAGGAATATGTGAATAACTCTTATGTGTTGCATAAAAAGGTAGTGCCTAATATACAATGCAATGACAGATCATCTATTTCAGAAAAGAATCAGACAGAAATCTTACAAAAACTAATAAACTCCCCAAACCCTTAAGTGTATGCTTCTGGGGGTACACATGACATTTTTTAACAGTATCCACTGGGAAATATCAGCTTTAATATTTAAGGTCCCCAATTTACATATCAATTCACATCAGAGGAAGGGTAAAACTTAAGGATGGCTATAAATCTTTGTCCAGTTACTTCCAGACATGGATATGTATTTCACCATAAATATTTAAAGTTATTTCAGAATCTCTTTTTGATAATTTATTTACTTCCTTCTTTCTCTTATTTAAAGCAAGTCAACTGTTATATTACTTTGCCTTAAAAGGGTGGCTCTTAGTGATCTGGATCTACTGATCTGTCTTTTCTACACTATTTTCCTGACACTGTTTACAATAATGGCTTCTGAGGAAGTTTCTGGCGTACAGTATATAATAATAAATTCCTTGGAAACTTAAATGTACTTTCTACTGGCACTAATTGTCTCTGTCAAATGAACTGATGGTTTCTAATTGGAATGCATTCACAGAATATCACTGTGTTTGGCACTAATTGGCACTTCTGCTCAGAAGCTGAGAGGCTAAGGACAGAGTGAAGACTGAAGTGATCCTTTAATTTCTGGAAGATGTTTTTATATACGTCAGAGTTCAAGTGCATGAGCAATGTAAGACAGGGATCTAGCTGATAGAAAAAGACCTTAAGACTGTAAGTTTTTCAAGCATTTTTGCCGCAATTATTTTGTAACCTCTTCCCCAAATGCTCAGCAAGAAAACCCTTCTATCTGCCCACAAACCCTTAAATGTTCTCATTTTCTACAGGAGATAAATATCTGTCATGGAAAATTAAATTATGTAAAATTTACTTCTATCAAATTGATGCTCACATATATATAAAAAATACGCCAACTGACAGTTGGTTTTAAGGTGTTTGAAACCTGAGGATCATACATGTAGTGGCCAAAATGCTTTATTCTGGCCAAGAACAAAACAAAACACTTTCAAGGTAAAGTATGACATACATACAGAAACTAAAATATAGAAGTCTTTTTCATTTTAAAAATATCTTCTTCCATTAATGGATATCTTATTTTTAATAATTGAACTGTTATGAGATATTACAAAAGGCACGAACTTGCAAATTAACAATGCAGATTAAATCAGTTTGAGTGCTCTGGGTTTTCGTCTGACAATTGACATTCATGAGCCTTTTTTTCAGTAAACCTCCTTGAAATATCAGTTCATAAGCTTTTTTGAAGTGTTTTTGGAAACACCCAAACAAATGGTAAAGAATCTGATTATCCTTAAGGATTCAAATATCCCTATTTATACTGTTGCTCTGTGCACTTTTCATTAGGTTTTTGTAGTTCAGCGTTCTATTAAATGTACTATGCTGTACTTTGTTGGCTGGTTATTTTTCAAGGAAGGATAAAAATATTTCCAATATATAAGCATTTCCTCCACAGTAATTGTAATTAGCATATAATCATATGTAACAATGTAAAACTTTGTGATATTATAACAGGTGATACCACAGGCATGGAATGTTCAGCCCAAGCAGGAGAAAATGCAGATTCCATATTCAAAATCATAGGCACCCAAAAAAAGCCCATGTATCTCCCAGGCAAAGGAGAAGCAGAAGGCAGAAATACCAGAAAGATGGTGTTGAGTTTGTCCCCAGTGATGTTAGGTTTTGTAATGGAGACAAAGAAAGAGTCAGGAACAAATTAATCATAAAAGATGTTCTCCAAGGCAATTGCCAGGCCTATAAAAAAATAGTAACTCTTCAGAAAGAAAAAGTGGCCACATAGTAAAAAAAATAGTAACTCTTCAGAAAGAAAAAGTGGCAGGGATCATGATTTGATAACAACAATCATTGATAAATTTCATAAGAAGAAAAACTAATCTGATTTGTTATGAAGGTTCAATCTACCTATTTTTGTTTCTAGTTTACTAGACTCTGCATTTTTGCTACTTTGTGCCTGCTTTACGTTTTTCTTATGTTTTATTTGCATTACTTTTTTTTTTTTTTAAGAAAGTGCCAGTTTAAGCTTTGTTAATCATTTTGTTATGGTAGGAATAAATTCATATCTTGCTATCAGTTGTGCACACACTTGCAAATTAGCTGACCCAGGTTTATTTGTTGTCTGCCCTGATGTAAGAGCAGAAAGTTTAGCATTACTGTGCAGGAATAGATTGCAGATCTTTTATTATAGCTCTCCCAAGATATGCTCCAGAATGCTTCTTCTCTGTTTCAAAAAAAAAAAAAAAAAAAAAGATTGTTGGAAAAGCCAGATATTAGATCTGTTTTTAGTTGCTGGCTGTAGCAATAATTTCATGATGGGTACCCATACTTGCTAATTGTATCTTTTGTGTTGCACTGTCTCCCTTAACATCCTGATTGACAAACAGATAAATAAATGGAGAGGTGGATTGAAAATTGCCTAAATTGCTGATCCCAAAGTGTTGTTATAGAAGGCATAAAGTCCAGTGGGAGGCCCATCAATAGTGGCATACCACAGGAGTAATCAGTGGCACTGATTAGCCTCTTCATTAATGACTTTGATAATAAGGCAGAAAGCATCCTCAGGATGTTTGCCGATGATACAGAATTGGTTTCTCTGTGTCTGGATTGAAGGCACTTGAGATGGTAGTTCATGTTCAGACTCAGGTGTTTATTATTTCTTATCAGTGAAACAGCCTCACAACCATAAGTTTGACAGCTTTTCATTAGAAGGCACAAAATGGCTAACAATCTCTTGTTACAAGGTCTTTTAAGACTAAACGATCCAATTAAGAACTGACACCTAGATTATTTTCCCTTTTAACCCTATAACTGATCCCAAAGAACCTGCAATGCAGACTCTTCTGTCCAATTACAAAACACCACCCAAACCCAAGAAGAAGAAGGAAGAAGAAACATGAAGAAGAAACCCAGGATGACACCCTGTGCCCTCCATCTTGCTTCCATCCACAATATACTAAAAATCCCAAAACCTAAATTTCTCACCCAAGTGATACACCTATGCTACTCTCTATAGTCTATTTCACACTTTTGTGGATTCTAGTCTGTCTTGAAGTCTACAAAACTTTCTCCATGAGTGAAGGTCAAAGTCAGTGCTCCCCTGGGGGTCAGGACACCCAGAACAGACAGAGAAAGATTCCCCGTGCCCTGGGTTTCCACAATATAGAATTGTGAGGAATTATTAGTACACCATAGGGCTGTGCTGCCATTTGGAGGGTACTCAAAAGACCAGAGAAATGGACCAACAGGAGTCCCAGGAAATTCAGTGAAGGGAAATGTCAAGTCCTGCACCTGAGGAGGATCAACCTCATGAACAGGGTTCTGTTCAGGGACTGACTGGGTTGACAGGAAAGGGCTCGGGGTTCTGGTGGACAGCAAGTAGAAAGTGAGCCATCGGTGTGCCCTTGCAATACGGAACGGTAGTGGTACCCTGAGCTGCTTTAGGAGTGTTGCCAGCAGGTCAGAGGAGGTGATCTTGCCCCTCAGTTCAGCACTGGTGAGACATATCTGGTGTATTGTATCCATTTCTGGGCTTCCTGGTACAAGAGATATATGAAGATATAAACCCATTAGAGGGAGAGTGAGAATAGAGAACAAACTTTTATATGGATTTGCCTTACTCCTGCTCCCAGCAATGAGGTGAGGTGGTGTAGAATAATCTCTTAGCCATGCCCACAGTGTAGAATAATCTCTTAGCCATGCCCACAAAGTTTCAGGCTCTGCACCCTCATGAGTACCATAAAAATTAACTCTGTCCTGGCAGGTACCAGGACACTTCATTATCACACATCCTGTTTAAAGTGGCTTATCTCTCTTGTTAAGCAATGAACTTAAACATGCATAACTTTAAGAGTAAGATTAATCAAATTCCCTAAATAGGACTATTCATATTTTAAAACAAGCACATATGCTTGAATCAGGGTCCACATGCTTCAGCTATTCCTCCTAAGGTTGTTTTTGGATTGGATCAAGTCATGTTGTCATGAGCCTCATGAGTAATCATATAATCGTGAATCATGCATTCAAAAAAAACCAGGACAAATCATCGGGGTTTTTTGTTATGCAGATAGATCATCTGACTAGCTCTAGATGTTTCTGAATGAATAATTGATTCTTGTCCACTATCCAGTGCTGTAGTCTGAGGTTTTTTGCCACTGTAGTCCTCTTTTAACTGGACTATAAAGGCCATTCTACATGATTAGGTTTTATAGATAAAATGATGCCTTTTAAAATAATAAGAAACTTGAAACTCCTTACATTTAAACCACTGGAAAAAAATGTGGAAAACAGCAATGATGCGTGAGGTTTGGTAGATGGGGACATTATAGAAAGATGCTTCCTTTTTTGAGACTTCACAGAATTTCTCTTTCACTTTTTATAGTGAGTCAAAGCTCTGCTTATTTGGAAAAAAACTGTTGCACATAGTATTCTGACTTAAAAATGCCACAAATGTCAGCAAAAAAAAAATCAATACTTCCTTGTGCAGATTTTTCTCTAGCTCTGCATTTGCACCAACCCTCTGTACACTTCTCAAAGACCTGGTAAACCCCAGACTCAGTTTTGCTTATGATCTTTTGAGTGCAGCAGTAGTGCATTTTACTTCTACAAACACTTTTTCCTCAAATCTGTTCTCCTTGGGTTTCTTGTCAGTTTTCAGGTCACTGCTTTATGTTTTGAGCTAAAGAGGCATCCTTTGACCCAAGTGTTGTTTTTTACATCCTCAGATTTATCATCCTCAATGGATCAAGTTTTGTTTGTAAACTGCTTTACTTTGTCTAAAAATTTCAGAGTTTGCTTAAAATAATCTTTTATTTATAGATGTATCTTTATGCTAGATTTTACCTGTCTTCAAAAGCTGTGGTAAATCACTTCACACACAAGAACAACTAAAAGAAGCCATGCTGTATGTATAGCAGCCTTTTTTTCTGTTCAGTGCTATGCAAACAGCTAAACTAGTGTGGAACACTACTGCAAGTGCACTGCAAAACAAGTCAGTGCTTCTTTTATCCTTGGTGCTTCTTTTTTTCCCCCTTGATGTCCCATTTACCTTTGACCAGCAGCATCTGACAGTTTGGATTTATCAGAGGCACTCAGAGTAGAGCAGCTCTGTGTCACTGCGTCTTCCTGCTATCAAAGGAGCTGGGCGTAGAAGAAAACGGTTTCCAGGGCATTGTGACCATATTCAAGGCTGGCAGAGCTCCAGTAGAGATCAAAACTAACAGGTCTTTTATTAAAAATGCTGTATAACTGTGAAAAGCTATTTATCCTTCTTTATGAAGTAGCAACTCTGCTGTTGCTATAGAGTGACACTGCTGCATAAATACTTTGAAATTATAAAAAGTAAATATGAAATCATTCCAACAAATCTTTTGTGAGTCTGTGTTAATTAATGATTGCTGCTTGCCCTAATTTATTAAAGAAATGAAATAAATCATCTGACCCATTTGCAGGTGTTTCACCTTCAGCCTCAGTAGAAAACACTTGTCTCTACAATAATACGTGTGTGTCAGCTCCTCCTACCCCGTCCATGACAGAGGCTGCTCTTGTGGTAAATGTCCCTTCGGCGTGACTGGCTGCACTTTGTTAATTTACAGTGAATCAGTTTGTTACTCTTTCAATTGTGTAAGCTCTGAGGCACAGTCAGACTGCAGCAGGCAGTGGGCTATGAAGAAGGGCGGTTCCGAGCACTCAGTGGGAGCACTTAGGCTTAAAATGCTAATTTCTGCGAAATGTGAGCTGCTGACTCAGAGGCTAACAGCATCTACACAGTGTCATCTTCCACAGCTTTACAATTCTCTCTGACACACACATATTTTTTGAAATAGCAAAATTATTTTTTTCAGCAAGTGTATTGCTCACAAAAATATGTTTATGCTTCACTGCCACTTAAGAGATTAATTTTTTATTACACTGTTAATCAGAATATTAACACGTGGAAAATTTATGTGACTCAGAAGGGTGCTATTGTGGATTGTGAAATAAAAAATGTGTGTGTGAAAAGAGAGAAAAATGAAAAATAAAGTATTTAACTTTGGTGTATCCACTACATTGGGGATTGAAAATAATTAATAGATTATCAAAGCATTTAATATACCTGGATTATTATTTTTCATGCATGGTGCACTTAAAGTCAAACTGTGCTGTGACAGTCAGCTTAAACCAGATATATCAAGGGGGAGAGCACTGAGAGTGAGTGTCTCTGTCCATTTTGTCACTGAAGGAGAGGGAACAGAGCTGGGGCACGGTGTGACCAGTGCTTATGAGGCACAGGAGCATCATATCATCCAGAGAACTGTGGAACTGTGGAATGAATGATTTGGGTTATAATGGACAACCAGCCTGGTTCATCCTGAAGTTCAAGTCCAGGGCCAGAACAAACCAAGTTACACAGGAAATTGCCCAGATGAGTATTAAACCTCTCCAAAAACAGAGATTTATAGATTTCACGGCCTTTTCTCTTTGACTGCACTCATGGGGAAACGTTTTTTTTCTAATAACTAATGGGAATTTCCTGACTCTTGACTTCTATCCCAAGACTGTGCTCTTCTCAGAAGAGTCTTACTCCATCATCTCTATAGCCTTCTGATGGATGAGACCATGTTAACCTTAACTTCTTAAGATTCCCTTAGCCTCCTCCTTTAAGAACAAATCCAGTTTTCTCAACCTCTTGTTTGTGCTGTGTGCTACAGCCCTGACTATCTTGGTTGTCCTGCATTAGACTCACTCTGATGTTCCCATGTGTTTCTTGTACTGGGGATCACAAAATGGACACAGCACTCCTGGATTCTAGAATTGAGTAAAAATACTGGTGTTGATTTAAACTCAACATATGCAGCCAGAGACAGTGCCTACAGTATCATGTTATCAAGCCTTCAGAAAACAAATTTAGTAGACACCAATATTCACTGTCCTTTGTTAACTTTCATATTGTACACTAAAGGCACTTATCTGACTGTGCTAATAATTCTGTAGGCAAAGATGATCACCATTGGATATTTTTCTCACCTATGATATCCCAAATGGTCCTAAAGAATCTTAAAGATGCAGAAAATGTGTATTTACTTACAGTTACTTAGAGTAACTTCATTTAGTTCATCACATCTCAAGTCAGACCATATTTACATGAGTGGAAACACTACAGGAATCAAATCAGATTAGAGCAAATAATGTTTTGATATCTCAGAACACCTAATGGATGAAAGAGAGGAAACTTAAAAATATCAATCATTACAGCTGGGAAAGAGTGATTTATGACTGTAAAAACAGAAATTGTGGCATTAAATAGCCAGATATGATTTTACTCATGCAATAGCAGCTAAAATCCCAATATAATAAAACAATTCCTGAAAAGGATTTGTGCAGGACAGGCAAGTTCAGCTGGAAAAGGGCCAATAGTAGAAACTGCATTTCAACTGAGTCAAGTACAAGTGACTTTGGAAATTGCTAGGAAGTATTTCTGTATGCAGTTACTTGCTTCCATTGATTTTCAAATATTGCATTGTGAGACATTATCTCAACAGGAAGGAAGGAAGGAAGGAAGGAAGGAACTGTAATACCATTCAAAAAGGACTAAGGCCTAGGAAACTATGGTCAGTGACTGCCAACAGCATAAAGTTTGTTTGGTGGCAAGAGTCCTTTGTGGTCATTTCCAAAAAAAAAAAAAAAAAGGATTTTCTAGGAGCCTTCCACATCTCTTCATAACAAAACCATAGCAACCCCCACGCAAAGTATGTGAATGAACGTGTTGCTGAATGCCTGTTTTGAGGGGAATGGCTGGCAGTTTTGGAGCTGTGGCCCTGGCAACAATGATGCCTGAGTGTTTTCCTATAAGTACTGGAGTTGTCTCAGACGCTTGGAATGAAGGAGCAGAAAGGACTGTTCTGATAATTTACCCTGACTGCCAGCATATTCCAGGCCACAGAACCTCCCTCAAGCCTTGTCTGCTTTAGACCCTGTTGTGCTTAAACAACAAAGATGCTGCTTTTCAACATTTATGGCACTACTGTGAAAACATGCTTGTGAGAAATAGCCATCTTGACAATTCCATATCGGTTAGAAAAATCTGTGACCAGGCTATTATGACATTCCACAGCCTTTTGTTAAAGAACAACCAAATAGCAAATAAAACAAATAAACAAAACTAAAATAGAGCTAGGCAAAGTCTGTAGCAAATAATGGCACACACCATTTATTAGAAATCCATCCACACTTAGGGAATACTGAAAGAAGTACAGCTGTAAAATATTAAAGCTTGCCTTTGACATAGATTAAAGAACTGAACACAATGTTTTGGCTGAGAATCCTTAAACAAGAAAAAAGCCAGAGCTCATTAGTATCTAAAAAGAATTATAAAATTGAAAAAAATTCCTTTTTTATTTTCTCCGTTTATCTAGAGCAGTAATTAAATTGCTGAATGGAATTGACTGAAACAGGTGAAAAATCTTTAAATAATTTGTAAAACAAGTAGATATGATTTTGTAAGATATACCTCTGTGACTCTATACCTGCAGCTAAAGGTGACTGATTAATGATCAACATGGTAATTTCTCACTCTCTGGCTAGTTTGTTGGGGGTTTTATAAGACATAAGGGACTAGTTTTATAAATAATGGCAGACTCAATAATTAAGTACTATTTATAAAAAAACACAAACAAACAAGCAAAAAACAAATAAATGCCTTGGGTGTCTCAAATCTTCATGCAGAAGATTTGGAAGGAATTGTTCCAGAAGGCAAAGGACTGTAATGCAAGCCTGAAAAAAGGAGTTAATTTTCAACCTCAGCTTCTTCTTAAAGTTGAACTAGAGAATGTTTTGCAGTAGCATAATATGACTTTCAAAGGTCAAATGCTTACAGTGACCACCATCTTAATTTATCTGGTCGTTGAAATAATCTTTTGCAAGGTTCAGATGTCAAATTTTCAATTTTTTCAAAGTCAACTCTCTTCAGGGAATAGAAGTTGTAGCATGAATTCTACATGTTTTTTGAGGATTTATCTTTAAGGAAGCATGAAGATAGTCTTTTCTACATCCTCTTTTCTTTTGGGGACATCTCTAGGCAGTTCTCCCTTCATCACATGACTATGGCTATGATTCTCTTCCAATTTTTGACAATACAAGGATGTCTTTTTTCACTTGGATTAGGACAAGGACAAATTCTGTAAATCAGTTTATTTTCCCTACCACCTTGTTCTGATGCCACAGTCTCCTCTGTCTATGCTTTATTTGTGGTGACATGCTGTTTTTCTTATCTTTTGCTCTATATTATTGGATCCAAAGGTACTATAAATTTAATTTAAAATAAACAAAAAAACCTGCTATAAAACTTAAAATATTACTGACATGTGGCACTTAAAATTTGAGGGTTTGGTAAATACAGAGAGTTCTTCTGCCTTTGCTGCCTATGGCTTTCATTTTCATCAGCTGCAGAGAGCCATTTATTGCCTTGTAAACTTGCAGGCAATTACCTTTCTGCTATTACACTGTCACGTAAAATGGTTCTTCTTTATTCTTTCTCTCTGTGTCTCTTCTCAGTGTCATTATCATTTGACAGAAACGTCTCTCACTCTTGGGATGCCTATATTTCCAGTGTTCCTATAGAGAGTAACTTCTTTAAGAAAGAAATTAGAATTACAAACAGAAAACAACGTCAGAATTACTGGACAAAGAGAAGCATTAGCTATTTAAGAGTTTTATTAGTGGGACAATAAAAATCATGTTCATTTTAAAGTTGTTAAGTTAGCCTAATAAAATTAATCACAGTGACATCCGTTCTCTGTATATAACCAGTCAAGCTCTCATGTAGCAATGTAGGTTATTTTGAATAGAACTAAAGAGTATCTACATAGGAAAATAGAGTAAATATGTAGATTATGTGCTGAAATCAAGTAGGACAAATCTGCTGGCATCTAGTGATTTAGCTTCACAAAAAAATCCTGCTATTACTCTTCCTGAGCCTGTCTTGACAGGTCTGTTTGGGTTGCAATGACATGAAAAAGGGGACAATTCAGTCCACTAAAGAGAACTATGCTTCCTAAACATATAGTCAGTGGGCATTTTTTCAAATTTCTCCTTTGGAGTACACTTAAGGGTTTATAAAAGAACAAAGTAGTGACAAATGCGTTCTCTTGTCACTTGCTTGGAAAATTGAGCTCTGTTCAGTGTTGTGAACAGAACAGAAAGAACACAGCGTGAGCAAGAACACCAAGACCCGAAAATCTCACTTTGATCTCTTTCTTAAGAACTAACCGGGAGCACTGTGACATTCTGTATGGAGGCTAGATATTTCAAAAGTTGCAGTTGTATATGATGGTGGCTTTTACAAACAATGGAAAAGTAGTCTCATTTGAAGTTCACAGCACTTTTTTTCCTCTGATACTATGCAGTGTGAATCCTCTTTTCTTTGCCAAAATGCTACTAGGGCCTCATAAACGAGGTCTACTGACAAGATCCTTTTATTTCTCCTTTTTTTCAAACCACATAATTACATGAATTAAGCTCTGTATATATCTCTAGCTATCTACAGGTTGTGGGTCAGGCCCTCTTTAACCCCAAATTTTATTTCTGTTATCTAATCCCCTCATGCTGTCCTGTTCAATGCTGGGCATTCTACAGTCTTCAGGAAAGAGAATGAAAAAGGTCATGAAAAAACACTGGAAGCTCTCGTGTATGAGAGCTAGTAGGTAATATATATTTTGACAATATCAGGAATGGAGCATGGTAAATAAAACAGGTATATAAACAGGTCTCTCTGTAAAGAGAAAAAAAGGCAGTAGATTTTAAATTATACCCGCTCAATGATACAATACAGTATATTTCTAAATGCTTGAGCCCAAAAATGGAAAGAAAATGTGAACTGCAGTTATTTTTAAGTACCCTTAATTTGTGGTCTTTCTTAAAGTCTTGGGAAATATTTTGAAGTGGGTTTTTTCCTTCAATTATTTTTTTCTCCATATCTATTTTAAATGTCCTTTTTGATCTCTCAATTGTTCTTCATATGAAATTTGTGTTGCAGAATATTTGCTTACTCAGTTTCTGCATAAACGTTTTGTAAGTTAAGTTTTTTAAGAATTTGCACTTAAACCAAAGATAAAAGTGAGCTATACTGACAAAGAAATGACATCAAACAAAGCAAGCTGGCCTTATCTTAGGAAACAATCTGTCCTTATGGGCAGATTTAATTTGAATTATTGAAGTAGAATTGTTAGATATTAAAAAGACTCAAAGTGAAAGAGTCATACTCATTATCCTTTAACTGGAGTCTCCAGATGTTACTATATTTTCACATGACATAAAGGTCTAGTTCCAGTCTTTTATTGCTAACTTGGATTTGCCCACCCTGCAGGAAATTACTTTTCAGATTAGCTTGAACTTTATTATGCATTTTATCATATTTTTTCCAAATGTGTAACACAAATCCCTAGGATTGTTTAGTGGAAGGGTTTTAGATAGCCTTCCTGGAAAATTCCTATATAACTAAAGTCCATTAAATATTTTGCTTTATGTAGGATTTGAAATATTGTGTAGAATTTCACTACAGAGTAGAATTCTATGAATAATTAGATAAATCTTTACAAAAAGTATTGTCTGCTGTGTTCCTTGAGTTTTAGCCCTTACAATCTGTCAATGCAGAATGGAAGTCTGAAAGACAGTTTTGGCCACAGGAGAATTCACACTGCTTGTGTAGACAACTTGATATGAACCAAGTAGATGGGTAGTCCGTACCATCTTCCAAAATTCTCTGTGAATAGACTGTGACAAAATTATCAAGCCATCCAGGGACAATCAAGATGAGTGCATCTGGAGTAATGCCACACTAAGCAGATATTCTAAGAATACTGCCAGTAGGCTATTCATAATTTGAACAGATATCAGGTTAAGTATTTTAAAGAAAGAATTACCGTGGCTTCCAGGCAGCCGATGCTGTATCTTGGGCTGCCATACACAATCAAACTGATGGTGACTCTGTCACTTCCTTACTGTGCCTCTTAGCCATGAACTCCACAATAATGTCCCACTCACTTTAAGTGTAATTCTGACAGAACCTCTGCAAATTATCTCTTCAAGTGTTTTCTATAGTACACAAGAAAAATGTAATATTAAGCAACTTTAATTAAGATATATTTATATTTTTTAAATGTCTGTGTTGTGAATAGCACACATTGCTCAAAGAAGAGTTCAAATAACTGAAAAGCAAATTATAGAGTTTATATCAAAGTTCTGCAGAGAGTAATTATTAAAAAATATTCAAAACAATCACGTTTCCTCACTCACAAACATCTTCTGGTACTTTGGCTATCTAAGATGCCCTAATAGATTTTTTTTTAATCATATCTCAAATTTTAATTACTTGTGGGTTTGTGTCTGTAAAATTGGGTTATTAAAATTGCATTTTTCATAACATGATTCTTAAAAATATTTTGTTCTCTCCAAAAGTCCTGAATGTGCCTGCCAAACTAATGAATAGAGTTTCCTAAAGGAACATATTATTTCTGCAGCCTGTGTTCTGTGTTTGGAGCCAAAAGATTTTCAGAAGTTGAAGGATTGCTTTTGTCTAATAAAGCATTAAATAATTTTGATTCAGTTTATACCAGAAAAACATCTCTCCTCTCCATCCCCTGCCATGATACAAAAGGTTCTATTACTTGTGGGCCTTATAGCAACAGCATTTGGGAGAAGACATCCTTATTGAAGTTTTTTGAAGAGGTTATTTATGTGAGCAGACTATCTAACATGTATGACCAAAAAATGAGGCACAAAGCAGTAACTCTGTCCCAACAAGTGGGTTGGACTACGTGATCCCTCTGAAATGTATTTATTATTTTTATTTATATATTTTATATTATAAATGTATTTATTATTTACATAATGTTATTTGTTACTTAAACTTCAGTGGTATATGATGAAATGATCATTATCTGAATCCATGACATTTAATGAAGTAAAATAATAAAAATATTCAAAACTCTTGCATTCCAAATTATCAAGACATTTCTTGGCACACTAATTTTGGGACTTATTGACTAACAGTAAACTATTTTTCAATCATGAATAATTGTTTAAAAAGCTGTTAACTCATGCACAAGTAATCTATAAATCTCTTACTCCCAGAATTTTCAGCACTGCTTTCCTGTGCCCATTATATAATGGGCGTGACTAGTCGTGACTAGTTTTTGGCTGCTTTGCTTGTATTTGTAGTTTGTAAAACATTAATTTTGAGTCAGTTGACATTTCTTATTTCAGTTTATCTATAAGTAACTTGTCTTTCCCCAACAGATCCAAAAACCTTCATGGTTGTTCTTAGCAACTGACTAAAATGCTTGAGAATTTGTGAAAGAGTGCCAAGGAATGTTAGACACTAATTGTCATTCTTGAGAAATGGTTCAGCAGAAAGATTAGGTGATATACAAAAGATGGGAAAAGTGTGAATTGTACACTTAATCCTAATCTTAGAACACTGAAAATGTTCAGATGCATTAGAATGAGCAAACAGACCTTGGAGGTACGATGCACACTAACATCTTCTGCAAGATATAGTATTTCAGTGCAATATTTCAGTTAGGAGTACATGGGCGAAGAAATCCAAAAGCAAAATTATTGTTGAAAATCTTGCCAGCAACTGATAGACATTTTTTTAAAAGACAATAAAAATTGTAATTATCAAGTAACATGATCTCTTTTCCTGTACTAAAAAAAAATCTCTTTTTAGTTCTAGAGCCGTTTGTGATGCACAGTGATCTGCCCTGTAATGCTGCAGGAAGTATGAGACTTCTCTGAGGTCATAAAGCATTAAATGACTGCTCCTAGCAGTGAAACTGACAGCACTGATGAGATATGCTTCAAATAGAAAATTTATTTTTGAAAGAAAAGTGGTTTTCCATTCCTAATTTTCCAGGAAACCAGTAAGTAGTATAAAATTCTCAATACCACGTCCTCAAATTTTCAAACCGCATGTTACAGATATGGAGCAGGATATGCCACAGACATTTTCATGCCACACTCAGCATAATGAGTAGTAAAAATAAATCATGTTTCCACTATTACTGGCATTTGTATAATCATTATCAGCAGAACTGGTAATGAGACCTAGACTGCAGACATGATCCACGTGGAAAGATACCACCTAGCTGACCTCATGAATATATATGCTTTTATCTTTATTGAGACTTAGAGAGATAGGTCTTAATCAAATCATATGTCTGTTTCAGTGATCTGAGGACTTAGAAATGTCTGTGTTACATCTACAATTGAAAATAAATTGAGGTATTGTATCTGTAATTCTAGACACCATGGTTATAACTCAGTCTTATTCTAATGGTACCTCCTAAACAGACATGTTAGTGGCATGTGGCATACAAGTCACCAGAGGCAGAGATACCACAACTGAGGATTGCTGTGTGCACACATGGTTGGACGAAGATTATCTGAGATAACAAGACAAATGCTGAATTATAAGTCTATTTGCTATTTGAATGTTTCAAGTTATTGACATTACTTTTTCTGGGCATTGTATGTAGAAAGGAACAAAGGGTTTTCAAAAGTTTTTTTCAGACACATTAGTTATAATTAATTTTCCACCTTAAGGAGGTTCCAGATAACCTAATACAGCCACTGTGGTTACCCTGAATTTTCAGTGATCAGAAGATCTTTGATCAGGTTGTTCAGCTGCAATTTGTAACACAGAACACTGGTTGGTTCTTTGCAGATTCATATCTCTTACAAGCATGAGAAAACACATTAAAAATTTTGAACTGAACTGTCACTGTTCCCTAAGTCTAAAGACTTCCTATGGAATAGATTGAAGATGCAAGAATGCAAAGATTTTTGAGAGCAATACTTTCAATTTAAAAAAAAATCAGAAATTCCTGAGATATCATGATTAAATATTTTCAATTTTCTGAGATCTGGAATGTCAAAGACTTGCCATTCTCAAAGTATCTGAATAATTCTAAAATGCAAATTCCAGGGTTTTTAAATTATGGAAACATGTTTTGACACCTATTTCAGAACTTATTTTTAGCTTCTGTTTTGGCTTTGGTGTTTGGCTTTTCTTGGTTTGCAGTTTTTTTCCATTGTTTGCAGTCATTTGATGGTGTTAAAACAGTGGGCTTTAATGGGAAATAAATCTATTTTCCAAACTGGAAAACACTAAGCCAGTGCAAAAAATGATGAAAATTTAACCCTCTTTTCACCATAATTTTTTATTGTACCAATAAAAATTCTTTTCCCTCTGTTCCTCAGCATGGACACTTTGCCTTGATATGAGACAATCTTCATTGCAATGTAGCAAATGTGCACGAGTCTCTCACATAGTTTTGCAATTTATTGTGGAGAATTTGCTTTATCTTCTAGGTGACTGCCTGAGACCATATTAGTGCTTCAAATTATGAGATGACTGACTATGGTTTTGCATTTTTATTAAACAATTTTTTGAAATTCATAATTATTGCTTATTAAATCATTACGTGCAACTCTTTTAAACTGTTGGACAAAGGTCTATTGATCCCAGTGAGCTGTGTGATTCAAGAGCCTAAGGGGCAGATTCTGGTATACCTGCTCACCATTTCAGCCTGTAAGGTAATTCTTTTAATTAGCACTTCTAACAAATACGATCAATCTTCTTATTGGTACAATAAGAAGTCAGATTTTCACACTCAACCTTCAATCATGAAAAGTGATGAAAGAATCTTTCCTTTCATAAAGTCATTTTGAATCACTAATTTACCTGTGCTTTCCATTATGAAAAATGTACACAACAAACAAAGAAGCAAAACCCCATGAGAAACAGATTAAAGAAACCAAAACCTGAGTTAAGGTTTTGCAAGTCATTAAAGCGTAAGTATGGTTCCTAATTCTCATTTTCATAGACAGAAATAACACCCCAATTGTTCAGAAATAGGTATTCTAACTTACACATTTCAAGTGTTGAGCCATGATTTTGATGTTTCAATACTGATATACATGATGCAAAAAGAAACAATAAAAATCTTGGTTTTGTGCACCAGTTCTTAAATAAGCAGGGCATGATGATTATGCTAAATATTTTGTCTGCTCCATCTTGCAGACAGGGAAGGCAAAACCAGACAAGATTAGCTGTTGTGAGCTCCATGTTGGTCACAGGAGAAGAAAGTAGAATAAGAATGACAAAAAGAAATGCAAAATTGTAATATTGAGCTAAAGAATATTTTTCTAAAACAAATGCATTTTATTCTTACATTGCTCAGGCAGTTTCTGAAAACACTAAGAATAAAAAAAAATTGCTGTTACAAAAACATTCAAGCTTACCTAAGTAGAAAAAGTTAATCCGCAACTAATGAAAATACTGTCCTATGTTCCTCATTCAGTCATTATTTTCTCATATATATGACATTCTCCTCAGTATGAACAAGAAGCCTGGATTCAAATGAAATATTTAATCTATGAATTTCACAAGAATACAATAGATCGGACAAAAAATATTTTGTGTGTTCAGGTTCAAACATCTAATTAGCCATCTCAAATGACATAAATTTAATATAGGCACAAGTATCTACATTCTTGGATTTTTTCAAAGCCAGGTTGAATAGAGCTTTGAGCAACCTGGACTAGTGAAAAGTGTGTGCCCACGTCAGTGGGATTGGAACAAGATAACCTTTAAGGCCCTTTCAATGCAGGGCACTGTGATGATCCTGTGAATGAGTGGCTTTGCCTGTCCCACTATTTAAATCCTTGATAAGTGTCTAGTATTATGTTGAAGGCATCTGCGAATTTCAGTAATAAATAGAAATCATAGATGCTCTACCTTGAGATGCTGTTCCACATTTACTAGTCCAGACAGCAATTGACTTTCCAGGACATGTTTTGAAGACTAGGAAATTCTCCTTTTACTGTAAAAAATGGAAAGCAGAGAAAACTGGATTTAATGGGCCTGTGAATGTTGAAAATCGAAGAATGCCCAGTACTGAGTTAATAAATTTATACACCCACAAACTAAAAAATAACTGAGATCAAGCAACACATAGCTAGGAAAAGTCTAGTATACAACATACATCATGACCTAGAAGAGACAAATAGGTGGGCAAAAGAATTATTATTAGATTCTTAATACTAAAATCCCATGATTGCTTGCTATGTCATGCAACTTGTGGAGCTTCTACACAAATGTGACTATTTTACAGAATAACAGATGGAAAATCTCCAAAAGATAGACAACAGAAGATGAGGAAACAAGAATTTATGCTACTTCTGAAAATCCAGTCTTCTTCTGGTGAAATCATC
This sequence comes from Euphonia xanthogaster, assembly GCA_034509185.1. Lineage (NCBI taxonomy): Eukaryota > Metazoa > Chordata > Aves > Passeriformes > Fringillidae > Euphonia > Euphonia xanthogaster. The sequence continues at coordinate 18,317,821 of JAYDZK010000056.1, read as the reverse complement.
ACAAACTTCTCTGTGAACTGTGCCTATGGGACACTGGCCACTGGTCACAGAATGTGGTCAGAGTACAAAGGCTGAATGTTATCAGCCCAGGTAGACACTGGCAATCAGGAGCAGCTGTCTAGAAACAGTAGGATAGCCACACTCCTCCAATTCTATTCCATATCCCACACAACATACTTCGGTTGTGTGTTTTCTCTTATTGCTTTGGCAGAAGAGCAAATTATAGCTTTGGAGTGATTCTTCTGGTTTTCTGTTGACCAGCTGTCATATGTAGCTTAGAGGTGAGCCTATCAACCTGTAAGTGCTTGGTATTATTTTCCTTCTGTCTGGAAGCAGGAAAAAAAATCTGTAGATAGTGTTTTTGGCAGTGAATATCTGTGGGGCTGAGTGAAAGATTAAAAATTTGTCTGTGATTATATTGACAGAATATTACATTTTCAACTCCCTATCCCTGTTATGCAATGGTTACTCTTCCTAAGAGAGACACAGAGAAAAAGAAGCTTCAAATCTAGTAGAAAGAGGTGCATTATATCTTTTGGAAGACACATCATTAATAGCATTACAAGAATTCTCAAGAAAACTGCAACATGCATGAGTCACTTTAAATATAAGTGTTAATTAAAGTAAGTAGCAAAAAATATTAATAAAATTATCTTTAAAAGAGAGCAAAAGGGCAAAAGGAAATTATTTAATCCCTTCTGCTGCCCTGTGATGTCTCAGTGCCCAGCTGCATGAAGTGTGAGGGGTAGGCAAACATTAGCATAGAAGAAAAATAAGGTCATCCTACACAAGCTTGTAGAAAGGGCAGGTCACCCAGGGCAGCCACCCTGGATGCTGCAGATAGTCTTCTTCAACAATAGGAAAAAGAATGAAGTAGCCAAAAGAACTCTCTAGGGCCAAGTGTGCATTGTATAGGCTAATTACCCAGCAGTGGCAAAATAGATAACGGCTGGAACACCCAAAGAGAATCCTTTTTGTTAAATATAGCCTCAATACTGACGTTTGTCATATCTGTTCATGACCCCTATCTCAAATCATAGTTTAGGTAAACACCATTCTACGCTTAAACTTTGCTTTGAGATAAGATTACTCCTGGGTAGTCTGACAAATGAAGAGGCATTGTATCCTGGTGGGTGTGCCAGTTGTTTAAAGCAGGGCAGTACATAACTCCTCACTCTGTGCTGACCATCTTGGTATATTTAGCCAGAATATCTGAAGAACTGGAAGACTTTTGTTGCCTTATGTTTGTAAGGCTTCACAGTAATTTAGACTTTTTTAAGAAGAAGTCTGTGATCAATTTCTGACACTTTCTGGGATCTTCTAGTAGAGATTTTTGGAACATCTCCAGATACTAGAGGAAAATATATGATCAGAAGGGAGGGTCAATCAGATCCCAACATGAGTTAATAGAAATCACTAATAAGTCTAACAGTACCTGCTGTCATTTTCAAAAGCTTCATCCAGTGTGAAATCACCTATAATGAAGTACTGACTTAGTTCTTTTCAAATACATAATGTCTTTCTTGCCATATAAAATGCTTTTGCTTTACATATTTGTTTTTGTGGGTAGAAGAGTCGTATTAAAACTATGTGATGTCAAAATCTTTGTAAGGAAAGAGGAAGCGTGAGCCAATAGAGAGCACAAAAGGATAAATTATTTAAGGGATAGAGAAAAGTTCAGCAGAGATTTTTATAGAGTTGAGTGCTTAATATCAAAAAAGTTGTTTCTAGCTGGGGTGAGTGGGTAGGTAATGCAGATATGAACTGCATGTAACCTATACTGAAAGTCTGAACTTTTCAGAGGGGTGACAAAAAAAAAAAAAATAGATGAGAAAAAATGCAACCAAGATCCTTTGGCCTGAATCTTTGAGACTGAGAGTCAAGCATAAACATAAGAAACTAAAACTTCTTAGTTAACATTTCTGTGCATTAAAGATGCACTCATTGAAATTATATATGCTATAACACGTATAAGAATTTAAAATTAAGTTTTTATGTCTAGTTACCACTAAAGACATATTTATAGGCCATTCAACTAATTATTAAAAAAAAAACCTGGGAGAATTTGTTTCATTTTCTTACCAAGCCCTATCTCTGAAATTCTATGGCAGTCTTTCACTAGATGTTTTCTTGTCCAGTACTATTAAAGTGCTGTACAAAGGCAGAGTTCTGTTTGCAAAGAACAGAATCCTCTTGTGTTAATTTAGATAAGGCAGGCTGTGAGTGAGCACATAGCCATATTACAACAAATGCAAGATCCTAAGATTAGATAGCACATTAAAAAGTTTCCATTGCTTATTCAAAACTGGTGCAGTTTACAGGGTGCAAGTGCTAGGTTGTTGCTTGATATGCTGTTAAAAATAGAATTAAGAAAACATAAACCTAGCTAAGAAATGTTCAATCTGGTTGCAAAATATTGGAGGAGAACGATGGAGTGAAAGATTCAGGTTCTGACAAAAAGTCTTTCCAGTTCTACTGTGACTGGCATGTTGTACGGGGTAAAGATTTTGCAGGTTTTCCCTATACTGAAGGGGATGGTCTGTTTTTTGGGGGTCTTTGAATTGGGAGCATATGCATTTGTGAAAATGAGGCATGGGTTCAAAGCAAAGGTAACCTTCATGTTATCTTTTGGATAGAGCAAAGAAACAGAAAGAGGAATCGCTTTGAGGCCCAGCCATGTAAACAAAAAGATAAATAATTATGTGTTTTTTACTGTCAGTCACTTGCCCTGTAATTGGACAAATATGTCTGGGGTAAACTATTTGGGAAGTAAAATTTACAGGCTTTGCAGTTGCTTACACAGTAAGAGATGCTTCATGGTTTGCTGTAGCAAAACCCCTAAGGACAGACTTGCTTATAAAAATGACTCAATTTCTATCTCAACTAGCCAAAAACTGAAAAACAGGAAAATAGATGGAAATTTTCTCACAGTCCATGCCTATGAAATGCCAGAACATGCATAAAAAATGTTGAAGACATACTGGCTATTTGGGGTTACAAAGAAGAAATTCTGATTTTTGGAAGTGACAAGGTTATATACTTTCAACTATTCCAAATCTCTTAATAATGTTAGAAGCCCACTATTATGTCAAGAAGTGTTTGGGACTCCTTGGGCACCTGGCTTTTAGGCAACAACCAGGATGGGGGAAGGCAATCTGCAGTTCCCAGTCTGTGCAGCCTCAAGGCAGTCTTTCTGGAGTTCAGCCCTTAGATTTGATGAAAGTTAATCAAATCTGAGATGTTTCAGACCAAAAATTTGGAGGTTATATATCAGTGCTTTTCAACAAAGCTACATTTCATAATAATGTATCAGATAAACTGTATTGCCAAGAGCAGTTCTTTCTCTTTGTTCCTTTGCTTCCCTTTTGCTTTTACTCTCCTTGAACTCCCTTTATTTTATTGCTCCTCTTCTAGCCTTCCATTCTTCCTGTGCTTTTAAAATCTGCTTAAAGCATTCTTTTATCTCCCCAATCTCAAAACAGATCTTCTGTGTCATTTTGCCCTCAAACCCGCTATCTCTTCAGTGAAACTAAGCAGTCTCATAGTTGTCAAGCAATCTCTTGTTTTTCTTACACAGAGGGAAAACATTGGTCAATGCCATGAAATAATTCCATGTTACTGTTGATTCTGCTGAAATAATAGCATTTTCCACCCTAAAAATGTCTACAAAATTCATTCTGTAATCAAGTTTTGATTGATGCACCATTTCAAATGAATTTACCTCAAGAGAAAATAACTTCAAGTTAAAGTCAAAATATGCAATAAGTATTCAAGGAGAATGTCAAGTTTTGAGAGCACTTCCCTGATAGTGAGAAGCATTAATGGTAGAAGGTCAGCTGGGAAGGAATAGGAGCAGTAATAAATCCAGGTGTTTAGAAACAAAGACTTATCAGAAGATTTTTTTTCCATCCAGCATCAAAGATGTCTTCACATAATGTGTAATTGATAAGTGATAATATATGACCTCAAAGATTCATTGTTTCAGAAAGAATTTTGTCACTGAAGTACATCAGAGATCTGGAACATTTACTAAATAAACTTTTATATTTTATTGCTCTCCAGGAATGGAGAAAAATTGAACTGAAATTTGCATCAGGAAACTAGTGCCTTTCTGTTAGAAAGGTTTCCCGAAAACCTTTTTAGATTTTTGTCATGCTTTTTGAGTTGAAAAATGCTCCACTTAGCCACTGTAAAATGTTGACTAGCTTTCGACATCTCCTCTTTTAATTTTAGGGCATTAATTCTGTTACAGCTGTGGTTAACTAACTGCAGAGAGCCACACTGATGGTGTGTGATATACAATTAACTTCCAGGTAACACAAGTTTTACTGATGCTTGAAGAATCTGGGGTGTGCAGTCAGCTCTAGTTGAAGTATATTGAAAGTGAATGACATAAAAAGAGGGATTTTGCTAATGGACAATATGCCTTGCCACTGTATGCACAATATCAGAAAGCAGTGTATGACTGGTGTCCTGACAGAGTAGGCATTAGAAGAGTAGGCAAACTCGTTTGCAGTACATTGTGATGTCTTTCTAATGTAGAGTTCTTCATGATAATGTGTATAATAGCTTTCCAATAGCTCAATATACCTGATTGCATATGGTAGGTTGTTCAGGTGAAATCTGATCACAGTTTCATTGCATGTTTTATTAAATAAATGTCCACATAGGAGACAACTGTGGTGAAAATGTTTCAGAAACTCTATATGTTGTCATCCAGGTCTATAAAAATATCTAGACAGAAGTTTCCATGCTCAGAGAAGAATTCTGGACTTTCCAGCACTTTTATGAAGATATCAGCAAATTCTAGTTGAGATATTAACACATACACCTCTGAAGTAATAGCAAAAATTAGTTGTATGCTGCAGCTTTTAGAAATGCATTGGCCTAGCCACTCAGCTGCTGTCAGAAAAAGTAATCGAAGTTATACCAAATTGCATTGAAAGCCTGTATTTTTATTGGTTTCCCATAATTTATTTTCTGTGTTATTGATTGTTGATATAAATGTGATTTTTTTGAGAGTTGTTTTGACATCTCTCAATACATTGTTTAACATAATGTGCTGGCACAGCTTGGCTGGGCAGCCTCCCAATAATACGTCACTCTCAGAAGATGACAGAGAAAATGTTAATAGTATTGGAAGACACAGTTTTAAAAATACACTTATTGAAAGTAATGTCATTGGAAAATAGTGAGAAGTTGTCAAACAGAGAGATTAAAAATCCTGCACAACAAGAAAAAAAAATTCTGAATCTCACAAAATAATGAAGGAAAGAAGTAGCACCTAAGACACAGGGCAGGGGGTTGGAAAGAGGGAGGCCTGCACAGGGGCTATTACTGCAGCCACTCTTAGAGAAATAAACTGTAGCATGTACAAGGGGAATGATGAAAATGTTACATATTGTGTTAGCTTGCCGAAGCTTCTCTATTGCCCCGTTTACTTCTATATCTGCATTAAATATAGGAGTAGCTTGACAGATACTGTAGGTTAGACTTTCCTAAAAATACGTCTGAAGCCCTAAAGGGGATGTCTGACAGCTTTTGGCATGGATAAAAACAACTGAGGTTTTGAGTCCTGATGCATTTGTGTTGTGTAAGCATGCTTACCATTGGCTGGTAGTGCAGACAGCTACTTAAACCTGTCATTAACTGCCTTGATGAATTTACTGAAGAAGTATAAACCCAGATCTGGCCTTTACTAAGCTCTGCCTTGCAATCAGTCCACCAGCTACTGTTATACTGTGATTGCCAATAAATATAGCAGTTTTGAGGTCCTAAATAGAAAGGCATATTTCTTTCCAGATATCTGGACTTTATTAAGCTAAAATAATACTTTCACACAAGCCAACATATGATAAAAGCAAACTATTTTTCTCTCAGTTATCAGTTTTATGCATACTGCACAATGTTTGACTTAAGGGAAGATACAAAATTAGGCTCAAGTATGTTGTTAATACTTCGGGTCCAAAAATGAAAATCATTTTCATACATATACAACATACATAAAAAGCTAGAAATACCTAAAATTAATGAAAACATCATTTCTTAATCTGAAAATCCACTCTGTCTATGAAAACTATCCTAATCTGGGCACCTGTTTTCCACTCCTTTCTATTTTCAAAACAAAGTAATCTTCTGACATTCTGACATGTTTACTCCTTTAATTTGATTGGTTGCTTTTTAAATTTTTTTTTTTACAAAAGCTCATTTCATCTGTAAAACACAAGATCAATGAATATTAGAAGTTTATTTTGTATTGTGTGGTAGTTGTGACTGATATAAGATTGATAACAGGCAAAAAATTAGAGCATTCCTGACACAGTCAACGTGAAGAATTTCTGTTGAATTCTTCAAAAAAACCCCAAAGGCTTATGATAGGAGTTCTAACATTCTTCAAAAAAAAACCCAAAGGCTTATTGTGATAGGAGTTCTTCTACTTATTAATCAGGATGTAAATATATTGGATTATTTATTGTGCAGGAATTGGGAATTGTTATGGCATTTGTTTCATTGGTTTTTTATTGATAACAAAATGGTGTCCAGATTAAATATATTTCAACAAATAAAGTTGACTATACTGAATAGCCTGTTTGTAACTTTGCAAAAAATACAAGGTTACACTTTTTTAAGTTGCTTAATGATAATACAAATCCAAATATATGTACAAATCTAAATAGATGTATTAGGAGCAATTAACAATTATATTTTCATATAAATGACTATATATCAAAACACACACTGTTACATTATTGAGGGTAAAAATGTGGGTAAATACTTTGTGGTGTTTTAAGTTTTTACTTTTTATTAAGATGTTTTTACTTTTTATTAAGATGTATTTCCATAAAATGTAATTTTTTTAATACTAATGGTCATTTATACAATAAATGACCATTATTATAATTATAATTATAATTATAAATAATTTTACCTCAGTTAGCAATGGAAGTGTTCATCCACACCAGTGCTATTGTCATGAGGGAAAGATATTGCTCCCTCCATGAAATCAAATAACATACTTAATCCTATCAAATGAAAACATAATGCAGTTTAAATCATTGGTCTGTTTAGAGATTGGGATATCAATTTCTATTCCATCATATTTATTACAATAGCAGCAAGAGATATTTATGCAGGCAGCAGTGATCAAAATCACTGGGAGGAGATGACCACCATTAATTACAACTGAAGTGTTATACTGTTGCACCCTACCATTACACGCTTCTGCTCTCCTTTCTTGCTTTATTATTGCCATGTTCACTGCTTTCTTTTATCTCTCAATTCAAATCATGACTATGCTATAACAGGTTGAAAGCCTACCTAGCCTGTGCCCTGGCTCCAACAGTACCCAGAAGCAAGCACCATATTTATTTCTGCTCCCAAGAATTTATGGCTCCCCCGTATTTGGAGCCAGAGGTGGTTTGTGTTTAGTACTCCCAGTGGATTTTCTCTCTGATTAAGCTATCTAATCCCTTCTGGATCCATGTAAACATTTCCCATCTATTATTTCCCCAAACAAGGAATTCCACAACTGAATTCTTTCTCAGAAAAAAAATGAAAAAATCTTTTTTTTCGCCCTGACATTTTTTCACTTGATGTCTCCTGTATGAAATAAAAGGCAAGTAATATGCTTTGTGACCTCTAGACCATTCCTTATCACATGGTAACAAAACAAACTTCAATGAAACAAATGTGAACACAAGACAGAATGAACTTTCTACTGCCCTCTGATGGGAAAATAACAACTATGTGTCTTCCATTACTTGGGTTATTGACAAAACATGATTTACCCAAAATCTAGTATTTAACACTCACTACAGCTAAATGTTTACTAAATTAACTTGTTCTGCTTCCTTTTTCTTTTTTTTTCCTAAAGAATATTCATTTTTTTGCACTTGCCTTTTGATTGAGCAATACCTGCTATCCAAGCAGCTTAGGAAATAAAAAAATCACAGAACATCTATGAAAATATGCAAGAATACCCAAAGTTTTCCTAATTTAGGGTCAAGTAATTATCATTTGAAAATTTGCAGATGAACAGATTTATTTGTCATTCATTCTTCCTTAGTGATCATTATTCCTTATTCTAAACATTTTAGTGAGTCAGAAAACAACAGGACAAAGAACAGCTGAGATTCTCAGCTAAGTAATAAGAATAACAAAACCCTAAAAACAAATAATAAAAATTTGAATAAACAAAAACTTTCACTGTGAAGCAAAGCAGAGCTATGAATGAATGCTCAAAGATTTGACTTATAAATCAGATTAATCAAATTACTTTGTGAACAAAAAAATTGCATAAGAAATTACTATCTGGTTGAAGGGTTTTTTGTTTGTTTTTCTGTTGTGTTTTGTTTGTTTTTATAGTTTTTAGTTTGTTTCTTTTTCAAAATTAACTGTTTAGTTTCTCTCTTTTGCTTATTATTTTCTTCTTATTCGCATTTGCTTAAAAATGTTCTTGACACTTATAACTTCTTTTAACACATCTAAATGGCATTTTTTTTCTTCAAGAGCCTGTGTATGTTATTGCACTTCTGAACCACCAAACTATTTTTCCTTTCTGAAAAATAGATAGGAGGTTTGGGGTTTTTTTTTAACCTAAACATAAAGCCCTATTTTTTAGCAAATACAGTAGAATACAGTAACTTACAAGCAGTTGAAGACGGGAAATCGCCTGTCATAACTTCATCACCACTAGACCCCAGGGAATCAATGTCTTAAAGTCAATAACAGTGTTCTAATTAAAAACATAAAGCACCATCATGAGTGTGTGGGGGGGAACCTTTATAAAGAACCCTCAAGTTCACTGGTGTGATCCTGATATGGCTAATTGCTCTGTGACTTGCCTTTATGTGCATATGTAAATAGCCCTGGCTTCTGCAGAGAGCTCCCAGGCTGCCTCTGCCAGGAGAGAGCCCTTTCCCCAAGGGCTTTCTCTTTGTGAAACACCAGCTGCTCAGAGTTTGGCATTGTTGGCCCTTATCGCTGGTGGCAAAGAGGGGGAAAAATTAATGAGGAAAAACTGCCTGATTTTATCTTTTTTGTTTTAATAGAACCTTGTTTCTTGTGCCCCTGTTTCTCTAAACTGAAGCTTTAGGGGCCTACAGCACACTTTATTTATCTATTATTAGTACACATAAAGATAAGGTTCTAGCTCTGAGTATTTCTGCAGTGTGTAGTCCGCTATTCACAGGCAGTCTGCAAATGTGTTCAAACATTACTATATACACTTTTACCTCCTCTGAAATCCCAGCACTTAATCCAATCACTTTCTGTTTTCTGCTGCTTAAAATGCAAAGGAAAGACTGATAAAGAGAAAACATTTATATTCAGGAACTTCCTCCACTTCAGAAGCATGCAAGAAAATGTTAATATGGCATGAAATGTACACTTGTGAAATATTAAGTTTACTGTTAATAAGCTCGTGAAGAAAATGTAATTACATCTGATGATGCCCTGGCTATTGTGAAATTAAAAAAAAAACAAAAACAAAAACAACCAAACCCTCAACTTGCTCCTGTGCAAAAATACAGCTCTTTTTTACCATCTTTGTATAAGCCATTTATGGGGGGGGGGGGGGGGGGGGGGAA
>JAYDZK010000056.1:18267563-18306175 GCA_034509185.1 Euphonia xanthogaster | reverse complement strand
AGAAGAACAAGGAGAAGAACAAGGAGAAGAACAAGGAGAAGAACAAGGAGAAGAACAAGGAGAAGAACAAGGAGAAGGAGAAGAACAAGGAGAAGGAGAAGAACAAGGAGAAGGAGAAGAACAAGGAGAAGGAGAAGAACGAGGAGAAGAACGAGGAGAAGAACGAGGAGAAGAACGAGGAGAAGGACGAGGAGAAGAACGAGGAGAAGAACGAGGAGAACGAGGAGGAGGAGGAGGAGGAGGAGGAGGAGGAGGAGGAGGAGGAGGAAGGAACTCCCAGAGGTGTCTGGGCAGTGAGGGGTCTCCTTCCTCCTCCCCCAACACAATTCCCAGATCTCTCCCAAGCCCTTGGAGGGGCTGAATTCCCCCTCTGGATGCATCCACCTGGGAAATGGCACCGTGGGGCACAAGGGAGATTCAGGCTGCCCCAGGGACTGCCACAAACCCAGCCCTTGCTGGAGACCTGCCTTAGACTTCCTCCTCCAGGGATTTGTGTCCTCACATGGAAGGGAAGCGGGGTTGTTATTTTGGGAAGAGGGACTTGGGAGCAAAGCTTGGAGCACTCCATAATGAGCAGAGCCCCATTCTGGTCATGGAATGGCTCTGTTTGCTTTTCCTCTCTTTTTTTTTGGTCCTTTTTTAAATTGCAAATCTCTCCAGTCCTGAACCTTCAAACAATTCCATGCTGGGGGAGGAGAAGGAGACCCCTCACTGCACAGACATATCTGGGAGTTCCCTTCTCCTTTTTCTCCTTTTCCTCCTTTTTCTTTTTTCTCCTTTTCTTCCTCCTTCTCCCTTTTCTCATTCTCAACTTCTTCCTTCTCCTCTTCCTCTTCTTCCTGCTCCTTCTCTTTCTCCTTCCTCCTCTGGACCAGCCTTTCCAGACCCACCTCCAATTCCACTCCATAATGAGCAGAGATCAGAAAAATCAGCCCCAGCCTGATCATGGAATGGCTCTGGTTGCTTTTCCTCTCTTTTTTTTTTTTGGTCCTTTTTTAAATTGCAAATCTCTCCAGCCCTGAACCTTCAAAAGTCCTGAACCTTTGAACAATTCCATCTCTCCTTCCATCCTTTATCCTTTAACGTATTCCAATGGAGTAATTTGTACATTTGGAGGTGGGAACTGGGATTTCAGCAGGGGACAGCTGGGATGTGCAGCAAGGGTGGGAGGGCTGGAACTCCCCTTATCACCCAGCCATCAATACCTCTGCAAATATCAAATAAAAACCAGGAAAAAAAAAAGAGATTCTAACTCCAAAATACAGCAAATTCCTTGATTGCAGCCTCCCTACAATTCCTCTGGGGTGAATTCCTCGTGGCGTTTGAATTCCGTGTAATAACATTGTGGAAAAGGCTCCGATTGAAAAATTGGGGGAGGAAAAAAAAAAAAAGGAAAAATGGCAAGAAATCATCGACACAAATTGTTCTCCCGAGCTATTTTCCAAATGCTGCTCGGGATGTGATTTCCTTGGCTGATGTTAGGAACACTCACTGCTCACTTGAAAGCCGGGAGGAGAATTGCAGTTGTTAACAGCCATCTCCAAAAAGATATTTCAAATTATCCCAAATGACTTGGCTGAAAGAGAAATCCGAGGATATTTCCTTCAATATCGGAGCTGCGGGAGGAGCCCATTCCCAGTTTGTACCCCCCACTGGAAAGATGAGGAAAATACAAACTGAGCCCATATTTATTGAAGCCTCTTTCCCCCGCCTCTCCCTTGGCTCCTTGGATCCCTTTTCCTGCTCACCAAAGGGGCTGGAAGGAGCTGGGAGGGCTCAGCCTGGAGAAAAGGAGGATCAGGGGGATCTTATCCCTCTTTCCTGGTGTTCCCAAGCAAACTGATGCCCAAAAACCCAAGGAGAACATGAATGAAACTCAACATTAATGAGTCATCATGCCGTGAATCCATGGAAAATTCACCCCTCGTCTCCTTAACCCACTGGAAAAAACTGTCACAGGGGTTTGGGACAGAAGGAAAAGGGAAAAATCCCAAGGCCAGATCCCAAGGATCTGAAGGAATGGAATGTTTTCATGTGAAAAGGAAAGGATCCTGAGGCCAGGGAAAAAAAAGAAAAGCCAGGAGTTTCCCCAGAACTCTCCAGCTCAGTGAGGAGAAAAGGAGGATCAGGGGGATCCCATCCCTCTCTCCTGGTGTTCCCAAACAAACTGCTCCCCCAAAACCCAAGGAGAACATGAATGAAACTCAGCATTGATGCCCATCATGCCATGAATCCATGGAAAATTCACTGGAAAAAACTGTCACAGGGGTTTGGGACAGAAGGATCTGAAGGAATTGAATGTTTTCATGTGAAAAGGGAAAAATCCCAAGGCCAGGGAAGAAAGGAAAAGTCAGGAGGATTACACAGGGAATGGCTCATTATGGAAACGTTGCGGAGTCATTATTTTAAATAAGTGCATCTCATTCCAGAGGCTGGGATGGGTTCTGGATTTGCATTATTATTTATTCATGACTTTTAAAAGGATCATTATTTCTGATGGACAGCTGCTGTCAAAAGATTTCTGGAGGGGAGCTCGTGCTTCCCCATAATAATGGTTAATCAATAAACACCGGGAAGGGCGCTGGGAATTCCGTGTTCCAGGGTACATGGATACCTCTCATTAGGAATTTCCATCTGGGAAAGCAGATCTTTCCCCCATTCCCTCGAATTGCACAAGAGCTGAAGGGCAGGTGAGCACCCACTGTGGCTTCATCCCAAAAAAAAGGAGATCCTTGGAAGTGTCCAAGGCCAGGTTTGGAGCAAGCTGGGATAGTGTCCCACGGAGATGATTTCTGTTCCCAATAATTCCTTTTGTAATCCACCAAATTCAGGCTTGCAAGCCCCCAGGGATTCGGAGCCCATCCTTTCTCTCCTGTCCCAGATTCCTTCTCCTTCCCCAGGGCTGGCCAAGGATTCCCAGCTGTGCCAGGATGCCCTGTTTTCCCTGGGCATCCAGGAATTGTTCCACAGCTCCTGCTTTTCCTGTTCCCCTCAGCACATCCCTGCCTCCATCCCTGCTCCCCATTTCCTGGGGGATTTCCCAGGTGAAGGCTTCCCTGAAAACCTCATTTTTCACCCATGAACAAGCCCTAAATTAGAAATTTAATTTGATTTTTTAGCACCAGATGGATTTGGGACACTCCTTGTCCGTGCACTCCAGCTTTGGAGCTACAAGGAAAGAGCAGGGAACCCGAGTTAGGCAGGCAGTGCATCCCAAAAACCATGGTGGGGAAGAAATCCTCAAAACCATTCCCAAACACGCTGCAGAAAAATTCCCTCCAAAAAGCCCCAGAATTTCCCAAGGTCACTCTTCCCTGGCTGCCCCCACCTCATCCAGGAGGGAGATGTGGCAGGGAAGGGAATTTCACAGAGCTTTTGTAATGGATTTGGGATTGGAATGTTAAACGCTCCAGGATAATTTCATTTTTAATAAATTTACACCCTGAATTTCTGCCTTCTCTAATAATAAATTGTATTTTCCATTTTTTTTTGATGTTCCAGCCTAAAATCCAGAGGAATTGTGCTGGCAGGAAGAGCAGCCAGGAGTCACCAAAGTCCCAGCTCTTTGAAAGGGATGCTCAACTCTGATCATGAAAGTCTCCTTTGGAAAAATATGTACAAAAATCCAGAAATTCTGCTCAAATGAGCTGCCTGGAATATTTGATGCCCTGACAACTGTACAGCCTCAAAGGCAGGCAGAGAATGGGCCTGAAATGCTCATTAAAATCCCAATAAAGCCAGGCTTTAGGAAAAGAGCTCCTTTTCTCCCCAGCACCATGGGAGAGAGTGGAAATTCCCATTTTTTTTTCCCATCCTCCCCTTGCTCCACTTCCAACCCCTTCCCCGAGCTGGGCTAACCGAGCGAAAAATGGGGAATTTTCCCCAGCAGGTTTTAACCTCGGGCACAAACCCTTGGGAGGTGGGAATGTGCTGCCTCCATCCCTGATTTTGGGCTTGCAGAGGCCACGGAGGGATCAGGATTTTGGTGTTATCCTGCTTTTCTCCTGGAGCTTCCCGACGCCCATCCCTGATCCTGCGGAGCCACCTGAGCATCCTCAGGTGCGCCGGGACCGATCCCGCTCCAGCCTCCGGTGCCATCCCGGGCTGCTGCCGTTAAAGCCTGGCTCAGAGCCCCGGGTTTAATCCCGGGATTAAAGGCAGCGCACGCAGCTCCTGCTGGGAACATCCGCGTTTTGTGAATGAGCGCGTCCTGCTCTCGGCTAATTAGGAGCAGGTTGATTGCAGCATCTGTCACCTGGAGCTCATCCCGGGGCTCCCGCTGGGGAGCGAGCTGCCGGGAGCTGGGAAGGGGCAGGATGCTGGAAAACGGCCGGGAAATCCCCTCTGGAAAAGTGGGGAGAGCGAGCTGGAAAAAATCCCGGCAATTAGAGGTATTGTGGTGGCCTAATTGCCTTGTTTGGCCACGATTTTGGGGAGATATCCATGGAAACGGGGGATGGCTCAGTGCTGGGCTGTGGCTGGAGCCACCGGGCCGCCTTTTCCCCTTGGATGCAGAAATTCCAGGCTTTTCCAGCCTTTTTTCCCATCCTTTTTCCTGCAGGAATATCCTGGTTTAGAGCACTGTGACCTCCAGCAGGGCTACATCCACTGGTGGCCTGGGAAGGACTGGGATTCCTCTGCCTCAGGCTTTGAATTCCCCACCAGGAGCTTCCAGAAGATAAAAACCCGTGCAGGGTGTTATTTGCAATATCATATATTTATAATTTTTATATATATATATATAGATAATATATAAAATATATATCTACATGTAATATAGATATTCTATATAAAAATATAAAATAAAAATATATCTACATATAACATATATATTAATTATATATTATACCCATATATATTATATCAAGCTATATCTAAATTATATATACATCTATATTATATATAATATATATGTAATATAAAAATATATAGTATATATATTTATATAATATCTTTATATGTTTATTATGCATTTCTATATTTAAATATACATTCCTGTAATAGTTATATTATTTATAAAAAAACCCTGCCTATATCCAAATCAAAACAAAAGAAAAACCCCACTTCATTTGTAAGTCTATTTAAATACATTTTATACTCACATTTTTCATATTTATATTCACATTTACCATTTATATTGAGGCATTAAATTCATATTAGGTATTAAATAATACATATACTATATTATGTTATGATATTTATAATAAAAATAGAATAAATAATTTATTGGGAGAGCTTGAAATAATCACGGGATGGAATTGCAGCAGCTTTTTCCCCCAACACTGAGGCTTCCAGACAGATGAGGTGGGAAAACCTGGGATTTAGGAGGATCTGTGGGGTTTGTAGGGAGTCCCTGAAGCTGCTCCAGATCCTGGTTTGGGGTGCCCTGGGAGGCAAATCCCCATTTCCCGGTGCCCCCTTGGCTCTGGCTCCTGCCCCATTCCTTGCCTCCCCCTCCTCCTCTGGCTGCTCTTCCTGACTCTCCCGGGCAGCTCTGATATTTTTCCGTGGTTCCCTGCCAGCTTTTATGCTCCCAATTCCTGGTGCAGGAGTGGGATTTGGGATCCAGGCCTGGTGCAGGGCGGATTTTCCTGCCCCGCAAATTCCTGGGGTTTTTCTCCTCTTCCCACACTTCCTCAGGGTGTTAAATCTGAGGAATTGTCTCCATGTGCATGCAGCATCATTATCCTGACACTTGGCTATCCTCAGGAGATGCAAGGAGCACTTGTAGGCATCTCATTAAAATAAATCAGCTTCCAATGGCACCACAAATGTTTCCGTCTTTTATCCAGCCCGGAGTCTTTCACATTAAGCCGGGTTTAAAATGCCAATATTGATTTTGGTGCTGGCTGATGGAAGGGCCTGGGTGAAGTTTGGGAAACAGGACGTGCTTTTCATTTAATTTAATTTCATTTCATTTCCTCAGGGCTAGGACAGCACCTTGCCATCAGCATTTCTTTTATTTGCACATCTGGAAGCAGGCGGGGAGCACAGCTAGGAAGAGCTGCTGGCCATTCCCAATGCTCTGCTTGCCTCTGGAGAGCTGGGAAAACCACCCCACCGAGGAGTAATTAAGCAGGAGAGTTAATAAATCCACGCTGGAGATGAAATGAGAATCGTGATTCCAACAGCCCTGAGCATATGGGAAAGATTTGGGAATTTTTTGGGTTTTCAACAGCCCAGCCAGTTGTGGGAAGGTGTTTTTAGGGGAAAAGCTGGGGCAGGTACAGGTGGGAGCAGAGATTCCCTGGAGCAGAGGAACATTCCCATGCTGGATTTCCCAGGGCTCAGCATCATTCCCATGAAATCCAGAGAAGTGCACCAGTAATTGAATTTTTAAAAACCCAACGTGTGGGCAGAAAGCCCAGGGATTCAGGCACCTGTGGAGATTCCTCCAGGTGCTGAGGGAGGCAGGAAGAGCCGGGCAGCTCCCTCAGCTTTAATTTGAATTTGTGGTTCTGGGATAGGGGCACAAGGAGCTTGTGGAGATGGTTCTTGGCCATAAATAAAAGTGGAATTCCTGCATTTTGGGCGAGGCTTTCCCCACCCCAGAGGGCTCAGCTTCCCAGCTAAGCAAATATTGGATAAAAAAATGGGGAAAATCTCACTCCATCCCCCCCAGCCTCAGTTGAGGGCCCGAGACTTGGTGACATCATTGATGCACTGCAAGTGTTGGGCTCTCATCCCCGGTTAAACCAGGTTTAAGCAGGGCTCAGCAAGGACGGGGCTCAGCAAGGACGGGGCTCAGCAAGGACGGGGCTCAGCAAGGACGGGGCTCAGCAAGGACAGGGCTGGGGGATGCTGAGCAGTTCTCCAGGAGTTCTTGGAATAAGGATGTGGATTCTATGAGAATTAAGTTCCCAGTCATCCCCTGGACCTTAAATCCCATCCCATCCCATCCATGGGACACCTTCCCCCATCCCAGGCTGCTCCAGCCTGGCCTTGGGCACTGCCAGGGATCCAGGGGCAGCCCCAGCTGCTCTGGGAATTCCAGCCCAGCCAGGAATTCCTTCCCAATCTCCCATCTCTCCCCATCCTCTGGGTTCTTCTCATATTTTCCCCTTGTCCTATTTAAGCATCCCACTCCCATCAGGCTCACCTCGCCTTGGAATGCTGTGCAGAAATCCCAGGATTTTCCCTCATCAGGGAAATCCTGGGCAGCTCCAGGATCTTTAAGCCTGACATTTGCAGTGCAGCAAAACTGGTAAATATTGTTAAATAAATCAATCCTTGTTTGTGCAGGGAGTTTTCCCTCAGGGCAGAGCCACAGGAATACCAGGATGAGGAAAAGCCTCCGGGCAGAATTGAATCCACATGGAAAATAATCCCACAATAAACCAACACAATAGCTGGGCAAATAAAAGGGGAGGAAAAGTGGAGTTAAAATACAGCTCTATAAACCAGGAGCTATAAAACAGAAATCCCAGGAAAAGGAGCCTTTCCATGTATTTTTCCTGCTATATGGAGCCAGAGGCCACTTTAAATAAAGTGACCACGCTGGTGGAGGAGCAGAATCCTCATCATTCTGCCGTCCTGGGATCAGCCAAAACCTTGGGAAAACCCAGCCAGGTGGGCTCTGAAGGCTGGCACAGGAATTCAAAACCTGTTCATGGGAATTTGGGGAGCAGAGACTCCCACCAGCCCAGATCCCAGAGATGCCTCTCTTCCTGGCTTTCACCTGTGCTGCAGCCAGAGGGACATTCCTGGAATTCCAAAGGAGCCAGGTGGGCTCTGAAGGCTGGCACAGGGATTTATAGCCTGTTTTATGGGAATTTGGGAAGCAGAGACCCCACAGGAGCTGCTCCTTCATCCATCACTCCCCAGATTTCACCTGTGCTGCACCCAGAGGCACATCCCTGGAATTCCAACAGAGCACAGGGATTCAAGCAGGATTAAGGAACTCAGCTAATTAATTTGAAGACTGCTTTAGATTCATTCCCAGTGCTGATTAATTCCCACCAGCACACGGAAGGATGGGAAAGGCCTTCTCCAGGTGGGAATAAATCCCAAGGAAGGGAGGGAAAGCAGCAGGGACTGCCTGGAAGCATCACTGGGGCTGCCATCACTTTTCCACAGGCAAATCTCCAGGTCTCCCCTGAATTCCTGGCTGGATGCAAAGCCCTGAGATTGCTGGAAGTGTTTCCATCCCCATTCCTCAACAGCTCCTCACCACTAATAACCCATTCCCTAATTAATGCCCTAATTAACCTCTCCCCTCTGCTTTTCCATGTGTAAACTGGTGGAAGGTGAGTAGGGATAGGAATAGGAAAAGGAATGGGAATGGGAATGGGAATAGGAATAGGGATGAATAGGAATAGGAATAGGAATAGCTGTGGGGCCCTCAGATCCCTCCAGGACCAGGATTTGTGTGCCAGTAATAAAAACACCAATAAATAAATAAACTAAATCAATAAATATTCCCCCCAGCCTGCACTCAGGGAAAATAAACAAAACAATTCCTGCCAGCTGGGAGGGAATATTATGGGCTGTGGGCTCATAGCTTACCTCCAGCTCTTGGCAATCCCTCAGGGATTTCTTCCTTCCATGAGCCAGGTGATCCCATTCTGGGCACCAGCTCCATTCATCCAACGTGGGAATTCCCCCTAAGGACAGAGTTCTTCCAGGTGGGAACAATCCTCCCTGAGGACAGAGTTCTTCCAGGTGGGAACAATCCCCCCTAAGGACAATGTTCTTCCCTGTGCAGGCACTCCAGGATGTTTGCTGCCTGGAGTTATTTTAGCCCTCCATGGTGGGAATTCTGTCATTTCCTTTCCTGTGAGGTTTTCCAGCTTTTGGGCCGTGTTCTATTGTTTGCCAGAGGCACCCAGGTGTGCAGAGAGCTCCAAATCCACACTGGGATCACTGAATACTTGGAGTTGGAAGAGATCCACAAGGATCATCCAGTCCCACTCGTGGGACTGCCCAGGACATCCCAAAAAATCAGTCCCTGTTCCCAGGAGTGTTGTGGGGCAGCTGCCAGGGCTGGGACTCCAAAGCCACGCCTGGCCTGGCAGAGGGAAATCCAATTTCTCATTCCTGGGAGAAAAAGGAGAACATTCCCATTCTGCCAAGCACACCCACGACCCCTGTGCACAATCCCATCCTCCTGCCCACCTGGGCAGGATTGAGGTCACTGGGAAACCTCACAGAATTCCAGAATCCCAAATGGTTGGGAAGGACTTCAAGGGTTATCCTGTTCCACCCCTCTGGGCAGGGAGACTTTTCACTGTCCCTGGGTGCTCCAAACCCCATCCAACCTGACCTTGGACACTTCCAGGGATGGGACAGCCACGGCTTCTCTGGGAATTCCATTCCCATTCCTCCCCACCTTCACAGGGAAGGATTTTCCCCTAAAACCTCCTCGTTAATCACAGCAGGTTGGGGACTTCCCCACCTGTGTCCCTGGAAGGGGCTCAGATCCTGCCCTCCCCAACCAGATCCAGCCCTGGACATTTTTTTTCCCTCCCAAAAAAAGAGAGGGAAGATCCCAGATCAAAAGGCCAAATGTTTCTCTTCCTGCACTCCCAGAGAGGAGCTGCTTTATAAATCATCCCAGACAAACACGGACAATCCAATCTCTGCTTGCAGATCCTGTGCAGGCTCTGATATCCCAGAATCTCTTCACCCCGAGCCAATAAATCCTGCCTGGTGCAATCCAGAGCCTGCCAAGAAAAACCCTTCAGGCCCGGGCTGCTTCCAGCAGAGGGGATGGGAACAAATATTCCACTTTTTGGCCACTTTTCCCGCTCTTTCACAAAGCCAAGCAAGTTTCCTCTTGGAGATGGGAGCAGCAGATCCCAGGCCTGGATGGGATTTGGTCCTGGATGCTGTGATGGGATCCCACAGCCCCATCCCACTGCTGGGTTTGTTGTTTTTCATGGGAACAAACCCTGGGTTTTTTTTCCATGAGGTTGAGGGAAATGAGCCATTCTTGTGGCTGCCACCTGGGAAAAGCAGCACCTGCCCTGGGAAATGTCCCACAGCAGCTGAGCTGGGGCTTTCCAGGGATTTCTGCTTTCCATGGGGCCCTGATTTTGTGGGAAATTGGGGCTGTGAAGCAGAAGCTTTGCTGAGTATTCCCAAAGGAATGCAAGTCCTGGTGGATATGAAGGAGGAGAAGGTGGATCATGAAGGGGGATCATGAAGGAGGCCCGGGAGAGCCCAGTGGATTTTCCTGATGTCCCAAACCCCATCACAGCCCAGGTGTGGAGGCAGAATTTGTGGGATGAAATGCAATAAATCCCATATTCCTCACGGCTCCTCTGCCATCCCACCTTCCCAGAATCCCAGCATGGTTTGGGCAGGAAGGGACCCTAAACTCATCCCATTCCATGGGCAGGGACACCTTCCACGATCCCAGGGTGCCCCAAACCCGATCCTTCTGTGCTGTGAGGCAAAGGAAGGTGAAGGATCTCTTAAAAATTGAGCAAAAAAGTGCTAAATTCCCAATTTCTGGTTTTTATTAGGGATGCCTCATGCAAAAATAAAAGCAAACAATGCTGGAAAGGGCAGCTTTTCCTCCTGGAATGCTGGAAGGAGCAGGGCAGGGCTGCAGCCCCAGGAGCAGGCATCAATAGGGTCCCTTAACCCCAGGGTGGGTACAACAAAACCCAGGGTGAGAAACCAGCAGATCCCAACCTACAATCCCTTGGAAAAACTGGGATTAGAGTCAGCAGACTCCAAAAATTCCCAAAATACACAGGAAAAAAGGAGTGCGGGTTCCTCTTCTCTTGCAGTTTCATTTTCACTGTATTTTGACATCTTCCTCTTTGTTGGTTGGCTTGGGATGGCAAAATCTTCCGGGATTGAGAGGTCAGTCCAGGAATTCATCATTAATTACAGCCCCTGGGTTCTGGTGTTCCTTTGGACAGCTCCAAAGGCAGGGAATGCAGAGAGCTGGGGCTGCTCTGCTCCGAAAAAACTGAGCCAAAAGAGTGCTCAAGCCCAAGTTTCTGATTTTTCTTGGGAATGAAAATATAAGAAAACAATGTTGGAAAAGGCTGCAGCGGCCAGTGAGGCTGGAAAAACTCCAAGGTGCCAAGGAAATTGTGTCCTGCTAGGGAAACGTGGGATTAGGGAAATTAAGTGCAATTTCCTTTTTAGAGTTTCCTTCCTTAATAACTATTTTAGTAAATGTTTATTATATGTAGTGAAAAACTGCACATTGCACCTCATGAAACCATGTTTCAAGTAGAGGAAGCTTGGCAATAAGATAGTCAGCAATGATTTTTACCTTACCAGTACTAAAACAGAGGCACTAAGAAAACCACACCTGTCAAGAATGGGATGCCACATAAGCAGAAGGAAATTTGTTTTCTATCAGCTTAGAGTCTTTTTGTTTTGCTTAGATATTACCATGTTAAAGAAAGGAAATTCAATAACTAAATATAGGAAAATAGATCACTGGCCTCCTAAAGTTGAAACAGCAGATGATTAGTAATAGGTCCATTCAGACCCAAATTATTGGTGATATAAAAATGAACTTATTAGGGCCCAAATAGTGATACGCAACTTCAGAGAATTCAAACAATCAATAGAGTATTTTCTTGACTTTTTTTGTATTTCCTTTCTGTTCTGAAAGTTATGAAAGGAAAAAATGCAGTAAAATAATATAACACTTCTGGGAGAGAGAAATAATAAAAAACTTCTTCATGATAGTAGATGATGAAATTGTGTAGATCACTAAACTTCTAATTTAGTCATTCTTTTCATAATAGAAGGCAATAATTCTGGCATTGGATAAAAATCAAAGGGGTAGTGTTTATTGATTTAGGGTCCTGAGCCAAAGGTCTTGAAATGTATTAGCCTCAGTCTTAGTTAGCAGCAATCCTGAGTTAGAAAGAATAATCCCCTTGTCATTATTTCTATAGTGACATCTTAAATGAAACTCATATTCCATTAATTATGAGAGAAACTCTGAAAAATTATACATAATAATAATTTTAAAGTGAATTTTTAAAAACATGTATTTAAATAATCCTGACTTTCTTTTCTCTTATTTACACTGTTCATCTTTCTCCAGTCTAACCTCAGAGGCCTCTGACTATCTTCAACAAGCTGTTGATAACTGTACATATTTGCATACCTAGCTTTAGCTGGAAACACCTGGCTTTTATCCCTTACATTTGAAAACTGTATACAGATATTCATAGTCAGCTCATAGCAAATTATAGAAAAGAATGAGAAATATCTAGTTATAAATCCATAATTATACAGTGACCCTGTACACTAATTGGATCGGATATTCATAGTGCATAACTGGGATAATTATCTGACACACTGCCTGCATAGGTAGAAATGTGTGATACAAACTTTTAACTATCAGTAATCAAAAATGAAAATGGTTGCTCTCCAGAAAAAGAATGACTAATTTCATAGAAATTAATTTTGAAAGCCTGTGAATGTCTTCTGGGAAGAGTTTTCTAGACTTAAAAGATCCTTCTACTTTATACAATAAATTGAGCCGTGGCAACCACTGTTACTGATATCAGTTCTTCTGTTATAGATATGTAGGAATAATGCACTCAGTCCTTTGTGCAGTCAGAACTTGAACTACTTGTTTTCCTTGTGTGTTTTTAAGAACATACCAGGTGATAGTATTGGAGGGGAAATGAGCAGGAAGGAGGCTGAAGCCCTACAATAGGGCTAAAATTAGCTCTGTATTGAGTGATAGCATACGATAGAACTCAATATTTGTTGTCCCACACAGTTTTTTCACAAAAAAAATCTTACTGAATGTACCCACCATGCATACATATGATTTTAGCTTAAAAGCTTTTTTTTACTTTCCAAAAACCACATTTTCACAGTACCCACCTACAAATCTACTGGGTTGAACCATGACTTTAGCATCTGAGTTGCCAACACTGAAGTATTTCTCTTCCCAAATCTGTGAAATACTAGGTCTAAATGCACAAAAATACTTAAATTTTCAAAATAAAACCCGAACTCTTTGGGAGATTAAGAACCTAAATTCAGAGATAATGACCCTCAAAAACATACTTCTCAGCCTTCTATGATAGAATAATTACATCAGTGAACAAGAGAAAAGCTATGAATATCATCTGGGCTTCTGTAAGATCTTTCTCATGGCCCTCTACAACATCCTTTTCTGTAAATTGCAGAGAAATGTGTTTGATAGGTGTGTTGTTTGGTGGATTAGGAAATGGTTGGACAGTTTTGTCCAAAGGGTAGTGGCAAGCAAGAATTGTTAGTAACATTCCTGTTTATGGTACTCATATATTCACCTCAGACAGCTCTTCACATTCATATTTGCCATTGGCCAAATATCAATATAGCTCCCTGTGCAGCAAGCTGGATCTGGTATGTAAGCATCCATCTCTCCCTGTGGGAGCAGCTCTATGGGTTCCACCACATGTCAGGATTCTTGTACGTTATGGATTGCGACAATATACCTAGAACCTATTTTTAGACATAGACCTAAATCACTTGTTTAAAGTCACGCCAAATTTGTAGCAGAGCAAGAAATCTGACCCAAATTGCAATACCCAAAATACTCTGTTCATGAAGAGTCCATTCTCTTGCTCTCTTACTAAACTTTTTCCCCAAACAAGCAGTAAGATGAAACAAAATTGTACAATGCTCTCAGGCACGAGGTTTCATTCTCGGGATGTTCTCCACAGGGCCAGGAGTTGGATACAATGATCCTGATAGGTCCCTTCCAACTCAGCATATTTTATGGTTCTATGATAAAATCCTTAGGCTATTTTTCTTACAACTTTTTTAAAGAAGAGGGTTTTGCTGAGGATGTGTGGATTGTTGAATTGTTGATTAAAAAAAAAATCCAGGCAACTGAAACATCACAAAGGCAAATATTTGGGCTATTGATTTGCATCCATTTTTATTGGTTTTCTTTAAGTATTTCTATTCCTGTCAGGAAAAGATTTTTACTAACTGTAATTCAAGGATAATTGCAGTGTGGAGGCACTACAACAGAGATGCTGGACAAGCCCAGTGCTGTTCAATACTCATTTTAGCTTTTGGCAAAATATCAGCTATATTAACATTAATGAAGGTTTTGCCTACTAATTTACTTCTTGAGGGTTTTGCCTTGCAAACTGTAGCTGTTTACGTGAAGAACTCCAAGATGTATTTCCATGGATTGTTCTCAGAACCAGGTGAGAATCACAGGAGTGATTCACATGAGTGAATCTTGCCTGCATCTGTAACTTCCCAAAGTGATTTAGTCCACTTTGCATAGATCAATGATACAGCCTTCACATCTTCAGACTCCTCTTCTCCAGGCTAAACAGACCAAGTGACCTCAGCCACCCCTTGTATGGCTTCCACTCGAGGCTCTTTACCATATCTGTAGCCCTCTGGACACTCCCTAATATATCTTATGCTGTGATCCAAGACTGCATTGACTCTGGCACAGAGTAGAGTGGAACAGTCACCTCCTTTGACCAGCTGGCAATTCTGTTCTTAATCCAGCATGGTGAAAAACACAGTCTTTTCTCTCACAATTTTGTGTCTTGTTTGCAAAAGTCTATGTGCAATATTTTTTTGATTTCTTCCATCATGCAGATTTATGAATATCCATACAAACATTTTCATATGTAAATCTCAATTACTTCTTTAAATTTCCTTCAGGTTGTCCTGTTGATGTTTGTTGCAGTTGATTGTTTTTCTCTTTTTATTGTCTTTTAGTCCAAGAAACAATATAGCACAGTGGACATAGAGTTTCCTGTTTTCTCACATTTCTTAAAGAGTACTATGAGGGCAATTTGCTAATTTTTTCTTCATAAATGAATGATTAAATAAGGGTGAAAATTAAAAACTAAGTAAAATAAAAGCCCTGTGACAACTCTGGAGCACACAAAGTTGGCACATCTTTATTCAGGCCGTTGTTAAACACTGCATCTATACGAGTGTGCTGTGGCTTGCCAACCTGAGAAAAAAATTATAGAGCTGAACAACATCAAGGGCCCATTGTCTTAGCCTTATTTCCTTAACCTTATTTCCTCACGTTCCTTTAATAACTGAACTGTTCAAAGATCACAGGCCACTGCAAAACAAGCACACATTAGCAGAAAGGGACATAACCTATGCCAATAAAATTCTGATTCAAACAATTTGATACCTATCCTTGGGAGGCCAATTGTAATGCTCAGTCAGAGAATGAAGGGCATCACAACTGGCTCAGACTCATACGAAAACAGGCGGATTAATTGGTCCTGCTGTCCTGTCTATGTTAGCAATGGTGCTTCTCTGGCCCCATCTCTCATGCATGTGAAACATAGCTAGTCCAGTTTTCACTTTATACAGAAAAACTGCGGCTCTCAGTAAATACAGCTAGGGTGAACAGACCACTTCTGTGTTTCCTCTGGTGAGGTATTAGGTTTGGTATGTGTCAATTGAGAATATAGCTGGAATTGTCACCTCAGAACATTGGTTGAAAGAGAATAACATTTGTGTGCTGTAATATGAGAGTATCAGTTGTATAGAAATAGCTAAATAGTGAAATATAACATTGCACATTAAAGAGAACATAAAGTCATATATGACAAATAAATTACTTCCCCCAGGAAGTATATTAGATTTTTTTTTCTGTGAACTATAGTGTTACAGATGGTAAAAGTGTAGAAGGAGTTTGGATTGATAAGACCATACCTTAAGCATTAACTGAAGTATTTATATTGGACTTCACTATAGTTTGAAATGTTTAGTGTAGAACAATTTGTAAAATGAAGTATACAATGTTATTATGACTATGTGATATTTATTCAAAAGTTTCAAGAAACTCAGATATGATAGTACGGACCTAATGTATGAAGCCTTACTTAATGCTGTCTCAGAGTCAAAAGGACAGAAAAAAAAGATACTTTAAATTATTATTAAAAAAAAAAAATTCCTTTTAGAAGAACTTAGAAAACTGCAGACTTTGATCTCCATAATGTAACAATTAACAAGACAAGAAAAAATGTTAGGAGGCTCAGGTGAATCATATATTAGGAAGAGCGAGTTTACCTTTTTTAGAAAGAATAGTGATTGCTATTACACAAGTAGTTCATTCATTCTCTCTAATTCAGTGTAAAAGAGACATACAGCATGTGTCATTTTTGGGTACAATGGGGTATTCTGCTCAGGTTTTGGTTGCTACTCCCAGGCTTTTCACAGATCCTGTCTCATGACTGCTAGCCCTATACACTTGTCTGGGGTCCCCCTGCCTGTCTAGGGGATCTCTAATGGCCTTGGCTGCATTTATATGAATGCATCCAGCCTTTAACTCTCAGAAGAAATTCAAGTAAAATGAGACAGACATTAAATATAAGGTTGGGAAGGCAGAGCAGGACAATCCATTCCCTTCAAAACATTTTTTGACTTATTGACATGATACACCACCCACATAATTTTTAAACTGAGCAATCTGATGCAATTTAAGAGATATTTTTGAGGATTGATTAGCGTCATTGTACCTGCCTGTACCTCCAGAATTGTTATGGTGACACAAAATAAAGCAAGGATTACTTAGAAGAAAATGAGCATGGAACCTTAGTCACAAATCCTATGCATATTATTGGGTCTACATGATGGCTAAGAAAAAAATTCTATGAACATTATTTTTGAAGATATGGAGGCTGATAATCAAATAGTTGATTGCAAATCATCCTCTCTTGAAACCTGTATTCATTGTATCTTTAAAAATAGGGACATTAAAAGTATTGTTTACACCATATTTTAGAAGCAAAGTTCAAACCATATATTCATATGACAAAAAAGAGGAGGATATTTATGGACTCATAGCCCTTTAAATATTACACTATGTCACATCTCAGAAGTGTAAGACACACCATTGAATCATTTCACAACAGCAGTGCTCCAATGAGCTTTCAGACAGATTTCCATATCTTAACACAACTCTATTTCCTTTATGTAAATTGGTGAAACCAACTAGCTGCTACTAAATAACATTAAAATCCAGCTATTTTTTTCAGAGAAACATTTAGGAGTTACTAATTGTTCATTCTAGAAATAATCAGGTTTTGAGCATATATATATGCTCGTGTGTTAGTGACAACCATTAATTATACTTGTCCTTTTTACTTGGTCAGAAAAGAGAAAATTAAACCCAAGGGTGACCATGGACTTTATTCTTCAGTTGTATATGTCATATAGTCATTTTCAATTCTGCAAGGTTAAAGGGGTTTCTGATAGTGTTTTAAACTAATTTTGCATTATATTGCTTTATGTGAATACAAAAGAGAGATAGCCCTCAGCATCCTTTTGTTTTTCCTCTGCTTTCTTTTGTTTTGTTTTTGGTTTGGTTTTTTTTTTTTTTTTTTTGGTAATGTGTGGAACTTAAAAGGAGCTTGTGAAACTTTAACTTTTTTCTTACCATGGCAAATCTGGTAGAATGAAGGCAACACCATATGCAATGAAATGTTGTTCATATGCAAACTAATGAAAAAATTTGGGGGATAATTTCTTCAGGTATGGACTGTCTGACCTCAGGAACCTGACAGATATCGCTGCAGAATTATTAACAGTCACTCAGGCCTCCAGGTGGAATTAAGGAGGCAGGAATGGCCACGCATCTCAATCTGTGCAGTTAACCTACTTAGATTAGAATCTATTATTTATGGTTATTATCAACCACTGCAGCTCTTGTAAATGGCAGTAGGTCAGTGCTTTGATAATAATTAAGGTATTCATTATAGGAAAAAAGCAGAGGTCAGCTTCACTTCTGTCTTTTGAAACAGAATTGAACATAAGAAATTACAAGACTGAAGAAATTATTGCCAGAAAGAACCAACATAATTTTTTTTTCATCTTTATTCTGAAGCTGTGTTTTCACAGCTTTCTATATTCATGGTAGCAGTAAAACTAAAAGGTCCCTAATGCCTTCTTTTAAGGAATTCATTAGAAAGCTGTTAGTGAAGTTTTGTGTATTTTTATTACTACTGCACTCTGGAATGAGACACACAATACCTACAGGAGTCTGAAAAATGGGAGGAAATCATGCATGCAAAGCATGTAAACTTTGCACTGTTTTCTGTCTTTTTTTTATTGCACTGCATGATAAAACCCCTTGTTGTTTGAGCATATACACTACTTTATTCTTTAATAATGCAACTTAAATGTCATAGATACCTTACAAAGCTTATGTTTATAAAATTTATTAGACAGTGATATGGTAAATGACTCTTAGGGGATTTGGGTATTGCTGAACATTGGAAAAACCATAGCTAGGACTAGCAGATTTTCTGCTATTTACCTACTGAACTAAATCAACCTGACGAAATACCATATTTAGCAATTAAAAAGAAGAGAGGAAAATGTTTGCTTTTTACTGCATAAAATGTCTGTTAGGAGTCATAAGTCTTCTAAACATTGTTAAAAAAACATCAAATTTTAATGGAATTAATTTTAGCCAGTGACAGTGTCCATTTTTCATAAGATCTAGACATCAAAATATACTTCAGCATATACATCAGAGAAGTATAAAGACCTGCCAGTCCAGTAAAAGTACATACTGTTTATAAATATTAATGTTATGAAGAAATAAGAAAAGTAAGAATAACTTGTATTATGTACATATGTTTAATTATTTCTTTATTCTTGGATATAAGAACTGTACTGGTTTGAGAGTCAAATGTTTTAATTTGGATAAAATTGTAATTATGAGAGTTACAGGTCAGTTTATCCCATAGGTAAAAAATTATTTATCTCTCCCCACCTGAGCACCGACATCCTTCTCAGATTTCTAGTGGTAAGGAGCTGTGGAAAATAAGAGCTAACTACTTGCTTTTCTTCACAAACTTAGAGGAATGGGCTGAAGATTGAGTAAAGAATGGAGAATGGACAAAATCGCCACAGGATTACCTTGCACATAGCTCTGGGAAGATGAAACTCATTTTGATCAAGTTCCTCCACCAGAATCAAATTATTGACATTTTAAAAAACTGTTCCTTTCGTGAGATGTAAAATGGCCTCCTCCATCTGTGTTTTGTGTCAATGTCCTCTAAAGATTGGAAGTAAGCCTTTTGTTGCTATCTGGGCATACATATTCCATGTAAAGGCAAGAACTTACTGATTGTATAGCCACCCATTAAAAAAAAATATTCAGGAAATATCTTCAAAATCATTCCAAATATATCTTATTTTTATTTGTTTTCCAAAATTTCAATAATTATTTTGGATAAAATTCCTGCCTTCCTTTCCTAAGAAAACTCAACATGTTTTTGTAGCAGATGGCTTTAGGACTGCACTACAATTTAATAGAAGGGAAAAAGAGAAGAGAAAAACTGTTAGATTTCTTAATTTGAAAATGTCAACAGAAAATGTAGATAGAAAATATAGAGGGAGGATAAAAATAGCTTCCTCAAAATGTTTGAATAAGCATTAAAATCTTTTTGTACAAGTCACAGTTTCCAATACATTTGTAATATTTTTTAAGTTGATGTTGTGGTTGTGTTTTCCAGTAATGCTATGTGACTTCTAAATGAATTCTTTTACAGATTCTGATTTGCCATTAACAGAAAATGCTGATTCACTCTCCACAAAGCATCAGCTTCTGAAAATTACTAAAATAAATAGCTTGGCACAGTGAATGAAGATAGACAAGCATTAACAATATCCTTAAATTTAAATGCTGTTCCCACAAATTTTTGTGCAGTCTTAAGTCACCTTTCATTTTAAATGGAGTTGTTATCATTATTTTTCCAAAGAAATAATGTTGGAGAAATCAAGCTCAAAAAACAACTCATCACTACCCCTCCTAATCATCATGGGATGTTTTCCTTATAATTTCTCTTTTCAGATCTTAAAAGGATTCTTATCTAACAAATTAATCAGACAAACTTTTATTTCAATCTTCCACTTGTTCATAGTTAGATTATAAAATTGGTTATTTGGTACTAAAATTTTACAAGGCACCTAACACCTTATATGTAATAAACAGAAGGATGGGAATGGTCTACTGTTTTTCTTTCCCAAAACTTTCTATTGCATTACGTTCTTTTCATTTTACTTCCCAAGCCTTTTCTTTGCCAGTCTGTAGGGTCAAAAATCTCTCAGCTTCTCCATGTAGCTCAGATCCTCCAGTCCCTTAATAATCGTCATGGCCCTTCTGAACTTGTTCCAGTCTGTCCACATCTCTCTTGTACGTGTGAGTCCATCACTGGATGCAGTGTCTCAGACGTGTCTCACAAGCACTGAGTCAAGGCGAAGAATCCTCTCCCTTGACATTAGCAATGCTCTGCCTAGTGGAGCTCAGGAGCATGTGGGTCTCTTGTTATTGCCTTTGACCTGCTTGATCTCTTTCCATAATATCTTCAGTTTCACCCAAGCACCCTTCCATTCTGTTGCTTCTCTTCCCTATATCCCCTTTTACTTCTGTTACCTTTCTACTTCAGCACTTCTCCTGCTTTTGTATTTCTATGGAACCCCCAGTGCAAAGAAAATTGGACAAAGTATATTCTTCTGTTGATTTTGGCTCAAGCACTGTATTTAGGGGCCATAGACTGTTAGTCAGTTCTCTCTTCCCCCTGCTCTGCCTGGTCTGCAACCTGGAAAGAAGCCCACATGGAGCTGTATGTGACAACCCAACTCAGTGCCTATAGACGAGGAGGTCTATGCCAAGCTCGGTCTTCCTCATATCCAAGTTTAAGGACATTGGAGTCATTACACTTTTACATTTGTGCCAAAATGAATCAACCAATTAGTCACATTTTGTTTAGAGTGAAATTCAAACTAGTCTTCACTGAAGTCACCAGAATAATGTTGTGTTGCAAATGCCAGAATGCAGTGTTCATGAGTCATGTTACAAATGTTATGAAATAAGCTAAAAATTATGCCTTTTAAAATAGTACATGTAGAGATTTATTTAGTTTGTTATTTTTTGTTTTCTCCACTACTCCTAAACCTTCATTTTCATGTTTTCTTAAATTTATCTCTGAGGACTAAACCCAGACTATTTTTACTTTAAAATTATAGACTCTGTTATATTGAAGAAGCTGCAGTGTCCAGTGTTTCAAAGGGACTCTGATTATCATGAGGTTTGGCAATTTTGCCACAAGACTTTATTCCTATGAGTACTCTGACAGTCTAAAAGCAAAGCATAAAACCAGTACTTATTAAATCTCTAGTAGCCCATATTTCTTTTTCTGTATTGTTTTACTGAACATGTATTTTGCTGTCCTTAACTTTGGCCATGTTACTATAAGAGTAGAATACTGGCATGCATTTTTATGTCAAACCCAAAACAGACCCAGCATGAAATATAAGGAATGAAAATCATTTTTGTTAACCATCCAGGCTAGCAGCAGTGAAACACTAGAAATATTCAGACATGTCAGTTGCTTCATTTGATCCTCCTTCTGACAGGAACTCCATGTGAAAATATAAATCTTTACTGGATATGACTAATTTTGTAAAAGAAGTCATTTATTGGTGTCCTGACTGCATCAAAGTTCCACAAAGTTATTTGCAACCTAAAGGTCATCTACTTCATTGAGAAGTAGATGCTCAAACATTTTTTAATTGTGGTTCTGCATTTTCTCTCACTATGTTTGTTCCTTCTCTGGTGAAATAAAAACTATTGCTTACTCTGACAATTTCTAATATAGCTCTTGTTGAAATCTTCATAGCCCTGTCTTGTAATTAATAAGAATGACCCTAATGGTTTCAAAGTATTTAACCTCAGATGCCTGGAAAACATTGAGAAGATTAATGTATAAAATCATTATTCTGTTTAGTTTTTTAACCAATACAGTCTCTGATCATGTTATCCTGATTCCTAAGATTTACATTGAGCACAGAAAAAGGGGAAAAGGTGAATAAAGCAACACTCCTACACAAATGAAATAGAAGGAGAAGGATCTTTTGTCACTTAGCAAATTGAGCACTGAAGTGTGGTCACTGGGTCAAAGTCAGCTCTTGAGAAAAATCAATACCATTTACTTCCCAGGGTTTTCTCTTCTTTATCAGTCCCTAGTCTCCAATGGCAGCCAAAATCCAAGTCTGTGCTGGCTCTTCACTATGAGGAATACCCAGACACAAAAGAAAATGTTGACATTTCTTCTGTTCAACCTGACAAATCATCATTCAAACTGTGTAGCCAATGAAAATCAGAGAATGACAAGTGAAAGCTCTAGACAGTGCATGATCTCACCTATACAATTGGAGGGAAAACAGTCTCCCATCCCTTTATTTTCGCTCTAAAGCAAATTTTCTAAGAAATTATCTTGTAGAAGTTTTATTTGGACTTTGGTGTTTGTAAAGACTTATATTGTCTTGCCGATCAAGAACTACTGGGAAAAACCTAAAGCAGCAAATTCAGGAAAACATAAAGTTCAAGATGAAATAAAAAAATATTCAATGTCCTCATTTGAAAGTGTTCTGAGGAATATATATACCCTTAGATTCTCCTTGTAGTAAATTATATCTTATTCATGCAAGATTTTCAAAATTATTCTGACGATACCTGGAGCTTGACAATGGGAACGGCTATGTTGCCATGCAGAAAGATAAAGGAAATAGCTTCTAAGTAGGTTGCTTGAATGTTGAGGCTATGCACACATAGTAAAGAGGACTCTAATATATATTTATTCTCTCAACCCACCCCACACTGATGAGGAAACAGAAGGAGAAGGGGAGAAGATCAACAGAACCAACAATCCTGTCTGTAGCACATTAGTCATCGGCTCTGAAATGGTACATGAGAACTGATAATTTAAAAATGCTTGAAGTACCCAGAGCATATGACAAAACATGGCATGAGCCAGATTCTCTTTCCTGACCAAAACTGATTTGTCATTTGGTCTGTGAGAATAATAGCAAGACTATACTCACAACAGAGTGATTTTTTGACTCAGTTAGGTTCCTCATCCTCTCTTTCCCAAAGGTATACTACTGTAGCTCCCATATTATAATTTCATTATTATTAAATTTCGCTAGAATTAGTTTAAGAATATAAATTACCAGAAAAAATATAATACATGACTATTCTTACCTAAAGGACAGGTCACTCTACATGGTTTTTAATTTTTTAATTAAGTCTCCAGCCTAACTGCAGGCTGCTGTGATGACAGAACAGTCTATATTGCCCTCTGGATGTAGCTTGTGCACTTCCATAAAAACAGGGCAATTCTTCAATATCCTATGTAGGTAGATAATGCAATAATATGTATAATATGCTTATTAAAAAAAAGATATCTCATGGGAAATCTAAAAAAGACAGTATGTTTTCAAAGCTTACCAATTGATTAAGTAGGATCCTCACAGACATTATAAAAATGTAAAATCAGAAAAGAAATCTATGTACTTGTGCTTGGAATTGCATCCGCTTTTATTTTTTTATTATTACCTTGGTGACATATTAAAAGAACTTGGATCTATTTCTTTCTTTTATATTCACGACTGCCTTTATTAACAGAATGTAAAGCAGGAATATTGGAGGTGTAGTGCTTGTTTGAACACACCAAAATCTGTGCTCAAAGTGATTCCCTGTATTGTTAACTATGCAGATCATTTTTGTTTGGGAAACTGAGGAGGCTGAGTGAGGAATGGGGTTGTGCAGACACATTCCAGGCAGTGTCACTAAAAGAGTAATTTCTTCTTGGACTCATCTACAGCAAGGAAAAAGCCTCAGAGCTGCCTGTAAAATAGCAAAAGCAGACCCTTCAGTCTTTGGAATTTCATTTTTATTAGAGAGAACAATATAAAAGAAAAAAAAAGAAAGAGAAAATAAAAAATAATATAAAGAAATTTCAAATTGATGCCTAAATAATTTTAATATAATTAAAACTGATGTGAATTGCAAAGAAGACCTCACAAACTTGTAATTATACTATGGGGAAGGAAGTGAGAAAGGTATGACATTAATGCCTAATTTTTTTAGTTATTTGATTTACAGAACCAAATACTGGGATAAAAGGCCAAAATGTACATCCAAAAAGTATCATGCAGTGAGAATGAATGAATGAAGGAGAAGCAAGAATACTTCTCCTTTGGAAAGGGCATAAAGAAAGTAATATATTTTTGCATAAAATTATAAAATTTAACAGTAGGAATCTGGTTAAATTGGTGCAGGTTTTCCACATACACAGACAAGTTACAGGAGGGGAGTCTTCTCTGGATTTAAAACACTGTGTTGATAAAAGAATAAATTCTTGAATATGAAAGTCCTTTACTTGATATGCTAACAGTATCATTATAGGTAAATGTTGCTAAAAATCAACTACAGCAACAACTGAAAGGAAAATTAATAAAATAATTTTGCCAAAGAGTAAAACCATAAATCAGAAGATCAAGAATAGATGCTAAGAGTTTAGTTGACACGTGAAAGAATAGATTTATCTCTTGCTGAGCATCTGCAAGTGCTTGTATCTTTATACAATGGCTATTTTGATCATATAAGCAGTTTTTGTTCTCAGAGACTCTGCTGTGAAGTTGTCTCTTCAGCTGATAAGATGAAAATGTCATTTTCAAAATGTGGCAGATCTTACTTATGTCTGCGTAAAGGCAAATACATTTTGATTTTCTTATTAAAAAAAATAAAAAAGAAAATTTTGCTAAAATCCCTTCAGGACTTCATTAAATTTTCACCAATCCCTCAAGATATTTCTGCTATGTCATCTTGGGTTACAGGACAAGACTTATTTTGTCATCAGTACGAGTCATTTGAGTAAGAGATTCATTTAATTAATTTTAAGCGTCTCCGGTGTAGAAATATGTGAGGAATTATTCACTTTAGTTCTCTTCAATAGTCAGAGCAAATTACATAAATACAGTCAATGGAGTCCTTTCCACAAAGGATTTTTTAATATATTAGAATAAATGCCACAATTAAGCACAAAATTGTTTCTTTCCAACCTCTAGAAAGAGAACTGAGGACTACACTTTCAAATATAGACAACACTTGCCATTTAAAGTCTCATAATGTATTTTTATTAATAATGCTTGCAACGATCCAAAGTAATTGAAAAACTAATTAAAATACTATTTTTTATGTTCTTATAATATCTGCTTTTATTGTGATATACTTTCTTCTTCAGCTAATTAAGTTTTAACTTAGTTTGCTCAAGAGATTTTTAAAATAATCATATCCAGGTTTCATTCACTGCTTTCTGTAGTATGTTTTATATGTCTCAGTGTTATCTCAGGATAATACAATACGAAGAAGGAAGTCATGTTTTGTATTTCTGTTTTGCAACAAGACTGCAGTACAACCAATTAGATGTGGTGGGAATTGAGACATCCAACAGAAGAATAGTTTATGATGCTGCCTGGTTTATGATAATACCTGGTTTATGATACTAACTGGGAAGAACTCTTTGTCAAACAAGGAAGAGTATGAAAGAAGGAGCTATATGAAGGGAAGTTGAAGACCAATGATTATAGAAATTGTATTCCAGAAAGCAGAGGGCTGAGTGACAAGAGCAAGGTCAAAGGTGGTAAATGATATTTGTGAAGAGATTTGGAGACAGACCAGAAGAATTGGATGTGAATTGCCCATGAATCAACAGGCAGGAGGTAATTTGAGTATAATAAGTGTTCTGTGACAAAAGATTCAATTTATACTCAGAAAAGTATGTATCTCAATTCATATGTAGTTTTAGGTTGTTTTTTGTGAGGTCGTGTAAAGTGTTATTGTCAGACAGATGGTTTAATATTTCCATGAAAGACATTATTTCAGGAGTACTCTGAGGGTAGCATGTTGCTCCTCATTAAAAGAGACATTTCACCATAATGAGAAACATGCTTTTCTTATAAGGCCTCTGTGGGAAGTTATAGCAAGCATTAGCTAATGTTCAATAAAACCAGGGATTGTAAAAAGAAATTCTTAAGATAGACATGTACCTTGTAGCTCATGGTTAATGAGCAAATGTGGAGTTGCTCTTGCTGTTGCTTGTATCAGGTCACAGACTGTGCGCTAAGCTAACAGAACAAGCATCAAGTCCTGTCAGGCTTTGTCAGGACTTCTTTTGGCCTGTCTAGAAATTTGTTTCAGCTTGTAACAGCATTATCTTATACCCAGAGAACTGCTGTTTGTGTTGTTTTGGCTTTTCCTTTGCTTTGCACAATGGTGCAGTGTAACACTTTTTGGGATATATACGTAGACTTCTAACTAAAGGACACTAATATCAAGTGACCTTTCTGTGTAGAATGAATTGTCTTTGACCCCAGACTAAAATGCAGCTGTGGGTGAGCTGAAAGGGGAGAGCAGGCACAGGGTGACGTCAAAGGCTGGGGAAGCACAGGCACAGATTAATACTGCAGGCCCAGGATTGTAAACACTTCACCAGCAGTCAATTCCAGGTCATCAAAAGAATAAACCCACATGTCAGGTATATGTATCTTTAGAGAGAACAGACAATAAAGTACAAATATACAATATATTTAAAACACATCTTAGAAAGTAAAGTTGAATGTAAAACTAATTTACAGACAAAAAAAAAAAAAGAAGAACAAGGGGTAGAACAAGTCAATTGAGAGAAGAAACCAACTCCAAACATATTCTAAAGGGAAAGAAACAACCAACATCAGCACCGTACTGCTCCAAGCAAAGATACAGACAACTAAACCTCCCCTTTATGCAGTTTCTCCCCTGAATAAAGCCATTGGCCTTACAGGAGTGAGTGCAGCCCCTGAGGCACACATAGAGACTGGAAAGCGTATGTATGCACCATTTTAATGATATACAATTTGAACCATCTTATCATAATTATAGCTGATCTAATAACCATGTTTTATTAGACAGTTAATACTTTAGTTAGACTAAGAGTACATGATTGGCTTTGTACACATATGGTGCTCTTATTTTGGCCATAACACTTTTAAATACCACAAATTGATGGGAATACAATCAGTTCTTTCTGTAAACTGGATGCAACAAACTGGTATCATATATTAATTGTAATTCTTGCCAGTAGTTCAACTTTGTAAGACTGCAAATGCCATACAACAAAGCCCACAGTTATTCATTTCCTAAAAGAATCTAATATTTTCTGGTTTTATGTAAACCTCAAATTTTGATTTGTTTTATAACTGTGAATCATTTACTTAATAATTATCTTAAAGCATTGGATCCATACAGGAAAAGCTAAATACAGTCAGACGTTTTCTATTTAATTTGTTTTTACCAATAAGGTAAAACCAAGGTGCATAAAGAATATATGTAGGGTATACCAATAAAACTTGGAACATTTCTACAGTAGTTAGAAAGCTTTCTCTACTATGACACTCACCAAGGAAGGCTTTTACACTGGATGAACAAATTAGGTTAATGGCAAGAGATGGACAAGGCTTTTTGCACTTTCTATGCTCTCCTATTACACTGTCCATTTGCAAAAGGTGTGTGATGGAGTATGATAAGAGGTTTATAAATTAAGAAGTGCTAGAGAAAAGGTAGTTTGGAAGTAATTATTTGTTGTTTCTTACAATATAGAATCTTGGGCCTCCTCTCAGATTTCATGTTTCACTGTCTAATTAAATTGTACTACTCATTTAAAAACTGAATGAGAAATAAAATAATTTACATCAGTTCTAAAAGCAATTTGAATAATTAATTGGGGAAAAAATCTGTCAAGAACTCTCAATTTCTAAAATATCAATTTTGACTCATTGATACACTTGTAATACACATCAACAGCAGAAGTACATTCTCAAGAAAATGTGACAAAACCATTGTATATTTGCTCCATTCTTCTTGAGTTTGGCCTCAGATATGGTGATATCAGACATATCTGTTTTTAAAAATTGCTCATCCATTTAACTTTCCCTATAGTATATCGTAAGACAAAGTTTACTTTGAAAATATCAAGCATTGTTCTTACATTCCTCAATACATTGTGTTTGTCACACATAGATTTGAAATAGCTTTGTTATGCATAATTTATTTATCATTCCAATTATTGCACACCATTACTAGTAAAATTTATTATTGAAAAGGACTATCAACAAAATAACCTCAGAAATTATTTCTTTCTTTATTTATTTTTAATGGGTGTGAGATTTGTATTATTGATTTTAAAATTTATATTTTTTCATCTATTTCTGTAAAAATAAATCTATTAAGCATTAAAGTTGTGCTGCCTGTGTGTTGTCTAGTTTTTGTACCTGTTCATTGATTATAAATTTTGACAGATTGGAAGAGGTCTGAAAAGTGATAAGTTTTTAAAAATTTGATAATGTTACATAACTCTGTTGCTAACTCCAATGAAGAAGGTGCTTTGAGAACTAACTCTTTATTAGACACAAGAATTTACAAGGCAGCCAGAGGTACTCAATTATTTTAAATGCTTTGATATGAGTTTCTGACTTATTTACCAGAGAACACAACCAACCAGCTAAAAAGCCAGACTTTTTCACCTTCTACTGTTTTCCGTGCTTCAGATGAATGTCTCAACCCTTTATTGTCTCTCTAACCTTTATTGTCTCTCTACTACTTCCCTGCTCTCCAGTCTTTCAGGATACTGATTCAGGTTTTCATGGCAATTTTGGTGAGTTTTTTTGCCCCCCCCGTTTAAAAACTTCAGCATTTCAAGACTTGTAAAGATCCCTTTTCAGTCATTGAAGAAGAAAGAAAAGGAATAATTATCAAGATCAATATTTTCTTCTTCCTTTCTCTAAAAGGAAGAAGAAAACAACATACTGTAGCAGCAATCTACATAGTTTTGTCGGTATATTGGTATTTTGTTGTTACCCCAAATATTTTATAATCCTGCAGGGATTTTCAGTCATCATTTTGCAAAGTTGTTTTCTTTATTCTGTTTTTAATTAAATGGTTTTACCAATGTAGGGCAAGCATAACTCACACCAACCCACAAGTTCATTCCGATTGTTCATACACCTGCTTATATTGGATTATTTTTTGAACTGTAGTTTGGAGAAACATTTTCATACTTGCATGCTATATTTTTGTTTATTTTTGAAAGAAAATACTTTTCTTCCTAGGTTAGGCAGTGGAACATCTGATGAGGCAAAATATTGTTGTTTACACCTTGAACAGTCAGTTCCTCCAAAGTGATGGGAAAGTCTCAGAACAATCTATGTGACTTCCAGGGCTGTGAGTCCCTTGAGCTTAAGTATCTTCCTCCAACTTGGGATGGAAATCTTTCAATTTAATTAGTTATCCTATGGCTATTTCTCTATAAACTCTCCTATGCTAAATCCCTCCTGACATCTACAAACAAAACCTCACTGCCTTGGAATGAACCAAAACTGATTCCCTGTGACTGATCTCACCAATAAGCTTGTTGTTAACAAAGGCCTTTAGATCTGACAGCGGGTCTGTGCCATGGGGCCTGAGGGTAAGTGCCGTTCCCAGGTCAGGCTCCTCTGCAGTCTGCAGATGCTTCAACTAGCACTGTCTGTTTAATTAATTTCAGTCTGCTTCACCTATTTAAGCTTTTCACTTGCCTGCTGTTTTCCCTATCAATAAATATAAGTAACAGATTATAAAAACATAAGTTCTGTATAGAGCGGGATGAATCATTTATGCTAACATGATTATCCCTTTCCATCATTAAACTTGAAGTTTTGTATGCAGCATATCAAACAAATTATTTGAGTATATTGTATTCCTGATATAGTTGAGGTGTCCATACATAAGCAATACATATGATTGTAAATACGTGTTATGGTATCTCCCTCTTTATACACACAGCCATGAAAATATATTAGGATATATCCATTTATATACACACAGCTCTTATGACTAGATAGTTAAAACTTTTCCTAAATTCATTTAAGCATGATACAAAATTCAGCTCATCAGAATTTGTTAAAATCTATTTGTATTAGAAATATTTCATGTAGGTCAGGTAGACCTGGAACTCTGCTTTGTTAAAATGCTGCATAAGCAAGTAAGCATATTAATTTTAGTGTTGGTGGAGTTATACTGACCTACTGTGCCAGCAAAGCATTTGAGTGCAAATCCCACCCTTACACAAAGTGTGTTTTTCTAGGATACTTGAGCTACCATTTCCAAATCCATACTAGTATTAGAATTTTAGCCTTCAGCATCAGTAGTCCTGTCTATATAACAGTCCTACAGGTAAAGCCATGGTTTTATAAGATGGGATGAACAGGAATATAGCAACCTGTCACCACTGAAAATGAAGGTGTTGAACCAAACAGCTCTCTGTCCTTGGATGAACTTATCTGTCATCTGGGAAAAGAGTCTGGTCCTCTTGGTTGACTCAAAGAGCTGATTTAACTCAGAACTGGTTCTTTTCCTGCCTAGTCAGTTAAACAGCCCAGGGAGATGGCACAAGGGAGGAAGGGAATCTGTAGGATCACAAGAAAAGGCAGAGGAGGAGAGGCGAAGGCAAAGAGGGACAAGGGAGTAGAACTGTCCTTTCTCAATGTAGTGGATGATGAGACCAACAGAGCTGAATATAGAAGGACAACTTGGGTGTTTTGAATGATCATAGCTCAGCAAGTGGATACAGGAGATACAGAAGGGTATTGAAGAGTGACAGTGACCAGAAGACCTGGTGAACATAATTAAGTGAAGCAATATTGGCTGATTTTGAATAAGCCCTTTTTTGTATTACCTTTTGTTTGACTTCAAAAGTGTAAACACATTAATATTAGTTATGATAGCCCATTAGCCTTTTTGAGAGGATAATGCTGCGTCCCTTGTCGTGGAACTTATAGTCACTATATTCTCATCAACAGTCTTCTGAATATAATGAAATAGTGTAGAAAATAACAGGAAAAGTGATGGTGCTACTAAAATATGAAAGCATGGGAAGCTATAAAACTACTTTTCATTACTTCCTCACAGTGTTGCATGATGTGGGAAAACTATGCAGCTTTCTGTGAATATCTGTTTTCTGTGTTAGAGCGGTGATGTTCATTGAGTATGAGGTAGGACACAGCTCTTGAAAATGACACCCAAGGCTAAAGACAGGAAGAAATTCTGAGTAAATGGATCTGTGACTAAGGGAGTCTGACAGCTCTTTTTTTCCGCTCAAGGCATAAAAACTTTCCAGACAGGGACATGTTTTTTAACTCAGAGTTTACTAGAATAAGATTTTTTTTTCTCAAAAAAAAAAAAAAGTAATTAAAACATTTATCTAGTAAGTGTGATAAATTTTGGTCATATAAGTGAAGAAAAGCACATATGATCAACCTCATGTCCTTCTTTTTTCCCTGAACATTAACTTCTTTCAGTTTTTACCTGCAAAAAGGTATTCTAGACCTTAAGGTCTAGAATAAAAACCTCATAGTTTCTAAATGTCGATAATATCTTTTAGTTAGAAATTACACCACACCAAAAGTGTGACCTGTCTTAGAAATCTCAGTAAACAAAAAATTATAGCTTTAAAATAAGTGCTGAAACTTAGCTCTAAACCAGCTTTCCTCAAATGATAGACAGTTCAAATTATCCATTTTAATTTTCATTTAATAACTTTTATTTAATAGCATTTTGGCAGAAAAATAATATTTTAATTAACTTTCTTGTTAATACTAACCAATATTTCCAGCATGCATGGATCGTCCTGTTCTCATAACTTTTCACTGTTTCTAAGCCCAAAGCAGGTGACAAGCACTGCAGAAATAGCTACTCATAGCAAGCAAGCTGCTCTCCAGCAGTCATACTTTTTTCAGCTGTTGGCTATATAAGCACCATTTTACTCTAATTTGTCAGAGCAACAGAAGAGTCCCAATTATCCAAGGGATTAAAAGAATGTGCAATACACTACATTGTTATTTGCATATTCTAAGTAAACCTACTGTCATATTTCTACAAGTTCTTTCAAATTAATAAAACATCATAGCACGAGAGGTACATTCATCTACAGTTGATGGGCAGTGATGAGATGACAAGCAGTAGTGAAATAGTTAAAAATGTTGTCATTTAAATTAATCT
Organism: Euphonia xanthogaster; assembly: GCA_034509185.1. Taxonomy (NCBI): domain Eukaryota; kingdom Metazoa; phylum Chordata; class Aves; order Passeriformes; family Fringillidae; genus Euphonia; species Euphonia xanthogaster. The sequence continues at coordinate 18,274,329 of JAYDZK010000056.1, read as the reverse complement.
TCAAAGTTAACTCCTCCAATTAAGATGAGTGGAAGATGTCTAGAAATATCTTAGTGCTATTTTTTCAATCTTTACTAATTGCCATAAAGACAAAAGTACAGGCATTTGCATTATTAAGGCTTTCTTTTCACCTAAATGTAATTAAAATGAATAACCAAGCTTTGAATCTTGGAATACATCATAAGGAAAAGTTTAAGGACACCTTCTTTTCCAGTAATAGCTTCCTGTGGTCCAGTAAAATAATTTACCATGAAAACCTTCCAAGCTCTCCACCATTTATGTGTGACTCTTGAAAGGCTTATATTTGAATAAACACCCACAACATTTCAACTAGGGAAAAATAAGCACATAGTACGAGAGATAAAGAATTTTGTTCCAGTTCCTCCATATGGGGCCTCTGCAGTGCAGTCTGTATGTGACTCTCACAAGATGTCTCAGAAATTCACACAGCTGGTGCGGAATTTGGCAGCTTGCTAGCTGCGTGGTACATATTTCTGGGAATGTCTGGCATTTCTCACTGCCTCCTAAATTGATACAGGGTGCTGCATGAGGTCCTGATTTCAAAGCCTGTTGTGCCCTGACGCTGACTGGCATGGGAGGCAGCTATTCCCCAAAAGTGCTGGGCAGGTTCTTCAGCCGGTGCCCAGCTTGCACATTTGGAAGCTAAACCTTTGCTTACAGCATAGGTTAAGCAGCTGGTGGTTTGTATTTGGTCTCGTTTTGCTTTTTCTGAGGTGCATGTTAGACTGCTAGGAAGCCAAAAGAATGAAATATAATTTGAATTCTGAATTTTGTATTCATGAGCACACTAAAGGCAAGCCCTTACTGAATGCAGAGACTGAGAACCAGGATGCACTTCTCTATTCTCACCAGAGACAGATTTAGCTCAGTCTGGAGAGGAATCTAGATCCAAAGTAACATTTAAACAGTCATATGACTCTAACAAGTGTCACTAATAATGTGGCAGTACAGACAAATTGCAAGAGCTTTAGATTTCCTGCAGATCTGAGTTGCTCCAGAGGCCTGAATGAAATACAGTGCAAGAGAGAAATGATGTAAATTTGTAAAGCTATGACTGGATGAAAGCATGAGATGAAGGCCACATAGAAGCACTAAAAAGAGAAGCATCAGTATTTGCACCTACAGCAAGGGATATTTTCTTTAATAAATGTCTATGCATGCAAAGTAAGTAAAAAACTCTGAAAACAAAAGACTTGTATCTGAAATACAGTCTCAAAATGAATGCCTGGCATTAAGCCCATTCAGTAAAAGATTCACTTTGTAAAAGATTCACTTTGTATCTTAGGAATGTCTGCATTTTATCTCACTTTGACCACCCAAGTGGGATTTGCTGTATGGTAGACATCAAAGTTGTTTAAATTGTCAGTGGAGAAAGATAGCCACCTTAACCTGGGCAGGGTCTCCTCAGAGGAGATAAAGCCTCCTTTGGAGGTATTATCATTCTCCATACACAGAAAAGAGCCTGAATGGCCATCTTACATCACAAGCTTAGCAGCTAGGTAGCTGGATCTGGCTAAGCTGAATCCCACTGTAAACTCATGCAGTTCCACTCCCTCAGCCTTCTACGTGGTTAAGGAGAAGCTACAGCTGTGGATTTATTTATTTATTCTTCAGCATTGGTGGGATCTTGACTAAATATGACTTTCCAGCAGGTTTATTGACTAAAGATGAGTCAAGGGGGAGGAGATTTTAATTTCTACTGATATTCTACCAAAGAAAATCTGCTATCTCCTCTTTCCACAACACCAAACTTGGAGGTGTATATCTGATTCACATAAACTTTCTGAATGACTCAGGACTCATCCTAAAATCACAAGATATTCCTCATGCAGAACCCTTTTCTAAAAATAATGTTGCACTTTTCTCTTTTCTTCCTCCTCCTCTATCAGTGGTGAAAGATCTTGTTATCTTAATTCTTCTTTATCTGCAATTTATGTAAGAGGTAGTTTGTAAAGCTTTCAACATTTCTCCATGCTGAAACTGGACCAAATTTTTCATGTTGGCTGTACTCATTGTTCTCTTTCTCCTAGTAAGAAAACGTACTGGCTCACAAAAGTAAACTGTTCTATTGTCATCTAGCTTGTTCATCTATTTCTCTCTGTTTCTCTTATTAAAACAAGACTGTATTTATGCTATATTTTATTGTGTTCAACTGTGTGACTCTTCTGAGTTATACAAGGCTTAGAGGATTACAAATTTTATTGTATTTTTGTTTATATATTTTTTATCTGCTGCTCTATTTAGCAGCTGCATCATTTAGTATTTAGCTCCAGTTAGCATGCTCAAGTTTGAAACAGAATGTTATATTTACTTAAATTGCTATTAGAGGATCTTTTAGACATCATTTTCAAATTGTTCTGTCAGACTCTGTCAATGACTTAGATATCTTCATTGCAGAAACAGTATTTCTTCATAATTTTTCTGTTAGATTTTCTTCCATTGTATTTGGAAATTTTTTCTCTGCCAGCAATTATTAGTTTTAGTAAAAGACTTTGCTCTTTCCTACAATTTGACATTGCAGCAACTTGTTTTCCCACTATTCTATTTTTCTCTTTAATTTTGTATGTTGAAGATTAAAAAAAAATAGTTACTATTTTATTTTTTCCCTTTAAGAATGTAATGCCAGAGTGAAGTGCTATGATAATTCATTGCCTTTTTTTCATCTTTCTAAACCTGTTAAGAGAAGGAGCTATGTCCAGTGGTTAAGCAGCAGCAATTACAAGTGAGAAACTGGCAATTCAGTGCCTCTCTCTGGCATGGAGTTTCTAAGTAGACACAAGCAGGCTGCATCAGCATTACATGAATGATGGAGTAATAGAGTCATACAAGAAAGGTAGATACAGAACCAAAAATGGACCAATTTTATTCAAGTGGAGATACCCATTGCATTTATATTTGCATATAACATCACAATAAGTGTCTGTCCGTGTAAGTGTCTGTCTCAGCAAGATAAAATGGCATGGAGTTATTTAAAAAAAAATTCATTTGCTCTTTCTATGAAATTTACATGTTACCTAAGAGATACTTTTTTCACAAGGAATATATGAAATAAAGAGATAGGCATATTTTTGACACTGCTAGTTGCTATGCATGGAAGTGGACTTTTTCATCTTCTTCTCTTAATTCCTGGAGAATAAAAAAAGATTTACTTCTTCTTTTCAGCCTGAAGTGGTTGCTGCCATCTAAAGCTAATTTCATAAGTGCTTCTATTGAGGACATTTTCTGCTCTCTACCAGAAAAAAAAGGAAACATTTTAGTATAAGTGTATTATCTTATTTTCATTCTTCTTCCCCTTGTTCTTCTCACAGAGATTAAGAGTATAAAGTTCATAGGGATCATTAGTTCATATCATCTGACTCCTATATGTGCCCATTAACCCCTGGATTCCTCCCAGCAGCATTATTGACTGAAGTACATCTTGCCTAATTTAGACCATGCCTAATTCAAAGTCACCTCTTTGTGCCTCATCATAAGACAAAGTTCCTGGACAGACAAGTTCTTAAACTCTCAATTTTTTTCAGTAATTCTCCAGATTTTACAATATTCTTTTAAAATATGGATGCTATATCTCTGCCTTGTGCCATATACTTATCACACTGACAAAAGAAGTACTGCAGAAAGGATTCATTGCACTTAACTGAGATATCCACTCCACAGACACCTACAACTGAGGTTTTCAGGATCCCTTTACAGGCAACTGAAAGAAACAGGCACTTTCAAGGCATGTAGCTTTTAGCCTATTTTAAATGCCTATCTTAGACAAGATGAATACTTCATCATACTTCACTAATAGGCTGCAGAACTCTTTCAGACTTTGGATGTTTGGTACTCATTGCCACTCTGTTTATGCACTGCAAGTGTATTACCTTTTTTATCCACTACTACTAATGAAGGCTCTTATTGAGTTGCTTAACTAAAGGGTCTCCTAAATTGTTACAGAATCATGAGTTTCTGATATTTTTTTTCTATTTCTATAGTAATTGTTACATTCCTTGTACCAAAATGTATTCAGTGATATTTTTTGTAGCACAGTGGAGGCTGGAAAGCTTAAACTTGTCTTTGGCTAGGTCAAAGCACCAGAAAAAGTTATTTGAATAGAGAACTGCTGCTTTTTTCCCATGAAGTACCTAGTTGCTTACAAACAAGGTGAGCCATCCTGTTTTGATTTTGTTTAGTATATTTTTTAGTAAAATAATATTTGCATAGAACAACCTAAAATACATACCAGCTAAATTTTGGAAACTTCAGAACTAAGAAATTACTAGAATTATTGAGACATAAGGATAAATTAAACAAACTTTCATTCTCTCTTCCAACCCTATAAATCTGCAATTTTATTAATTGAAATATTTTTTTTATAACTCAAGCTTTTTAGATTTTCAGCAGAAAAATTTTAGAGGCATTCTTCTATAGCAAGAATTCCATTTTTCAAAAGACATTGGCACATACATTCAGTCACAACATAGCATAAAAATTCAAATTTTTCTCTTTATCACTGTCTTTAGTGCTTCAGTATAATTATTTGAAAGGGTAAAATTATAAAAATAAAATTAATCAAATTTATAAGATTTACCGAAAAAAGAATTTTAGAGTATTCAACAGAGAAGTGATAAAAGTACTCTAATTTCTTTGTGGTCATTCAAAATCCCATACTAATGTTTGTAAAAGGAATTGAATAGCCCATAGAAGATAATAGAAGGCAGTGAATGGATAAAAACATTGGTTAACAGACAGAAAAGACTGATTGTAGGCTAGTAATTTTCCACAATGAAGGAAGGCAACCTGTGCAGTATGTGAGCAGACTCTACTGGAAACCATGCTGCATCTTCACAAGTAATCTACAAGAATGAAATTTAAAAATTTTAAAAATTATTTTAGTCTATTCAAGCAGTGTAAATAAGAGGACTGTCTGTAAGAACTGCAGGCAAATTTGGTATCTGAGCTTGACCAGTTGAAATCCACTGTAACTGAACATAAAGTGAAATTCGTAAAAAATGACCTTAACCTGATGACCTGTAAGAGTGTTGTGAACCTGCAGTAGACAATTTTAGGAAAATTACAGATAAGTCCTATATGAAGACCAAAAAGCAAGTAGCAGGATACTGACCTGTGAATAAAGAACTACATTTATACATCCATACATCCATAGCGCTGGCATCAGAGGACTCACTAAATACACAAGGACGCCAAGCTGGGAAATGGGAAATCTGTCATGTCTCAGGAAATGTAAGTGACATTTTCCTCTCTCCCATTAAAAGAATGGGAGCTAAAGTTCATAAACAGGTTTTTGAAAGCAAAGAGAAAAATAATTCATCTCAAACTACCATGTAAAGACGAAAAACTCCCCGATGAAAAGCAATGAGGTTGCTGAATGCTTGCACACCTTCAAGAATATGCTGGACAAGCCCATGAAAGCAAAATAAGTCATGTTGTTTACAATGACTCTGTCTTATGTTATCAAAAAATTATTGAACCACCAATTACCAGAAAAAGGAAAATTAGTAAGAAGAATGCTACTACATATTGTGCCTGCTCTGATATTTTCTTCTAAACCTTCATGAACAGGCACAATCAAGTGTTGTGTTTGATGAAACTTGCAGCCCCTGCAGTCTTCAAAAATCCAACATATAACTTCAGAATTATATGCACAATATGCTTTAAAACAGAATACAAAATTTTATAACATGATTGTGCCATTGCATTTTTAAAGAATGATTTTAAGAAATTATGCAAGAAAATCTACCATAAGTAGTTTGATAGCTTTATTGTGTCTTATTGCGACTGAGGTGATTTTCTAAATGTTTATGGTAAGGATTGTGTTGTAATCAGCAGCCGTAGTTCTGTAAGTCCATCATACAGATAAATTGCATTTGTTAAAGTAATGGACAACAGAAATAAATGAATAGAAAAATCAAAGACATAGTTGAAAGGTCTGCAGAAACATTTGATATAGAATTTAAATGGCTGCTGAAGCTGCTAACATTCAAATTGGAAAAGGATAGAAAGCCAATGTCTATTTATGAAATAGGACAATGATGAACTTTATAATTGTATATACATATATTGAAATTCCCTACACTAGATAAACTATTTTGAATGCATTTGTTACAATTCCAAGTATTTTAAGTTGTGAAGAGAATGATATATGGAAAAAAGCATGGTACAATGCTTGATACTGAGATCCTGTGTTGCATCTGCATGCATAATAAGATAGCAAAAATGCCCATATTAGATGACGAGGGTGAGTGAATCAGTCTATGGAAATGGAGCAGCACAATTGTATATAAATGCAGATTCAGGACAAAAATAGTCTAAGGACAAGAACAGATAAGTAATGTCACATTCTTCTCCTATGTGAATCTCTTATGGGTCATGATTATTTTGCTAAAATTGTGTAATCAGGAAATCTGACTGTATAATCTGATATCTCCAAATTCTGAAATTGCTGCCCAAAGACTGTTTATGTGCCATAATCAGCAAGTGTTGTCTTTCTGTTCCAAGAATTCTGAAAGGAAACCATTGCTTCATTCTCTACTATAAGCTCTTCATAGCTGCTACTTTGCTGTCCAATGGATAGTTACAGTTTTTTCTTTTTCTTTTTTTTTTACAGTTATTTATTTGTGGCAACTCTAAATATTCTAGAGGTAATTAAACAGCTTAAGAGTGTCTTTTTTCAGGGAGAAAACACTATTATTATTTTAAACCTTATTAAAATATACCCAAATAAATAAGATCGGAAGAGCGT
>JAYDZK010000056.1:18250940-18267547 GCA_034509185.1 Euphonia xanthogaster | reverse complement strand
TTATAAGTATAGAAAGAGGTTAAAGGACTATGTGGTATGGGGAAATCAGATAATTATCTTTCACTGACATTCAGTGAGAACTGCGTGCTTAACTCTGGTTCATGTCACTGCACCAAGCTTATATTAAGGGTAGCCATGAGGAAAAACTTTCTGATGATTTAGGCAGTGAAACACTGCAAAAGACTGCAGAACTGCTGGAGCAGACTGCTGGCCTTTATTGTTGGAAGTTGCACAAACATCTGTCTCCATTGACCTAAGATGATCCTGTATTGAGACATAAGGATAAATTAAACAAACTTCCATTGTCTCTTCCAACCCTACAAATCTGCAATTTTATTCATTGATTTTTTTTTTTATAACTGAAGCTTTTTAGGTTGAGGGTTGAGAAAGAAACTTATACTGAAGTAAAGATAATACAGGGCAAAGTTTATAAATAAGAATTATATTACAGAACATGGTATAGAAGAAAAAAATACTAACTGAAATTTTTTGAAATAGTTCAGTATGTCAATGATCAGTAGAACTATTTTAAATTTTGATAAAATAGTAAAATGTTATTTAGCTTATGGCTATATCACCTTATACCAGTGATATGCCAAATATGGGGTGATTGCTCTTCAGATATTCATCTCTTCCAAATGGAGAAGGGGTGTTTCAATTAAATGAATCTGAATGAAACATCAGAAAGTGTTTTAACTGAAACTAAAGACACTGAGAGAATTATTTATAATACAACTATATTGTAAAATTAAAAATCTGTACATAGACTTTCTTTTGTTGTGAATAAAAACTCTGGTGAATTAAAATGGCATTATTGTATTGAATTAAATGATGCTTTTGTTGCAGGTTTCTACTGAGAATATTGAATATTCTGTTGAATATTTCCTGCTATATTATCTTTGGTGAAAGCTGTGATAATCAAAGATATTTATATCATATCTTTCTGCACTAGAGGAGATGGATGGTTACTAAAACATTTTTGCAGCTATCTTTCATATCTGAAATATGTAAGAACAGCCATATATATATATATATATGAGTGCTAATTTAATAACCTGGACAACAGGAACAATAATAATTGCTTTATAACACTATCACTATCATGGCAGCTATATGACCATCACCACACTGGGTGCCTGTAGAGTCCATATTAACCACATAGGATCTGGGAAACTGGACGTGATTCCCTTCTGATCACCATATTAATGAAGTAAGAAATTTGATGAAAGCAGATGAGCACATCAGTGATGGAATCAGAATTGGCTTGAACACGCAGAAATATAACACCACTTTTGCTGTCTGAAAGACTGTTATGATTGAGTCAAGTTTATGAACTAAATGTCCTCAATGGACTTCCACAGGAATAGTCCATAGACTATGGAAATTATATTTGTGTGTATCAAAAGACAGGAAAGGTGGTGGATATTGGGAAGTGTGGAACCTGACATGACATAAATGATATGGAATAAGGGATGGATATTGTCCTGCTTTCATCCAGGACATAGTTCATTTTCTTCATAGTAGCTGGCAAAGTGCTGTGTTTTGAATTCAGTATGATAATAACGTTGATATTTTGACTGTTGCTGAGTAGAGGTGACCCTAAGTCAACAGGGCTTTTCAGTGTCTCATGTTCTGTCAGTGAGCAGGCACACAAGAGCCTGGGAGAGACCATGGCCAGGACGGCTGGCCCAAACTGGCCAAAGGAATATTCCACACCACAGGCTACTATGCCCAGTGCATAAACTGGGTGTGGAGTTTGCTGAGAGGGACTGATCATTGCTGGGGAACGGAATGGGCATCAGTCAGCAGATGAGGAGCAAATGTATTGTGCATCACTTGTTTCTTGGGTTTTAGTCCTCTCTCCCTTTCCTTTTCTATTACTATTAATATTAATAGTTGTATTTTTATATTTTATTTTGATCAATTATTAAACTCTTCATACCTTAACCCAAGATTTTTTACCTTTTTTTTTTTCTTATTCTCCCTAGTCCACCAGGGACAGGGTTGGAAGAGTGAGTAAGTGACTGAGTGATACTTAGTTGCTGGCTGGGGTTAAACCATGGCACCTGGATGACTCATAACTGATGTTCTTCTACATTTAAAAAGGATTAGTAAAGAGAGATTCAACAAAGCAGGTACATCAAAATGGCAAAAAAAAAAAAATTACAAAAGTAAACTATTAATAGAAAAAGTCCATCTGTGTGATTCATGGTATGAAAGTCATTATAAAACACTTTATGACAGTGTTTCAATGATACACAATTAAAAAAACATTTTCAAGAATGCTGGAGAATATTTACTAAGGCTAAATTTTTTTTTTTTTGCATCTCCTTAGATCTGCCTTCACTTGTAAAATATGAACACATGAAAATTGATAAAGTATATATGTTTAGGGGTCATAATGGAATCCACAAGTAGTGAATTTCTGTGAAGTAGTCTTTCAAAATTAAGGACAAACAAGCTGGTAGAAACAAATCCATCACAAGCTGGTAGAAACAAAGAAAAGAGAAAGAGAAAAAAAGAAGAGAAGAAAATAAGAGGAAAGAGAGAAAACAGATACGAAAAAATAAAAACTTTTAAAATTACATATAGTTGTGAAGTATGCATCAGAATCTGTGACCACTAGTTTATGAAAAATACTTCAGAATATTACTTGTTTTACAAAATAATTATCAGAATAATTCAAAATTAAGATGCCCTTCACTTTAGGGCATCTCTCTTTGAGAATCACATAGTTAATTTAGAACAAAGTATTGTGATTTTTGTGTGCAGAGGTGTTCTGACCCTTTTGCCTTCCCTTGATCCTGTTTCTGAGGAGAAAATAGCTTAGCAGGAATTGTGACCAGAGCATCTTCAGACTGCCTGAAGCCTTGCTAGCATCATCATCTAAGAGAATAGTTTCTTCCGATTCATCACTGGAATTGCTCTGAAGCACTTTGATAAAGATTATTATTTTGAATTTGAAAGAGTGATGACCAAGCTATGTTGTCAGTGAGATATTTGTCTCTTATAAAACCTACATTATCAACTTTATATTAGAATAAGATACATAAAATATTAAACAGAAAATATTTTAGATGCGTATGTATGTGTGTGTGTATTTACAAATGGATTTATAGACATTACACTAAAAGATTTAATATATGACCACTAAATATAAAAACCAACTTTAAAATATAACTAAGATAGCCAAATACCACTGACTAACTTAATCCCCTGGTTGCTTCAGGCAATTTTACTCAAACTATGTACCAAATTGAAAGCATTTATCTGACTTAGAGGTTTAAAGTATAATTGTTTAAAAAGTCACTAATAGGCTGAGAAAAAAAGCTGACATAAACAAGGTTTTGAAAACTTGAAATTATGTGACAATTTAAATGCCTTTCAACACTTACAAACTCTTGGAACTTGGCTTTCAATGCCTTGAAAAAAATTAGCAATGGTAAAAGTTTCTATTGTTTTTATTCCTTTAATACTGAAACTGCAATTATAACTCATATCAAATTTCATCAACCACATTATAAAAAAGAATCTATATTGGAGTATGGTTATGATAGGATATATGAGGTTGCTTTGTAGAGTTTCATTATTTCAGCATTTACTGTTACCTTGAAAAAAACTTGGAATTGCAAAATGTCTGTTCTTTGCAGAATTCTAAATTTGACTCTATTTCCTCTATTCTTAAAAGCCATCTCAGTAAAGACTATTTTAAATCTTTTACTTCCCAGAGTTTCCTGATAGATCATAGACTATTTTGCTTTTTTAGCCATTTATACTTTCCAAAATACAACACCTTTGTGAGAAGTGCTCCTGTTGGTGCCTCCTTGCAGTTGTTTAGACCCCTATAAGGGACAGTCATGTCTCCAATATTTATATGTGATTATATAAAAGTCACTTTTTGACTTCCTGTACTCTTTTCTTTTATGCAATATAAATAAGTCAAGTCACGTAAAGCATGTATAACAACTGGAGAAGAGAAATTCAGAAGGAATGTGACACATTCTTAATTGTCTGTAACAGGCTAATTAGAAGGTCCTGATAAGAGGTATTGTTTTTCCCATCTATTCTGAGTAGTGTTAATATTCTAGCTAGAAACACTAGCTAATTCTTGTATTAGTATGTCCAGCAACAGCAGAATTAGTGTCCTGGGCTCTATCAAGCTGCAGACATCTCCAGAAGAATCAAAACCAATATAAATCACTTCTGAAACTTTTAAGAAAGCCAAGGACGAGATGCTCTGATGACTCTTTTCAAGCTTGGAACTGAGAAATTCTTGGCTCAAAATGTTCAAAATGCTGACTTTTAGCCAAGTCCTGCACAGTAAGTTTACTTTTTGGCATGCTATAATCAACTCAGAAAAAGTACAAGGTCAACATAAAGAAAATGTTGTGATAAAACAAGGGCAGGAAAAATGAACAGTTAGGACATGAGAAAAAAATCTGTAGAGTTCAAGATGTGGTGGATATTTTATCCTTAGATGAAGAGACCTAATGTTTGAAAAGCCTTTATTTTATCAAATTTACAGATTGCAATTTGTGAAATACTGGATTTTTATGTTCGCAGCTGTGTGAATACAAATATTCCCCAGGATTTGAATTAAAATGATGCTGATTTTCAATGCTATATTTCAATAAGTTTCAATTTCTTGATACCACAATGTCAGCAGACATCAGAAGTGCTAATATGTTTAGTCTAAAATCAAGCACATAAGAAATACCTGATCCCTGACAAGGCAGAAAAGCTCAAGCAACAAAGTCCAGAACAGAACTGGGACAGTAATTTGCTGCTGCTTAAAGTAAGTGAATAGAAAGGATCCTATATTCTGAATTAAATGGACCTATCAGAAAAAAATTTGAAATTTAATGATAATTGTACTACTCAAAGAAATAGGGACAAAATTGTGTAAGATTGAAAAATTGTGGACTGTATGATTTAAATATCTTAAAATATGATCCAAACATAATTTAATTAACAACTACTCCCTTACTTGAAATTACTACAGCAATGGAATCCTAGAAACTAGTGTTTGAAATAAAAGAAATTTGTTGTGTTGTCATTATTATTATTATTATTATTATTATTATTATTATTATTTATTTATTTATTTATTTATTTATTTATTTATTTATTTATTTTGAGTAAAGCATTATTAGACAGCAAAAACTCCAAACCCTAGTATTATTTTATTGGTTTTAAAAAGACATATCTGATGTTAAAAGACATATCTTGTGTTAAAAATTCACCACAATATTAATATAACTCTCAGTTGTAGTGCTATCATATTTTTTATTTTGGGAATACACATAAAGGATGTATGTACTTCATGAATATTTTTAAATTTCATGTAAATGGGAAAGCCATGTTCCAAACTCTAGTTACATGGTTTATTTTTTAGATATATTCCTAAGGATTGGTCTATGAATTTGATTTCAGAAATATGTATGGTCATAGAGTTATGAGTATTATCAGTTAAATTTTAAGTCTTCCATCATATCTTAAAAGCAAGAGCTTTAAGGCATTTGGATAGCCACATCCAGAGGGTAGTTATCAACAACTCCATGTCCAGATGAACCCCTAAGATGTCCATATTGTGGCCAGCACTGTTTAATGTCTTCAACAGTGAAACAGACATTGTGATTGAGTACAGTCTCAGAAAGACTGCAGATAACACCCAGGTGAGTGATGCAGTTGACATGCCTGAGGGATAGGATTCCACCCAGAAGGACCCCAACAGCCTTGTGACATTGACCTGTGGGAACATCATGAGGTTCAACAAGGCCAAGTGCAAGGTGCCTCACCTGGGTCAGGACAACCCCCCATTACCAGCACAGGCTGGGGGTGAAGGGACTGAGAACAGCCCTGCTGAGAAGAACCTGGGGGTGCTGGTGGATGAGAGGCTGCACACAACCTGGCCATGTGCACTTGCAGAACAGAAAGCCAGCTGGGTCCTGGGCTGCATCCAAAGCAGTGTGGCCAGCAGGGCGAGGACTCTGCTCCTCTGTTCTGTTTTTGCGAGACCCCACCTGCAGTGCTGCATCCAGCTCTGGGGTCTTCGGAACAGGAAACCACAGCTCTGTTGGAGCAGATCCAAAGGAAGGCCACAAAACCCATCAGAGACCTGGAACACGTCTCCTCTGAAGCAAGGCTGAAGGAATGGGGGATGTTCAGACTGGAGAAGGCTCTGGGTAGACCTTATCACAGCTTTTTAGTACTTAGAGGGGGCTTGTGAGACAGATGAAGACAAACTCATCTTAGGCCCTCTTTTTAGCAGGGCCTAATTGTGATTGGACAAGGGGCAATGGCTTTACACAGAGAGAGGGTATATCTAGATAAGATATAAAGATGAAATTTTTATGATGAAGGTGGTGAAACATTGGAGCTTGTTGCCTAGGATATTGTAGAAGTTCCATCCCCAGAAACATTCAAGGTCATGTCCAATGGGGCACTGAGCAACCTGGTCTAGTTGAATACATCTCTGCTCACTGCACAGAGGCACATTGGACTTGGTGGTCCTTAAAAATCTCTTCCAACCCAAGCTAGTCTATGATTTTATGGTTCCATAATTCTATGACTAACTTCTAAAATATAAAAAAGTGTATAGAGATGTGACCATGATTTCATTTTTCTTATTATTTAATGAGTTTCCATTTGACACAATTAGTGTTGATAAAGGATGGCATAGTGCTAACACTGTCAAAGTGGAAATATAGTCTTCTTTAAAGCTGGCTTTAATTAAAACACTTAATTCAAATAAAAACCTGGCCTAAGTATGGATGCTTATAACAGACAGGATGACTATTGGCCTGACTCATTCAGTCTTGCATCTACATATAACCTCACAGGTGTTCTCAGCTTTCACAGAGTGCCTGATCTACACACAAATGCAGAGAAATGACTAGAATTTGAGAAGGAGGAGCTACTCCTGATATCTTGAGGAAGATGCATTTCAGCAGATGTTTATAAAAGAAATGGTACTACATTCTTCACTCATTTTTGCAAAAGCATTTTCAAACATAAACAGAAAAGCAGATGTAATTAAATTCATATTTAGTGTTATACCTCTCCCAGGCAATATGAGAACAGAGAAGTAACTGACCTTCTTTGATATATCACAGCTCACACTTCTTGCCTCCTTGCAAGTCAAGAAGACTTGGGTTGTATGTTCTTTTTCTCCAGTATTTTCCTAATGTTAGTGTGTAACTTCACTGTGATGATTGTGAGGCCACTGTGCCTCAAACAATACTGAAAGTGAAGAAAATTAATATCTGTTCCCAAGTCTTGAGGTGGATGCTAAAATGAGCCAAATCTGTTCAAGGAAAGAAGAAAAAACATTAAATATGCATAAGAATGAACAAATGCACAAGTTCAGCATTGGATGACTGTCTTGTACCATCCTTATCCCAGGATTTTTCAGTCTGTATGTCATGTTAGGACATGATAGGAAGATACATGTAATAAGTACAGATTGCATCAGTGGAAAAACTTTTAAATGGCATATATTTAAATTATTATTTATGGATCACTCTATTTCTTGTCTAACTTAATAAGTATTTGTTTTGGGTACTGAAATCAAATAGACTTTTGGGACAATATTAATGTTTTCTTCTGAAATATACCAATGGGTACAACTGATATCTGAACATTAGCTTTCTTATCAGCAGGTACTGAAGAGATTTTCCTTGTTATTTATCTCTTCCATTATGTACAAATTTCTTACTGAAATCAAAATAAGTACCTACTACACAGGAGTGACAAAATTTAGCCCCGTGTTTGTAAATATAGGTCATTTTTTAGAGGCAGGACTTAAAGGCAGCAAAATTTGCTATTTTAATGAGTCATTTGACAACACAGGGCTCGGTAAAGCAATTAACAACATATGAAGCATAGAAAAAAATGCACACAATTAGGAAGACAAACAATAGAATAAAGACTATCTCCTCTGAAGAAAAGCAAGCTGCCATTTCCTTGCTACCTGAGTTTGGTTCATTACTGAAGGGAGTGCCAAAGATCTCCCTAATGAAGGAAAATCATCAGACCGTAAGGAAAAGATATAATACTACATCTGCTCCATCATGGATGAGAGCTGTAATTCTTTTAAACTTAAAGGTTTAGCTTGAACCAAAATATTTACTTTCACTCTATCTAGAAAACATAATCCTACCCCTTTCTTAAAAGCCTGGGTGAAATTTAGCAGACTAAGCACACTTTAGCTTGGTAATGCTTTAGAAAGACGAAATCCAAATTAAGAGAGAGAAATCAAAATCACAGGATGAATATAACATCATAACATTCTGTTTGCTATAATTTATTCCACAACAAACTGGAGTCCAATCCAGATTGTTCTGTAGTGAGTTCCTACTTCAACAAAATTTAGATCAGTTCCTTCTGACAAAACAGTCTTGCAGCCACAATATATTTAGGTGTGCCCCTCTACTTTTCATGTCCTCGTATTATACATTTTCTCTATTTTATAATTTAGTAAAAGAATATTTTACAGTAGTATGCACCCCAAACCTGTGTTCAATGGACTATCTTTATGATTTGTAGATTCAGTGATGGACTCTGAAAATGGTGCTCTCTCTTTTTTTTTAAGCATTTCCTGTGAGGGATAACATCTCTGATAGTAAAGTATGCTAATGGAGCACTAAGTATTGACTAAATTAATATTTCTGATTAATTAATTTAGTTTCAAAATGTTACTCTTCTGCTCACTTTCTGGGCCACCTTATACCATGAACTGGGTTGTTGGTGTTAGAAAGATTGTATACACAACATAGAAAAATAGAATATTTTTGTAGTTGTGACCTGATCATATAAGATTTTTTTAGTAAAAAAGTTTTAATTGAATTAGATATGAATACTTCCTTAAATTTCAGTGCAGGACAAATTCATACCAACACTAAAATTTTCTTCCATAAAAATGAAATTTTAAACTTCTTGAACTATGAATATGCTGTAAAAATAGAATGACACGTGTTTTTATCACCTTTAAAATATTTTCTTCATTATTAAATGCCTATAGAAGATGACTGTTTTATTTTTCTTGTTATTTTTAATTTTTTCCCCCTAAAGAATAGATTCAGCTTGGAAGTTTATCTTAAATGTTGAATTTTATCCTTTTTAATTAGAGGACATAAACAATTGCCTCTTTTGTTTTTGCAGTTCTTTGAACTGCCTTTGAATCAAGATCAGAGACTACAATAAAAGAACTTCCTACTGTACAGTTTTATATCATTCCATGTGAGATACTTAACATGTTGAAAAACTTAATATTATGCAATATTTCTTGCACTAAAAAGAGACAAATGTAAAAGATTGCTGTCACTTCTTTTCATGTACTTTGCTGGAGGAAAAATAAATTTTCAGGAACAAACATAATTTACAAAAATAATGATTTGAAGAAGGGAAAACATTATTATTTTATTGTTTCTTCTCATTGCTCAAAGAAATAATATGTGTATAGGAAAAAAAATCGAATAGGGAAAATGTGTTTCTGAAGGAAAATGGTAGTCCTGTTACCGTGTAGGACCCTTTTCCTCTTCCAGATACTCATTTTACTTGTCAGCAGCCTAAATATTTTGGGCTCTTGAAGCTGCTCATGCCTTGCATATTTCTTGCTTGTGGTTTTAATTTGCAGGGATCTGGGCTGCTGATGGAACTGCAGGCGAGCCCAGGCCGGCGCGGGCGGCAGATGAAAGTGGCAGCCTTGCCTCCCGTGGGGCACCCGCCGTGACCTACTTCAGGGCAGCCAGACAGGGCACGGGCACCGCGCGCGCCCGCCTGCCGTCAAAACAAACCATTAAACCCAGCAGCTTAACGCTGATTTAGGACCCTCTGGTCTGTGAGTGGTGTCTGATTTTTTTGATCTGCTAACTGATCACAGGTGGATGAAAGGGGATCGCTGAGACAATTAACCATGAATTCGACAGGTTCGCTGCCACAGAGGAGAACGGTTAGTGTTTCACATTGGAGGGCGTTGAAAAAGCAGCATTCGATGATTGTCGTGACAAAAAAATGAAAAAGAATAGCAGAGGATGAAAACATGGTCAGTTAATATCCATGCAAAAAATTCTGCCTGAAGTGTCACATCCTCCTGATTAAATTCTTGGTTCTACCCTTGGTAATGTAGTGTTTCTACAGCATCAAATATTCTAGGACAAATAAAAGCACAGCTAAAAACAGCTGGGAAAAACATTGTGCATAAAAAATCCCTAGTGGTGCCTGAGAAAGTCATCATTTTTCAATAAACTACTGATATCATGCTCAACAAACTTAGCATTTTTAAAAAAAGGATTCCAAACGGACTCGGTAAATGATTAAGGTAGTTTCTTCTTTGTTGCCCTCCATGTGATCTGAGAATTATGCTTGGCAGAGGTTGAGTAAAGCTGCTGAGGTAGGGCACCCGTGGTAACATTTTCAAAGGGATGTAGCTGAGTTTTTTTGCAATGGAATTACAAAATAATTATTATTTATTAAACCATTGTTGTTATTATTGCTATTATTATTTCATTGTTGTTATTATTATTTTATTATTCATCTTATGTTTTTGGTAATTTTGAATAGCATCAAGACTACATAATTGCATCCCAACAGCCACTGAGATAGATAAATTCCATATTCCACAAGAAAAAGATGTAAGTATTGCTCTTGTTGTTTTTGTTTTTTTTTTGTCATTGACCATGGACTTTTTCTTTTTTGAAATGGAAAGCTGGTATATGAAGCCAGAAGACCATATAAATCTATCCTACTCTATGCTTAAGTACTAAAATAATGTGTCTTACTAGAACCTCTTTATATGAGAATCAATAGGTCTGAAAGAATAGATGAATGCTGCTACTGGTGGTAGGCAGCAATTTATTGGCAATTTGTGAGAAAGTTGTAAAATACTCCATTTCATGCATTTTTTTCTTATTTATAGCTAAATTTGCTGGAAAAAAATGCTATTCTCTAGTTTTAAGGATTGGGAATGCATAACATGGCGTTAACAGTAAAAGGGGACAAAGTGCATCAGATAGCACAACCCCTCATCTTTTTCATAAAAAAAAACCAGAAAATGCCTTCCTCTTGTTCATTGAAAAAAATCCATTCCTTAGAGATATAATTATGTGTGGCATTGGAGGCCACATCTCAGCTGATATTCTACAATTGCTGGCATATTTGCCTGAGTTCCCTGACACAACTAAATATCTGCTATTTTGACTCATTTTAGGAGGAGTGATTCTCAGACAAGGTAAAAAGACATGGATAACTGGCAGCTGAACCTGCTCACAAACACAGGCAGGTCCACCAGGGGTCATCTGTCTTGGCAGAAATGCAGCTTAGTGATGAGAGTAGCCCATCACTCTGGTGCAGTTGGCCCTAGAATGTCCAATCTCACACTGGGCTGTTTCTTATTGTGAGTCTGGGTTCTTTTAGTCTCTCCAACATGCCATGGACTCTAGACCTCCATGATGCAATGTTGTGCCTTTGGGCATTGTAAGCTCTCAGAATAAAAAACAACTGGAGTGAGTAGAGTGCCTTTTGCTTTCTGAATCTCTGTTTTTATAGTAATTTTGCTTCTTAGGACATGCCACAGACATAGCCTGAGCACATCTGGAAACTCCTGCTCTTATGTTAAATGAGGCAGGGATAACCTAACAGCTGATCTAGCATCTTTGCCTTGGACAGGATTTATCTTTTTCATATTAGATCCCTAAAACTTAGACTTTTGGTCTAACTTTTATATCTCTAAAAAATTAAGCTAAAAAATTATACAAATTCTTACTGCTAGCAGATAGAGAGACATTCAAAAAGAAGGTATAACTGTCTAAGAGATGCTTAAGAGGAGGAAGACCTTCTAGAAATATGTATCCCTCTCTGCAAAAGACACAACTTATTTGCAAACTTTTCTCCACTGTCAAAAAGAAAAAAAAAGGGAAAAAATCAGACTGAAACCAAGCTACAACCCACCAATCCGACAAGAAAAACAAATAATGTCTTGCTCCTTCTCAGCATTCTTGGCAAGGAGCTCAAAATACTTTTAGGAGTAGAAAAGACTTTGTGATAAGTTTGGGCATTGTTATTTTAAGCATCCCCTTAAAACTTTTAAATCCTGATATAGCATACATGTTTTGTAAGAACATGGTGTGATCCTTGGGGGCAGTGCTGTGCCAAGCCAGGAATTGGACTTGATGATCCTTGTGGGTCCCTTCCAACTCAGCACATTTTGTGATTCTGTTTCTGTGGTTCTGTGATTTTCTGTACAAAAGAGATGATTGTACTTATATAGAAGACTTTGAAATGTTGTCAATTTTACCAAAAGTAAATGTAAATATAATTTCTTAGTTGTCTTTTTGGTATTTAACACAAAAAGGGATTTATTTTTTTTTTCATTGTTTCATATTGCATAATTCTTTTTTCTGTTATTTATCTAATGTAATAGATGCTACAAAGAAAAATTTGGTAACATTCATTACAGAGAAAGCCTTGGATGTTTTTTTATTCTATACTTATTTTGGGAAATGAATACCTATTTATTAGACTTATTTAGACAGTTAGGCTGTTAACATGTAAATTTTCTACAATAAATGAAAGGAAAAAAACCCTATAAAATGAGATTAAGTAAAAGTAATGAAAATCACTCCATTGTTCTTACATACTGATCTCTTTAAGTTTTTCACTTCTTCTAAACATCTCTTGGACTACTCTTTTTACTTCTGGGACTCTTTTCAAGTCCCAATATTAGGCCCAAGGAAAATAAGCAAAGAAGTCTGTTTAGTTTCCATCATACTTGGCAAGTGAAAATTCTGGAGAACTGAAGGTCTGAACCAGAATAGCAGCTGTAGCATTCATTTTTCTCGTTTCCTTAGAATACAATTTATATTTTAAAGACATAAACAAAAAACCTAAAATAAAATAAATGCAGGAGCTTTTTTTCTTTTTTGTTTGATTTTTTTTAATATTTTAAAAGAATTGTCTCATAAAGTTTTTTAGTTTGAAAAAGGTCTTTCAGACCATTGAGTTCAACTGTTAACCCAGCTCTGCCAAGTCCACCACTAAACCATGTCCTTAAGTGCCACATCTACACATCTATAAAATACCTCCAGGGATGGTGACTCAACCACGTCCCTGGACAGCCTATTCCAATGTTTGACCACCATTTCTGTGAAAAAAATTTCCCTAATATCCAATCTAAACCTTCCTTGGCACAGCTTGAAGTAATTTTCTCTTGTAGATGAGATATTGGTCAATATTTCCACAATACTTGAATAATTCTAAAAAAAAAAAAAAAAGAAAAAAAGAAAAAGAACAAAATAAGATCATGGACCAATAAAACTGAGGCACTATCTAAGGTATCTCAGAGTCTTTAAACAAGTGGTAGCCCTGGTAGCCCTCCACCAGCTACAGTGTTTCATGGGACTGCTAAGGAGTACAATGTTAAGAACAGAAATGCATTTTGTTGTTGTTTTTATAACGAGAATAATTCTAAATTAGAGGTACAGATTGATTTTGCTGTGCTGGTCACTGTGAAAATTAATTTTCAAAATATTTCTATTTCTTGCATTTTGACTAAATCAAAACATGATTTCTGGATAAGCTGAGAGAAAGAGTAATTTAACTATCTAAATATGTTTTGAATGAACAAAATAATTGTATTGTAATTGCTGTTAGGAGTGTGTTACTAAATTGTTTAGACTGCACCTCATTTTGTATGAAGCTGTATTCAAACACCATGAACACAACAAGATAAACTAAACAGCCCTCAAGTGTATATATTACATGTGCAAGTCCTTAGAGTAAGAGGGATTTTATCTTTTATTGTCATGCAGCAGAGTCCTAATTGCCTTATGTCTTGACTATGCCAACCACTCTGCCTCTCTCATTTGATTTTCTTCATGTTATTATGATGGAATGTGAACCAAGACTTCCTTGTTTTACTGCTTTTAAGTACTAGTCTCAGACACTAATATCTGCTTCTGTTGTTCTAGCCTCTAATTTAGTCTACTGTACAGGAAGTGGCCTATTTAATGTCGTCTCCCTTTTAGTTGACTAAACCTAGCTTGAAATTTCTAAAAGGAAACAGCTGCCCTTTGGTAAAACACAAAAATCACTGGACACATTTCCCTATCCTTCCTGGGACTGAGGGACAAGGATGGGTTGCTAAATTAGAAACAGACATTTATTGTGATAGCAGGTGCCACAACCTTTTGGCCACACAAGAGCCACATGTCATCTTTGTCTAAGACTTGGTTTCATTCATGAAAGACAAAATCTTGGCACAACTGACCCCACAAGTTGAAATTCTCAAAGTTTCTGGGGAAAAAAATTAACATTGAAGTGAAAGGTCATAAAATGTAGTCCAGGTTTTGATTCTCCAGTAGTCTTTTCCCTGGCTTGCTCAGAGTTCACAGTATAATTTCCAGAAAAAAAATCTTATTGTTCTTCCTTGTGAGCCAGGGTGCATAACAGAAAACTGCAGCAGTGTAAAAGCGTGCTGACAGGCCCAGTATCTCTAATACTTGTGGAGATACTGGAGCATCCAGCAATAACTACAGACCTCTCCCATATTATTTCTAAACTTTGCTATTGGGAATGACAGCTGCAGTCAGATCAGGTATTCTTAGATTTTTTGTTCCTTGTTTTTCTCACTGTTATACCACTTTCCAATGTAATGAGTATTTCTTGCCATGGGGATTGAGATGCAAGCTCCCTTTGGGCTCCAGTAACACGAGCCAATGCAGAAAGCGTTTTTGAGAGAGCATGTTATGGGGAGGAAAAACCTTCCAGTGATGCCCCCTCACCTGTGGTTTGTGACTTCATTGGGTGGCACATAACCAAAATGTGTTCTTTGAGTTGAGCTGTGCATTCATTATTCATATTTCTTTTAAAAACAAGACTCATCATATTGCACCAAAATTTATAAATTTGGTTTATTAAAATGGTTCTAATTCTTTATCCAGAATATCCTTCTGAGGCCTTTTCAGAATGTGTCTGTGTTTCTGTCAAACAAGATTTCCTGAAATAAAAGGGAATATGTTTTCTAGGAAATATGCTGTCCTCTTGCCTACTCATTCTCAGCAACAAAGCATGCCACTGTTAGTGTTCTATCTGAGACCTTCTCTCTCCCAGCAAGTGCTGCTTGTCTGAGCTTAGTCAGTATTTTAGTGCCTGGGGACAATATCTGAGAGCAGTTGCAAAGTGCTTCTCTTTAACAGAATTGCATATCTACTCTGTTTTCATCTTTAACCACATTTTGACAAATGAGAATAATATCCTCATACACAGGATGACTTTCTTTTTATTTCTAAACTAATATCAGTGTCAGATTTCATACAACCAGAATCCAAGGAAGTAAGGTCTCTCTACCTACATCTATAATTCTCAGTCAGCTGCTGCTAATTCAATAAGGATATTTAGAGTAGTTTCTAATGCAAATTCAGAGTTATATGTTGAATGTTCTTATCTGAGTGTACTTTACTATTGGATTGGATGTTAATACTTGCTTCCCTGCTTGACTTGTTTATTGATAGTGTGGTCTGATGGGCTGTGGGCAGGGAGGACACCACATCTCACCATTGCAGAGCTTTCTCTAGCACTTCTGCCACTGCCCTGAAGAGTTGAGGAGATGTTGAGATGTAATGGAAGGGCAGGAGTTCCCTACACTTCATTTTAGCATGTGGACACAATGAGATACTGGTGAGGGAAATTGCCTTGGACCCTACAGTAAATCTCAGTCTCTGGATGAATAAATATTAGATTCTTTTCTGTGACTGTCTTTTCCCCTTAACAGCCTGGCACAATTCTCTAAGAGACATTTAGTTCTAGTCTTTTGCTCATTTAACAGAAAAATGGAAACTAACCTTCTCAGCAGAGGTTGGTGAAAATGTATGATTCTTTTTTAAACTTTAACAGGTTTAAGGGTTTTGGGTTTTTTTGTTAATGTTAAAATCAGATCATCAGTGAAACTGCAACAGATAGGTATTTAGAGGAACACCTGCAATAAAATATTTTTGGGGAATAGAAGTTATAAATGTCAAATGTATCAGGAGACACAAATATTTTGGAGAATATCTCTAGGTCCTTCCTAACTGTTTGGCTACTGAGGTTTTGCATGCGCCTTTCACTACAGCATAACTTTTCTCAAGATAGGTTTTCCTTGATATAGGTCTTTGTGCATAACCACAGTGCATTGAATACCATCAAAACTTTGTGCTGGATTGCTTCCAAGTATATTTTCTAAGGGTGGAATTTTTGTTGCTGGACGTTTGGACCTTTCAATGTTGAATTATTAGTACAGATGAATATCTATCCACTATTCATAGCACATCTATCTTGTCTGGATGTTTTGGACAGTTTAGAAATGTTGATAACTGGAAGCAATTTCTCACCAAAGACAAAGCAGAGTATTTAATGAATCTTTCAAAAGAATAACAGAAATATATGGGAAGCATTCATAATTCTCAAGTTCAGACATCTTATTCCGTTACTTGAACTAGCCAAGTGGCTATATCTAGTGTAGGGAAAAAAAAAAAAACAAACCAAAAAAACAACCTGGAATAATGTGCCTTGAGTCTTTGTTTCTTCTTTCTGGGAAGAAACAAAGACTCAAGGCACATTATTCCAGGTGA
>JAYDZK010000056.1:18230185-18244073 GCA_034509185.1 Euphonia xanthogaster | reverse complement strand
TTTGATTAACTCTAATAAATCTTATCTCTAACTAAAACCTCAGCTCCTCTAAAATCTCTAAATTCCTTAAAGTTTATGTCTCAGCTAGTGTTCACTGGGACCTACAGCACTTCAGATGTAGTTCAGACAAACAACACACAAATTAATTTCTCAGCAGTAAAGCTGGCAAGAGTGCAGCCTTCTGTATGTTGTATTTTTCATAAAGTCTATATGAGTAGTAACAAATATACACCTAAAAGTGACAATTCAGCTTTATCTCATAAGGCATTTTTCTGGGCACTCTTTCCACAGGTAAAGCCAAACAGGCTCACAGAACCCTCCATACTCTACCATCCTCTCCTAATCACAAACTGCTTCCCTCTTGGAGCAGGAGATCACAAATGTAAAGTTGGCATGGGTGTGGGTGTGTGTCTGTGTCTGTGTCCAAAATCAAACAAAATATAGCAAATCATGAATGCTATTTAGATGAAACATCTGTAAAGATACAAACAGACTTTTAGGGACTGAGCCAGCCTCTTTGTAGCCTCCCTACCTGCAAGAAAGGTGAAGAGAGAGAAGGATGAAGTAATGACAACATTTGTGGATTCTTTTCACTGGAAAGAAAATGAGCAGAGTCATAAATGACTGCAAAGTAGAAAAGATGCCCAGTATTTTAGATGCTGTGGGCTGTCTTCTTGAACTAGTTTCTTTTCAGATATTCACTTAGTGCTTGATTCTGCCTCACTTGGAGCACGCTAAGCAGCATTTTAGGGAAAATGCTGTACTCAAAATGGACATAGGCAATTTCTTTTGAGATGAACACTATGCTGTGGACACAGCCTGTGCTAAAGGCTCAGTGCAACTAATGAGACTCAGGGACATGAAGTATTGTTCTGCCTCCAGAAAATGGGGCACCTCTATTGTATGAGAGACACCTGCCTTTCAACTGTGCAACAGCACGTTGCAGATTTCTGTACATAGGTAAATGCAGGCAGGAGTTGGCTGCTCCTCCCTCAGCGTACAGGATGTGCACCTTATTATCAGGATGATGGACAAATTAACTGCCCAATAAACTCTCTTCCACCATCATCTTCCACAGAGTATTCAGTGTTTTCTTCTATCTCCCATATCCATCAAAAATTGTGAGTCTTTGCCTTGTAGTTTCAAAATATGACCACAAGTACAGTTCAGATCCTTTCAGAACTAAAGTCTCAGGTCCATTTTAAATAAAGATGGTTGTCAGCTTTGTCATAGTCTTTTGGGATGACTGCCTTTCACATCTTCAAGAAGTCAATAAACTGAAGCTTTATGAATAGCCTGTCAGTGTAGAAATAATCTGTATCAAGAAAGTATAGTAGAATAATTATGTAAAAAATATTAGTTATAATTCAAGCATGAAAGTGACCTGGTGGCTCTTAAAAGATGAACTATAATTAGACTAATTTTCTTTCAAGTAGATTAAAAATGAGACCTTATAAATATCTAGATAATAAAACCATGTGAAAATTATTAACCTGATTAATTGCTTAAATAGGATAGATCATTCCAATTAAGTCTTACAAATACGTTACAGGAAAAAATAATATCACACGTCATAAAAACAATGTTCTTTTATTGAGTTTTTTTAACATTCTAGAGTTCATAAAAGCGCAGTAATTATATTTTTTGTTTCCAAATAATATATGCAGATAAAAGGCTACACCTTGTTTCATTTATATGGTCATGAGTGAAACTAACAAACAGTGAGACTGAGGAATTTCCTAATCAAGATCTGAGACTGGTACTTCTTGCTATTAAAGGAAAAAATCACATATTTTCATCTTCTTTTTCATCTTCTTTTCATTTTCTTCTTTCATCTTCTCCACTTTTTTATAATTTATGTTTCACTCTTCAAGAAATTCAATTTTTTGAAACTGAAAGACAGTTGTGGATATGAGATCACTCTTCAAGGAAAGGGTAACTTTACACTTTTGGCAGCTAATGGTACTCCATGTGCACACCCTACCAAGATCAATTGCTAAAAAGTCTTTAATTAGGTATGGTATGATAGGTGCTCACTCCCTGGTTCTTCCTCATGACAAGGTCAATACTGAAGGATGAATTTCATTTATTTTATTAATTATGTACTAATTATTTATTTTATTAATTATGTACTATTTTATTAATTATGTACTAAGAACCTAATAAACACAAGCTGAACTGTATTTACAATACCGTCTGGGAAAATATTATTATCACTGTATTGGTAAATAGGTTATGATAGGCTGATCAAATTATTGAAGGAAATTCCCTGGAAAACAACTTACAAGAAAACTCATTTCAGAGACAGTCAATTGATTAAATATATATACATACTTCCTTTCTATAACTTACAAAATCCTTCTGCTGAAATGACTGGAATTAAATGCTGGAAAATGAGGAAAGGCTGAGAGAACTGGGTTTGTTCAGCCTTGTGAAGAGAAGGCATAGGGAAGATCTTATCACCATGTTCCAGTGTCTAAAGTTTATCTACAAAGAGGGTGGATACTCCCCTTTTAGAAGGAGTCACATAGCAGAGGCCAGGGGTAAAGGAGTATAAATTATTCCTGGGGAGATTTCATTTAGGCACAAGAGGAAAATTTTTCACAGCGAGAGCAGTCAGCAATTGGATCAATCTCCCCAGAGAAGTGGTAGAGTCCCCAACACAGAACAGTTTTAAAATTCAACTGGACAAGGTGCTGGACCATCTTCTTTAGACCACACTTTTGCCAAGAATGGTTGGACCAGATGATACTTGAGATCTCTCCCAACCTGCTATTCTTTGATTTTATGATTGAAAGTCAGTGTGGGAAAAAAAATATTGTAGACCTTAGTTACAATACAAATATTGAGATGCTGGTGACCTTTGGGCATTTTACCATCTTGGTAACTAGTCCATCTGCAAATTGGTCATGCTAATAATGTTCTTGTTCTTGCAGTTTGTATGCTTTGATTTTTTAAAATTGATTGAATACAGCATTGCCAGATAATTATGAAAGAGGTCTGAATATCACAGAAGAAGGTTTCTTTTTTTTTCTCTGATACGGCCCCTTAATAAAGTTTCTGATTGCATTTCTTTCATTCAAAGTAGGTAGTGCTTCTTTCCTAAGGCTGGATAATGCTTTCATTATGATGGGTTTATGAGTAAGGTACTATTCAACATAGTGATATCACTGTCTAGCTTATGTATGCTGTTCATTTGCAATTCTTAAATGTACAGAAAATCTGTCTTAATCTGTTGTAAATCTAACTTAAAAGAGTTAGAAGTCATGCAAAATCAAGGGTAAAAAGAGAACTGTCGTGATCCCATAGTTAACAACTTTACACCCGTAAATGGAGTAAGTCCTTACATGAGTGGGTCTATTTTGAATATAAACAAGTTGTTCTCAGTGTTGGAAAAGGTAACTGCTCTTTTGCTCCTGTTTTCCTCTCAAGATTTTTATTCAAATAAATTGTGATGAGTTTAATGCCAGAATCATAAAAGAAAGAAATAGAATATCAGACATCTAACTATCTAGAGCCGTTGAGGCAGTCATTTTTGTGACTTATTCAAGCCACTGATGGTGTACCACAATGCCTGTTGCTACTGAACAGGAAACAAAACCAATAATGTACAATATGTATATTAATATGTACAGTGTGAAGAGAAAACAGATGGCAGGGATGCATAAAACTTTAATGTCCTCCAATCTGTTTACTTATTTTAATCAGCTATTATAATCATCACCCACTGTGTGCTTTGTTTACATGGGGAAGTGCTGGTGTGATCAAGCAGAAGAAAATCCAGAGAAAAATGCCAGATCCAAAATCTGGTAATTAGAATCAGGAAGCTACTGTGTGCTACAAAGGATTAGGACAAGCCAGAAGACACCATGAAGAGCTAGCACTCACTCAGGACTGCATTCACTCACAACACAACTGAGGTGAAATCTGCCAGCACAGATTTATCAGGTAACACATATGGAGAAATGCTCTATTAGCACTGGCCTGTATGGCTGACATTTCTACACCCCTTGAAATGCTAACTCAAGCTTCTTTTCTAAATGCAGCATGTTTTTATCTCAATTCTTATCCCTTCATAAAGTACTTAGATGTTTCTAGCAAAAACTGCAAGATGTAATCTTCAATATTATTTCTGTTTAAAATGTGACTTGGATGGATAAAGTGGGTTTTTTGGGAGTTCCTTTTGGTGTACTCAAAATCAAATGGGCAATTCACAATTCAGATGAAAACACCTCTCTTCTAGTGCTGAAGGTGAAAGAACCATAGTAAAAATCAAGCTCTTGTGAGATTTAAAATATCCATTTCTGTACACACCTTTAAAAGCCCAATATGGACTTTAGAAGAGCGTTTCACAGATATCTTACTCTGGACATGGTCATGGCGAATAGGGTAGAGGAGTCTTCAAGTAGATGGTAGGACATAACAAGTGTTTATGATATTGCAAATAGCAGATTTATTTTAGATTTTCATGGTCTGCTCTGATTGTCAGCTGTTTCCTGATGCAGTAAGGATTTTGTTTGTCTCAGGCTAGCTGTAGATGTTGTCCAAAAAACCAAAATTTTGCTGGTTGTAGGAAAGATAAGTGCTGCTCTCCAAATAATACTGTTTTCATGACAGATGCCATTTTGTATTCAGTTAAAAAAAAAAGGAGGGAAAATGATGGGTATTAGCTGATAATATTATTAAATGCAGCACAAAAATAGGTTTTTATACTGAACACAATTTACAAACTGATTATATGACACTTAATAATAGAAATGTTTAGCAAAAATTTTCTCTGAGAGGAAGTGGTGTAAAGGAAAAAAAACTGGTGTTAATCAAGTTGCTCAGAGCAAATTCACTTCCTTGTCCAAAGTCAATAGAAGCTCCTTCTTCCTCTTCAGTAAGAGAAAGGAAATGTACCTGCTAGGGACTTTGACCCAGATTTTGTCATTCTTGAGTTAGGGAAATCCTAGTCTATAATTAAAAGTGAAGTAGTTAATAAATCATGAAGGAAATAATCTTACTATAGAAACAATCACCCGAGAGGTGACTGCTGATTTGCAATCCACTGTGCTGTGGGCTGCAGAATTATCTGATGGGAATGAGGAAATGCATCCGGGGAAGGACCAATGGCAAACCTAAACTTCGAAAGTCATTCGGGGAGGGATATTCCAATTTTCCTCCTACACAGATTCTTTCAGGAACATTGTCTATGTCATTATTTCCTCCTCTCTAAAGTAGGTAAAATAACAATTACCCTTGAGAAGTAATTCCAGTTAGTAATAATGTCAACAATAGGTTCAAGATGCCCGTCTAATACAGGTATTTATTTAAGAAATTAATATTAATCCTTGAACTTGAACAAAGGGCTATAAGTCTGTGGAATAAGAAACAAATCAGTGACTGTGGCTGGATCCCTGCTCTTGATGTGGATTTGTCCAAGCTGAGGCACAGTTCTTCACAGCAGAAAATACCATCAGCAAAACAGGAGTGAATAGAAGACTGAATTAATTTCCTCTGTCAGCCTTTATGCATTTTCTAGAATGTGTTCACTCATCTAAAAGGCATCAAAGAGTTCCTCTTCCTTAAAACTGTAGGGTTTAGAAATGGAATGATGTCAAAGGCTCAATAGGCTGTTTCTGTTACCTAACAGTCCTCTGCCTCCTTTTATTTGACTACTTTTTTTTTTTAATTGAATAAAGGATAGTATTTTATCTTTTTTGTTTTACTTTTATACCAGATTCCATGGAGGGAAGAGATTAGCACCTCCAGTATATGAAGGTGTCTTATCCTCAGATGCCTAATGCTGAAGATCTAGGTAGAAATGCCTGTTGGAAAGCAGAAAAGTTTTTCAAACATCATTTCAAGAAGTGGATTTATACTACCAATCAGATTCAAGTCCTGTAAATAAGCTATTTCACTTTGCTGTTATTGCCAGGTATCTACATATTCTTTTATTTTTCAATTATAGCTTATTACATTAACACCTACCTTTATGGCAAATTATATTTGAAGGCTACTTGTTTATTTTTATATTTAAAGTTCATTGTGGATTCAACAGTGTGTAGCCAAGGGGCAGGTCAGCTGAGGTGACTCCTTTGCCTCCTATCTTAGCAAATGTAGTTGAAGAATGAACCAGAGGAGTTGAAATCCAAACACAAACCTGAGCACTTAGCTCAGCTCATGCACGCAATGAGATGCACACAAGCACATGGGCAAAACCTTCTCAGATAAACCTCAGCAAATATGATGGAGTAGCAGAAATACCAAGCCTACCCAGTGTCAGCTGAATGATGGCAGGTTTGATGCAGTCCACTAGAAATCATGCATAAGGGTTACAAACCCCTCAGTCAAACAGAAATAAGAAAATCTTAATATTTGGGTTATAGCATTTAACCTTTCCTGACACTAAACAAACCCAAAAAGCCTTGGGAAGTGACTGAAGAACATCAGTTTGTTTACATGAAGATTCCTAGATTAAAAAAAGGAAAAAATATTCTATCCTTGCTTGACTTCTTACTTAAGTATCAGGCTGCATGTCTTTGCTTCTGTCAAGATTATATGATTAGAAATTTTTGAAAGGTTGAATCACAAAGCTTTTTAATCACATACACTTAAATAAAAACCTAATGCTGACCTGCCATGACAATCAGGCACAGTTTAAAATCAACTCAGGAAGACAAAGTTATGTTTAGTTTGAAGAGTTTTTAAATCTACTTTATATAAACTAACAAAGCTGTTAAGAGCAAATTGAAATGACATGAGAGAAAGAGGTTATACCAGGCAAAGCAGATTTCTCAGTTTTCCTTTCATTTCCTTTCAAATGCATTTAACCATTTAAATACAAGTCTGTTGACATAGATGTAATTGTACTAATCTCAGTTGCATAGAAGGTTTGACTTTTGACAGAAAGAAGTATCTTCTGTTTTCTTTCATTGCATTCTATTAGTTTGACCTGGATCTCTGCTATTGTGTGAACCATATGACAAAAAAGTAAGATATTTAAAAATTTTAATACTGTATCTTGACACAAAACTTCAGAAATAGAAATGTTAGAACTATGAGTTGATATAAGTCTCACATAGGGTACAACATTGTTATATTGCAAAGAGGAAAAATCTAAGATGCAAAACAATGAAAGGAAAAGACTTCTAAAGCATTCAAGAGCTTGTTTTATAATGACAATCAGTACCATGTGTCATGGTCTGCTTGGAAAAAAAAGGCTTTTGAAACTGAAGCAAGTAGGTTTTTATACACTCATCTAAGTAGAAATCTAATCAGCACTGACACATACAAATGAAGTACATAATGCATAACCTAAAGTATAAAAAATAAGTGCATAAAACTATTATTTTACAATATTCAGCAGGTATATGGTGGATTTATGTGGAGTTGCAGCAGACACTCTGATTAATTCAGCTCTGTGATGTGAATTTTATGGTAGAGATGGAAGAGAGATAAGAAATAGACTTATTCCCATATTCCATCCTTCATTTTCTATTTTTCACTGAATTGAAGTTCAAACGTTACAAAGTATAGAACAAGCAAGGTGAAGTGAGCTCAGCTTGTGTGGAAAATGAGACAGGAGGAAAAGACAGGGACTGGAACTTCACCAGATGGGTATTTCTTTGTATTTAATACCCTATTCATCTATCAACTTTTGTTTACACACAGTACACAAATATATAGAAACTCATTATCAACACATGAAAAACCCATTGTTGCATTGCCTTATTAAAACTGCAAAATCATACATCTGAAGTCAAGGAAATGCTGGAAGAGGGTTACCTGGGAAATATCCATTAAGCAGATTTTTGTGGAGGTTTCTGATTTGTACAAATTGTGATGTAATTTTAATTAAATGATTTTTTTTTCAGAGGACCCCTGTTTCATTCACAGTACAGAGTGGACAATGCTTGCTTAATGAGCAGCTGCTCAATACTGGGTTTGTTTCATTGTTCAGCATGTGTGGTCCCATTTGTTATTTACTAGACACTAACAATCCAGATCCCTACTGAGGACTATTAATTTCCTCAGAGACGTTTCTTTTCTAATTTCACTATCATGTAGGAATACATCACGTAAGTCTTCTCAGCACCCTGTGATACCCAGGATGATGTCATTCCCATCAGAGATGGAGATTTGATATGTAAAGGGATTCAAGTCCAGAATTTCTATTGCATGGCCAGCTTAAGACGACAGTGGATTCTTTATTTGTAGGCTAAAGCTTTGCATGTTAGCTTTATCTATGCAAATGTATTTCACACCAACTTTTACTATAACTGAGGACACCAAATGGTTGACCGAAGTTTGGTTAAAGTGACTTGAAAATCATCGAGTAACATCTTTTTGATGATAGTAAATGTATTTCTCTGGGAGAGCATTCAGCTCCTATAAATATGAGATAGTTTTCTTTTCCTAACAATCCCTAACAATCTGCCCTTTGCCTAGCAGCTGTAGGACCTTCATGGTGAACAGCTTCCATTGCCTCTATGGTGTGTGATGATTGAAATACTGAGCTGTGTCCTGGACAGTTAACATGATGTATATCCACCATGGGGAAAGTAAATTCAGATTGCATCAGCAATCTTATTTCTGATGTGTTGACGTCTGTCTACTCAGTTTTATAATCCTTGTAATATTCCTTTACCATACCTTTCACATATGGCAAAAAAAGACAGAAATCTTAAAGCAGAATCCTCCTGACTGCTTATCACTGTTTCTTCTATGGATTTCAGTAAATCAGTGCTGCTTTAGGATTAACAGATAATAAAGGCTCTTATCCTTTTTCTACTCTCTCTTTTAGTTCCCAGTTTAAACCTCCTTGCCTGGCTATCAGAGTGAGACAGAGTAAGAAACAACCCATAGTGGAGTTTGGTACCGGGTATTACTTGAGAGCCATCAAGATTAGTGCTTCGATCCTGTTTTTTTACTGCACTTCCTTGCTCCACTCTGTGCTATGCTCACTGGGTCTCCACTTCTTTGCTGGCAGGTCTCTGCTGGCCCTGGAAGGTTGGTCAGAAAGCTGTGCAGCTGCTCATAGCTACCAGTCCCGCATGCTACCTGCCAGGGTGCCTGGGCATTTCCCAGCAGATACCACATTTCCAGAATCCTCTCTGACTTGCAAGATGTTTCTTTCTGTCAGGTTCCTCACTTATCCTTTTTTAGACCCTCTTTTATTTCCTGTGGCAGCTTCTCAGAAATCCTCCTTTTTGGCATTCAAAACCTTCTCTCAGGAGTTCATCTTTCCCTCCTAAATAATGTATGCACTGGAGCACAGTATGTGGTCTTCTCCCTAACTGGTGAATGCATCTTGTATCTTTAATTAATATCAGAATTCAGGAGGTACTTCTCTTGTTTAGTCTCGGTGTTACCAAAATTCATGACCAGCTGGTAGTAGTGGCATCCAGGAGAGAGAAGATTCCCACTTTAGATTTCAGAAGTTTGGTCAGGCATTCATCTCCATACAGACATGTACTCAATTGTGTGCCACCTGTTGGTTTTCAAAATTTAAGGTACTATCAAGCTCCTTGTTTTCAGGCTTCATGCTCAAACAAGCTTACTTTCTGTTTCACATTCTCCAAAGCCAAAGGGCGACTATGAGAACTATGGCCCTTATTCTTCCTCTTTACAGCAATGACCATTTATTACTTTGAGAGTTGTTGGATTAAGCCTCCCACCACCCACTGGCCAATATAAATATTTTCCTTCACTTCATTTCCTTAAGAATTTCAATCAATCTCTGTGGTGATGAGAATGAAAATGGCAATTAAGTTTCCCTTTGGTATATGTCTTCAGCTCCAATTTAAATTTCAAGACGTCAGGCACAAATTTCATGCTGAAAAAATATGAATATCATCTATGCAGCAGTCTAGCATGTTCCCATTATTATTTTAATGCATAGGGTATAGATTGTTTGTGCTATTCTAGGGATGGAACATTTTGCCTAAAGAAGCAGAACTCAGTCACAGATTTTTAGAGATTTCTAGGAGAAATAAGACTTGGCTAAGTCATTGTTTCAGTTCTGTCACTCAATAAGAGTGTAAAATATTTCTATTCTAAATTACAACATGGCACCATTTTTGGAATGAGACAAGCTCAGCATGCATACTATTGAGCCTATATATAATTAACAGAATGCCTTTTGTACTGCATTCTTCAGTAATTCTAAAAAGTTTATTTGAATGTCCAGCCATTATCTGGCTCCAGAATACCCTACTACAAATAAAAGAAATTTTAAATTTTCTGGAGTTGGGAGGGATGTTTGTACCATGGGCCATGATATTGTTTGGTTAAATTTCATGCTGAGAGTTTTTATAGGCGTGGTCAAAGACTATTTCATAACATAATAAAGACAAAATTGTATCATTTCTATCACAACAGTTTCTCTATACCCACCACCATTTTAAACACAAATTTGGACCTGATTACAAGGATTACATATTGATCACTAGCATGGCAATATTGAATTCTGATATGCTAACATATTGTCATGGTTTGACCCACAAAAGCCTCTTGCTCACTCCTCTGCTGCAGCTGGACCTAGGAGACAAAATCTAACTAAGGGGTTCTTGAGTTGAGATAAGAACTGGGAGAGAGATCACTCACTAAATACCATCAAGGGCAGAAGCGGCTCAGTTTAGAAACAGAAAGAAAATGTATTGCTAACAAAATCAGAGCAGGGTAATGAGAAGTAAAATAAGACCTTAAGTATATCAGGGAGCATGAATATATGGGTTGAGCATGAATTGCACACTAATAACAGACCAAAAGCTTACTACACAATTTTAGATTAGGTATTTCTAGGCTTGTGTCCATAAAAAGATTGAATGTGCTTTACTTTTGTGGAATCTAAGTCTGAATTAACCATTTTCTAAACTCCTCCCCCAGTTCTTAGCCCAGTTGCTGCTAAACTGTTTTTATATATGCCTTCTTTCTTTTCCCAAGGGCACATCCTTTCCTAGAAAAGAATGGTTGGTAGGTTGTTTTGGGGGTTGTTTTGCTTTATTTTGAACCTGGTAGTTCACTGCCAGTTACTGAAATCCAAAATCACATATCCAAAGATCCCTGACCCCTTACACATAATGTACCAAGAAGGATTTTGTTTTTAGCAGGAATAAAGACAATAACACCTGGAGACCGAGGTGTGTCTTTTGTCCCACAACCCACTGATTGTGGGACAAAGCTGAGAGTAAATATCATATAAAGCCTTTACAGAGACCAACAGCAAAGACTGTAATAAGAGGTCAAAGATACAATGACAGTGCCCTAAAAGACTTCATGGTTCAAGAACTTTCTAAGACATACATCTCTATGTTTAATTGCCCTTGACAGATTTTGCTTTCTTGACTACAATATTGTTCTTGTTCGTGGAAGGATTTAAAATTTAGTCTCAAATCAGGTCTTAATGGGAAGGCTTAGGGTACTTAATTTTTCTTTGAAGGGCTGTTTATGTGTTTTACAATAATTTTCCATTGGTTGAAGCAAAGTAGAAGCCCAGGGGGATGTGGATGCTTTTCACTTAGGTGAAAACTCAGATACAATCACCCTCCCTTCAGTACTCTTCTTGTCTCCAGAATGTCTAATGATTTTCTTCACAGTAGCTTGAGAGAAAGAATAGGAAATGCTTGCTCTAGGTATAACAGTACTATATGCACTGTGCAATTATGAGATTCTTGGTTTGAACCTGTCAGCCTATAGTCTTTGCATCTGTCTTTAACGGTGTGAATTAGTGTTCAGATGAGTATGCATATGTACATATATACACATATATACATTTTAAAACATAGGTACACTCTAATCCCAGATATCTATCAATTTGAATAAGATCAAGCAGCCTTACTAAATCTTATTACAAATTATTTTTCTTAGCCTATTTCCCAGGTCAAATCCAGGCCAGTTTCTCACTTTTTCATAGTATGTCTCAGTTTTGTAGTCAATCATTTAGCAGCATACAGGTTAGATCCAAGCTGACAGTCCTGGCAGTTGG
The DNA here is from genome assembly GCA_034509185.1 of Euphonia xanthogaster. Taxonomy (NCBI): domain Eukaryota; kingdom Metazoa; phylum Chordata; class Aves; order Passeriformes; family Fringillidae; genus Euphonia; species Euphonia xanthogaster. The sequence continues at coordinate 18,232,102 of JAYDZK010000056.1, read as the reverse complement.
AAACAAAAATAGAACCAGTAGCAACAAAGAGAGTGATTTCAACTATTGCTTTTAAGTCTTTTAAAATCATTATAAAAATTTATCAAGGTGAAGTGGAGACCACTCGGTTCATGCAAAATAAATTCAGTTTTGATAATTTTATAATACACTGTTAACATTCTAATATTTGCTGTCATGCATTGAAATTAAGTGTGTTTAAATTGATGGTATAATTTCTCTACTCCAAAAAAAAGTAGGTCTTCTGATATACTGAAGATGTTGTTGCAAGCCCTTGAGCCTTTTGTTGCCTTCAAACCCAGTTCCTAAGAAAATAAACTTTCTAGGAAATGGAAGCATTGGTAAAGTGTTAATCTATTTTAAGCCTCAGGCTATTTGAAAAATCACAGATGTACCACGTGTCCGCAGAGCTAAAAATGAATCTAGAACAATACTGAGAATCCCATCTTGTGCACTGCCGTCAAAAACAATAGAAAACACAGAATTGCATATTAGCTATAAAGCACAGCGTTGTCTTGTTTTCTTGCTTTCAGCCCAAACTTTCATAAATGAAACATTCTTCATGTCAGCAGGAAATTGTTCATCTTTTTATGACTTATAGGAAAAAAATGTGGTAATTGGAATTTGCAAATGTAAATTTGGCAGATACATATGCATAGAAACATATGTGCCTACACATGTGAAGAAATGCTCAGGTGAAATATTACTGTAAGAACTCTTGCAACATAAAAGGTTCCTGTTAATGTCAGTGTGTGTCAGCTGGTGGTCAAACATAGGAACAGATTGCCAGAGAAGCTGTGAAGTTTTCTACGCAGATATTCAGATCCTGCCTGGACAAGATGATGACTGAACTGATCTAGTAGGTTTCAAGTGGGGAGTAGGAGTAGATTATTTCCAGGGGTAAATTACAGCCTAAATATTCTATGATGCTGCTGTTCATTAAAATTATCACTGAATCAAGGTTGCTAATATTTTTCAAGATAAGTTAGAAAATACATTTTCCTGAATCTTTTCTTACAGAAATGATAAAAATGTCTGCCTAGAAGGATATTTCATATTTTCAGTCAAATGTCAAACCATAATATTGCTAGGTGAAAGTGAAAATAGAATGCCTGATATTTTCCTTATTTTCATGTTCCATTTTCTTTACTGCATGATAATTTTCCTTTTCCTGAGAGCCACATGGCAACATTGTCTCTTTGGAAATGAACCTCTTTGATAAGACTGGCTGTAAGGAAAGATAAAATTAGAAGACAGTCCTAAGGAGATACTAACTAATAATGCAGAAATGAAGTATTGTGGAGGGTTTCTTTCTTCATTCCCCTAAGAAAATGTTGATTTCAGCTGAAAACAATATTTTTAAATCATAAACAATTCAACTTCTTCAGTAATGTAAACCAAAACCCAACTCAAAGAGTTCAAACTATTCTTCTATTTTATTAGATTTTTTGGTCAGTCCTATATTATTGTCACCCAGTGGTCTTGAATGTATTCTCTTACTTTACATCAAAAAGGAGAATATACTGAAGCATATTATATTTTTTTTTTTCCATAAAATTCTAATATTACTAGTCTATTGCCCCACAGCTCTATAAATGTAATTTTCTCTTTTCTTTTCAAGATCTCTTTCTGTCAGGGGAGAATTTTTCCTTTGGCTGATAATTAACAGTAAAATATTTCATGTCTTTCTTCTTGGGTAGCAATGAGATGCAACTGCACAGTTGCCTTCCAAGAGCAAACTAGCAGTCTTGTAATTTAATATTTTTCCCCTAGCTGAGACATTTTCAATGACTTTAATACATTTCTGATATGGATCATAAAGAAATGTTGCCTTGATCTCTTATCTCTTGGGACAGCATTAAACGAAGTTCTTCATTTTTGGAGGTGGAATGAAGAAGGGATCTAAAAATATCAAAGTAA
>JAYDZK010000056.1:18189168-18230085 GCA_034509185.1 Euphonia xanthogaster | reverse complement strand
AAGACCCCACCTAATTTTGTAACACCCTTAATGTATCACTTTAACCCATTTAGTCACTGTGATAATTTTTTGTCATTTTCATGGAAAATTATGACATAGTTAATAAAATTTTTACTTGAGCAGTTCTGTAGTAGTAGCAGTATGTAGTGATAACCAAGTCCAATGTTTTTTTAAACTTTCGAAATCAAATCAACATGTTGTGTCACAGTAAATCAGGAAATTACATTCAAAATACATCTTTATTTCTTGGCCAAAGGAGGTGATTTGTGGGGAATAAGTATTTTCAAACTGTTTCATTGATTTTGGAGGATGGAAACCCCAATTTATGAATAAAAAATAGCATACAGTGAAAGGAAAAATTATAGTGTCAGAAAATTTTCTTGAAATAGCATACTTAGGGAAAAAAAGGAGTAATTATCAGGGAGTAGACCTATGTGTGAAGCATCAGACACAGAGTAAGTCATCCTATTTTTTACCATGTCTGAAACCTGATTACTTTTTAACAAAGCCTAAATGTGGCAAACCGGAGATAGACAAGCTCAGCTCAGATTAACGGTGCACTAAAACTTGTCAAATTATACATTATGTCTTGTCATGACACAGGAAGGGCAGTGAGTGCAGAACCAGAAAAAAAAAAAAAACAGCTTCATGGCTCTTTTTTTTATTTTTAGACTCTTTGAGCAGTAAGACATCAGAAGATGTGCCTGGGTACTTAATGTCAGACTGGACATTCATAGATTCCACCTCACCCTTGCCCAACTGTCTAGGCTTTTCTGTGACAGCAGCAAATCTCCCTGTGTTAAAGACATTTTGAAGCATTTTCATTGAATGGAATGATTTTAAGGTGGCAAATTAAAGAAATTTGATGTAAAAAATAATAAAAATCAACAATGAAAGAAATTAGTACTTCATTGACCATTAACAGATATGTGGTTTGCTTTGCCTTAAATTGTTAACTGAAGAGTATAGCAGATGTCAAAAATGGACTACTAAAATAAATGTCCACACTAAGATTTTTCAGAGATTAACAATACTCAAAAATTCTGTAAATACATATTGCTTAGTCTGTCTTCAGACTGCCCTTAGGCAAAGCTAAGAAAAAAAAAATTTATAAGAGTCACTGTGTTTCTATGACCAAACCCAGCTGCTAAATTATATCATGTTGTTTTCACAAAGGAACAAGTACATGAACATGAAATATTTAATTACACTCTCTAAAAGAAATGTGTAAAAAAGGTTAAAAAATCTACAAATCAGTATCATACTTATTCTCTGAAAAGATCTTTGTTACTGCCTGGAAATCAATTACATCTGAAACAAAATGGGTATCTTTGATTCTGTTGTTATATTCTACACAATTTTGGTTTTTTTGTAAGTTGGAGGAACTTCAAAAGTTTGTGAGATTTAGGTCAGTTGAATACTTAAATAGGAATGCTTTCCCTGATTTTAATCAAAATGTTTTGATCTATAAAACTAGGTTGAACTATTGCAGAAACTGCTTATGGGGGAATTTTTGATGCTTCTATTTCTGTTTAGCTGGAAAAGTTACAGTAACAGGCACAGAGAGCAAGTGCTGAATTTTGGCATGATGGAAGAGAGGAGATAGAAAACTTTCATGCTTGTAAATAGTTTGATTTCTTATTCTGTCTGTGTGTCTTTCCAATTAAAATTGCTTTTGACTATATTCATAAGGTCTTAAACTAAAGCCACACATTCTCTAAAACAGTTAAAAAAGATAAAACAGTTACCCTGTCATAGAATTCTCTGTGGATCTCATACAGGTGTGTAGAGGACACACAATGGACCACACCCAGGAAATGATGGCACTAATTGTCATAACAGATACCAAAGCAAATCCTAACTTTCATCACAATTGTGTAAGAGAATTTCCTGCAAGAACAGAAGAGATAAAAGCCTTATTCTTATTTGGCTCTAGTATAACATTATTCTTTTCTCTCATCTTGTGGAAAAGGCTAAATATCCAGAAAGTAACAAGATTCCTAATGAAATGTGTATTTTTCTCTGCTGAAAAAATCCTAATCCTAGAAAACAATTTAAATGAGATTATTTATCAGAGGGGCCTCTGATTACAGGGGAAAAGTAGAGCAGCTGTCTGTTGTGGAAAAACTGTGCTTTCTGCAAATCATGTTTTCATGTGATCACATGGATCAGAAGGTGCTTGATCTGGCTAAAATGTTTTAAGTGAGGATTGCAGTGATTTTCCAGAAATAATGGTAATAATATTGCCTCCATTATATAGCACTCTTCACTTCAATATATTTCAGAGTTTTACAGCTAAATGTTGGCAGCACTACTGAAATGTGATTACCAGTGAGGTGGAAATCTCAGCCATTCAAAGCGTCACACGACGGTGGAAACTCAGAATGTCTCAGCTGCAGGACTTTTCAGAGTTCTGGGAAAAAAATTCAAGAAGAAGACAGTATTAAAACAGACCAAATCAGACCCTGGGTTTAGAGACTGTTCTGAAAGGACTACTCATAATAAGTGATTTCCCCTCAGGCTGACAGATTAGGAAGGACATGTCCTGAGTCATGTGCTTAACTTTTGTAATCTGTAACTCCTTATATTTTGAACCCTAAACAATGCCATGAAAGATCACTAATGGTTTGGCAGAGCAGTGCATTATAGGCAATTTTCTGCCAGTGAGCCAGCTTTTTTATAGTTACTCTACATATTTATGCAGCTCTGACTGTAATAGCTGAAATGATCTGTAATCAGCTTGCATATTCAACTCCTGGCTGCTTTTCTCCTGTCACACAGAAACATTATTTCTGTGAATAAAGTTAAAGCAAAAGTTATTTTAAAATGAGGGTTTTTAAAATGTGGGACTTGTCAGGAAACTATGCAACAAACAATGCAGCACACACCCTTGAATGTCATTTTTTGTCAGTAAATTTGTTACTCTATTGGCAGATAGATAATTCCATTAAGACAATGAGACAGTGGAGCTTGTCCTGTGAAAGTAATCTTAGGTTTGCTTCAATTGTTAATATGATGTCAGAATCACAGAATCATAAAGCTAATTTGACTCTGTGATGTGGCTTTAATTGTGTCAGACTCAGCTCAATTTAAGCTGGCTCCACACCTAAGGGATGATTCTTCATATTTCCAGAAATTCTGGAGCTCAAACATAGGTACCTGACAAACTGGAAGACAGGGTTCAAAAAATATTTACCCTTGAAGGGCATTTGCCAGAAACCTGGCAAATGGACAAACCTTTCCAAATGGACAAGCCTGTCCAGTGAAAGCTTATCACAGTGCAGCTGCAAGGGATGGTGCTCTGATTGGAGACTGGCAGAACCCAATTGTAGCAATACTCGCGCTAATTTTGCAAATCGTGTTCTACCTCCCTAGATAAGAGAGAGCTGATTACAATCTACTAAGCAGGATTTATAATATTTCTGTCTCAAATCTTCAAGTCCCTTATGCTTTCAGATAAATAGAAAGTGCATCTTAGAGTGTTATTCTCCATTTCATCCTCCAAGTTCAGCTGCTTTATACTGAAAACAATGAAATGCTTCAGAAGACAATTCTAAACAATTAGAAATAAATGAGCATTTCAGAATTACAGTAGTTCATATTCTGTTATCTTAAGTTAGCACTTTAAACTGCTTGATTTTACCCTTCTGATATTGATTAAACTCACAATGTGCTCATATATAAAAAATAAGAGAATTTTCTTTAAAGAACTCATCTAGCTTTAATTACAAGCTGCTGTGTATTACACAGAAAATACTGTTCCAAAGTACTGCTTTCAGTTCACATTTGATATATTCAAATTAATTAATGGCTATAATTTTAAATGACTAACAAAGAAACAAAGCTGAATTTGATAGTTTAAATTACTGTATGACCAGGTACTAGAGAATGAGATAATTATTGTCTTGCATCGCATATCCAGTCTTAATTTTGCAAATCATCTTAATTCATGTTGACTATGTTGACTTACTTTTGCTTAGAAGAATGAGAAATTAGATTCTTTTTTTCTTTTCCTTTGTATAACTTGTTCTCTTTCAATTAAACCCTTCCAGGAAAGAATTTAAACATGAACTTGAAACCCATTTACTTCAGAGCTTTAATTTTGAAAGGTGATTAGGAAAACCTACATTCCAGAATTAGGGCCCACTTCAGTCTAATCTTTCACTCAAAATCAGTGAGGAACTTTATTTCTTCTATTGATAGTGTATAACAAAAGGCAATGCAAAGTGCACCTAGATCTTTATGGATACCTTAACTAGTAAAGCTAAGTTAGTCTGGTTATTAAATTGTGGTCAGAAGAGCTGTTTTGAGACCTCTGCCCAGCCCTGTTTTTGCCAATCACATGTGAGAAAGTTTTGTGGTTCACTCTCTCATTAGGTAACTAAAAACTGTGACCTCCCTGTATTCTCCCAATGAAAACCAAAACCAAAGTAAAGCTAAAATATTGTCTGAAGTATATCTTGAAAATTTGCAGAAATTTGAGGAAAATAATTATTTTTGAAAATATTCAATTGTATCCATTTCCTGCCAGTAAATAACCATTCAAAAAGACCTGGCATTCAGAAGAATAAAAAATAGAAATCCCCTCGCTCACCCCCCCCTTTAAAAAAACCCCAAACAAAACAAACCCCAAGAAACAAACCAACAACAACAGGGATATCAACAAAAGAAATCAACCCCAACCACTAAAGAAGAAAAAAAAAAAAGCAAAAACAAAACAAAACAAATCAAAAAGCAAGCAAAAATTGAAGCAAATGACTTAAGCTGTCTGGCATCTCCCTTTAGAGACCAAGTGCCCAATATCTATGTTTTGGGAAATTAAATTAAACATGTCAAGCAAGAAATATGGGTCTTGGTCAAAGTCAATATAGAAAAAATCACTATATAAAGTCAATAACACAGTCTTCTATATGATGAAAAAGAAAAGAGAACTCAGAGAAATATCAAACCAAAAGAGGAGATTAAAAAGATAAAGAGAGATACATAAAAATGTAAACAAATAGATTTATCACAGAACCTCATGAATTAGCAACTTTAGGGAGCATCTGAGTGTGCTAATGTGTGCGAGGTTAAAACTCAAAATGTACTAGGCACACAAAGCAGATTTTTCATTAAAAAACAGCAGTAATAAAAGAGTGACTTTTGAGCTAGGGAAAGTCCAAGATTGGCATGCAAATAAGAAGCCTTACTTTTTTTGCTTACCTAAAAACACTTCAGATCTTTGATTCTCAGAAGTAATTAGAAGACAAAGACATCTCTATAAATGGCATGCTGCTCTCAGGATATATTTTAGATAAAGTAATAACAAACAAATAAACTATGTGCCAGCAGCTAGTCTGAAAAAAAAAGGTAAATCTCCAGGAGCTGTGGATATCCCCTTTGAATTTTATAGGATGTGCAAAGTCCCTTGGGGGGGACCTTTAATTCTGTTATACTTTGCTACAAAGAGCTGATCTTATGATGATTTTACTTGGCCAATCACCTGTGAATCATAAATAACAATAGAAAGACACAATTCAAATTAGATTCCACATTCTCTGTCTTAGACACAAAGTAGATTTACAAAGGATGAAACACTTTGTAATACTCACAAGATTTGCTTATGGTGTCAAATAATAAGTAATTTTCTATGCTTTCACTAAATTTAAGCACACTGGTACTAGAGTAGGGCCGAATTTTCAAGTCCTATTTTAAGTCCTATTCCATACAGAACCCACGTTTCCTGCTCCCACCCAGGTATGAGAATGGCTTATTTGCCTTTATATACACCTAAAACCAGCTGCTTGAATCAATAGTGTTGAATCTCTCTTGTTTGAATTGAAAGAAGCATGTCCATCATCTCTTTTGCTGTTCTCTGTGGCAGGGACCACAGAATATTTTGCAGAGGATAGAACCCCATGAATCCATCACAGAGATCTGACATGGAAGAACAGAGAAGAAAAAAGTTTGTAAAGTGATGGTGCCATGTTATTTTTATCTAACCATAACAGTTGTTTAAAATAAATACATAAAGCAATCTGTGATTTTAGGAAAGTGTCTGGCTACATAGTAAACAATGCCTGATAGAAAGCACCAGTTAAATCAAAGAAGTAAGAGAACACTTGAATTTGATAACATATTCAAGAATTAAAATTTCATTAATTCAAGATTTCAGTGAAAAAGAAACACCAAAACACTGATATATTAAATAAACAAACAACATCTGAAGTGCCAAGGAGAAATGCTATTCCTTAGCATGTGTTTTTGTTTTTGGAGGAAGCACTCATTTTTAAGTGAAGATTTCATCAAGTTATCCTTTTAATTTTAATTTTATCTAAAAATCCACTCATATAGAGCTTTAATAGATCAGAGTTATCCATGTAAATCAAAACAGATTAGGAAGAGCAAAGTTCATATGAGAAACAAAAAAATTATTTGTTTAAAATATTACCTATTGCTGTCAAAGGAGAAAGATCAATGGGTAAGAGGAATCCACCTTTGAAGAAGAGAAACCTACATTTGAAAAAAGCAGCACATCACCTAGACTGTATTAGGAAGAAATGATGCCATAGATATAAATGATCTCAGAGATTTCCTTTTCACCTTTAGATTTGTCCTACTTTAAAAACAAAACACAAATTGTTCTGGTAGGCATCGCTAAAATCTTTATTTTGCTCTCTTTTTTTAACATAGATTAACACTGAGCTTTCTGAACTAATTTTAATTTGAACTAGATTGTGCATTGAACAAGTAAACCACGTGGATCTTANNNNCATCAGTGAAATCATTAGAAGTCTGGGTATGTCATATAAATGGCTAGCTGTACTGTTGAATGTAAACACTTTACTCTTAACTTGAATTTACCTACACTTCTCCTCTGGCCACTGGACATAACTTCAGCAGCATACCACTGGGCAAATGCAAAGGAAACTCGGGTTCACTTGAGACTCTTCAGTTTATATATCCAAAGATATCATCTGACATACTACAGTATTCCTTATGCTAGATATACCAAACTACTCCTTATGCTAGCCATATTCATGCATTTAGCACATATGTAGAACATTTCTTTGTCTAAAAACACATTAAATAAATAGTTCAGTGGCTTCTGTGTTTCTGTCATCTTCGACTGCACTGAGGATGAAGTGTCCTGTTGGAAACATCATATTTGTTTAACCTGGACGAGTGCCTAAATGTACTTTTTCTACATCTCGTGGCAGCGAACAATGTCAAAAAACCAAATATTTTTCCTTTAAGCTATAGGTAGGAGACTTCAGGTCTAAAGCCTATGTCGCTACTGCTTTTTGCAGAATTCAAGCGCTGCTTGTGAGAATGAATGGTTCTAGAGCACTGTACAGGAGGACTGTGATAATGCTTTGGCATGTCTGGCATAAGATCTTTCAGCATACGCCTTTACTTCACGGGGTTTGGTTTTTTTCTGAAAGGAATCTGCTTAAGAATATTGTGGGATTCATACCTTCAGGGAATTGAATTCTTGTAAAGACTCCTCATTTTTTGGAGAAAGAAATATCATCTTTTGATTCCAAGTTGTTGGTTTTTTTATTAAGTAGAAGTCATTACATGCAAAACTGCTCTTAATAAAACAAAATATTTAAGAAATCAAATTCAGTTTCAAAACTATTTAATAAAATATTCCAGTGTAGACAATGGATTTGTCTGATTTCCCTTATAATAGGGGAATCAGACAAAATCACAGAAATACTTTTCCTTAAGTGGGACAATTTTCTTCCTATGTCTGTTTTACATTCCCATCCACCCTTTTGAATTTATTGTAGAATCTTAACACTAAATGAAATAAAGATATTTCAAGAAGTTTCCCTTTGTAGGCACCTCGTTATCTTTTGCTGGAAGTTGGATCTGAAGCAGTTGTGCTTCCATGAACACACCTCTAATAGTAATTTCCTTATTTGCATTGCACTGGATAGCAAGTAATTTAGAGATGAGAGGTGTTTGAAGAAACAAACTAACCTCTCTCCTACAAGAAAGAGCTTTCTGGCTGAGAAACTAGAAGCTGATCATGTAAGACCTTTGTTTGTACTTCTAAAGAATGATTTGATCAGCAAGAATAGGACAGGAATTCTTCACTTCCATATGTGTATTGCCCAGCTTTTAACAGTCAAAATTATCAATTATCTCTAAAGACAAAGAAAAAAGCTTGAAGGGATTTTTTTTTTGTTGCTGTACTTCAAGCACATGGAACAGCAATCTCAGTTCAAGAGGAGGGATGCTCACAAAGCCTGTATGTGGTCTCCTTGTCTCTCTGAATTGGTTAGTGAACAAGAATAGCTCTGGCTGAAAATTGATTAATTCATGTCTCAGTCCAATCTTTTCAGCTGAAGATTAGTGAGCCTGAGCTCCATATTCAGGCTATTCAGGTGAACACTAACATCCCCTGCTTTTTGGCTTTGTGAGTTCCCCTCTAGCTAAACCTGAGTCTCTTAGATTCTTTTATGGCACTCAAATATTTTCATTAAGAATCATGGGGGCTGTAGGAACCCTGTGAGCCTCAAATCCTCATTGTAAATCAAATGATAGTAGGACACACCAGGTGCTGCAAAATGGTAAGTGAATGCCTGCTAGTCAGGGAAGACAATAACGCCAGGTTGCTTAAGGTGCTGCCCTGTCATGTTAGCATGGCAAACCAGTTGTACAATGTTTCTGCTTGAAATGCATGGAGGTATGATGCTACATTTTTCACACAACATTCACTGTGCAGTACTTTGTGGCCATTGCACTGTGCCCACACACTTGAATAAATCTTAATCTTTCACATCCTTTCACTGTAAGTGCTCTTGTTCTGATAATTCATATGGAGATATTGGGGGTGGAAAATGCCTTTCAGAAACTACATGCTGGGCAGTCTTTTGTATATTTGGATTTCACAGTGTTTAGAAGCAATATTCAGTTGATTTTGTATGGACAGATGTAGAATTAATCATTAATTGATCCCTTTATAAAAGAGATATGGTTTTACAGGTTTCTTTTAAGAATCTTCTCAGCAAGCTGTTAGACTTCCAACAGTTAGCACTGAAATATGACAATTCTGCAATCTTGTCACAAAGTGAGACCTTTGACTTCACCAGAAATAAAACGATAGATTAAATTTTGTGTGTAATTTTCAGTCTTTAAATCAGAAAGTATATCATATCTCTCTTCTTCTTTTGATACTCAACATTTGTAAACTTATTTGTAACTTTGAAGTGTGTTTTGAACTGATACCATGACAGCTACTTCTAGAAATAGAAAACATTTCTGGTAAATAAAACCATTTAGAACCAAATGCATACAGTGGAATATTGAATCAAGAAGGGTGTTTTCAGCTTTTAAGTTTCTCCAGTTGTGAACTTTATCCAACAGCTTGATAGACTTTGAGTTGTAGTCACTGTGTGATGAAGTTATGATTCCAGAATATCTACATAAAATTAATGTTAAGTAATTAGCTAAAACCTAGCTAGATCTTTGGCCAGGGACAGTAAACAAGAGTGATTATGTTCAATGAGTCATTTCCGGCAGCAGTAGACAGCGTGTCTGTACTGATCAAAGATGAGGCAGAAAAGAAAGCCACATCAACTATTATGTAAGTTGGTATTAGTCATAGTTTATTAGGGATTTTATATCATGTGTATTGTTGTACTTCTCTGCCTAATATCGAGTCAAAGTGTAATTTCACACTGCTTGTTAGAATACTAGATTTTTTTTTTCTCTTCCTTTTTCAGCATTTGGAGAGAAATATCAAGAGGATCTAATTGTTATGTTGGTGCAACTGATTTTGAACTGTCTTTCCCTATAAAGTCATAGCCAGAACAGCATTACCTAAAACTTTAGTAAGAGCCATTCTCAAGGGTTCTCTAGATCGCCAGAGAGTATTTTCAAGGAAAACCTACTGAAATCAACACTTTGATTTAAGAGATAGGATCTATAAATTAGAAATAAGTAAAGGATATTATTTTTGAACAGGCAGCCTTGGTCCAACTCCTATGTAGTGCTGCAGTGCCTGGATCAAGTTTCTTAGAACATATTCTTGAAATTGGATGTTTTAATTAGTGAGGAAAACTGCATTAATACACAACTTTGACAACCTTATCATCATGAGTGATATTTTCCCTATAAATATTAATGCAGTGTGATTAAAAAAAATTTTGAGTCACAAAGTAGATATTAAACCACATGTGGAAGATAAATCATTGGTAGCTACCATTTTCCACTGTATTTGTGATAAAATAGTCTAAGCTGGCCTCAGAGGAAGAAAACAGAAAAGCTTTGGCCAAAGTACAGCTACTAAGCAGATACCTATGCTGATTTCCCTGAAAAAGACCAGTGCCAGAAACTAGAAAAAGGTTATTCCAGTTTGTAGCCAGCTTTGGTATGTGAGTCCTTTGGTCTGGTGCTAATCATAGCAACACATTAAACCCAGTGCTCTGAAGATACCCCACAAAGTACAGTCAAAATCACGGAGAATCTAGAGACATTCAAATTCAATTCATTTCTGTGCAGTGTAAGAGTCAGCTTTGAACTGATTATGAGAAGATCAAAATTTTCTCAGAGAAAGAACAAGAGCAAGGATCCCAAATCTTCATTGGGAAAGGTTTTTTTCCTTGAAATAAAAACATTTGTCAGTATTGACCAGCTGATCAGAAGGAAAAGTGGATTCTTTTTTTTTTGCCTCACACTTCTTTCTACACTATGAGAAAAGAAGTCTGAGGCAACTGTAAGGCACCAAACCAACTAAAATGATCTTCAGGTCACTCTTAAAAAGTAAAGTGCCTCAGGAATGTAAACTGAAGGCTCTCACATCACATCTTCTCTTAAGACAACAGCATGTCTAAAAATTTGAATGCACTAGAAGAAATAAAACTTATATTTTGATTGGGTTCTCAATTTGCCTGTCTGGAAACTGTATGGATGTGTGTTATCTGATGTTTTGTGATTTTAGCACTCATGTAGGCATGTTAAACAAAGGAATTAATACTTTCCTGTTTCAAAGTTACTTCTCTTGTAATTTGTTTTCTGATATTTCAGATAATTAAAGTACTAGTCATAACTATTTCAAATAGTTAAAAATGTTTCTGATTTGGTTTCCAAGTGATACACAACAATGTTCAATATCACATTTGTTATATCTTGAATCTACGACTTCTTTCAGGTCATAATTTCCTAGTACCTTTCATATTAATAACTTCACTTACAAACTGAATTTAGTCTGTATGAAATTTTCCATCAGTGTGAGATTTTTATAGATTGTTCCCTCCACTATGTGCAATAATGTCCTTAAGAGGTACTTGGAGCCAAGATCATGCCCCAAAAATGTGCTAAATAGGGATAGCATAGAAGAAGAACTTTCTCCTTTTCTATTCCTAGCACGAGGGTACAGAAGCAATGGGTGCAGTTATACCATGAAACTGTATAATTCTGAAATAATACATATTTCTGACATAATTTTAAGAAATGAAGGAAGACATGTTTGGGTATTATTTTTTCCTGGTTGTTACTATTAAAGGCCATATCCTTCATGGCAAGATTTCATAACAACTTTTAAAATTTGAGGGGATAGTTGAAACAAATTATTTAGGTCAAATCATACTCAGTGCAGTTTGCAGACTCAAAAACTGGTCCAACAGTCTATTGTTCAAAAATTATCTTCTGCACAGAATCACAGCCATTGCATCAACAATCAAAGAGACTAAGACTCTTTTAGAGAGAAATTTTCTCCCTAAGGGAAAATAAATGTAAATATTATGAAAAAGGGAAACTTATAGCTACTTGTTCTACTGTTTCCCACAGTGAACAAAAACTCCTATGAACTGGACATAGAACAAACCAAAAGAATGAGTTACTGAGTCAAAAGGGTTTGAGACAGTGTCTGTTGTGAAAAATTAGGCAAATTCAGTTCCTGTGTAAATAAATAATGTGATGAGGGAAAAAAGTAGGCATTATTAGGCATATAATTTAAAGAATTACATAGAAATTGGAGACTACATAGTCTTTGGAGTTTGCTGAAGTTGTCAGGATGTGTTCCAACCGTCTTGCAGAATTTAGAAGAGATACAGTCAGTGTCAAATTCTTGATAGAATATCAAAAAATACTCTCAGATTAGTAACAGTAATCGTAATAACAATAATACTGACACAAGTTTTTCCTGAGAAGCCAAGAAATTATATGAATTTGAAAAGGTGTCATATATTTCCTTGACTCTGGTCGAATCTGATCACAGCAACTAAAGAAATTAAATCAGTTAAGATTTGAAGGTGTGGGCTGTTAGAGCTGCCTAAGCCACAGATAGGATTCCTGGAATAATTGCAGTAGGATCCACTCACAGCTCTTCACCTTCTCATGAGAAGCTCTCAGCTTTATAAAAGAGACTTACTGAACATGTGGCAAGAGTTGAATTTTGCATTTTGAAACCTAGTAGAATAAACTTGAAGTGGTAGTTAGCGTGATTTTCCTTGTTATGCTAGGCTAAATACCTGCTATATGAGCAGAATCTTTTCCCTTGCAAGAGAGGCAGAGCTGGCACTAGGTGGCAGGAACTTCTACAGCTCTTCTAGTTCACTGGCTCCATTACCCCAAAGCCAGCTGGGTTGGCTTCACATGTCAGTGTGCAACTACAGTGGTTCTTCCGACACCTGTCCTCTGATTCAAAATCAGATGAGTTTCACTGGCTAAAAAGTTCATAAAGGCAGATGATCCCAATCCTGTATATCAGAATTCAAATGTTCAGACATGAATACTGGTTTGGGTTTTTTCTTGTGATAGAGGAGAGATTATCCACAAAAGTTTTGATGAAGTTTAGCTGTTTAACTAGCTTTCCTTTCCTCTGGGGTCAAACAAATTATTCTTTCATCTTGATATGGTTCACCAATCCTTATACTGATTTCTTTCTTACTAAGATCTAGAAAATTATTCTTAGTCAATAATTGACAAATAAACTGGAACCCAGAGGAGAGAAAGCTTATTGGCTACTTCTTCAAAGCTAAAAATGTTGTACTTGATTTTTAAAATTAAACAAGCTGTTCAGTAACAGACAGATTTTCCATCCTTCTGTCTATTGACCTACTGATCTAACGAGTAATCAATCAACTGATCTATCTTTAAACATATGGAGTAATACCTTGTCTATCCATGGATCTATAAGTCTGTTTCTGTCTTGTTCCACCAAAATGAAGTAATTTCTTCCTAAATATGTTTTACATCAACATTGTTCTTTTCTTGTTTTTATTGAAAGTAGTTCTGTGCCGTTTCATCAGTTATGCAGTAATTTGTTATGATAGAGTCATAAGGGCAAAAAATTAAAAAAAAAAAAAAAAAAAAAAGAATGTGGTACAACTGCAACACAAATTGAAAAGACATTCCTGTTCTGTAATATATTTCCAAACTGGCAGTTTATCAGAAACTTTCTCTAAAAAAAGAACCTCTCAGTTAGCAAGCCTGGAATAAACTCTTACTCAAAACCAAAAGGTCTGACCCAGCTGTTGGCATTACTCATATGAAATATTTCACTGGCATAATTAAAAAATACTTTAATGTTTTGTTTCAAGTATTGTTGAATGCAAATACTGCAGGCCAAGCTCCTTCTTTCAAAATAAATGAGCAGTTGCAGAACAATAAAAACAGTTGAGGCATTTATGCTAAGACATGAAAAGCGAGATGCCAAGGCGGGTTTCTAAACCACATTCCAAGCATTTTAAATGCCTTTTGATTGTTACCACAAATCCACCGATTGTTGTGAAAAGGATATGTGTCATCAAGCCACAGGCAAGGCCTTGAATACATCTGGCTCAATATTTGCAGCATCGATGTTAAAACACCACTCAGTCACAGTTATGCAGCAACTATTCCCAGTCCCTCATCACCATCCTTTTGTAGGAGCATGTCTGACTCTCTGCTAATGGCACAAATGAATTCAAAAGATCAGGATGAATTCATGCATACTTCTCTACAAAAAACACATTTATGATTTTAAAGCTACACCATGCAGTGAAACTGCATTCTTTCATCAGTCAGTATTTGCTATGATATCTTAAGGCTCCAAATTCCCCTAAAACTTTTCTGTCACGGAGGCATTCTGTCTGACCACATGGTAAGATGCTCCTTTATGCCACTCTAAGTACCAGAATAAGAGCACAAGTAGTTTAAACTGAAATGCTTCCTGAAAAAATTTCTGTCACTCTCCAAACCAATACTAGTGACAATAGCAGAGTTTAGGAGGAAGAACTCACAGGTAGGATTTCTTTAATCCATTTCTCCCCAAATACATTTTCTTATGCACCTCAAAATTTCTTTTGTGTTGGAAGGAAAATATTTAGGGTTTTGATCAGGCAGAAGTCTGGCCAGAAGAAAATCCTCAGCAAATAAATTCTGCACACACACATTGATTTAGCAACTAAATTGCATTTGATCTTCAGTGTATAAAAGCAAAGAAATTGATATTTCCTGTGTTCAACAGCCTCATTTCAGTTGATCTAGAAAGCCTATCAGTGTATGTGTTTAAAAACATATTTCACTAGTCCTGTGCATTAGGGTTCAAGACTAGTATATCAAGACTAGTATGGCCAAAATTCCATTCAGAATGTCCTGGATCAAAAGATATAGGAAATCCAAGAAATCATGCTTAACTGTTCTAGATCTGATAAAGAAGAAAAGCCCTTGAACTTGTTCAACTTTGTGAGATTCTCATGGACCCACTTCTCAGAATTGTGCAGGTCTCCCTGGATGGCAGCTCTCCCGTCTGTTGTGTCATGTGCACTGCTCAGCTCTGTGTCACCTGCAAACTTTCTGAGGGGGTACTTGATCTCACTGTCTGTCATTGATAAAGATATTAAAGAGCACTAGTTCCAATAAAAAGCTCTAAAATGTGTCACCATTCTTCACTGTTCTCCCACTGGACAGACCACCATTGACAAAAACTCTCTGTGTCCCTCAGGCTAACTCCTTATCCACCTTGTCCATGTCCACCCTTCAAATCCATGTCTCAGTGTGGAGAGAAGGAAGTCATGTGAGATCATCAAAGGCTTTACAAAAGTCCAGGTAGGTGACATGGTGCAGGCTCCCCCTGTCAAACATTTCAGCCGCTTCATCATAGCAGGCCACCTGATTGCTCAGAAGAGCATTTGCATACAGAGACGGCATTAGACACTTTAGAAATAAAATAAATATCATAACATGCTTTGTTTTCCAATGTGGGTGCAAAAATGGGGAAACTAAACATCAACTGTAGGCATTCACCTCTAGATAACAATATTTCTGTGATGAAGATATTGCCTTTATCCTGCAGAAAAGGTCTCTCAACATTACATCAAAGAGATGAAATTACACCTCAGGCAGTTGATTCCCTGTCCTCTCTACAGACATCACTTGGCTTTAGGAAGTAATAGACGAAAATCTTTAATTTAAAGTAGTATTGGATGGACTTCAAATGATCTAGTGAGCCTTGATATTTATCTGTTCCTCTTTGATGAGATGTCTGGAATAATTTCCTGCTTCTGCTGTGATCGAAAGTATTGAGACATTTTCCAGAGTAGTTTCATAACTTTTCACTTCTGATGTTGCTTATTACAAGGAAGAAGAGTCTTTGAAAATCAGGGGAACTCCCTGATAAAATGTTCCAGAAATTTTCTGAGCTTCCTGGAAGTTCAAAATTTGGCTCAGTCAGTATTAGCAAGGTCTTGAGTCACATCTTCATTTTTTTTCTTACGTGTCAGATATTGTTATTTTGGTTTTTTTTATTCACATGTAATGAAAGAGCAAGGACTAGGAAAATCAATCAAACAAACAAAAAAAACCAAACAGCTGTCCCATCATTGTCTCAGAAGCTCAGCTTTAGTTTTCTTTCAGTAGCCTTACCTGACACGACAGAGCAAGGGTATGCTACCCATAGTAGGGAAAAGGAGATGGAAGGGTATGGGGGAGAGATTTTTTCCTATCAGTTTAACCCTATGCCTATGCTGTTTGGGGGAATTATTTTCCTTTGCAAATATCTGTTTAGTGAAAAATATAGTTATTCTACAGAATGTGCCAGTGTGCAATCTGAATGGCCATGGATCTTTCACTGTCTGTATAACACCTGATATCAATCTAAACTATATGCACTTCAGTGAGCCTGGAAACATAATGCTGTGACCATAAATCATGCTTGTGCTTTCAAAACACTGCTTTTATATTAGTATTATTTCTATCATAATTCATTGAATTCTCATATATTTAGGTTAATGAATGCTAACCAATGCATCCATTAAGGTTAGGACAATAGCTAGAATTATATGGACAATATTCACATAATTGTTCTCAAATCCTTTGCAGGAAGTTTGCAAACTGGAACTACTAGTGAATGCTTCAATACATCCATACAAGTAATAAACAAGACAAGGAAAATGCAATGAGAGCTGGAATCTGATTTCTCACCCAGGCAGTGTAAATGCTATCTATAGGACAGCAAGAGAATGAAGCAAGTAAAATTAACTCTAGAGAAAGCATAAAGAATGTAGGGAACACACAAACTTTTAAAAACTGCAGGTCAGGTGAATAAAGATATCAAAATGTATGGCTGGGGCTACATAAAACAAAGGAAAATATAAAACAGGCCAAATATTTTTTTTCTGAATTAATATATTATTGACTTAATTTGAATTTTAGAGCTCCTATTTTTTATTTTTCTCATTGACATGTTCTCACTCAATGAGTTTGTGTTGCTGGAAAGGAGAGTAAAGTTAAAGAAAGAAATGAAAACTGGATCTTAGAATAGAATAGACTGGAAAGAACAGGACAGAGGGGTCAAACACTAAATGTCTGTATCCAGTAATGGAAGCCAAGAGGACAGTTTCTGTTGAAACTTCTGTATCTGTTAAATATCCTTACTCATATGGTAGCAGTCAAATTCAAAAATGCAGTTATTTCAGACGTACAAAGGATGAAAGTGACCATCGATATTTGGTCACCAAACAGATGTTTTGTTGGATAGAAAGTGCTTTAGGATGTCTTTTTTTTTCCCTAACCTGCAGTATTAGACTGCCATTTCAAAACATAGCCAAGTATAATAATGGTATTTCAAAAGATTGTGAACTAAGATTAAGAAACACCAAAATTATATTTTTCTGGTCAATTTGAATTAATTTCTTTTGTGTGTATGCTGGTGTTGACAGTCTTTAATGATATCACAGTCATTATTTTTCAACCTCATTCAGTGCTCAAGATGGCTGTGGAGGTGATTCAGGGTTGAAGATTGCACTGACAAGAGATCTGCAACCTTGCTCATTGAAGAAGCTGCTTTGTTCATTGTTTACTGAATAAAGAAAAATATTAGTTGAAGATTTGTGACAGTCTTGAATTATATTAGGAGACTCCTGGGGAATCCAAGCCTCCAATAAATCCGATGCTGTATAAGCCTGTAACAGACTACAGCTAATTTTATACTTTCCATTTTTCCATTGTCCGCCATAATATCCTTGCCACAGATTTTTAGAAATACAGAGCATTAGCACCTCCCCCCCGTGTTAGTCTGAGCTGTATGTTGACATTTTAAAGTGCTTAACAGTGCTAATTTACCTGGAAAAACAAGTCCCAGACTTTTCAGTGTGGGACCCTATATTAGCAAAATTATTTGACCCTTATTTAATATTGTGATATGCAAACAAATGAATTTATGCACTACAAATAAAATCATTTTCCTTTTGTTGAAACATTTCCAGGATTAATTCCCCAAATTGTGAAATATTCATACATGATATGATAAATATTATTGAAAACTCACAAGGAAATTAATATTCTGCCTTTTTGCAATGTTTGAATAATGTGCAAAAAGTAGGATATTTGGCCACCCAGTGAACAATAAAACAAATTGTGAAATAGTTTCTCATTTACGAAAAAAACAATTTGTCCTTGCACTTATAGAGGCAGAGTCCCCACAAGGAGAAAATTTATATGATCATTTAATTGAGCTTTAATGTACCAGAAAATGCACTAAGACTTCAATCTTAGCTCTCCATTTTTCTTGACATGTGAACTCTTCCCTTTTAATAGTATTTTTCCCTTTTTAGGCCTTTTTATACATAATTTTGTATTTTGGTCAAAGAAATTTTCCCAGAACCACTTTAATGTGTAAATTCTGTGCTGATTAAGTGCTTTTTTTTCTGTTCCCAGTGTCAAAGTTTTTATTGACATAAATAGCTACATCAAGATGACTTGTCAATATGTTTTCCTGGTTGCTCACTCCCAGATTGTTGTAGTCTGCTCTTTGAACATTCAAATCTCTCACATTGCATAAGACTGCAAAGTCTTTAGAGAATTAGGGCTTTTTGGTTTACACAAGCTGGGGGTAGTAAAACAGAAAGAATGAGATATGTAAGAAAGGAGTATTAACTATTTTGCCATGGAAATGTCTCTGCACAGACAAAAAGTTTGTATGCACAGCTACTCTTTTGATGCAGCCTGAAGGTAATTGAAAGCAGTTGGACATAGTAATCCAAAAGTTAATATGGTTCAAAATGTCTGATGTCTTGCAGAGCCTTCCCAGTAAAGTACTTGGGGACCTTGTCTGGAGAGATCTTTTTGAAAAGATGTAGGTAACAAAGCCATAAACAGGCATTGTATGAAGCCTCTTCAGCAACACAACATGGTGCAAGCATAAAAGGTAAGCGAAAAATTAAAGTCAGCACTTTGACATAATTAGTAAGCTGAAACAGCTGGAATGCAAGGGGCATTTAAACCTTCCTGCAAAAGGTCAGGGCCAGGCTGAGAACTGCATCATGAAATATGTAGCTAAGGCAGCTACAGACCCCTTAGCCAGACCATTCACTCTTTCTAAGCCCTTTAAGAGACATTTACAAGCTTTGCACAGGACAATATCAACTGGTAGGGTTCCTACAGGTGAGGCAAATTCAACAAGCAAACTGCTTCACTTATTTTTAACAGTGATGAATTTTCATGGAAAAGCAGCTGTTTTTGAACCACAGGCGTGGCATTTAAAGCCTCTCCTCATATGTGTCAGCTTGGTTCCTAGCAGTGTAGGGTATCAGCACAGCAGAATAGCAAGTAGCCATTTCTCAGGTGGCAGCGGGGTCAGGAGGCAGCACTGTGTGCATTTGTAAGTCTAATGACCACTAAAGAGCAGAGTGCTTTGCATGTTGTGTCAAATTTACCTCTGTAATTTACAGTGAGCTAATCAGATAGCAATTTTAAAGTTCAAACAGAGAAGGAAATGTTTTCAGCAGATAACACTTTTTTTAATAGCTATTTTCATGGCAAACCAATACAAACTCTGGAATTCTTCCAGCTCAGAGGAATGTGAATGACTTCTGAAGATCTCTCCAGCAATTATGATGGCTATCTAAAAGCATTAGAGTCATTGTGATAAGTTATAAGTTAAGAAAAGTGACTACACCAGCAATTAAAATCCACTCATGACAAAACAAACCAAAGATTGAACTGTGTCATCCACTGGAAATGGAGAAAGCTTTGACAAGTAGATTCCCATTTAAACTTTAGCCTCTTTGCTTCTGCATGATTTGCTGGTTGCATGATTGAAGACAGTGCAGTTAGCAGTTTATAGTCAACACAGACTCTTCAAACAACTCACCCTATTGCAGCCTGACATTGCACCACAAACCCCTCCCTAGTGTTATGCATATTTCTCTTCCAAAAAAACCCTCTGTATTCCAACCTAGACTGTGAGTACTACATGAACAGAATAGTGCATAGCATAGTGTTTGTGGTGAGCTCTATAATCACATTGTAGGTACAACTACAGTATGGAATAGAATAAAGTGTATTTTTACCCCAATTATTGCCAAAACCTGCAGATTTTCAATTCAAAACTTTATTCCACTCAGAGGGAATGCAAAGCCAATTTGAGAAGCCAGGTTTGAATTCTTCTTCAGTTTGCATCACATATAAAAACTGATGCAAGGTATGCGTGTGAAAAGTCATGAATAGTATTAATTAGTTACATAACTTATGAAGCAAGACATGCTGTTTTGTTTTCACAGCTTTCAAAAGAATTCCATTCAACATTATCTCAGCGCTATTTGAAAGGTATTGATGTCAGCCTGAGCTATCTCTACACCATTTAAGTACCCTCTCATAGCAAGGGGGTTGCCAAAGGGCACTTGAGGCCATTAAGGGAAGCAAGTTTGGCTTTTGCATTCCAGACAGTCTTCCAGAACTCTTAGGAACCTAGTGAGGTTACTTTGACAATACCACTCAAACATTTCATAGCTTTCACTATCCAAACTGCACTGGCCTAGGATTTTTCAGGATATTGCTAAAGAGCAATCACACACACAGAAGTATTGTGACATTAGTCATCACCTGTTATGTGCTGCGTGAAGCTATGAGTGTGTTTAAAAGCAAAATTAAGATTATAATTCCTCACACTAGGAATACTTCAGAAAGGGAAGTTTGAATGGCTTTTCTCCCCTAAGAATTCATATTATACATTGTAAACCAGCTGTACCCATGTAGACCTTTTTTTTCAGCTGTTTCCATAGTGTCTAGAATCATGTCTAGATCATGTTCTGCACTTCTTTCCTGCTCATAGTACTTCTGGCACACACCAGAAACAATTTGAAATTGTAAAGGGACCTACTTCTGGAATGAATCCCTGTATACATTCTTGACACTGTTCAGACTGCTTCCACTGAAATTATGCAGCTGCACAGGTATGTAGCAGAGAGACTTAGCAGGAAAAACCTAATTTTACATTTATTTGCTAACAGTGAATGAATAAATATTTCTTGCAAAGAACATGAGTATGTGTGCCAAGAGAAATTTTCTCACTCCATGTTTATAGTTCTGAGGAAGTATTTTGTTTAAATAAGACAACATGTTATCATACTTTCATGTTCCAAAAAAGGTTATCAGATCTTGAAGTAAAAATGAGTCCTGTGAAAGGCCTAGGTAAAATATTTCCTTCGTGTCTCTCAGGTGTACAGGTGTGAGGCAAAATCAAGGCAAACTCCTCAATGTTAAATCACTCTCACAGAGAAAGTAGGACATCCCTTCCTCAGAACTTCTCCAGTAAGCAGAGGCAAGAAGGTGAATTTTTCAATTTTATTTTCCGAAACTTTTTGATCAGGGCTTTAATTTTTGAAAATTTCAGCCTAAGCTCTATAAGTTTTACTTTGGAAAAAGACTTCAGGTTGCTCCCTTCCCTCACTGGTTGTCTTCCTTTCTTTATCATTCTTACTTTTCAAAGGCCAACTTTAGAATATTTTCCTCCTGTCCAGGGTCTGTTGCAATATCTCCAGCTCCCTCTTTCCCGGGGAACTAAGCTGACAAAGCCCAGGGAGGGACAAGCTTGGAAATGCAAGCAGGAACAAGTACCTACCAACAGAAGGTGGGGAAAGACAGGAAGAGAAATTATTTGGGAGTGCCTTAGGGAGATATCATTGCCCAATACTGAGCTTTATCCCGATTATCTTTGCAATTATATGCTTGAGGTCAGCTGAAGTTGGTTATGTTAATAAAACTTCTGCCGGATTTTTAAAAATAGTATTTGCATCTGTAACGGGGGAAGTTGTGGAACATGGGAAGAGTTGAATTGGTTGTTGGTTACAACTGAAAGTTAAGTTTGATTTAGCTTTTTGCAAAATTCAGCCTGAATTTAGACCCTCCTCAGGGAGGCAAAACATTAGTGTTTAAGTTCTAATGTTTGGTATTCGCGACAGCAAGTGTGGCACCATATATTGTCTTATAAATATTTAAATTTGCTAGTTCTTGCACTGTTTAGTCAGATAAATTTTCCACTTGCATAAGCAAAATTACTTAATTTGACCTAAATAAATAATCAATAGGTTCCAAGCTAATGTATTTTAAAGATCATGTATCACCTTTTACTGATCATTATCAGTCCAGTTATTTTCTGAAATAGCCTGAAACCCATGACATATACCAATGTCGAGAATTTCTTAATCTGCTCCTAGAACTCTGGTAGATACCTTTTTTAAGTGATGAAAAAGTTTAGAAGTATTTTGTTATTAACAAAACAGACATAGTCTAATTGAGGTTAGATGACTAGCTTATTTCAAAATACAGACTAGAATTTAAGTGTATTATATATTTTGCTTTATGCATTATCACTGTCAACACAGCACAAATCTAAGAGACTAAGAGACTTTCTTATAATGTTCCTTGCAGAGACTTTGAATTTTAGATTATATAAGCAGCACAGTATCAAATTTCACTAGTATGCAATTATATTTACATAATAAGCAATATATTAATATACATTGGACAGTGACAATAATCTGTTCTTACCCTTGTCAAGTTATTTGTGGTTAATGAGACCTAAATTAATGAACAAATACAGCTCTCACCAGCAGAGTTCCAAGTAATCCCACTGAGGATAAATTTGCATGATGACAGGCACTGATGTGAAACTGTAGAAAATGAGGAGGAACATTCATTCAGCAGAAAACATTTGCATACAACTGTACTTGGAAAACACAGGGATTTTTTTTCTTATGACAGAACAGGTTTCTCATAAGGACAAATAAAAAATATTAGCAAAATGAAACACATTTTCAGGAAAATTTACAATCTTGTCCAGTTTGACTTCGGTAAATTAATTGTATAAATAGTAGACTACATGTGGCAACTTAGCAGCATGTAATCTGCTATTTAATACTCAACTAACACATTTTATTCTGGTCAATTAATTCACAATTTTGCTGACAAAGTCCATAAAATGATCAGACCTGTTGCTAAATTATCAAGCAGGATTTTTCACCATGGATTTTCTGAGCACTTCTGTATTTGTCTCTCCAGTTGTTGATCAGCCAAATGGAAAGCAAGGGTTTCTCTCACCTACTGAAAAGCTCTCTATGATTCATCTATTTAAAAGAAAAAGTTATCCAACCCCCATGCCATGATTATATATAAGGAAAGAGAAAGATTCAGAAGGGCTCTATATTTTGCATACAGCTCATTACTGAGAAAAGGATTTAGGAGAGAGTAAGGAAAAGTGAGATTATGTGGAATTCAGATATTTTTCTGCCTCCTGTTCTCAATGAGCCACTACTTCATATAGTGACATAAATTGTCCCTCTGATATATGATTATCCTGTGCACCATAGTAATGCTGAGGCAGTTGGGTCTCAGTAAATCTTGAACTTCTTTATACTATGCTTCAATGAGAGGAGTAAAATGCTGCAATTATATGATCATTACTGGATATTATTATTGCAACAATTATATCTGCTAAAGAAGACAATATGCTAAAAATTCATACAGTCATAATATTGCTGATTGCAAGAAGTGTCTAAGCATTCTAGAACTCATTTCTTATGTTTATGAGATAGTAAATGCCTAGCTGCTGACTTTTTTTCCTTGAGGGCAGAACTTAATCTATGTGTGTGTCTGTAAAGTTTAAAAATTGCTATTAATTTTGACTGCCCATTCCCTGCTAAGCAGCTATGTTTCCTTACTCCAGGCTCAGAGGAACTCCTTAAAATCTCAGAAAAGTTTGTTCAGACACACATTTTTATGTGACTCCGATGTTTGAGACTGCAGGCAAGATGGAGTTTGTTTCCATTTTCTAAATGTAGTCTCTGAAGTGTAATCTGAGATGCCCAAAGGTTTGTGAAACATTGATGTGTTGTTGGTAATTTTGATAAAGGACCTACAAGTGGCTCATGATTTTCTGCAGTGGCAGCCATAGGCAAGACAAGGTGCCCAAGAGAATCTCAGAACTAGACGACCCTCTCTTGGGTCTAAGATACCTAAACCCATATTCAGTCAGTGGAGTTTAGTTGATACAGTGGCATCCATAGAGCCATTTGAAGTACTCTTCAGTAAAAATAAATTTAGGGAACTGGTGTTTAAATTAACTAAACTAGGTTTCAATAGCTGTATCAATTTCATAAATTTCTATTGCCTATGAAGAAAGTCTAGACTATAATGACACTGTAAAGTCTATAAAGTATATATAAATATTTAAGTATCTTGATCTGTAAGCTGAACCCTGTATGACAGTCTCCAGAGGGATTTGAGTGCCTTGTGCCTCCTATGTCTTATCTGGAAGTAAACTTGCTGGATCTCCAGGGACAGCTTAAAGAGTCATTGGCTTTCTCTGCAGGTAAATGAATCAGACCCTGGATGTCTTAAATTAGGTGAGGTTAATCTCTTCCTGATCATCTCAAATTTATCAGAATTATTTACTTGGGACTTATACTTTGGTATTAATGAGGAGTCAGATGCATTTTAATACATTTTCTACAATAAAACCAAGTAGTAACCAATAAGAAAAAGGCAGATTTAAACTTCCACGATGTAAAAAAAGAAAACACTTAAACTATAATTCTAATTTCAAAAGCATCTTTTAGTGGCTGGTTTTCCAAATATAAGTAACTGACATAATTGAGATTTGAATAAATCAATGGTAGGTGCTTAGCACCTAGCTTTATGTTCTAACTAAAGGCATTGTAAAGAGGATGTTGTTCCCTGTCATGTCCCTCAAGATATTTATTTTTATGTAAATTACAAAAGGAGAAAAGAAATGCAGTTTATATCTTAAAGAAAAACCTTGTGGCTCTGGGATATGCTAGGGATATATTTGATTTTTCTCAAATTCATAAATCATGTTTATGTTGATTATGGATATCCAATTATTCTAGAAAACCACTAGAAAGCATTTTACTGCCCAGATAGTTTCTTGTTAGTTAAAAAGTAGGACAAGCAGGACTTTGGTCCAGTCCCCAGCTAGCTCCAGCAATGACAAGAATGGTGATGAACTGCTGACACGCAACAGGAAAACCAAACCCAGAATACAGGTCTCTGCATCAAGCTCCACACAATATGGCATAGAGATGTAGGCTTAATTCTTTCTTTAGTGAGATATAAGCCTGCGTTTAGGCACTTAGTTGCTAACATCTCTTCAAGTGCTCTGCAGATTGGGGACTCCTGCAGAGAGATTTTTAAGAAAGGTCTTCGGTGTGTAAGGACACACATGATAATCCCAGTATAGGTCCCAGCTGTACTTCCAGTAGGCCACTTAAAATGCTTTATTTATTACTATTTGAAGTAAATTTTGCCCTAATGATTGCTGGGAAAAGATGAAGAACAAGTATGCATTTCCCTCCTCTGTGGCCCTTGCATCTTTAGATGAGAAAGGTCTAAGAGTTATTGTCTTAATGACCCAAGACAGAAAGATGGGAGAAAGATTTTTTTAATAACTTTATTCCACTAAACAGACAGATGAAGCTTTTGAAGATTTTGCTGTGAGCACAGGCAATCTAGGGCATCATGATCCACACTGAAACAGAATAAAGTGATACTAGAAAAGTCAGAGACATTTTATGACACAGTCTTCTGATGAAAGCACATGTAACATATGCATGTTAGGGACTTATATTTCCAATGACATCTGTTCTGTTTAGCACTCCTGTCTCTCTGCATGGGCCACAGATGGCCTGGCACAAAACTAAGCATGACCTGCCCATAGATAATTTATTTTTGATATATTATTATGATATATAGGGAAGGAACACACATTTCTGGAAAACATAAATTTCCAGAAAAAAGGAGTGTTTGCACATCTCAGCTAACTCTCTCCCTGTCAATCTGCAACAAAGAGGAAGACTAGCATGATTAGTGGATGTGGTAAATGAAATGGCAGCCAAACTCTTGGACTAGAATTTCTAAGAACAGGACACCTGGCTTTGACACAGGCAGGCTTCCTGGTAGATTTTGACCCTGATGTCCATTAAGCTTTAGGACTGTATCAGCAGAATGTTGTAACGTGTCTTGCACAGCAAAGCTGCAAGGAACAACATCATGAGATTATTGAAGTCTGAAGAGGCACATGGAAAACAGTCTTCTCCGCTTTTTCCCTGCTACACAGATTAATGAGCTGGGATTTATACATTGTGTGTGCAGCAGCCAACTCTTGTGCCACCCAACATAAGGCTCAAATCATTAGTATGTTTTCAGTGTTCATATGCTTTCATGATAACTGATGAAGGAAATACTTGTATAAAGAAAATGCATAATGCTTTAGCACTAGAGGAATTTAAAACTCTTTCTGTACTAGTAAATCTCGTAGACTAGAGCCCTGTTTTCTGGACTTTTTTTCTGATGAAAAAGTACTGTTCATGGTGATAATGTCTAACCTCACCTTCAAAATTGTTGTGAATGATCCTAGTCTGTGCAAAATCTACTGCTGTCCTATGCATTGTTGCAAATTAGCATGAAACACTGGCAAGCAGGGTTCCTAACAACTTAGTGCCTGGTCCTTAAGATACCTTCAAATCTGGTGGGCTATTAAAAAAATTATTGAGCTTAAAAAAACACTGCTTGCATCACAAGAAAGAAAAATGTGAAATAACCATATTTCCAGAAATTCCTCCAAAAACATTTTGACACACATTCCTTTCCCCTGAAATGTCAAATCTCACATTCCCAGTGGATGTCTTTGGCTTTTCCCATTAGAGAGAAGAGTAATCTTGAAAATGTCAGGTATCTCAAGGGAAGTGCTCTTGATCAGAATAACTGGTAATAGCTAATTCATGGCAGGACCTGGTTTATGGACGGAGCTTTAAAGCAGTCATTTTATACATCATATTAATTCCTCACTTTACTTACAAACAAATTACTGCAATTTGCTTTTATCTGTAAAATTTTGCACGTAAAATGTTTTCCTTTATCAAAATATATTTGGGAGCTGAGGGAAGAAACAAAACATAGTTTTATTTTTTCTTAATCAGTAAAATCTCACAGAAGTTATTTTAATTTAATTCACCCATTGTTTGCAAAATTCTTTGACAACTGGAGTCTTTTGACTAATTACATTTATTGACCACAGTTTTTAATTAACAAAGGAGTTAAAGTGAATTTTTGAGTGCTCTTCCTCAGAAAGGTAATTTTTTTCTTCCTGTCCTCTTTTTCTTTATCTTTGTCTTTCCCTCTGGATGTGAATACATACCACATCATTGCTGGTTGTGTGCCAAGCACAGATGCTTGGGGCTGTGGCTGCCTGATTCTTTGTTCTAGCATGACTTCCCTGGCTCTGAGCAGTTAGTGGGATGCACTAACACTTAGGCACACCTATTTGCATTCAGTATTTGCATTACTCAGCATTTTCCAAGTCATTTCATTGGAAACAGTAAATATTAAACCATGCACTTGGAATTTGTCCAATAAATTTCCAATGAAATACCTTGAGTGTTGTTAACAGTATTGTTGTAACATACAGAACACAGAGTGTATAGCATGTGACATTTTGAAATCCATTATTCTGTTTTTGAGGATAACATATATTTTCATATATGTCTGTATGTATCTTCAACAAGCTAAAAGTAATATTCAGGGGGTTTTTAACAGGATATGGTAGGTTATCAATTTTCAAGTTGACTGATTTTTTTTTTACCTCTTTCCTATAAAAAATCCACACTTTTTTTTCTCAATATTTTCATGATATTCACATTTCAGACATTTCAGTCAACTCCTGTTTATAAATACCCATCAAAAAAATTTTTATGTAGCCATGGACCTGGACACCAAAAACACACTTGGCAGTTGATAGGAAAAAATAATGGAATAGACACAGCTTAGAAACATCCTGGAAGACAGACTGAGAGCATAGTGCAGTGCGAAACCTGACACAGGTTGTGTTACCAGGTGCTTCTGTGAACAAGATAAAGTGTTACTCCATCAGTAATTAAACCTCAAGGAAACTTCTCCACTTGACTTAAGACACATCAGGCTGAGTGTTTTGCACACAAATGTGTTAACAACCTTTTCAAAACTACTGTATGTACTTAGGACATTGATGTGGAAGATAGCATGTCAGTGGACCTCAAATATCTGAAAACTTTGTCTTAAAAGCCAAAGATGTATTTTAGAGATTCATGGTAATTATAAATCTGTTCTAAAATTTGTAGACTATCACTTTCATCCAGAAAAGGAGAGCATTACTATTTGTATCTGATGATATTCACCCTGTGTCCCAGCTGAAATCATTATAGTTTAGAGGAATAAACAAATACTTCTTTAAAACATCTCACTATACAATAGCGAGGCACATATACTCTGCATAAATTAATTCTCTTTCCTTAATAGTCATGATATACAGTTCCAAGGGTAAATCATGGCTCCTGAAATATATTTTCTACAGTAGTCTGGTTCCTGTTCCCATATTATAGAATTTTGCTTCAGTTTTGTAGAATCAAGCATATTTTTTTTTAAAGGAACAAAAAGTAGCACTTTACTTTTGCTACCATGATTAGCATTAGATTTTGGCTCTCTTTTCTTGCTTGCCAGCAACACAAAGCAACACAGACCTTGGAGTTCAACATTTTCTTTGCCTATTGTATTATGAATAAGATTGGGTTTGTCCATAGAACTTCTAATCAACTATCTGTTTTGACACACATTTTTAATCTAGCGTTTCATTCAAAACTGCCATAGTCTTTACAGAGAACTGCTTATCCTTTATGATATGAGGTAGGAGAGGAGAATCATGAATCATTTCATGATTCATTACCAGTTTAGTCCATTTTCCATCCATTTAACCCTGGGACAGGAGGCTGGTGGAACCTTTGAATTTACTCCAAATAAAGTCAGGAGTATTGCATTAATCCATGTAGCTTTACAAAATTTGGCCTGTGCTGGAGCGCAGTTTCTCTGTAAAAAATACCTTGTTCTGGTTCTGTCTCTGGCTATTTTGATGTGGATGAAATCATTCCCAATTCCTGTTTTTGCATGAGTGAATGCTTACACGTAGGCATAATCCATGTTCTGTTACCTCATCACAATGTCATCTGACCATCTTACATTCACTAATGAACTCTATCAACACAATAGTTCTATTTCTAAAGATGAGACATTGACATACAATGAAAGATTAGTCCAAGGTCATGGTGGGAATGTGTCTGCATTGCATACTGCAGGACGGAATGGAAGCACTCAGGGTTGTCCTACCATTCTCAGCAGTGTAAATGTTCAGCATCATTTGCTTCTGGCCCTATCTGTATTGTTTTAGATACAGAGGTACTTTGTCTGTCTTTAGGCTATTCTGCAAATTTATGCCGTTTTTTTTTCATGGAGTTATTCAGAAATAGCTGCTGCAGAGAAGCTACTCCTTAATAAACATTTTTGGACTAAATTCTGGAGCACAAGAAACTAATTTACTTCAAAACCTGCTAAAATTAGCTTTAAATCCGGTTTATTTTGCAAGTGCATTTTAATTTTATTAATTAATTTATTTATTTTATTTAATTCTTGAAAAGAATTAATAAAGGCCAGCAAGAAAATATGAAAATTTCAGCAAAGACAGAAAACATCTGAAAATTATCAAAGGTCTCACCTCCTTTTAAATTATATTTACAGCACATGCTTTAAAGGTGTACATCCCATTAATGCATGAAATAATTATGATGTAGGGTCTGAACACTGGTAAATGCTAACAGCGTGAGGCTAATACATAGCTCTGCTTATACTAGAATTTCAAATTTCTAGGTAGAAATAATAATATGCCAATGGAAGGCTCAGGACACACAGAATCAAAGTCTTGAGAAAGGTGGAAAACTCCCTTTACAGTACAGGAAAATTTATGGAACAAATGTGAATACTCTTTGGAGATTGAGATGATCAGATGTTTCCTTTCTGCCTTTTGATAACCTGGACAAGGACACTCAGTCT
Source organism: Euphonia xanthogaster (assembly GCA_034509185.1). NCBI lineage: Eukaryota > Metazoa > Chordata > Aves > Passeriformes > Fringillidae > Euphonia > Euphonia xanthogaster. Next base: position 18,200,460 of record JAYDZK010000056.1, on the reverse strand, counting down.
TGTTAGAACTTTTCCACTTTCTATCTGTCTCAGATGTTTCTTCCAAACCTGATTAGAAACACATACATTCAACCACAGACATTTTTCAGAATGCAATAGCTGGAATTCTATTGTAGAAGAGACAGCATTGCTCTATGAATTTGATTCTGTGTGTCCTGAACCTTCCATCTGTTACCTGACACTTACAGATGCCCTTTGACACATCAGTTTGAACACAAATTTCAAAACCAGGAAGTAATTTCTGAAGTTAAAATTCACCATTTTCAGAATTTAAAATTTTGGTGTTTACTGTTATGCTCTAAAAAAGATATTTCTAAACAGCTGAAGTGTTGTACTTCAGATGAAAGTAGTGAGCTGGAATAACTTACCTTCCCCCCACCCCCGTTATTCACTTGCCTTTTTTTTTCTTTCTATTATTTTCCCATGTTTTTAATTTACTTCTTCCAATCAAGAGTCTTCATAATTTCAAATTCTCATGAACATTCAGATGGGAGAGTTGCTCAGAACTTCTGGAAATTCAGAGGTTTGGTACCTTGTGTTGGGACAAAAGCTCTTATAAATTTTGGTCTTCTCTCTCTTTGCCTCTCTTCTAAGTCATGTATGAAACATGTATGGCTATGGCTATATCCTCATCAGGAGCAGTGCCATATAGGAAGGGTAGAGAAAGGAAGTTGGAAGACATGCAGCTCACTCAGTGCAGGCCATTGTGTGATATGATAATAGTCTGAAATATTTAAGGGTTTTTTAATGTTTTGAGAAAAAAAGACCTTGTTCTCTGCTGTTATTTTTATGAAGATGCCATGTGCATGCTTGTTTGCATATAATTGGTATGTAGTGAAAATAACACAGCTGCTGTAAATAGCACAGCTCCACTGACTTCAGGATATACAATCTGTGGCTCATTCCATGATATCTACAGTCTACATCTACAGCTCTACAGTTGTGAGTTTGAAATGAGGACAGATACTGATGTTCTTTACAGTTTTTGCATGAAAGGATTGATAACACTTTTCCCTCTCCACGTTGAAACCTGATGCTAAATAAACTCATTAAGGTGACTAAAAGAGAAAAACAAAACAGTGTCACCTTGTAATCAAGATGTTTATCTTCTATCTGCTTCAGTGGAAAGAAATGTGTACATTAGCTGTGTATGAATTTATGCATATTATATAAATATACGCACATTAAAAGCAGCATCTCCTTTCCTCATTACCACTTATATGTTTTGGCAGGCACTACAAAACAAACAGGTGGTCTGTTATGAACTGATAGTGTTGTCAAAATCTGAAGAGCTGAGGGAATTCAGACTGAATTTGCATTCAGCCAAACTTAGCATAAATGTTATTGGCATTTATTGCAATGAAACCTGTCAGAGGTGGAAAGATTTGTCACTGTGTCTGGCCAAGTGCAGGAAGTAAGTGAACAGAAATGTTTCTAACCCATTTGTATTTCAAGTTCTTCCCAGTGGAAAGCCACCCTTATTCATCCATGTTTGTTTATAAGGTGTTCATAGGTTATGAAATGTAACAGAACCTGGCCAGTTATATCACAGCAATGTACAGACATCTGATGGAAAACTACAACCACCAGTGACCACATGTTGTGTCTGGATGCTCTCTCTAGTTCTGTATCCTCCTAATATTAAATCCCAGACGCTTCAAGGAAAGATGTTTTCCCTGAATGTGTTTACTAGAATGGTTCTGTGCATGGAAGAAAATTCCTTCCTGATTCCACTTGTTTAAGCTGTACCGCAAAACATCTAGATAAGTAGTATCCGTAACAGTGCCACTTCAAACACCATTTTTCTCTTTTTCCTTATGATGTGTTTAATTTTTTTTTCTGAATAAGTGTTGAAATTTTGGAGGGGAAATACTAATCTTCATGGTCACTTATCTCAGATTTCATATAATTTCAGTTAATTATACTGTGAGTAAAAGAATTACTCCTTTCACAATACTTCTAAAAAGCACACACCTTCTTGAGACATCACAGTGCAGTGCAGAATGTGCCAACTCCTAACATCACAGGCAGCAGTGTACCACAGATACACTGCTGCACAGTGCACAGCCTCATTCATGCCAGTGAAAATGAGGGACAGAATGGAGTCAGTACCTGGAAAAGATTGATTTACATCTTCTCAGCATGAGAAATGGTGTATCTCAACCAATACCCTGGGAAGAACAAAAAACCTGAGAAGATTTTAGACTGATTTCATATACACCCTTTCTTTAGTAGTGGGCAGGCCTCAGGGTTGAAGCTTAAACCTATACTTAATTTTCCTAGAAATCACTATTAAAACACTCTTGATAGCTGACCTTTGAGGACATTTTAAACCTACTCCTGCATGTGTCATACTACCACAGATTCATCCACAAAGAGGACATTTTTTTACACTTCCATAAATTAACATGTTCTTATTCACAGAATATCAGGATCATGGTGGGAGCCTGTCTTTCCTTTCTATACACTGAAGAGTTTTGTCAAGAAATTAGGAGCTGCATATTTTAACTTTGGACTGCATACTGACATTTTTCAACATATGTTTATGTCTAGCATATCCAGTGTCAGTCTGCAAAACAACATGATGAGTGCTAAATTGCCAAGAAATCCTCTTTTAACTACATATATATACATGCAACTCTCATATTCATATAAGTGAAAAACTCCACTCAAGCCAGCCCTTTAGGAAACCAAGACCTGCATCTTAGATAATTGTTTCAGTTAAAATTTCATTTAGCCATACACCACCAAATGAGATGTTTCAATCTTTGTGCTCATGATCATTCATTCACAGGGACAGCCCTTGCAATTAATTTCCTGACAGGTTTCACAACAATAAAAATAAAATAAATCTTTTTAAATGCAGTCATAAATACTGTTACATAGATGGTTTCATACTTAATCTTATCAGCTTACTAGAATACTAATTTATTAGTAGAGTGGAAAAATACATTACAAGTTTCAAAAAAAATATTTGCAGATATTGTACAGTAATACTGTACTATTAAAAATTTCATTTCGCTATGTCTGTTATACCTTTTTATCACCTTTCTTTTTATTCTTTCCTTAAAATGGTTAGAAGGAAAATCAAAATGCAACACGGTCGATGTCTGAATTTTAAATTAAATGAGAAGTGCCGATCTGGTAAAACCTGTAGTACAAAATGTTGGAAAAAATACTGTATTTTGTTTACAGAAAGCTTATGTTTGGAGATGTTTGAAAGTGGCAACCTTTCAAGGGAGAAAAACAAACAAACTAAAAAACCTCCATAGTTTACATAAAGTACTTTCAGGTTACATTCGTTGCTCTCTGGTTTGGCTAACCTTTCTTGCAGGTAATGATACAAGTGAATCTGGCAACTAACGTTGTTTTTTAGTTTCTAGCCAGCCAGACTTTTTTTCCCAGACTTTGGTCCTGTCCATCTCCTCCTGTAAGACACATAAAAGATGGGGGAGAAATAAAGGAGACGAGAAAGAGGTCAAATGATGAGGGTTTTAGTTTGTAGGGGATTGCAATTGGCAGTCTTTTAGGAGTTAAAGCACTAACTTTTAGGAGTTAAAGCACTAACTTTTAGGAGTTAAAGCACAAATACTGTAGCTGGTAAAGTGCCTTTGACCCTTCACTGATAATTGTATGAGCAAAGAAGTGTTCCACCATAACAGCAGGCAATAGTTTAGTCCAGGAGTCCTTGCAGAGGTGCTCTGCTCTTTGCAACACAGCTCAGAAACACAGTGCTATCCCTGTTCCTCTGAAACCCACTGGAGACAGAACAGTTAGTGTTCACAAATACACTGGCTGGTTTATGAAATGCTCTATGCAACTGTAAACAGTAATTTTGTTCTAACTTGGGGAATGTGCGCAAGGTAGCAATCTCTGGCACAGCCCTGTGCAATGAAATCTGAGGAATCATGAAAAGGAAAAGTCCTCCATGTAGAAATGTATATATAGTTCCAAGGCATGATCATCAATGAGGGCACTCTTGGGCCTCAGCTGAACTACAGAGTAGCATGTCCTGTTTTTATCAAAAGGGAGACATATATTCCTGGGGGTCAAAGGCCCATTTGTTCATCAAATGCCAGTTACATAGAAACACTTGGGGAAAAGAAATTCAGATGAACTGGAAAGAAACTGGAAAATATTCATCAATGTATTGAATCCCAGTGAATTAACCATTAATTAATGGATTCTGGATGGCATGGTTTTTCTCAAAGTTTACCTAAAACTCAGTATGAGCCTCCAAACCCAGCTCTCTAATCACTGAGGTATTGGGGTTACCTGGCTTAGTTTAATACTTGAGGTCAAGGGTGTGCACTCAAAATGAACCTCTTAATCACCTGCACCATATTTTTGCCCACATTGTGAAAGTGAAATCTTGGATGGATTCTTTCAGATGAAACTAAATTGTACATAGAGCCTCATGAGCATACCCATCACATTGCTGCCACTAATGGGCATTTAGCAGCCAGGGCCAGGCAACAGACAAGCCAAAGTAAACCCCTGAAACATGTTTAACATAGTTATGGTGGCTTCAGCTACAGCTTTTCCCCATACAGATCCACTGCACTGCATGACATAGGGTCAGTGAACTTCTCCTTTGTCTGAACAAGTGTGATGATAAAGGGCTGCCTTTCATTTCTAACTCAATGAAAAAAAAAATTACAAAAAATTACAGTTGCATGAATATTAAGTGGAGAGAGGTATTTCCCTGCACCTCAAGCTTAGGGACATCTTTGTAGCAGGAGGATTAAGACACTCACTTCACCATAGGTTAAGTGTAAGCAGCTGTGTTAGTGTCCTGAATTTTATGGTTCCCACTTTTAAGTAACCAATTGACCACAGACATAACAACAACAGCTGCTTGAGTCAGCGTTAGGAATGCCATAAAATGCTACATACCCAAAACCTGGTATTTTAGCTGGCAGTTAGGACTTCTTAATAACAACAACTGAACAAAGTGCACTTTAGCGAGTCCAGATGGCACTCACAAAGTTTTCTTCCAAGAGGATGAGACAGATTTTGGGACTTCATTAAAAGTACTCAAAGAAATGAGCTGGCATGACTTGTGCTACCTTGTGTTTGCCAGAGGCTGAGTGTACAGGTAAACAGTGACTATAAGTCAGCTGATGCTCTTGTTACCTTGTTTACTTGTATGTCTGTATGTTTGCAGAGGTATTCAAATTAGACAACTGTGGTTGCAATGTTTTGCTGCCCAGTATCAGTGGTTGCTTTGTTGCAGGAGTCATTAGTAAAAAAGGGCAGTTGAGACAAGAATCATAAAAGCTAAATACTAACACAAGCCCTTGCATTTGATACTGGATAAATATACAGCAACTAACTGCATTTTAAGTGTGTGGAGCAGTAAGTCTGGTTTGAACTCAAAGCCATCATCCCATAAACACACAGTTGGAGAAGGTAAATTTGATGTACAGCAGTCCATTAAATAATCACCCAGTAGTCATTTCCACAGAGAGAGGGTAATTTAAAACCAAGATAATTTTTATCCACTAAGAGAAAAATTAAGAAGTTGAAGTAGGAAAATCAGGTGAAAGACAAAATGGGTTCATCTTGTTTCCACTTGTCTGCCTCCTGAGAAACAAAGCATATACTTGATAGAAAATATGGAGGTTCACATTCAACGAGGTCAAACTAGAATGGCAAATTGGGCCAAAAATCCTTTTCTGGCTTGAAAAACCTCTCTAAGATGGAATCCTCTAACTTGCTGACAGCGTTGTGCTGATGGCATCTCATCTGGATTTGGAGAATCTGAGCACTGCTACCTTGAACATTTCTCCTTTCCTAAGGCAGCCACATGGCATGAAAACACCCTGGGATATATCAGCCAGGTATATCCTTAGCAGCAGCTACAAGTGGGACACTGATAAAAGTGAAAATGACCCAAGTCTCAGAGCTTGAGTTCGCTTCCATTCATCTGTGATCTCATAAAAGTCACTGTATTTGTATTCTAAAAAAAGCAGAAGTGGCAAAAGTGATCATAAAAATCTATCTTAATCTTCATAAATATTGTTGGCTGCTCCACTGAACACTTCTGAATCCCTGTTTTCCTAGACAGTGGTTAGGTTGACTTCCATCAGCATGCACATTTTCTGCTCTTCATCAACAAAGATCTAAACAACAGCTAGGAAATTGCAGCTTGTCTTCCTACTGTAAAAGAATTATTCTAGAACATGTACAGGCACCCCACAGAGCATTGCTGTCCTGTTAGCTCACCTATTCTGACTAAGATGATGTAGGGGTGATTGCAGACAGACATAGGAAAGTTGATTTAGAGGTCAGACTGTGCTGTCAGCAAGAAAGGCCAGAACTGAAATTTGGAGAGTTGAATGTATATTCAGGAATGCCAGGCCTCTCTGCCTTTATTATTTTGTAGACTTGTTGAAATTTATCATACAGAGACCAGAAGGTGAGCATCATATCAAATGATTACAGAATCTTCCTTTATTCTGTGATGTATTTTTGCTCATTTTTGTATACTGAATTTAGGAATCCACCCAAACCCTGACATTTTTCCTTTGTTTTCTTTTGTTGTGTGCTGTTTTTGAAGACAGATATGCAAAATCAACATCAGTTATATAAAGATACACACAGACACAAAAGAAAAGGAAAAAAAAAGGGAGAAAAGAACTAGGCAGTGGAGTCTGGAATGTCTTCAACCAAGCCATAAACTCACATTGTTAAGAGGAGCCAAACCACAGTCACTGCTGATTTAAAGGAACACTTGTACTTAGTGATCATCTTCACGAAGCAGAATGCATGGAAAACAAACATCAAGGTTTATAAACAGAAAGTAAATAAATGGTGCCCGGTGTTGGTCAGCACCAATTCATTTATAGACTGCTCCTCTCAAACCATCTGCCATTTAAACAAAAAAGCACAGAAGAGCTTTGAAACTTCAACTTTTATTACAGAGTATGAAAATATCCCAGACAAGCTGAAACTGAACCCCCTTTTCTCTGTGTGTATGTGTGCATACACATGTGCTTTCTTGTTGACATGCATTATTATAGAGATGAGCTTCCTACAGACATTGGCCTCCTCTTTTACACCAGCTATTTTGAGACCTAGAATAAACCAAGCAATGCTTTGCAGACATCAGTAGTCTGATCCTTACACAGATGGTAATCATGAACCTCCAGTCATCTAAAGAGCACTTGAATTTTACCGGGGCATATGAATGTGCCTCACCTTAGCAGTCCACTCTTGCTCTTGTAGATTCTTTTTGGTTCTGAAAGAAATTCCCTAAAGAATTGTCTACAAAACAATGAAAACAGCAATCACATTGGGTGACTGTGATCCTGGTAAGAGCAGGTTATTGGGAGGTGTCATTGAGTAGAGCTAATATTTCTCACTGATTCTATATATTTTCCTGTATAAAATAGAACAGGGTGCAATTGATTATCAACCCAATCAAAAATGTATAATATTTCATAGATTTTATATTTATATTGAACAATATAAGGAAAAAAAGGGTACAAGTATTAAAGATACAAACAGGAAATGTATATTCCAAACCCATTTGAATTCATTTGAGCCCCTGGCAGCGGGCCTGCAATTAGAAATGATAACAAAAATGTGCATTGACTTCAAAATAGTCAAGCTTCCATACCTAGTAGATTTGATCAAACTATGAATTCTGGAAGATTTTTTAAAATAAATTTTCAAAATTACCCTTATAATTCTAAGTTAATAATTTGTGAATAATAAAATGTGTTTTATTCCTTATTCCTGTATCCAGTTGAAACATTTAGAAGCAAGACCTGTTATGTCAATAATCATATGATGTTAGGGTGATAAAATGGTGTCCTAGAGAGGATTCTTTTTAGAAAAAAAAAAAAATCTTATGACTTAGCTGGTGGTCCTCAGCATTTAATGGTGTATGTTGTTCTGAATTTTCTGTTTGCAGTTAAACTGCAGCTTGGTTCTCTGCAAAGAATGGATTGGGAAACCCAGTGGAACTCATTAGAGTTTTCTGGCTGCCCACGAACCCAAATATCTACGGAAAACTGAGGCACGTAGAAGGATGGGACATACCCATATGTCAGTCCTGAAAGATACTGTGACGTCACTGGTATTGTCACAGAGCCCTGGGCATCTGGATGAGCAGCACTGTTAAGCTGGGTTTAGGAAGGGCCAGTCTTGCAAGCAATGGATGTTTGGGGAGTTGACATTTCCTTTCCATGATGGCACTTCAGTCTGTAACAGAAAGCCAAGTGCTGCTGTCCCACAGAGCCTGAGGCACAGAATAACTCCACTGATGTGGGGCTTGTGCCCAAATTAAGAACATCTGCTAGATTCCCCTGAAAAAGTAGTCATTCTGAATTTGCGTTACTCTCTCCAATGCTGAGTTAGGATTTCATAACATTAAAAAAAACCCACACAGAATTCTGCCCTAATTTGTGCCTCCAGTGAGGCCCAGTCTTTGTATGGCAGTTAGAAAACCGCAGGAATATTTGACTGCATATTTGTGATAGTTGCAGCCTATTAGGGAGATGTTGAAGGTTGCTGACTTGCTGGAACAGGTGAGATCCACCCTGCATATAAGAGATATAATAGCAGCCATAGGGAGAGGAAGGAAGAGAAACTCAGTATCTGGAACAGATACTGTGGGAAAAGGCCTGTTGAGGCATTTTTCAGTACCGCCGCACTGTTATGAATTGTTCTTCCTCCTGGCAGAAACAAATTCCAAACACCATGACTTATCTAACTACAGCAAGTGTCATGTGGAGATTAACCCGATTTTAATATGAACATATCCAGCTGGGAGTGGAAAAAGAAATATAAGCCTAAAAGAAAAGAAAATGCTGTATTTGTAGTATTTTCACCATAGGCTTAACCTAGAAAATACTTCATGTTTCATATTTGCACGAGGTCTTTAGCATAATTTCCATGATTCTGAATTCTGATTAATTTGAACACTATCCCAAATCAGGTTTGCAAACCTAGTCAAATATCTCTATAACTATAAATCTTATTGGAGTGCTACACCTAGCCCTTAAATATTCATTGCTACAATTCAGTAATTTTGTTACATGAAAGAAAGAAATGGATAGTGGCCAAAATGGTGAGTGGTTATATTCCTACCCAGTAATTAGAAGCAGTGTAATAAGACAAAGATTTTTCTGCAAAACCAGCTCAGAACTGAGTTGTTCCAGAAGTGGAATTCTAAAAACATTCTCCTTCAAGTCAGATATTCCTTCTTCCTTAGTAACTTTTTCCCTTGTCCTGTAGTTAATCTCACCACTAAAAATATCTGAGAAAAAATGGATTAACATCTTTCCTCCTGTGATACTGAAGCATTGCTCTGGAGCAACAATATTAAGTCTTAATAAAAAATCACTCTTATTCAGATCATTGCCTGGAGTTGGTCAGAAGTCATGGAAAGAGGGGTTCAAGTTACTGGACTGTGAAATAGCTTGGTCAAAGAAATGTATGCATTTAGAGCCTGGCTCAATAAATACCTCCTAGGGTGGGGAACAAAATCAAGTGAAGATCCATTAATCTGTACCAAGGCTGAAGACAGCATCATCCCAAATCTTAAATTATTTCTGGCCAGCCATCGGCACAAGAATCCAATCTGTGTAGAAACTGCTAGATAGTCTGGGGACTTCCAAAGGCATTTGGCCCCCCAAAATGCATCCATTATACATCTGGTGTAATAGGAGCACTGAATTACAGATAGTCCAAACCAAACCATTCAGAAAATCTCACAACTTTTTCACAGGTTTTTAGGTGAATTTTCAGATAAAACCCAGAGTTCTAGCTTAGATTTTTATTGCTGTACAAATATACTATGCAGTAGCTAGGTGTGGTCTATTCTTAAACCCATTATGGTTATTTTACTCTACCGTAAATAGCAACAGACGCAAATGTTTACAAATGAGACTTTGTTCCCATATCCCTGTCAGTGCCTTGCCAGCTTCCTGGAGGGAAAGTCAGTGATGCAGGACTTTATTCACTGGAAACTTCATGTGCTTATTTGCAAATGAAACCTTTGCATGTGATCTGAAGCTGATGATTTGCCTACAGTATGTTGTCATCCCAACTGTGTTTGGTAACACCAGACTGAACAAATCGGAGGGAGTACAAATGTCAAAAGCTCAATTGAAGACTGAAAACCTGGGTGCGTCTAAAGCATTCACTATTGTTTATCAACAAAGTCACATATTATATAGCATGACATCCTTTGTGCCTATGCAGCAAATGAAGATGGAAAGTAAAAAGTAGTAACTTATACACCATGGGCTTACCATCATTGTAGGGCTAATCACTGCTTTATTTTCCTCTGTAGTAAGAGAAGCTTTCGAAATAGCTTTTCTGATTTATTTGAATGCACGTGCTCTACTACTTAAAATTTATATGGTGGGCTCACTCCTTTTCAAGGATTAAAGATTTTCTTCTCTTTCATTCTGTGAAAAACTGGCAGCATCACATTGCCTGAAGTGTCTTATGGATAAAAACATTAGTTTGCTAAGCCACTTTACCTGCCTGCTTCCTTCATTTAATTCCTATAAATGTCGCACTTCCCTCAAAGTCCATGTTTAATCCAGATCATGCATTTTGCAAGTGCTGTTTTTCAGCAATCAAGTGCTCTTGCCATTCTATACTAATATGAACTCTCCTACCAAATATTTCAGAAGATCTTTTCTTGCAAACAAACAGCAGTGGAGAATGACTGTCAAAAATATCCCACTCTGGCATGGAGCTCTTGTGGCAGAACTCTTATCAACCTCCCTCCTCTTGCTGGCATGTGCAAATCTCTGGTGATCAAGGCCACATAGCATTATCTTCACAATAGCTTAATGATCCTGGCAACTGTATAACTGAGAGCCATTTGCTGCCCTGAAAACTTCTGTCAGTCAAAGCTTCTGTCTGATCTAATTCAGGGTCAGTAGACTGGATCAAGGTACTGGTGACGCTCCCACACGGATTGCATGTAGGATACTCAAGTATGGTTAACACCTAACAAGGGCTCCAGATTTCTCAGTTGAAGGACCTCATCATCTTGCCAACAGAAGACATTGACTACAGCTGTATTTCAGATAGGATCTGTGAAGCACCATGCTTGGAAAGAGTTTAACCCACAGATGGAAATATAACTATGCCAAGAGAACAGCCTAAAAACATCTTCCCTGTTGCTTAGCTGTTGTAAGAGAATTCGTGCACTGTACCACTGCACTGACATAATCATATTGCTCCTGGGACCCTCTGCAGAGAGCTGTATCGTGTCACAAAGGTGGGGCAGCTACTTTAAAGCAACTCAAGTATCTCTCATGA